>CATNUY010000135.1:5000-697305 GCA_951217065.1 Baccha elongata | reverse complement strand
CAAAGTTAAAAACTGCTCGTGTTGTCTCTCCCTGTATCCAACGTTCTCACTCCCACATTTCGTTGCTTTATAGTGACAACGCATTATGTCTTTATTCATATCTACTGACCATGGTATGCGTTGTCTACGAAGTCCAGCTCGTGTGGTCTCGGGTAAAGATACCCTCGAAACAGTCGGGGCTGGTGCAGGTGCTCTAGATGGTATCGCTCTGCTTCTTGGTCGCAGGTTTCTGTTTGTTCGGGTTATCCCGGTGTGCATGTCCTGCGGTTCTGCATCACCACTACCGGCTCGCAAGCTGCTAACTCCAGCGGTAGCTCCAGAGCTAGCCCGGGCGCCCCCGGATGGCGGCATTATAATCGTTCTATTTCTTAATTGTCTCTCCATTGTTTTTATGGGTTGGTTTTCAGTTTTCCTTCAGGTATGTATTTCAAATTCGTTGCCGACATACTAGGCAGTCTGGACGAAATGGATCTTTGGTGCGTCAAACCATTTTTATTTCTGCGACCCAGGGTGGATTTTAGTCGCCTCATACGACAGGCATGCCTTACCCCGGGAATATTCTAGCCCCTTTCCCGTAGGGGAATTATTATTATTATTATTATTATTATTATTATTATTATTATTATTATTATTATTATTATTATTATTATTATTATTATTATTATTATTATTATTATTATTATTATTATTATTATTATTATTATTATTATTATTATTATTATTATTATTATTATTATTATTATTATTATTATTATTATTATTATTATTATTATTATTATTATTATTATTATTATTATTATTATTATTATTATTATTATTATTATTATTATTATTATTATTATTATTATTATTATTATTATTATTATTATTATTATTATTATTATTATTATTATTATTATTATTATTATTATTATTATTATTATTATTATTATTATTATTATTATTATTATTATTATTATTATTATTATTATTATTATTATTATTATTATTATTATTATTATTATTATTATTATTATTATTATTATTATTATTATTATTATTATTATTATTATTATTATTATTATTATTATTATTATTATTATTATTATTATTATTATTATTATTATTATTATTATTATTATTATTATTATTATTATTATTATTATTATTATTATTATTATTATTATTATTATTATTATTATTATTATTATTATTATTATTATTATTATTATTATTATTATTATTATTATTATTATTATTATTATTATTATTATTATTATTATTATTATTATTATTATTATTATTATTATTATTATTATTATTATTATTATTATTATTATTATTATTATTATTATTATTATTATTATTATTATTATTATTATTATTATTATTATTATTATTATTATTATTATTATTATTATTATTATTATTATTATTATTATTATTATTATTATTATTATTATTATTATTATTATTATTATTATTATTATTATTATTATTATTATTATTATTATTATTATTATTATTATTATTATTATTATTATTATTATTATTATTATTATTATTATTATTATTATTATTATTATTATTATTATTATTATTATTATTATTATTATTATTATTATTATTATTATTATTATTATTATTATTATTATTATTATTATTATTATTATTATTATTATTATTATTATTATTATTATTATTATTATTATTATTATTATTATTATTATTATTATTATTATTATTATTATTATTATTATTATTATTATTATTATTATTATTATTATTATTATTATTATTATTATTATTATTATTATTATTATTATTATTATTATTATTATTATTATTATTATTATTATTATTATTATTATTATTATTATTATTATTATTATTATTATTATTATTATTATTATTATTATTATTATTATTATTATTATTATTATTATTATTATTATTATTATTATTATTATTATTATTATTATTATTATTATTATTATTATTATTATTATTATTATTATTATTATTATTATTATTATTATTATTATTATTATTATTATTATTATTATTATTATTATTATTATTATTATTATTATTATTATTATTATTATTATTATTATTATTATTATTATTATTATTATTATTATTATTATTATTATTATTATTATTATTATTATTATTATTATTATTATTATTATTATTATTATTATTATTATTATTATTATTATTATTATTATTATTATTATTATTATTATTATTATTATTATTATTATTATTATTATTATTATTATTATTATTATTATTATTATTATTATTATTATTATTATTATTATTATTATTATTATTATTATTATTATTATTATTATTATTATTATTATTATTATTATTATTATTATTATTATTATTATTATTATTATTATTATTATTATTATTATTATTATTATTATTATTATTATTATTATTATTATTATTATTATTATTATTATTATTATTATTATTATTATTATTATTATTATTATTATTATTATTATTATTATTATTATTATTATTATTATTATTATTATTATTATTATTATTATTATTATTATTATTATTATTATTATTATTATTATTATTATTATTATTATTATTATTATTATTATTATTATTATTATTATTATTATTATTATTATTATTATTATTATTATTATTTTTATTATTATTATTATTATTATTATTATTATTATTATTATTATTATTATTATTATTATTATTATTATTATTATTATTATTATTATTATTATTATTATTATTATTATTATTATTATTTATTATTATTATTATTATTATTATTATTATTATTATTATTATTATTATTATTATTATTATTATTAATTATTATTATTATTATTATTATTATTATTATTATTATTATTATTATTATTATTATTATTATTATTATTATTATTATTATTATTATTATTATTATTATTATTATTATTATTATTATTATTATTATTATTATTATTATTCACAGAAGAAGAAGTTCAGGATGCCATCAAAAACAAAATTATTATTATTATTATTATTATTATTATTATTATTATTATTATTATTATTATTATTATTATTATTATTATTATTATTATTATTATTATTATTATTATTATTATTATTATTATTATTATTATTATTATTATTATTATTATTATTATTATTATTATTATTATTATTATTATTATTATTATTATTATTATTATTATTATTATTATTATTATTATTATTATTATTATTATTATTATTATTATTATTATTATTATTATTATTATTATTATTATTATTATTATTATTATTATTATTATTATCACAATTGAGATTCGCAATACCAAATTAAATTTTCGATGTTCGACTATCGACAAAAGTCGTTTATCGATACAAAAACGACACTCACAATAAGGCCCAATGAAAACAATATTAGCCGTACCTTCCTAAAAATTATTTATTTCATTAAATCAAAATATAAACAAATAATAGGTAACCCAATTATTATTCCTCCGCAAGTGGTTGTGAATCTTATCGTGTTTTTTAGTCGTAGAATTTTTGTTTGTTTTATTTTCTCAATTTCGAAAACAAATTTATTTTTTCATTTAAGATTCTCCTCAGATATAAAAATAAGTAGGTACATAATGTATAGTAATGTACTGTAATTTAATTCTCTTGCCTTTTAATTCAAGAATAATTGCTACAAGAGTAAAAAAAAACTTAAACATGATTTCTCTGTGTGTAGAAACTCAATGGTCAAACTTAAAAATATTTAACGGAGTTTAACATTGACAAAAGCTATACAACATTATCATAGTCCATTAGTTGATTTTTAATAATTGTTTGCTATTTTAAGTTAATTTTTCTCTTTTCATAAAATATTATAATATTTAAGAGATAATGAAAACAATATTAGCCGTACCTTCCTAAAAATTATTTATTTCATGAAATCAAAAAATTAAAAAAAAATAAGGGTACCCAATTATTATTCCTCCGCCCGTGGCTGTGAATTTTATCGTGTTTTTCAGTCGTAGAATTTTTAATTCGAAATAAAATTTATTTTTTCATTTAAGATTCTCCTCAGATTTAAAAATATGTAGGTACATAATGTACTGTAATTTTTTTCAAACTTATTTTCTGTACATTCTTTTTAAGTTTTTGTCAAATCTTCGAAGAAAAAAAATGCTCGGCATTGTGTCCCAGTGGGGTGGCACATAAATCCCAGAATTTAGATGCCCTATTGAGCAGATAAATATCAATAAATACAGATACAATTTTTCTTACTATGCTATTAACTCAAAACTCAAGAAACTGCAATTAGAATTTTAAACAAGATTTTATAAGATTCCATAACCTGCTCTGAAAAAAAGTGGATAAAACAAAAAACTTCCTTGCAATTTTGATAAATAAAATCGCGAAATTTACACATCACTCGAAGATGCTTAATTTGAATTTCGAACAAGATTTTTTAAGAATCCATTACCTAATCTTAAACAGTGAATATAACAAAAATTTACATTTAAACTAAGCAAATATCAGAATTATGCACGAAACAATGAAAACAAAAAATATTTAGGTTCCAAAGGGTTTGAAAGACCTCATCAGCAGAACATTCACAGCACTTGTGCTACTACACATTACGTTCAGGGGCAATAGATACAGAAGTATTTATTGGATAAAGATCATTTTTGTATTATAGTAGTTTTACTACCTTTTTTTTAGTTAGGGGCGCCAGCTGAGTGAGCAAGCGCCGAGAGCCAAAACGATTGTAAACATTGCACATCTGAGCGTAACATCAGTTAGGGTGGTGGGAACTGTGTGGCGGGCACTCGTCATCATCACTTTGTCAATTTAATTCCAATTCATTCCATTTCGCCCGAGTAATGTGGTTTCGGCAAGATTAGGTTATAAAATATCGTTTGGCTGGGTTTGATTCTGTCTTACTGCATACCGAGACTCAAGCGACCGAGAACTCTTGCTGTTGGTTTCATGTTTTATTGCCTGCCTCTCTTATCCGTAACATACTGGTACACTTGACATAGTGTAACTATTATTAATTGTTCGGGTTTTTTTTTGTTTGTATATTATCATCATCAAATTGTCATCGTTGCCGTCGTCATCAAGTCGTTGGTTTTAATTTATATATCGTCACTGTGTCAGACCAAGTCGTTTAAGTTTTTAACTGTGCGTTTCTGTGTGTTTGCCTACTGCCTTACCGTGCCGCCGCCGCGCCGCCGTGTCGTTTTCGTTTGCCATACCATACTGGTGAATTCAAATAATTCGTTAGTGGCCTTTCTCTGGATAAATTGATTGCAGCGATCCATTGCTGGTGAAGCTAAGCGTAGTAAGTGGTAGCACGTTACCAATCAGTTGTAGTTTGTATTCTATCAGAAAAAAAACCCATTCAGTCACTCAATAATACACACTGGTCAGTAAAATTAGCTTAACAAAAATTAAAAAAAAATATTTATTAAATCGCACAGATAAACGAATAATAAATAATATTTTTTGCGATGACTCGACGAACAATAATATAAACTAAAAACGTGTTCTCTTTGCTCACTGACCAATTAGTTTAAAACAAAAAAATCCCAGTCCAGTATTATTTCAAAAAAATAATGAAAATTAAAACAATAAACTGTTATGTTTTGAGAATCGAATTCTAAATTTAAGAAAAAAAATATATATGTGCTTTACTTCTACTATTGTGACTTTGAAATAAGCAAGGCTCATTATTGAGGTAAACGTTTCCGATAAAACATTCTCACGTTTTCATTTTATTTTAAAGCAAAAACAAATGGAAAATCATAAATCTTACTTCGAATATGTAGCTAAAACTCAGGGTGTTTGTATCTAACTGCAAGGGAATGCATTTAAACATTAAGACTAATTTAAGAACTGCATTTTTGTATTACAACGAACATTGTGGTGTTATTGAAGTTATTTTGAATATGACAGTTTAAGTGCATTTGCATAAGTTCTAAGGAGCAGTTGTGTTTTGACGAGCAACATTTATTATTATTTGTTTCTTAAACAAAACCAATGTAGTAACTGATATTTAACTAAACGGCGACAGATTTCTTATCGCTGTATCTATCTCTCTATCTTTAAAGTGATTTCGGATAGTATCTCGGCACCTACCTTCATTGTAAAAAATATATTCACATACATTCAGTGAAAGAGATAGATATCTGAAAATTTCATAGTTATGCTGGCTTTCATAAAAATTAAATGTGAAATCCTTTTATCCGAGATAAATACCAAAGAGTGGAGGAACTTACATATTATGTCATGATAAGACAAAAACTGTTTGATAATGAGTTTTCAATTATTGGTGTTCTATCCGGATAAGAAACACGACTGTGTAACGAAATTTAAGTGATTTTAATCTAAAAAAAAACATTCTTTCATTCGGTTTTAGTTAATTTGTGTCATTTACTAGAAATGGTACTACACACAAACCTATCGAATTCGATTCTTTGAAGTGTAACACTTCATTACAAAATTATTTATAAACAATCAAAACGATATTCTCAGAACAATAGTTACTTTTTTCAAATAGATTGTCGTATCTATTTTGAATTTATGTTTAAACAAAATTGTTGAAAAGAAAGCATGTTTTTGTTTTGATTTAATAAATTGAGAATAAAATTGCTCGCAAAAGAACGCCTCAAACGGACTACTTCTGATAAAAACTCTCAAAACATGCCGGTATTTAACATAATATCACGCCGACAGCAGAAGGTGAGTAAGACTTGTTTTAAATAATGTTGAAAGTATCGTTTTAGTTAAAGATTTATTTGTTTACAACACGCGTGTGTCTCCGAAATTGTGTTTGTGTTTTTTTAAGAACTGCCAATAAAAATCTGGTTGCATTTAAGATAATAAGTTCCACATGAAAATACCTTTATTAAAAAAATAAATGTTATCAGTTCCCTACTTTTAGTTAAGTTGGTAACAGCAAGGCTTTTCTATTAATCTTTTTTAATTAAAAATAAAGTGCACGACTGGGTCGCACGAACTTGCTCTGTGGTGCACGTCTGGGTCGCCCGAACTTCTTTTTGAGGAAAGTTAACACAAAAATAAATTTAAATTTCATAAAACTAAATTCATTTTTTTATTTTTATATGAAGATAATATTTTCATAATGAAAACATATTGTATGAATTTTTCACAAAAGTGCTAAAACTTCTTTTTAAGAAGATTCAATCCAATATTTAAGTATCCAGACATTTTTGTTGCCTAAATATAAGTTTACCAAAAAAATAATTCCAAAATCGTTAGAGCGATTTTTAAATAAATCGATGTTTAGTTAATAATTTTTATAAATTTTAATTTTTTTAAATTTTTAAGTATGGCAATTAAAAGTGCTAAATAGTTTACATTTATTGTACAAAAACTAAAAAAATTGGTCAAGCTGTTTTCCAAATATTGAATTTTCCAAACAAAATTATTAAAATTAAAACTAAGCACTTTAGCAAAGTTTAAGTGCTAAAATTTATTTAACCATCTAGACCTTTCTAAAAATATTTTTTTTAGTGAAAATCGAGTAAACCGTTCATTATATAGCTCAAGACAAAAATAACGTTTCTATGGGAGGTACCCTGACTAGGCGTGGCGAATTTTTGTTTTTGCAATTTATCAAAAGACAATCAGACAAAAACCGTCTTTATTTTTTTTAAGAAAATCGTTGGAGCCATTTTCGAGAAAATTAATGGTATTCATAACGGTTATATGACAGGTAGTTAAGCGAAAACAAAAATTCAATTTCCCCTGTAAGGAATGTTCAACAAACCCTACATACCAAATTTGAAGCAAATCGTTTCAGCCATGTAGGCTGTAGTTACTGATACAGCCGGACTGACAGACAGAAAGACAGACAGACCCACTTTTTTCTTCTCCTCTATCATCGTAATGTCATGTTTGATTGTTATCTCAAAACTTTTTTTGCAAGAATACATAACTTGCCTTAGAGTACCTATAATCGCAAGTAAAAAGCTAGGTATGTAGGTATAACATAAGCGGTATGCTTTTAGAAATAAATACATTGGGGAACTTAGTACGATACATATAATCAGCTCAAACGAAACATGTACAATGGCGTAGCAAGGCAGGGGCTTAGGGGTAATACAAAATTATTGAAAAAGAATTCTGAAATCTTCGCCGCTAACAGTTTATTTTTCATTCTATCATTCAAAATAAGAAACCACATACCTACAATCACTAATGTGAAATGCAACATTATGAAAATCAAATTATATTTTTCCTTTTTATTTTATACACAAATTGATAAAGGAAATGTTTTGGCATTGTTTGATTGATTACTAAATTTTTTTCTACTAAGATAACTGTGATTTTTACTTTTTTTGTAGACACTATATTGCTCATTTATGTTGTACATATATTTTTTTTACTTATTATTTATTGGTGAAATTATAATAGAAATTAATTTTAAAGACTCATTCTCTTTATATTTATGCACCTACTTATGTATTGCTTTTTTTTATAAGAAATTTTTGTAATTAACATAAAAAATGCTTTTTAATCAAAGAAAAAAAAAAAATATATATCCAAAGACATTTAATAACATATAATAGTGAACTTGCTCTTCATTTGTAAGAAAAAGAGCGTTGGTTCTTTGACATTTTGAAAGTGATTACAAATTTGCTGGAGTTCTAAGGTCTACAGGGCTGAAAGGGCAAAACCCATAGAACGCGTTGCTCGTCGCTTTAAACTGAGTGATGCTGTTTCATTTTTCATTTGATTTTAATAGTGATAAAATTAAGTAACTCAAATATTTTTTTTAGGGGGCGGCAAAATAAGGGTCTGCCCCGGTCGGAACAAACCCTTGCTACGCCACTGCATAGGTTGGTATGTAATGTAAGATATGACCTTTATAAGCAACCAACAATGTTGGCGTTCGTTCTTCTTGTTGATGTTTAAGACCGGAAATATGCCAAAAATCGTTTATAGCGCAATAAATTTGTTTGAAAATGGTGTTACATACTCTTTAAATATGCTCTAAAAACTATTGAGAACTGCAGAGGAAGCTGTCCGTTCATATAGGTACATGCATCAAGTCGTGCCTTACATATCAACAGGAGTCGCCCTTTGTTCGAACAGATAGATTGTTGGAAAGGATACACATTCGCAGCTGCGAAAAGGTATTTGCTCATGTTCCGATGCGTGTTATATGTGGGAGTCAAAATTCTGGTTTCTGTATTCTGCTTTTAAAACAAAAGTTCTGCAATGCAAAATTCTGGCAGTTAAAAAAATATCTGCTTTTTTGCGACCATGTATATATATAGAATTGTTGTCTTTTAAACCCTTAAGGAAGAAGGATAAGCTCTCATTGTCGAAATTCTGCAAATAATAAAATTAAATTACATTGCTGGGTTGCAAAAACTTGCTCTTGTAGAAATAACGAAAATTTATGTTTTAAGACAAAAACTATCTATGAATGGCTTAAAAGTGAGATCAAGTTGAGTGAAGTTAGAAAAACTAAAACCGTTATGTAGGAAGTACCTCATATAGCCGGGCTGAAACAAAAATTGAAATTGGTCCACTAGGGAATCACCAAAAAGTACACGAAGTTTAAAGAAAATATTCAAGGTTCAATACCCCAAAAATTATTTAAAATGGCTTGGTGCTACATTAAATAGGCATTAGTAAATAATGGATGCAGATGAAGTTGTTTTTATAGAGATAAACATGTTCCTCTACCTATAATTTCTAATCTTTGCCCATAATTTATGTATAAAGATCTCTGCACTTATCTCTTATCTGCACTTATCTCTGCGTTTCTTCTTTATCCCTTTAGTTTTCGGCAGTTCTGCAGGTGCAGAGACATGTAAATCCACCATAAGGTGGAGTTCGGTGAACAGACAACCACACATACGCACATCCGCATAGACAGACAGACGGACGGCATGACGAAACTTTTATTTTTAGGCTTCTCTAGTATCGTCATGTCATGTTTGATTAAAACCTCGAATTTTTTTTTTTACACAAAACCAACACTTGCCCTATTGAGCAAGTAAAGAATTTGACCCCAGCAGGATTTCTACTCCAACCTGTTGGTCCTGTACAGATCGGGATTTATATGCCTGCTGAACAGATTGTGAAATTGTCGCACTTGCAAATGCGCAGCTGTTCATTGACAGACATATGGCACAAACAGTACGTTAGTAGCTATCCCATTGCTAAGCATTCAAATGAAAAAAATTGTAGTAATGCTGCAATTTTGTTTACAGTAGGAACATTATGTATGATGTATGTACGCAGATTGAGCTTGATTAAATCATCTCTCTTAAAGAGGCTCTCATCGATGATGAATTCTTTGTCCTCTGCCAAGTGAATAACATGTTCGATTTACCAAGTAATAAATAAGGGTGCAGTGACATAACTCATCGGGACATAAGTCCAAAATGCTTGTTTTTGAACTTATGCCACACTTTGATGGGACATAAGTCCAAAATCGACTTTTGGAACTATGTCCCACCAAAGTGAGACATAAGTCTAACAAATTTTATTTTTTTAAGTAAGACATAAGTTCAAAATTTCAATACCAAACTTGCACCCACCCAAACTCGCACCCACCCCAAATCCTATAGTGGTATAAAGGAGGGGTGCAGTGCGGTAGCATGCCCCCTTACCAACCTCAACTGTTAAGAAATTCAGGTGGGCCAACCAAGACATAAGCTCAAAACTCTTTTGTTTGAACATTGTGTCCCACTTTGGTTGGACATAATTCCAAAATTCGATTTTGGACTTATGTCCCATCAGAGTGGGACATAAGTTAAAAAAACATTTTGGACTTACGTGAAGAGGAGTTATGTCCCTGCACCATAAATAAGCACTTTAGTGCTTCAATCATTACAGTGGCGACGAGTATAAGAAAAACTATAAACCTATAATAGTGCATATCAGTATATTGTTCAGTAATTCTGTTATTATTGCATTGCGTAGAGATAAAAAATAGTTTTTATTTACAATGTCGAAGTTTTTTTATCGGATTTGTCGAGAAAGTCAATATTCACCAAAACGAGTTTGCAATATGCAAGCACAAGCACTTAAAATTGGCGTACTTGAAATCTGTAATAAAAAAAAATGTATACAAATTATATTTATATTTATATTTTTATATATATTGATTATTAAACAAGGGGCTGGGCCCTATAACACAACGTGAAAAGTTGATTAGTCTAAATTCACTAGTCCAATATTCCTTGCCCAACAAGACTGACAAGACATTAGTAGCTTATTTCGGCTAACATGTTCGTTTATCTGATCACGCATTAAAATTATTAAATAAATATCGATTTATTTAAAAACTTATATGTAGGTAACAAATTTTTCTGCATACCCTTTATTTCGCTTAAATCGTTCTTAAAGGTAATCTTATTAAATAAATCACATGATTTCGTTCGTAGTTCTGATTCATATTTTAAAAAAATTATTAAATTTATTTTTATTAAATTTTATTTTACTTTTGTTGAATGTATACGAGAGCAAGTTCGTGCGATCCATTCGTGCACTTTATTTTTTACATTTTCGAGTTACATCTAATAAAAACAAGTTATTAAAAGATATCGCAAAATTTATTTCGGAATTCGATAGGTATTAATATAGCGCCATTTTTGAAATTTTGTTTCTATATAAAAATTATTAGGTTTCTACAGCTAGCATTATTGGAATTGAAAAAAAAATATTTCAAAGCTTTGTTAACAAAATTCGAATTTTCAAAAACTGGATTCACGATGTTGGTAAAAAAAAATTGTAAAATATATCTATTAATACATGAAAAGTAATACATGAAAAGTAAAAGCCTAGATGTTGAAACATTTTTAGAAATTACTTTGTACTAAAAATTTGCTTGGAAAGTTGAGGCATCTAACAGCAAGTCCGTACTCAACCTCAACCTTAACCTTTATTCCAACTCTCTGTCTACGAGAATGTCCCCCATTAGCTTTATATTGAGCTGATCATATCAAGGCCGTAGCCAGAAAATAATTACGGGGGGGGGATATACTCTTTCGAAATAAATAAAGTGCTCGACTTAACGAACGAACTTGCTCTTGTAGAAAAAAAATAAGACCGTTATATGGATTTTGTCAATCCATCATCTTTTTTGACTCATTTTGACTGGAAATTCCATTGGAAGGCAATAAGTTCAGCTGTAAAATTACCTGTCATACATGAAAATAAAAGTAATATTGCTTTTTAACAGGCAGCTATATTATCATATTTCCGTAGAGTTAGCTCTTTCACACCACAGGAGTTCTGACGGGTAAAATTCTGTTTTCGTCCAATTGCCTCATATTTTTTGGGGTGATTTTCTTGGTTTGATAGATTCGTTAAGAGTTCTACAGACATGAATGAATCACATGAACGTGTTCTTCTGTCTTGCTTTTAACACAAAAAATTATATGAATGAAAAAATAAGTTTTAGAAAAATATGCTCAACAGACCCAAGCACCAAAATAAGTTGCTAAAAATTAAATTAACTGAAAAGCCAACTGGAAAACGTGAAATTTACAAAGAAGTTAAGTAATTTTTAACGATCAGAACCACCAATGTTTACGTCTGTTTCTCAGCAATCACAGAACCGATTTAAACGATTCGTATGTTATTATATGGAATTTTAAACTAGGTTGTGGAGACTAAATTTTTGGACAGATGTCCACGGTTTGGCTTAAAAATGACACCAAAACTTCACTTACGCGGAACTCGAAAAAATAGGGGAAAAAGTAACCATTTTCAATATTTTTTTGTTATGTCAAAATATTGAAAATAAAAGAAAACTGCAAATTTGGAGAACTAGAGTGTTAATTCTTGGCTCGAAAGTTAGTTTCATAAGAATTCATAAACAGGTTTTCAAACGAAATCATATCATGTAAGTAATATTAATTTGAAAATCTTATAACGCAAAGATATTTATGCTTGCTTTAGGAACTGTTTGGTAGGAATATTCTGTGCAGGTATTTGAGTACGAATATTATTAGAAGATTTACAAACAAGTTTAGGGGGGGAATCAAACCCGATGATCCCCCTCTGGCTACGGCCTTTAGTCACCTTAGTCAATTTTAATTATTAGATTTTGAATGGTCATTAAACATTATCAAATGAGTTAAGAAAATGTGATGGGGAAAAGTATTTGGAACTGGGTATGAGCATCAGAAGGTGTTGTGTGAACTTGTGCACATTACTTACCTTACGTACCTTACCTACCACGTAATCATTATATTACTGACCAGGGGCCTATAATACAACATGACAAGTACTTGTGGGACAAGTAAAACCCGACAACTTGAAAAAAAAATCCTGTAACACAAAATGACGGGTTTGTGCACATCTCGAGATTTGCCACGTTTACGATGCAATATGACAAGAGTGAGAAATTGTTTAACTTTCCCTATTCTGTAACAGACCGTGACAAGTGTAAGAAAATACTTGTCCAACAACAGCTTATTTTGGACAAGTAAATTGAGTATAATTGTCAGACGCTTTCAAGTGCATTTTTTTTAGAAAAAGCATAAGCTTTCAAACAATATTTAAATAAAAATTTATTTTTCATCCTGTCTTCTACCTTTGTATATATATTTTATTAGTAATCGCATATCTCAATTTTCCCCGTGGCCATCTATCGGTGAAATCAGACCATTACACTTCCAACAACAAAAAATATATCTTTTTTGTTGTTGGAAGTGTAAATTCTTAAATACAGTTACTATAGGATACGAAAATATTATAGGCTCTCTCTCTCAAACAATTTCAATTTGTTGATGTATCTTACTTATCTACCGCAATATTGTTGGCAGAACCTCCCTTTCCAAACAATGATCTTCATTCTTTTATTATACAAGAAATATGTTGTTAAAGTTAATTGATTATTTAAATACCAGTGGGTTATCAAAGCTTCAAGAAATAAAAAGAGAAGAGAGGTTTTATTCAATTGTATTTCTTTGACATTTACATTTAAGTACATATTAGTGAAGTTGTATGCACAATGATAAATTACATCGGAACACTAATAACCGAAATTAATTTACAATAGCCTCACTAGTGTTACAATTATTAATAATAATAATAAAGAAAAATATTCAGTTTAAATAAAAAAAAGGAAATCCAAAAATTATTTGAGAAATAAATTTATTTAACTTCAAAAAATTAACAGACTTTGTAAAAATGTCTGCTACCATTTCATTCGTTGGCATATACTGCATGTTTAGACCCATTTCTCCTTCAACATCTTGGTCCAAATGCTCTTGAATAAAGTATTTGCGCACATCAATTTTCGAGAGATGAAGTGCTCCTTGGTTGTCACAAAACAAAATGATTTTCTTCGGTGCCTCAAAAAAAAAGTTCAGATTAAATTTAATTTGACTGGCACACACAAACAAGTCTAGATGGCAAAAAAGGGAAAAAACTACCTGAGAATAATTTGGTTGATTCAGCTGATTTAGCTGATGTCATTATCTGTCAAGTAGGTGAATCCTTTATGGATGTAAATTAAAATTAAGGCGAGGTAATACGAAACTATGGATCAAAATAAAAAGATTTATGCTCGGTGTAGTGGCCACAGTTCTCCCTCTTTAGTGAACTCTACGGGACACGATACCTTAGTGGAGGCTTAATTATCCTACCCGATCGGGTAGTATGTAAGGCGTTTTGTCTGTGTTTGTCATTTGAGTCGTTTATGTTTACATTTTTCTGCGCGGCAACTTCTTACGCAAACGCTACCTTTTTCGGTCTTTTTTTTATAAGTTTTTCCTGTCGTTCAGTATGATCGATGTTTTGCAATCCTCTTTCTATGAAGCCCTGCTTGAGACGGTCGATGCTGACATTGACCCTTCTGCCTTTCACTAATATTGAGAAATATTTGGCACCACGCCTAATGACTTTGAAGGGACTTTCGAACTTTATCATTAAACACAAAAACGTAGTCACAGGACCCAATATATTTGAAAATGAAAGGTTTCTGGCTGGTTTGACTGGTTGCAGGAGCAAGGCGCACTACATCAAAATCTTGAAGTAGACGAGTGAAAAATTCGGATTGATGTTCCACTTTATCAGAATGAAAGTATTCTTGTGGCAATGTCAGAATTTTGCCGTTCACCAACACCGCTGACGAAGTTTAAAAATCCTTTTGAATTGCAGTTCATAGACCTAATAAAATCCAAAGCAAAGATTTGGACCATTGTTGGTCCTGGTAACACATAAAAGACGACTTTAATGAAATGTGCCATCATTCAATCATGCCATTGGCCTGTGGATACGCTGTCTTACGATTTCTTTTAAAACCTAAAGCTTTGCCTAACTCTTCAAATATAGTTGATTCAAATGGCTTCCCTTGATCCGTAACTATTGTGGAAGGAACTCCAAAGCGAGGTATCTATTCCCTGCAGATAGCTTCAGCGACTGTTTCGGCTCTGATATCTACTAGAGGAATAGCCTCTGGCCATCGTAAAAAACGATCTAAGAGCGTGAGACAGTAGCGTCAATTTTCCAAAGTAGGCAAGGGACCAACATTATCTAAATGAACTGTTTCGTAGCGGTTACTGGTTTCTGTGAAAGATCCTCAAGGACTTACAATTTGCAAAAACACTTTTCTCAAGGTTTACAACTAATCCAACTTCGTTCAGTTTACGCAGGATTGGTTCAACGTGACTAAAATGTTCTTTTTCGTCAGAAGATGCTATTGAAAATAGAGCATTTTATAACTCTGTCAAAACCATAAAACCTTAAGAAAGATTAACAAAATTCTTAAAAAAAGCTAATAACATTTGTAACATTTATTTTTTGTAGAAAAAAGATACTTTAAAAGCCGTATAGGTGTTTTTCTAAAGGCACAAAAATGACACGTTCTTTTCACAATGTGACACGATTTTTTTTTATTCGAGGCAACGCTATCTAAAAGTCATCCGAGTAAATTCAAACAAGCCTAAAGGTGCGCAGATGGCTGTTTTAGGAATATCTTTTGACTCGACAGAAATTTGGTGGTAGGCACGCACCCAATCCTGAGTGGAAAAATCTTACACCCTGTGTTAATTTCCATTAATGATATCGCGGTTTAAAATTTGCTATCATCAGACATGTCTAATGTCAAACTGCGAGTAGGAAACACGTGCTCTCCTTTTACTCTCTAGTTTTTGTATTATATATATTAATAAATGCCTTTTGATGACAAAAAATGTTTACTGTGTGCTAATAAACAATTGTTTATTTTTATATTCAATTTTCTTATAAACTGTTACAATTTAATTGGGAAAATGATTCGCGAATCTAGAACCAAATCGTCCAGTTAAGGTTCAGCTGAAATGTCAATTGCAGATTTAGCTAACCTCATCAAGTGTACTGAATAAAATATAAGTAAACTAATTGATGAAAAATTTAATAATTTGCAATAAAAAAAAATAACAGCTAAATTTGATACTAAAATTCGTGATTTGGAGAAAAAGTGCACGGAATTTGAAAATAAACTTACTATTGTAAATGAAGTGCTGGATAAAAAATGCTCTGACCTTGAACAACAATTGGGGTCTGTTCATAATCAATTGGAGATTACCCGAACCAAGTCACTCATTTACGAGCGCAAGGCATCTTGTGATCTTATTATGAAGAATGTTCCCCATAAGCCAACAGAAGACCTAACCAAAATGTTCATAATTAAAACCAAACTTATCCATTGTGAGCACATCATACCATCTGCTATGTTCAGAATACCTGTGAGTTCCAATGCAACGAAAAATACTTCGGCTTCTATCGAAATTAAGCTTTCTAGCTCGCTTCAAAGGCAAACATTTTTTGTAAAACTAAATGCACACACAAGACTTACTTAAAGCGCTGTTTGTTCTTAAAAGACGTAGATTCTGATGGTGTTTTTGCAAGCGAGATGAATCATCCTATTTATTTATCGGAAAGCCTCTGTGACCACGATAGGACAATTCTAAACCTTGCTCTTAAATTACGCAGGGAGAAGAAATTGGTGAAAGTCTATTCGTTCCAAGGCAAAATTTGTGTTCAACCAACAGAAAAATTCCACCAAAACATTCGTGAATTCTACTAGCGATTTAGAGGACAATGATGGAATTTAGTATTATTCTAACAGTTATAAATTTTCTAAGAAGTAATTCAAATACTATGAATTATTTTTGTAAATGTTTGATTTGCTTTATTTTTATAATTATACATACGTATATTCAAAATAATTTTCTTATCTACACATGTTTCTGTTTTCCTTTTTGGTTTCTTCTTCTTTTCCTATTTCATCTCTTCATAATAATAAAAAATGGTTTTGGGTAGCTCTGAGTTTGTCTTTAAAAATTTTGATATAAGGTAGATTTTTGTAAAGGGTTCGTGTTATGTATTCGGTTCTATCTTGAAGGTGTAGTTTGAAATTTTGTTCCCTTTATAATACTTAACTTTCATGTCTAGCTTGATTATTATAAGCCCCCGTACCCTTTTCAACATCATTTGTAATCAATGTATTGGTTTAAAGATTTGTCATATAAATGTCTGTCGTTTGAGATCGAGTTTTGATAAATTCGCTGATATGGTTGGTGATAAGCGATGTGATATAATATGTATATCCGAGACATGGTTAAATGATAATGTTTCTAATGATGGTATTTCTTTGGATGGTTATTCATTCATTCGCAATGATAGGGTGGGAGCGAGAGGTGGTGGTGTGGGAGTTTACTTCAAATCATTTCTTGAATCAAAAATTGTTCTAAAATCTGTTGGTACTTGTCTTGAGTAGTTATTTATTGAGTTGGGTGATTCGTCCCAAAAGTATTTTATTGGCTGTGTCTATAACCCACATCGTAGTAACGATGTGAGCGTCTTGTTTGACGATCTAACTAATATTTGTACACAATACTCAGATATAATTATTTGTGGTGATTTAATAACAACTTGCTTGTTGATGATAATGTAAATATATCATTTCGCGATCACACTGCTTCTATTGGACATGAATTTGTTAATACAACGTACCCCACTCATTTTTCGATTCATTGCCCTACATTAATTGATTACTTTATTGTGTCCAATGTAAACAATGTGATACAGTTTGACCAATTGCCGAATTCGGGAATCTCAGCCCACGATCTTATATTTATTATTAAAACCAACCAGGGTTCGGATTTTGAAGCATTTAAAAACCTAAAAAAGTCAAATCAAAACATCGAAAAAGGCAAATAAAAGCCTCGAAAAGTGCAAAAAAGGCATATTCAAATTAATTATAGAAAAATAAGATTTTTCTCGTAAGAGTGTATAATGTATTTTAAATTTTCCACTACAAGGCCTCAAAAAGGTTAAACTTTCTTTCTTTATGTGCTAAAACCTGGAGCGCCCCAGTTTAAAGTTGCAATATTGATGAATTTTTCTTTTCCAAGAACTTGAGCGTTCAAATCACCATTTATTACCTTGTAAATTTTTCTGAATCAGAGGTACATGATTGGTGTTGATGCATGATAATTCGCGCTAGAATGTGAACGATAAAAATTTGATAGAGTGAACGCATTGTTATGGTAAGATTATGTGTGCTTTTGATAAAAGAATAGCTTCTTCATCTTTTGCTTCTTTTCTAACGATGCTATGAAATCGAATGGGGCCGCAATTCTTCCAGTTCACTGCTTCACCAAAGCCTCTGCTTGTGAGGCCTGCTTATAGTTGACTTCAAAAAACATCGGCGTCGACAGCGGATTGGTCCATGTTTGAATAAAACTCAATATATGTGTCACTTTTTTTAATTGATCCATTTAATACAAATAAAATAGAAAAAGTGAAAATGGGGAAAAAGCAAAAAAGGCATTAAAGATAAAAAAGGCAAAAGAAGGCATTTGCCACAGAATACAAACCCTGCTTATAACATTGGTGAGCAGCCAACTGATCAGATCTTTGAATTAAGGGACTATAGAAGTATAAATATGGACCACTTGTACCGTGATGCTCAGTCTTCTAATTGGTACGGTTGCGAATATTATCCAAGTGTATATGTAAAATGATGCCACTTTTCAAGTATTCTCAATACCTTATTCGACAAGTATGTCCCATTAAAAAGATTAACATTATCAAATAATAATTAACCTTGGATCACTCCATCTGTTCGTAAGCTCATGAATCTGCAGGATAAGGTATATGCAAGGTGGGAATCCAACCGCAGAGTCATTTCAAGAGGCAATTATGTGCATTTAAGAAATTTAGCCGTTATGATCATAAGAAAAGAAAAATATAATTTTTTCTCAAAGAAATTCGATTTAAGACTCTCTTCGACTGAGCTATGAAGAAATCTTAAAAAATTCAATGCGGTATCGAGACTTGACCCCATATGTAGTTCCAGCCACAACGTATTTAATAAATTCTTTGTTGATACATGCTCTATTAACCCGTCTAATTAACCACTATAAACCGATGATCAGCATATAAATAGTTTTACTTTTACGCATGTCACTGAATTTGAAGTTATTTTTGCCATCAAAGAAGTGAAACCTTCTTCTATTTGCTCTGATGGTATGTCTCTATTTTTTTTTTAAATATGTACTGGCTTTAATGTATTTTAAATTTTCCACTACAAGGCCTCAAAAAGGTTAAACTTTCTTTCTTTATGTGCTAAAACCTGGAGCGCCCCAGTTTAAAGTTGCAATATTGATGAATTTTTCTTTTCCAAGAACTTGAGCGTTCAAATCACCATTTATTACCTTGTAAATTTTTCTGAATCAGAGGTACATGATTGGTGTTGATGCATGATAATTCGCGCTAGAATGTGAACGATAAAAATTTGATAGAGTGAACGCATTGTTATGGTAAGATTATGTGTGCTTTTGATAAAAGAATAGCTTCTTCATCTTTTGCTTCTTTTCTAACGATGCTATGAAATCGAATGGGGCCGCAATTCTTCCAGTTCACTGCTTCACCAAAGCCTCTGCTTGTGAGGCCTGCTTATAGTTGACTTCAAAAAACATCGGCGTCGACAGCGGATTGGTCCATGTTTGAATAAAACTCAATATATGTGTCACTTTTTTTAATTGATCCATTTAATACAAATAAAATAGAAAAAGTGAAAATGGGGAAAAAGCAAAAAAGGCATTAAAGATAAAAAAGGCAAAAGAAGGCATTTGCCACAGAATACAAACCCTGCTTATAACATTGGTGAGCAGCCAACTGATCAGATCTTTGAATTAAGGGACTATAGAAGTATAAATATGGACCACTTGTACCGTGATGCTCAGTCTTCTAATTGGTACGGTTGCGAATATTATCCAAGTGTATATGTAAAATGATGCCACTTTTCAAGTATTCTCAATACCTTATTCGACAAGTATGTCCCATTAAAAAGATTAACATTATCAAATAATAATTAACCTTGGATCACTCCATCTGTTCGTAAGCTCATGAATCTGCAGGATAAGGTATATGCAAGGTGGGAATCCAACCGCAGAGTCATTTCAAGAGGCAATTATGTGCATTTAAGAAATTTAGCCGTTATGATCATAAGAAAAGAAAAATATAATTTTTTCTCAAAGAAATTCGATTTAAGACTCTCTTCGACTGAGCTATGAAGAAATCTTAAAAAATTCAATGCGGTATCGAGACTTGACCCCATATGTAGTTCCAGCCACAACGTATTTAATAAATTCTTTGTTGATACATGCTCTATTAACCCGTCTAATTAACCACTATAAACCGATGATCAGCATATAAATAGTTTTACTTTTACGCATGTCACTGAATTTGAAGTTATTTTTGCCATCAAAGAAGTGAAACCTTCTTCTATTTGCTCTGATGGTATGTCTCTATTTTTTTTTTAAATATGTACTGGCTTTTGCTATAAAGTCTTTCGCACACATTATAAATCATATTTTAACTTCTTCAGTTTTAACTAGGGGCTAGAAATCGGCGATAGTTCATCCTATTCCCAAAAAGATTCGAGTAGATATGAAATGTGAAGATTTTCTTCCGATAAGCATTCTACCTTGCCTTTCAAAAATGACCGTTATTGTTATAAAGAAGCAAATCGTTTTTATATTGATAATCTTCTTGCATCTTTTCAATCAGACTTTCGCAAACACCATAGTTCTAACACAGCTTTATTAAAAATAACAGATGCCATGCGAGTTAAACTGTAGCATTCGTGAAAGAATTAAAAAAAAATATTTTTTTATTTTTATATTTTTATTTACTTTATTATTTCTTAGACAAAGTTACAGGGTTGCTTAGTACTATTATTAACCATGTAAGTCTGGTTCTGAGCTAGCTCGATCTTACTGTTTACGATATTTTAACTGTACTAAGGACAATTTCGTTTTGTCCTGAACCTATATTTATATGTGTTTCGATCTAGATGAAGCCAAGCCATTCCTTGGGAATTTTCCATGTTTATTTTTATTACTTCCATCTGGTCAGCGTTTGGTATCTTTCGAAATAGCGATGATGTTTGGGTTGCTGTGTTATCTTTCTTTGCTGACATATGGTGGTTCGGATTACGGTTATTGTTTGGGAGTTTTGAATTTACATCTGTTCGACGTATGGTATCTTGGGTTGTTTGTTTAATGGTATTAACTCCCCCCTTGGTTAAAATATAGTGTCCTCACTATTATTAATTCCAAACCTATTTAATATTTTAAAATATTCTACTTGGTTTTGAACAGCTCTTTTTTCACTTATTCGTTTTTGTATTTTTGAATATATTGATACGCTAAACATTATAATACTTATTAGGATTATTGTATAAAATGTGTATAGTATTGGATGTTGCTCCAGTGGCAATATAAATTTTTTCAGTGATTTTATATTATTAAATTTAAGTTTCGATTCTGATTCCAGTATTTCATTTATGTAAATTATCTTGATTTTTATTTTTTGCATATTGTAATATTGTTTCTTTTTCATTTCTGTATTCTATATCGTTTATAATAACCGATTTACTTATTTTAATTAAATGGGTTCCAAAAACTGTTTCATTATTTATTTTATTCAAACCTGATACTATTATTGAGTCGTCAGTATATTGTCTGACCTGCTCATTTTGTTCCTGAATCACTTTACAATTGGATTCTTCATTTTCTAACACATTTGTTGTACAATTGTCTTTACTTTTTACAAGTTTACATATATTGGAATTCAAAAATTCCTTACATTTATTTACTCTTAAGAAGTTTTTACATTGTGCAATATTTGAATCTAAAACAAGTTTCCCATGTCTGAATTCTAAAGGGACAACTTTGAAAAATTTACATTTGTGTGATATTATAGGATATTTGAATATTGTTACATATAAATCTTGATATTTTAGCATGTGAATTTCTGAATACTCTAAAATATTAATTACGGGTACATTAATTTTTTCATTTTTTACAATTTCTCTTATATCTTTAATGTCAATGCTTTTAGACACAAATGTTCCTTTTTTAGCAAAGTTTATTGTTTCCAATAAGTTATTAATTTGTTCTAATGTTTCTCTTAATATAAGAACTCTATGATTTTCATAAGAACGGATATTTTTCAAGAATTCCTCAAAGTGCTCGTTAATTATTACTTGTTTATTATTATTTTCTATGATGTTATTTAAGGTTGTTTTGATTTCTTTTAAATCGTAAGCGTCTGGATTTCCAGTTATGAACTTTACTGCAGTTCCAATGAAATCTAAACTTCTTTTTGTTTTGTGATGTGTTTCTAACTGTTCAATACTATGTTCTATTTTGTTTATTAAATATTTTTCCTCCTCATTTAGCTTAACTACTTCAACATGATCGGGGACTGGTCCTAACAACTTACTTATGTTTGTTATATGGTATAAGAACTTTGTCGAATTGAATAAATAAACCGGATCAGTTTCTAAAAGCACGAATTTACTTTCTTTAAGAGGAAGGATTTCAATGGTATTATTGTTTTGAACCACTTGGCCCTGTATGCGGTTTATTAGGTATATTACCATTACTAACCACATTATTATTTTTAATAATTCGTTGGCGGATGTCATCTTTATGGTATGTTTTATTGTTTTTTGTTAAGATAACGTTCTCTTTATTTTCTTCCACAATTACTTCTCTGCAAACAGGTTTATTTTTATTCCTGTTTTTTGTTTTGACAAACACTTTATCACCTTTTTCAACTACTTTATTTACCCTATTTTTATTGTGGTATTTAAGCACTTTGTCCTGATTGTTTTTTAGTAATTGTTTTGTTTCACAATGAGTATGCCTTTCGAAGAACAATTCGTTAGGTCTTTTCCCGGTGACGCTGTGGATCGTACTATTATATTGTTTCACCGCGTTGTAAATTTCGTCACTGGCCTTGGATTTATGTTCCTCTGCTAGGAGTCTCGTTAGCTCTATTACTGTGCTATGTACCCTCTCTATTTGGGCGTTACTCTGAGAATGTAATACAGGACTGGTTTTGTGTTGAATCGAGTAGCGGTTATAGACAATTTTACTTGTAGGCATGCAAAAGACATTTTCGTTATCTGTCATGACTTCTTCTATGTATGGGTATAGTTGTGTTATGACTTCTTCTAATACTTCACTGAAATTGTTTTTATCTATTAAATTTCTGATGTTTAGATGTTTACTGTATCTATCTATACTTGTTAGGTACATATGGTTATCTATATAAAATATGTCCATGGCTATGCTTAAGCCCGCTTTCCCTGGTATTGGGGTCTGTCCAATTATTTGCTCTTTTGGCTTGCGTTCGTATTTGTTTTTATTGCAATTCAAACATTCGGCGCAAAATCGTTCTACTTCTTTGTTCATGTTTGGCCAATAATATTTTTCCTGAATTTCTAGTATATTATTTCTTGCATTTCTATGAGCTCTTGAATGTATATCTCTTATTATCTGTGTTTGTAATGTTTTGTTTTGAATATCCTCCAGAAGTGTTTGGGTGTGTATAATTGTGTATGCTTCAAAATTAGTTTTTATGACCGGTATGATCTCATGCCATACAATCTCTTCACAATAGATAGCGTTTACCTGATTTGGGTTCAATATAGATTTGAGTCCTTGTGGGACTGTACTTATGTCCCCATATGTTATCGTAAACCGAGAATTTGTCTCAAACAACGTTTCTATTTTTGTATGGTACACACTGTTCCTTTGTTTAACTATTATAACTTGGTTTTTATATGTGTTCAATGGTTTCGTTGTAACACTGTATCTATCGTCCGGACTACTACTCATACTATGATCTGAAGTACTTTGTTCTTGTGTGTTCATATTTATTTTTAGATTTGTTCGTGACAACGCATCTGCAACAACATTTTGGTAGCCTGGTTTGTATACTATTTTTGCACCGTATTCTTCGATAAGGTTTTTCCAACGCTTTAGCTCACTGTTTGGGTTTTTTTCTGATATGCTGTATATCAGGCTTTGATGATCTGTTAGGATTGTCAGATCTGCTATACCATATAAATAATTTCTGAGTTTTTGTAAGCTCCATATTACTGCCAAGAGTTCTTTCTCGTTCGTAGCATAATTTTGTTCGGTTTCTGATAAAGTTCTACTGATAAAAGTAATAGGTTTTCTATTCTGTGATAGAACTGCACCTATTGCAAAATTACTTGCATCTGTAGTAAGTTCTATTGGTTTACTAAAATCAGGTTGAAATAATTCAACTTCCCCTTGTAGTTTCTTTTTTAATAAATTAAAAGCATTTATTGCTGCTTCATCTAATTCAATCAACATTTTCTCACTTTGGTTCTTTTTCACCATACCATTTTCTCCTCTTAAAAATATTGTTAATGGCTTCGTGATATGTGCGAAATTTTCTATGAACTTACGATAATAGCTAGCTAGCCCTAAGAATGAACGAAGTTCTTTTAGGTTAGTAGGTAAAGGATATTCTCTAATAGTTTCTACTTTATTTGGATCTACTGTTATTCTTTTATGCTTTATAACGTGCCCTAAGTATTCTACCGAATCTTGGAAAAATTTACTTTTTTCACTGCTCAATTTCATGTTTGCATTATATAGAGCATCTGCTATTATAGATATATGTGTTATATGTTCTTCTGGTGTATTCGAGTATATGAGAACATCGTCTATATAGACATATGCAAACTTGCCTATAAATTCTCGCAGTATATCGTCAACACAACGTTGAAATATAGCAGGAGCATTCTTAAGCCCGAACGGCATTCTAACAAATTCATATTTGGCGCCATTCACACTAAATGCTGTTTTTTCTCTGTCTGACTGTTTTATTTTTATTTGGTGGAATCCGGATTCCAAATCAATAACCGAGAAATATTTAGCATTTCCTAAATTTTGTAATGTCATGTATACATCAGGTATCGGATATCTATCAGTAATCGTCTGAGCGTTAAGTTTCTGAAAATCGATTACCATTCTACGTTTTGGTTTACCATTTTCGTCTAGTCCTTTTTTGGGCACTGTCCAAATTGGAGAGTTATAAGGACTTCTTGATCTTTGTATAATTCCATCATTTAATAATTTTTCCAATTCTTTATTGACAAAATCACTATCCGATATGGGATACGGATATTGCTTTGTCCATATTGGATCTGGATTTGAGGTCCTAATTGTTGCCTCTATGGTTGTAGTAAAGGGTAATCCTTCAGAAGTGTTTTCATTTCTTTGCATTATAAAGTCTATTTTCTTATTATATTCATGTTTACCTTCCGTGTCTCCTGTTATATAATTTATTAATTGTAGATTATGTTTTACTGAATATGTACATTTATACGCAAAGAAATCTATTTTGGCTTTCATTTGCCTAAGACCTGAATCTCCTAGAATCATGTCGAATTCTTTTAAACTATCCATCTCATAAAAGTTCAAAGTATGTCCGTATAATTTAAATATTTTTTTACTTTTAATAATACTTTCACCGTGTATACTTTTACTAATAACTTGTTTTATTGGAACACTTGTGCCTATCTTACAATTTTTACTTATATAATTGTTTGTACAACCCGTATCAATTAAAATATTTATTTTCTTACCCGTTTTTTTATCATTCGGACTTAGGCAAGGGAGTCCGTTGTATCGTGAAAAAACTGATGTTCCTCGGAATAAGCTGTGTCCAGATCTTCTTCTGCTGAGTAGTTTGATACGTTGTCACCAGTGTCATCTAAATCTTCCTTCACCTGATGATTCACTCTCTGGAACTTGTTGGGTACATGGTTGTTGTTACTTTGTTGAGTATCATCTCGATTTCGTTTATCTTCTTCTCGTTTCACATCACTTTGATTATTTTGATAGGAATTATTGTTTCTATATTGATTATTTTGATGTCCTCTGAACGGGTTATAATAATTATTTCTTTGATCGTTGTATTGTTGTCTTTGGTTATTATTATTTTGAAAAGGTCTTCTGTATGTACTTGACCCTAACTCCATTGGTTGAGGCGATTCGAATTTCCTTTGTGGCTGCATATGTTGTTGTGGGTATCTCGTAGCATTTGGCACAAAATGCTGGGTATCTCTTCTTATCATTGGTTTACTGCTTGTCTCTAATTTCTGATATTTATTATCATGGTATATTGTGCTTGCGATTGCATAAGCTTCACTCAGACTCTTTGGATTATGTTGGTATAACGTATTTTTTGTAAATCCGTTGTTTATTCCCATGATAAATGTCCTTACTGACTTCGTCTTTATTTCACCAATTAATGCAGTTGCTGCTTCGTGATTTTTATAAGTCATATCTATTTTAGAGATGACTAAATTCAAAGATTGTGTAATCTTGTCGTGGTATTCTAGCAAAGACAAGTTACGTTGCTCGATTCCACACATTTCTGCTTCAAGAACATATAGTGGTCTTTGGTCCGCATATGTAAAGTCCAAGCGGTCTATGATTGCATAAAAATTATTTTTAGTATCACTGTTTATTAATATGTGGGATGCTGGGCCAGTGATTTTTGTTCGAACTATTCCCAATGCTTCGAAATAGTTGTTATGAGCTGTGTGTTCTTTAATGCTGTCCATGGCGTTCCATACTTGTTTCCTCCAGCTTCTATACTCGTCTATGTCTCCTTTGAATTGAGGCAAACTTTGGAATAACGTCATTTTTATGTCATTGGGGGATGTGTAATTCGGTACTATATCTGAGTACACTTTCACATTGCTCCCTATATTAGCGTGGGATTCGAGTTTCATGAGTCGTTCTCCTGCTTCCTTTCGCATCTTATCTATTATAAGTTGCATTCCCTCCATTTGTGAAACAAGCTGATTGATTTTATCTTCTTGTGACATCTTGATTTTTTTGATAATTTTACACTTCACTTTTTTATTAAATTTAAACTTTTTACTTTTTCTTCCTTTGAATCCTTGTGGATATGTTGACTTTAAAGTTGTCTTCTTTTGTTGTTTGGCTGGGTTAAATCGAAATGTCGACAGTTTTCCGTGTTGGATGTAAAAGCCCGTTAGCTTATACTCGTGCCCACGTGAAAAGGTTTAATCGCGACTAAACTTTACACTGAATTATTTTAATGTAAAAAAAAATAACTACCGCAGATATGTAAAAAATATCTGTTTTTCGATTTCCAATTAATTTAAAACTTTAAATTGGTATCCCGGTTGAGCCCCCAGTTAAACTGTAGCATTCGTGAAAGAATTAAAAAAAAATATTTTTTTCTTTTTATATTTTTATTTACTTTATTATTTCTTAGACAAAGTTACAGGGTTGCTTAGTAAGTCTGGTTCTGAGCTAGCTCGATCTTACTGCTTACGATATTTTAACTGTACTAAGGACAATTTCGTTTTGTCCTGAACCTATATTTATATGTGTTTCGATCTAGATGAAGCCAAGCCATTCCTTGGGAATTTTCCATGTTTATTTTTATTACTTCCATCTGGTCAGCGTTTGGTATCTTTCGAGATAGCGATGATGTTTGGGTTGCTGTGTTATCTTTCTTTGCTGACATATGGTGGTTCGGATTACGGTTATTGTTTGGGAGTTTTGAATTTACATCTGTTCGACGTATGGTATCTTGGGTTGTTTGTTTAATGGTATTAACTCCCCCCTTGGTTAAAATATAGTGTCCTCACTATTATTAATTCCAAACCTATTTAATATTTTAAAATATTCTACTTGGTTTTGAACAGCTCTTTTTTCACTTATTCGTTTTTGTATTTTTGAATATATTGATACGCTAAACATTATAATACTTATTAGGATTATTGTATAAAATGTGTATAGTATTGGATGTTGCTCCAGTGGCAATATAAATTTTTTCAGTGATTTTATATTATTAAATTTAAGTTTCGATTCTGATTCCAGTATTTCATTTATGTAAATATTATCTTGATTTTTATTTTTTGCATATTGTAATATTGTTTCTTTTTCATTTCTGTATTCTATATCGTTTATAATAACCGATTTACTTATTTTAATTAAATGGGTTCCAAAAACTGTTTCATTATTTATTTTATTCAAACCTGATACTATTATTGAGTCGTCAGTATATTGTCTGACCTGCTCATTTTGTTCCTGAATCACTTTACAATTGGATTCTTCATTTTCTAACACATTTGTTGTACAATTGTCTTTACTTTTTACAAGTTTACATATATTGGAATTCAAAAATTCCTTACATTTATTTACTCTTAAGAAGTTTTTACATTGTGCAATATTTGAATCTAAAACAAGATTCCCATGTCTGAATTCTAAAGGGACAACTTTGAAAAATTTACATTTGTGTGATATTATAGGATATTTGAATATTGTTACATATAAATCTTGATATTTTAGCATGTGAATTTCTGAATACTCTAAAATATTAATTACGGGTACATTAATTTTTTCATTTTTTACAATTTCTCTTATATCTTTAATGTCAATGCTTTTAGACACAAATGTTCCTTTTTTAGCAAAGTTTATTGTTTCCAATAAGTTATTAATTTGTTCTAATGTTTCTCTTAATATAAGAACTCTATGATTTTCATAAGAACGGATATTTTTCAAGAATTCCTCAAAGTGCTCGTTAATTATTACTTGTTTATTATTATGTTCTATGATGTTATTTAAGGTTGTTTTGATTTCTTTTAAATCGTAAGCGTCTGGATTTCCAGTTATGAACTTTACTGCAGTTCCAATGAAATCTAAACTTCTTTTTGTTTTGTGATGTGTTTCTAACTGTTCAATACTATGTTCTATTTTGTTTATTAAATATTTTTCCTCCTCATTTAGCTTAACTACTTCAACATGATCGGGGACTGGTCCTAACAACTTACTTATGTTTGTTATATGGTATAAGAACTTTGTCGAATTGAATAAATAAACCGGATCAGTTTCTAAAAGCACGAATTTACTTTCTTTAAGAGGAAGGATTTCAATGGTATTATTGTTTTGAACCACTTGGCCCTGTATGCGGTTTATTAGGTATATTACCATTACTAACCACATTATTATTTTTAATAACTCGTTGGCGGATGTCATCTTTATGGTATGTTTTATTGCTTTTTGTTAAGATAACGTTCTCTTTATTTTCTTCCACAATTACTTCTCTGCAAACAGGTTTATTTTTATTCCTGTTTTTTGTTTTGACAAACACTTTATCACCTTTTTCAACTACTTTATTTACCCTATTTTTATTGTGGTATTTAAGCACTTTGTCCTGATTGTTTTTTAGTAATTGTTTTGTTTCACAATGAGTATGCCTTTCGAAGAACAATTCGTTAGGTCTTTTCCCGGTGACGCTGTGGATCGTACTATTATATTGTTTCACCGCGTTGTAAATTTCGTCACTGGCCTTGGATTTATGTTCCTCTGCTAGGAGTCTCGTTAGCTCTATTACTGTGCTATGTACCCTCTCTATTTGGGCGTTACTCTGAGAATGTAATACAGGACTGGTTTTGTGTTGAATCGAGTAGCGGTTATAGACAATTTTACTTGTAGGCATGCAAAAGACATTTTCGTTATCTGTCATGACTTCTTCTATGTATGGGTATAGTTGTGTTATGACTTCTTCTAATACTTTACTGAAATTGTTTTTATCTATTATATTTCTGATGTTTAGATGTTTACTGTATCTATCTATACTTGTTAGGTACATATGGTTATCTATATAAAATATGTCCATGGCTATGCTTAAGCCCGCTTTCCCTGGTATTGGGGTCTGTCCAATTATTTGCTCTTTTGGCTTGCGTTCGTATTTGTTTTTATTGCAATTCAAACATTCGGCGCAAAATCGTTCTACTTCTTTGTTCATGTTTGGCCAATAATATTTTTCCTGAATTTCTAGTATATTATTTCTTGCATTTCTATGAGCTCTTGAATGTATATCTCTTATTATCTGTGTTTGTAATGTTTTGTTTTGAATATCCTCCAGAAGTGTTTGGGTGTGTATAATTGTGTATGCTTCAAAATTAGTTTTTATGACCGGTATGATCTCATGCCATACAATCTCTTCACAATAGATAGCGTTTACCTGATTTGGGTTCAATATAGATTTGAGTCCTTGTGGGACTGTACTTATGTCCCCATATGTTATCGTAAACCGAGAATTTGTCTCAAACAACGTTTCTATTTTTGTATGGTACACACTGTTCCTTTGTTTAACTATTATAACTTGGTTTTTATATGTGTTCAATGGTTTCGTTGTAACACTGTATCTATCGTCCGGACTACTACTCATACTATGATCTGAAGTACTTTGTTCTTGTGTGTTCATATTTATTTTTAGATTTGTTCGTGACAACGCATCTACAACAACATTTTGGTAGCCTGGTTTGCATACTATTTTTGCACCGTATTCTTCGATAAGGTTTTTCCAACGCTTTAGCTTACTGTTTGGGTTTTTTTCTGATATGCTGTATATCAGGCTTTGATGATCTGTTAGGATTGTCAGATCTGCTATACCATATAAATAATTTCTGAGTTTTTGTAAGCTCCATATTACTGCCAAGAGTTCTTTCTCGTTCGTAGCATAATTTTGTTCGGTTTCTGATAAAGTTCTACTGATAAAAGTAATAGGTTTTCTATTCTGTGATAGAACTGCACCTATTGCAAAATTACTTGCATCTGTAGTAAGTTCTATTGGTTTACTAAAATCAGGTTGAAATAATTCAACTTCCCCTTGTAGTTTCTTTTTTAATAAATTAAAAGCATTTATTGCTGCTTCATCTAACTCAATCAACATTTTCTCACTTTGGTTCTTTTTCACCATACCATTTTCTCCTCTTAAAAATATTGTTAATGGCTTCGTGATATGTGCGAAATTTTCTATGAACTTACGATAATAGCTAGCTAGCCCTAAGAATGAACGAAGTTCTTTTAGGTTAGTAGGTAAAGGATATTCTCTAATAGTTTCTACTTTATTTGGATCTACTGTTATTCTTTTATGCTTTATAACGTGCCCTAAGTATTCTACCGAATCTTGGAAAAATTTACTTTTTTCACTGCTCAATTTCATGTTTGCATTATATAGAGCATCTGCTATTATAGATATATGTGTTATATGTTCTTCTGGTGTATTCGAGTATATGAGAACATCGTCTATATAGACATATGCAAACTTGCCTATAAATTCTCGCAGTATATCGTCAACACAACGTTGAAATATAGCAGGAGCATTCTTAAGCCCAAACGGCATTCTAACAAATTCATATTTGGCGCCATTCACACTAAATGCTGTTTTTTCTCTGTCTGACTGTTTTATTTTTATTTGGTGGAATCCGGATTCCAAATCAATAACTGAGAAATATTTAGCATTTCCTAAATTTTGTAATGTCATGGATACATCAGGTATCGGATATCTATCAGTAATCGTCTGAGCGTTAAGTTTCTGAAAATCGATTACCATTCTACGTTTTGGTTTACCATTTTCGTCTAGTCCTTTTTTGGGCACTGTCCAAATTGGAGAGTTATAAGGACTTCTTGATCTTTGTATAATTCCATCATTTAATAATTTTTCCAATTCTTTATTGACAAAATCATTATCCGATATGGGATACGGATATTGCTTTGTCCATATTGGATCTGGATTTGAGGTCCTAATTGTTGCCTCTATGGTTGTAGTAAAGGGTAATCCTTCAGAAGTGTTTTCATTTCTTTGCATTATAAAGTCTATTTTCTTATTATATTCATGTTTACCTTCCGTGTCTCCTGTTATATAATTTATTAATTGTAGATTATGTTTTACTGAATATGTACATTTATACGCAAAGAAATCTATTTTGGCTTTCATTTGCCTAAGACCTGAATCTCCTAGAATCATGTCGAATTCTTTTAAACTATCCATCTCATAAAAGTTCAAAGTATGTCCGTATAATTTAAATATTTTTTTACTTTTAATAATACTTTCACCGTGTATACTTTTACTAATAACTTGTTTTATTGGAACACTTGTGCCTATCTTACAATTTTTACTTATATAATTGTTTGTACAACCCGTATCAATTAAAATATTTATTTTCTTACCCGTTTTTTTATCATTCGGACTTAGGCAAGGGAGTCCGTTGTATCGTGAAAAAACTGATGTTCCTCGGAATAAGCTGTGTCCAGATCTTCTTCTGCTGAGTAGTTTGATACGTTGTCACCAGTGTCATCTAAATCTTCCTTCACCTGATGATTCACTCTCTGGAACTTGTTGGGTACATGGTTGTTGTTACTTTGTTGAGTATCATCTCGATTTCGTTTATCTTCTTCTCGTTTCACATCACTTTGATTATTTTGATAGGAATTATTGTTTCTATATTGATTATTTTGATGTCCTCTGAACGGGTTATAATAATTATTTCTTTGATCGTTGTATTGTTGTCTTTGGTTATTATTATTTTGAAAAGGTCTTCTGTATGTACTTGACCCTAACTCCATTGGTTGAGGCGATTCGAATTTCCTTTGTGGCTGCATATGTTGTTGTGGGTATCTCGTAGCATTTGGCACAAAATGCTGGGTATCTCTTCTTATCATTGGTTTACTACTTGTCTCTAATTTCTGATATTTATTATCATGGTATATTGTGCTTGCGATTGCATAAGCTTCACTCAGACTCTTTGGATTATGTTGGTATAACGTATTTTTTGTAAATCCGTTGTTTATTCCCATGATAAATGTCCTTACTGACTTCGTCTTTATTTCACCAATTAATGCAGTTGCTGCTTCGTGATTTTTATAAGTCATATCTATTTTAGAGATGACTAAATTCAAAGATTGTGTAATCTTGTCGTGGTATTCTAGCAAAGACAAGTTACGTTGCTCGATTCCACACATTTCTGCTTCAAGAACATATAGTGGTCTTTGGTCCGCATATGTAAAGTCCAAGCGGTCTATGATTGCATAAAAATTATTTTTAGTATCACTGTTTATTAATATGTGGGATGCTGGGCCAGTGATTTTTGTTCGAACTATTCCCAATGCTTCGAAATAGTTGTTATGAGCTGTGTGTTCTTTAATGCTGTCCATGGCGTTCCATACTTGTTTCCTCCAGCTTCTATACTCGTCTATGTCTCCTTTGAATTGAGGCAAACTTTGGAATAACGTCATTTTTATGTCATTGGGGGATGTGTAATTCGGTACTATATCTGAGTACACCGTCACATTGCTCCCTATATTAGCGTGGGATTCGAGTTTCATGAGTCGTTCTCCTGCTTCCTTTCGCATCTTATCTATTATAAGTTGCATTCCCTCCATTTGTGAAACAAGCTGATTGATTTTATCTTCTTGTGACATCTTGATTTTTTTGATAATTTTACACTTCACTTTTTTATTAAATTTAAAATTTTTACTTTTTCTTCCTTTGAATCCTTGTGGATATGTTGACTTTAAAGTTGTCTTCTTTTGTTGTTTGGCTGGGTTAAATCGAAATGTCGACAGTTTTCCGTGTTGGATGTAAAAGCCCGTTAACTTATACTCGTGCCCACGTGAAAAGGTTTAATCGCGACTAAACTTTACACTGAATTATTTTAATGTAAAAAAAAATAACTACCGCAGATATGTAAAAAATATCTGTTTTTCGATTTCCAATTAATTTTAAACTTTAAATTGGTATCCCGGTTGAGCCCCCAGTTAAACTGTAGCATTCGTGAAAGAATTAAAAAAAAATATTTTTTTCTTTTTATATTTTTATTTACTTTATTATTTCTTAGACAAAGTTACAGGGTTGCTTAGTACTATTATTAACCATGTAAGTCTGGTTCTGAGCTAGCTCGATCTTACTGTTTACGATATTTTAACTGTACTAAGGACAATTTCGTTTTGTCCTGAACCTATATTTATATGTGTTTCGATCTAGATGAAGCCAAGCCATTCCTTGGGAATTTTCCATGTTTATTTTTATTACTTCCATCTGGTCAGCGTTTGGTATCTTTCGAGATAGCGATGATGTTTGGGTTGCTGTGTTATCTTTCTTTGCTGACATATGGTGGTTCGGATTACGGTTATTGTTTGGGAGTTTTGAATTTACATCTGTTCGACGTATGGTATCTTGGGTTGTTTGTTTAATGGTATTTACTTGCGTGAACGCTTTGATAAAAACGAGATTACTTTTTTGTGTTTTTTGGATTTTTTGAAGGCTTTTAATTCTATTGATTTCAATATTCTTCATAACAAACTTATTGTACAGTATGGGTTTAGTTTATCCACTCCATTACTAATCCTGCATTTTTTGTCCGGAAGAACACAAAAAGTTAAGACGAAAGCTGGGTTTTCAGGGCTGTTACATTTATCTTCGGGGATCCCCAATGTTCTATTTTGGGACCATTGCTATTTTCGTTGTTTATTAATGATATCGTTTCAGTTTGTAGTTATGTTAATATTCATTATGTACGCCGATGATGTACAAATTTATATTTCGCGACGAATAGGACTTTGTTTGTAGGTTGAATGAGGATCTCGAAAATATATCGGCTTGGGCAGAGAGAAACTGGCTTTCACTCAATCCAGAAAAATTGCAATGTTTAGTGGTTTTGAAGTCTTTAAGGGATTTGAATCAGCTTCCAGAAGTAATATTAAACAATAATATAGTACCCTTTAATTTTGGCGTCGCATTTCTGGCACATATCGTGCGCGTTCTCTAGGAGGTCATAGAACGCGTCCTTGGTAGGTTTATCCTGCTTTTCGTGGGGGGCGTTAACACAGATCAGCGAGATATGCATAAATTTGGCTTTGATTCAGATTTTGACCGAACGCTCGCTAAAACTGCGAAAGCCTAAGACTTCTTGGCTAAGTTTTCTTCGCACTTCGTATCACAAAACTGCATCCGAATAGCTGCTGACTCTGGTTTTATAGCATGGCCCGTGTTAGATATCACACGACGTCATCCTCCGTACGCCATCGCCATCCTATCCCACTTCCACAGCAGATTCCACGTACAGATACAAAATTTGTTGTCCTTGTTGTGTTGTTGCTTCGGTCAAGAACATAAAGATAATACCTATCCGAGCCCTGTTGGTATTTTGGAACGATTTTTCCGTGATGCGGAAGTTGTCCCGACGCACAATCCCCATTCTGGAAGCCCACACGCTTAGATAGCTCCAAAAGTGTTGATCCGGATAAACCGGAAGGCTGCGAATATGTCATAGTAGCCCGTAAGGTGTTCACTAAGTAGTTCTACCTGACTAGAACAAAAGAAGCCACCGAAGTGTCTTAGTAGAAGCACGCTTTTAGTTTTAGTTTAGTTTATTTATTTTCATGTATGCTTAAGACATTAAGATATAATATCTTATTAAATAGTGCCAGCCTTAAAAGAATAGATACATAATTTAATAAAAGCTATAAATGGAGAGTTAGCTAGAGAAGGTTAAAATACATTTAGAATTGGAAATACTATTACATTACTCTATAATTAGAAACTGAGTATTCAAAATTAAAGAAAGGTAGTATTGTGGTTATTATTATCAGTTAAACTTAAATGCAAGAAAGAACTACAACGTTGAGTAATAATGTTTGAGTTTCGACCGAAATATTTTGCTATTTGTAATGTTTCTTAGTTCACGTGGCAGAGAATTCCAGAGGCATATGGCGTTGACAAAGAACTGCCGCTCAGATGTTAGGCAATTATGTCGTGGAATGTTAAGAGTGTTAGATCGATTAGAAAAAGGAAACTGCAGTCTATAGTACAGGTGCTGTGGTTGATGGGTCTGCATGATGTTAAAAAGGAGCAATAGTGTTCTGTATTCAAGAAAATGTTTGAAATGCATGTTGTACATAGCATTTGCATAGCCGGATATGTGGTCATACCTCTTTAGACCATAGATGTAGCGTACGGTGTTATTAAAAGCCACTTGTAGTTTTCGTTGACTCTCAGCATCGCAATTACAAAACAATTCACAGCCATAGGTGAGAATTGGAATGATCAAAGTCTTAGCCAACATCATACGGGTAACAACTGGTGTTAAATATTGGGACTCGCGAAGAACTCTAAGGGCTCCATATACTTTACCCACAGAATAATTTATGTGATTTTGCCAACTTAAAGTTCTGTTAAAAGTAATGCCTAGATTCTTAGCAGTTTCGAAAAATTCAATAGGAGTATTATTCAGTAATAAACGTGGAAAATAGGAAAGATCCAATAATTTTTTGGAAATAACTATACATTTAGTTTTAGAAGGGTTTAAGAACAGTCCATTTTTCTGTGACCATATATGAATATTATGAAGATCCTGATTTATATTATGTACGCAATTTTCAATGAGACCAAGTGGACTGCTCAAGTAAAGCTGCACATCATCAGCGTACATATTTATGAGTGAGAAGTTCATTTTCGCAGGCAATTCATTTATGTAAAGTGAAAAAAGGATTGGGCCTAAGATCGATCCTTGTGGGACACCTTTCAAGACAGGCAAGAAGGAAGACAACATATTGGAAAGGGAAACAGCTTGTTTTCTTTCGCTTAAGTGCGATATTAACAACTTTGACGCAGAAGATGAGAAATCAAGTTGATGTAAAAGTTTGTGTGCAAGAGTCAGATGATCAATGGTATCAAAAGCCTTCGAAAAATCTAAGAGAACCAAAAAACTGACTTTATCGTCATCTATGGCCTGCCTAATATCTTCAACTACATTAATAAGCGCTGTAGTGCAACTATGCTTTGGACGAAAGCCAGACTGAAATGGTGTCAAAATATTTGCTCTGTTAAGATAACTATTTATTTGTTTTTGCATAATCATCTCCAAAACCTTGGAAAGAAAAGGCAGTATCGAGATGGGTCTAAATTCCTTGCAACTAGAGGTTTTTGGGACCGGAATTACTTTTTGTCATCATAAATCGTTTAATATATGTTAATTTTTTTCAATGTTGTGTCGTAGCCGTCGGATTGATGCAATAGTGACTAAAGTAGAAGATTTAATACGATTTAGTAATAAATTGAATAATAAATATCCCCTGAAAGAATTCTTACGAAACGTTGGGAGAATAATGGAATAGAGTGTTTTTATTCGCATTAAACTTCAAAAAGACTAAAAGAGCCAAAATATCACCATCTTTAAATTAATACACAAAACAGAATAATATTTTTGTTCCTTTCTTCTAAGTGAAAGAAAATTGTGTTCCCTTTTCGAAGGTGGAGCCACAATAACTAATTCGTTTTCACTTTTTTACCAAATATTAAAGAATACTTCTAATCATGAAATTTGTATGCTTAAACTTAAAACTCATTGTATATTTACTGGCTCAAAATTATTTTTAAACCTAAAATACAGTGTCGTCTACTATTTTTTAATATATCGTTTTCTTGCTGTGCGTTATTAATTATAAAATAGCAAAGTGTTTACAGTGCTCCAACGAAGTCCTTAGACAAGAGTAGTCTATTTTGATTATTGGTAAATTTTTAATGCTTCTGCGATGTGTCGAAATTGATGTCTCAACATTTTAAACTATTAACACACTAACTAAATTGCATTATTTTTTCGATGATTGTAATTTTGTTGAATCCCTATCGCTACATTCAAAAGTTAATAAAATTACGTCCCAGTTTTAAGAACCTAGAAGCTTACTAAAGGGGAACAGGATTCCAGTAAGGAGTTCGTTGAGAAAAATGTAGAAGGTGTTATTGTCAAAAAAAATATCCCAGATGCTCTAAGTACCCCGCATCAAATAATTTCAAAGCTAAATGAGAAAGTTTTGATTGAAGCTTTACAAAACTCTCCGAAAAATACTGAATCAAATTCTATATCTGATGCCGTGATTCCTATTTTAAAGCTTACCAAAAACAAAAACAATTTTTCTTTGGAGATTTTATACTTCAACGACTGAAGCTCTAAACTAAATAAATGCATTCTGTTGAGTTCTTCTTCGATAAATTGGATCCAGCTCGCATATTGATAAGAGCAATAGAGATTTTTTGTTCTTTCTTTTAAATTCAATTTTATTAAGATTAAAATTATAATCTCTTTTTAAAACGTGATAAAATTAAGTATATATATGTATATATAAGAATGTGGTTTTAGAAAAATGACATTAAAGATTTTATTAAGAAAGGAGACAAATATATATAATTAATAAAAGAGATAAAAAAGTTCTTCTGGTAGTTCTGTTCAGAAACCAAACATATCTGCCCCGCGATGATGTTCGGGAGAATATCATCCATAGTCTTCTTTGCAGGATATGAAAAGACTTGCCAATTATCTTGAATGGGGAGAGGGCATAATTTAATAATTGGGTGTTTTATTAGTACATTTTTCGTTCTTAAAGTAACGACTTTCACCAAAATATCAGTCCCAGGATGCATCTCCACTATTCGACCCAGCGGCCACTGGTTACAAGCAAACCTATCATCTTTTATCATTACGATATCGTGAATCCGCAGGTAAGAATTTTTCTTCAACCACTTAGGACGTTTTTGCAATCTTGACAAATAGTCGTTACTCCACTGCCGCCAGAACTGATGAACTAACATTTGACAATGTTGCCAACGATTAATGTAGTTAGTCCGGTTGGATTCAACTTGAGGGAGGGCAAGCAGTGAATCCCCTATTAAAAGTGTCCTGGAGAAAGAATAGTTAAGTCATCTGGTCATTGGTCAGTGGGTCTTGAGTTCAGGCACAACTCAATTCGAACTAACACCTTACTAAGTTCTTCATGGAGAGTATCTGCTTAAGGTGATGTTTTGTCGAATTTACACCATCTGCGGGTGGATTTTTTCAATGAAACGTTGATATGGTCTTCTATCTTCTTTAAGTTTTCTATTTGCACCTATAAGGTTGGTTTCACAATCACTATATATATCGCCACATATGCCTCTTCTGGCAATAAACCTGTTCAAAGCACCATTGAAAGCATCCGAAGTCGAATCTCCCACCAACTCCAGATGAATGGCTTTAGAAGCTGGGCAAACGAAAAGTGCTATATATCCCTTTAATGAAGTACGACCTCTGCCTTTTAAAGGTAATACGTTGAAAGGTCCAGTGTAGTCGACCCAGTCGCTGAAAATGCTCTTGCTGGACGGATGCGTTGAGCAGGTTAGGAACCCATCATTTGTGTACAAGGCTTTGGATTATTCTTGTAACACGTAATGCATCTATGTATAACAGAACTCACGATGTTGCGTCCAAAAATTGACTTCGAATATAGTTTAATGTAAGACTAACACCTCCATGTAGAGTTGATGCACGACTGTATTTGACGATCAAATTTGTGTTAAGGTGTTTTGTCGGTAAAACGAATGGATGCTTTTGATCTCTAGATACTAGCGCGTGCTTTAATCTATCACCAAGGCGTATAAGTTTTTCTTTAGTACAAAAGAATGGGTTAAGCGAATACAAAGCACTTTTTACCGGAAAGGGGCGATCTGATTATAGCCAATTCCACTCAGATGAAAATGCTTCCTGCTGTACTAATCGTATGATGTAAATCTTGACCAAATAAAGTTCAGCAGTTGATAAATATCCAGTTTCATTAGATGCAAACCTTCGGTGACAGTTCCTACTAAAACGAAGACAGTAAGCGACTACTCGTACTGTTTTGGAGAATGATGACCATTTACTCAGAAAATCCAAAATCGTGCAATTTATAGAGTTTAAAAATGTCTTCACATTTCTCTTCTCTTCTTCAACCACTGTGCACGGTATGTTTACTGATGATTGAGGCCACTGATTAAAAGGTAACTGAAGAAAAGGCGCACCATACCATCACAGATCACAATCTTTTAGTCGAGAAGGACTTATTCCACGTGTGGAAACATCAGCAGGATTATTTTCTGAAGATATATGACGCCTGTTTTGGATTGGGTATTTTGTGTTAAATTAGTGTGGACTGTATAATGTTTTTATATTATTTTATATGAATGTAGTGTAATGTCTTTGTAATAAATAAAAATTCTTATAATTTTCTTAATATTATATGTAGTGTATAATGTTCAATTTTATTTCAATGTTACGTGTATAATGTGTATAATGTTTCTAAGATGTGTATTGTGTGATGACCAAACAGCAAAGAGATCGAATCTTAGTTTTTACAATTTGAATAGGCAAACAAGAAAGAAAGGTGAAAAGAAAAAGCAAAATAACACAGTATGAATTTACGTTAGGGTTAACAAATGTAGCGAGAGAGTTTATGAAATTTAAATAAGTTAGTTTAGGTAGGGTATTATTGTACACGTTTGACAGTACAAAATAAAAATTTATAGGTTGCGTTTTGTTCCAAAACATTCAGCCCCTCCTGGAAAACTCAGGTCTTTCAGAAAAAGGCAAAGGGGCCACCTTGGCAATGGGCCGAACATAATTTCCGCTTTTGGTTCGTACGGTGACGACACGACACCTGCCGTCCTTCCCAGGATGCACATCTATGATTCGTCCTAGGATCCACTTCGAAGGTGGAAGATTCTGTTCCTTCAGTAGTACCATGTCGTTTTTCTGGATGTCTCTCACAATCTTCTGCCATTTGGGTCAGTTTTGTAGCGAGGTTAAACATTCCTTGTGCCACCGTTTCCAAAATTCTTGCATTAGAGTTTGTAAGAGATAATAGTTAAAACTTATCGAAAAATTTTAAAAGTTTAAATCAGGTTAAGGAATTGAACAGTATGATCATGAAATGAGACGGAGTAAGGGCGATTGGCTCTGATTCAGAGGTTTGCCACATGGGGCGTGAATTTAGTAAGCATTCAATTTTGGAAAGAAGAGTGTACATTTCTTCATAGGTCAGTATATGTTCACCAATAACGCGCTTAATATGATGCTTCACGGATTTAACACCCGCCTCCCACAGCCCACCAAAGTGGGGTGCTGAAGGTGGTATAAATTTACATTGAATGGCATCCTTAGATAGATGATCTGCGATGATCTTATTTCGCTGTTTACTCATCAGCTGCTGATGCATCTCACTGAGCAAGCGCTTAGCACAATGAAAATTTTGTTGCTTAAAGCAATTAATGGCTTCCTAGAATGAAATAGTTTTGTTTTAGTAAAGACACCACTAATGATACACCTGCATGTAAATAATGTTTATGTGTATGTTCCACTAAAAGTTTTGTTATGGAGTGCGATTTGCAGAGAATTATAGGGTGTTTTTACTGAAGGATAGATCCGAATTTTCCAAGCGATGACATACGCGAAGCACATTTTGAATATATATTGACGACAGCTTATTTCGCGAAGGCAACGATTTTTTCTTTTTTAGAATTTCAATTTCAACGGAAAATAAACTTGTTTGAGCAGCTTTTATGAGAGAAGTTTTAGCACTATTCAATTCTTTAGTAATGAGGAAATTTAGATTTCGTTGTTCAGGTGACAGGCAACAATTTTTAAGGAAACGAACAACGTAAGCAACCACGCGACTTAAGTAGAAATTAAGATATTGAAGTTAAAAAAAAACTTTATTCATAATATAATTAATATAATTGAATCTTAAGATAGAACGTTACATTTCGCGGTTATATTTTAGACTAAATTTATAATATTAATTATTGTTGGAGGCCGTCTCAGGCAGCTGAACACTTATCATGTCGTCAGCGTATTTCATAGTTCCTGGAATTGTTATTGCGATTGGTCGCAAAATTGGTGGCTCGTGTTGCTGACGATGGAATACTCGCATTTGTCAATAATATGACATCCGTTCCGTCTGGGGTTGCTAACCTGGACGTAACCTCTCCCTCCTTTAGTTTGAAACTCTCCTGAGTTACATATAATGTTTGCTTTAGCTTTGTAAACTTTATGTTTACATAAATTATTATAGCTATGATTGAAATTAATACAAATATACCGATACATACATTTAACAAAACATGATTTTTTTGTTTAAATTTGAATTCGTTAATATGCTCTATATTTTCAATTTGTTTCATAATAATATCATTAAAACTAAGTTTTTCCTTTGTCAAATTAAGGTTAATTTCTTAAGGAATAATGACCCTTTCTTCAAATATATCTTTCTTGTTTACAAATGTTTTGTTTTTGAATTTGATTTCACAATTGTTAAAGTTTAATAGAAAATTTCAGTTTAATTTTATAATTCTTTCGTCACAAGAGCTTGACAAATTTATATTTTGAACATTCTTTAATAAAATCAATCCATTTTCTATTTCAAAAGTTTTCATTTGGGAACTCTTTGTTTTCATGCAAATGCCATTATATAAACATAAATTAGATTTTTTCAAATTTTTAAAGTCAACATTTGTATACAGTTTCATTTAGTTTTATAATTTCTTCGTCATTCATTATCAATTCTTCAAAGTACATATTTGTTAAAGAGGTGACTAAATATTTGTTAGTCTCTATAATTTCATTAGGTATTTTAATTACAAAAACAATTTTTTCATTTTTATATAAGGCTGTACCAATTTTTATATTTTTCAATTTTTCGAAACTTATACCATATTTTATTATTTCTTCTTTACTTAAAATGTTACTTCCCATTATACCTGTTCTACTAGAAGCAATATTATTTTGAATGTGTTCGACATTGTCTTTTATAATTCCAATTTTTATTAATGTTTCTAAGTACAAAAGTTTGCTTTTCAATTTTACAGTTTCACTTTTTATATTATTGAATTGATATAAAATTTTGAATCTATCTTTTTCAATAGTTTCTTTTAAAGTTAAAAAGGTTTGGTTAAAACTATTATTAATGAAAACTTGTTTGTTATTTTGAGTTATAAGTTTGTGATTATTGTCGTCAGTAACTTTTTGATGTTCTTCAATGTTTCGTCTGTCGTCATCGTCCATCGTTCCGTATAACCATTTCAAACCTGTGTATTTATTTTATTTAAGTGAATCTAATTCGTGAATTAAAATTTCTTTTCCGTTTCCTACTTGAATATTAGAAAGATTTTCTTCTAGGTCTGAAAATACATTCAAAATTTCTGTTGGGTTAATAATATGTAGAACAAGATCATATGTTTTTACTATTTCAACGTTTCCAAGTTTTATTTCCGCAAATCCGCTGTTCGTTTCAATTTTTTCTATGGTCAAGGTTGGCTCTGTTGTCATCAGTTTAAGTAGTAACACTAGTATGATCCATTTGTCCTGAAAATTTAGTTGGTCTTTTTATATTAGAAGGATGTATGTTTTCTAGCTTAAGTTTTCTATACCTGGGTTCGTGTTTGTGCCTGAGTGCTTAATAATTTCTAACTAAACCTTCGTCTCTTTCTTCATTATATTCTTCTCTATCTTTATTAAGTTTGTTGATTACTCTATCTTTTATATTTTTCATATTTGTCAGGACCTTTTCTTTATCTATTCTACCTTCTAAGACGTCTATTGGTTTACATTTAATTGATGAATGCACTGATTTATTGTACCACTCTACGCACTTATATATTCTTTCTTTAGTTGTTAGCTCTGATTTTTCTGCGGTGAGTACTCGCATTTTTTCGCAAATAGTATTATGAAACCTTTCGATGTCGGAGTTGCCAGTATGGCTGTTTGGTTTAGTAAAGTGTACTTAGATATTTTCTTGTCTTAAAAAATCTTTTACATTTGTGTTTTGAAATTCGTTATCTAAAACAATTTTACCAGGCTTGCCCTTAATTGAAAAGTATGATCTCAATTTTTCTTGAGGGTAAATAAAAATCTATACAATGTTTTGAGAATTTATCTATAAAAGTCATAAAGTTGTTTTTGGAAATGGTGTAATTATCTGCGTGTATTTACTATTTGATTGTTATCAGTTGGAGTTTCTGTGTGCTCGAATTTTGGCTTAATTGGTTTTCTATCGAACTTAGCCCGATTACACGTATAGCAGTTATTAATATATTTTTGAATCAATTCTTTAAGATTTTTGAAGTATATGAGTTTTCTTAGACCTGCATAATTTTCGTTTATGCCTGCATGACCTCTTTCATTTTTATGATATTTAGCTATCTGTTTAAAGGTATTGTCTTCATTTTTCATATTTTGTGCATGGTACATACATTTATAAAATGTTATTTGTTTTGTGGGGTCAAACAACTCGATCAGCTTTAATTGTACTAAATTGTACTCGTGTTCTGATAGTTCAGAAAAAATACCTATTCGTCCTTTTCTTTTTATAAATCTTATAAATATGTCTATAAGTCTTTCTGCTTGAATATCTTCAGAATTAATATATATGATTCTTTTATTATTAAGTATTTCAATTTCTTTGCTTTTATTGTTCGTAAGCATAACTTGTGTATAAAATCTGTTTACTACTGTATCTAATATAGGGAAATTATCATTTTGTTCTTCTTCTTGTGAATGAATCGTGTTATCTATACTCATGTTATCAATTTCAAAGTTAAAATTTGGAGCTTTCTCTCCGTCCTCAGTTGTGAGCGTCTCGATCACATTTATTTCACCTGTTTCGCAATTAATTCGACTTATAAAATCTGCTGCTTTGTTTTCTTTCCCTTTTATATAATCTATACTAATGTTATATTCCCCGAGTTGTAGTAACCATCTCTGAAGTCTTTGATTTATATCTTTTCCCTTATGCTTTGTTTGCAACCATTTAAGTGGTTGATGATCTGTAAGTAAGTCAAAAGCTCTACCGTAAATGTAGGGTCTAAAATAGTTTACAGACCAAACTATTGCTAATAGTTCTTTTTCTGTGACGGAGTAATTCTGTTCATGATCGTTTAATGTACGACTTGCGTAACATACTGGGTGTCCTTCCTGAGTAAGAACAGATCCGATAGCAAAATCACTTGCGTCGGTTGTGAGTTGAAATTTTTTGTTGAAGTCTGGGTACTTCAAAACCGGTGAATCTGTGAGGATTATTTTGAGTTTCTCGAAAGCGGCTATATGATTTGGATCATTCATATTAATTTTGGTATCCTTTTTGAGATACTTAGTCATTGGTTGCCCGATTTTCGCGTTGTGTTTAATAAATTTTCTAAAATAACCAGTTATGCCTAAAAATGACTTTATTTGTTTGGTATTTTGTGGTAACAGATGCTTTTGAATGCTTTCAATTTTATTTTTATTTGGTTTTACCCCTTCCGCTTCCGTCGTTAAGACGTGTCCCAAATATTCTGTTTCTTTTGCAAAGAACTTGCACTTATCAACTTGAATTTTAAGGTTGTGTTGCCGTAGTTTATCCAGAACTTTTTGAACGCTAATAATGTGTTCTTTTAAATATGAGCTAAATATTAGAATATCGTCTAAGTAGACGACGCATATTTGATTTATGCATTCTCTAAGAACTGAGTTAATCAATCTTTGAAAAGTCGCCGGGGCATTTTTAAGCCCGAAAGGCATTCTTGTGAACTCATAATGCCCGAGAGGAGTCGAAAAGGCTGTTTTTTTATCCTCTTCTCTTACTTAAATTTGGTGGAAGCCTTTAGCTAGGTCTAAGGTCGTTAAGTATTGAGACCTTCCCAATTTATCTAATATTAGGAATTGGAAATTTGTCATCAATTGTAGCTTCGTTAAGCTTTCTGTAATCGACCACAATTCTCCATTTCTTTTGTAAGGAATTGTCTAACTTCTTAGGCACGATCCAAAGAGGACTATTGTATGGAGAATTACTTTCTTGAATTATACCTTGCGAAAGCATTTCTTTAATTTGTTTATTGATCTCTTGCTCATGGATTTGGGGGTACCGATAAATTTTTGCGTAAATTGGTCTATCTGATGTAGTTACGATTTCATGATGAATATCATGTGCACAACTTAATTGTTGTCCTTCGCGAAAACACAAATCTCTATTTTTCTTAAGGAGGTTCTCTAAGGTTTTTCTTTCTTCTGTATTTAAATGATTACCAAGAAGACAATTTGGTACGTATTGGTCATCTTCTATATTGCTTTCTAAAATATGTATTTCTTCATACTTGTGAGGACATGCATTTAAAAATTTTATTTTATTCCCATTAATTTCTATATATTCTTCCTCTAAATTAATTTTTGCATCTAAAGGTTTTAGTAAGTTCACTCCTAATATACCATCAAAATGTTTGTCTTTAAAGGTTGTAAGCTTCCAACACATTTGAGCTTTTTCATTGAATTCATTTGGTAGCTCTGTTATAATTTCGGTGTCTATTGTTGTATTCCCGTTAAGGGTATTAAATATTACTCTTTCTTTTAAAGGAATTCGTTTGTAATTTTGTAATTTGGTCTTGTCGAGTAATGTAGTAGTTGAACCTGTATCTATTAAACATTTTATTTTATTTTCTCCTATATTCAATTCTATTATCGGAAAGTCCGAATTGGAGGCTGTGAGTGAAAATTTACTTCTTCAACAGATTGTTGAACATGATCGCATTCCATTGGTGTATGATTATTGTGTTGGCCTAATGCCCTCTGATTTAAATTATTATTGTTATTGAAATTGTTTCTATATTGGCCCGAATTGTTACGATTTTGGTTAAAATTGTTTCTATATTGACCCGAATTGTTTCTATTTTGTTTAAAATTATTCCTATACTGACCCGAATTGTTTCTATTTTGGTGATAATATTGATCGTTATTGTATCTATGTGGGATAGGACACCGACGGGACAGACACATAAACCTCCACCTTACGTACGTACACAATACATACTTCACATCACATACTCACCAATACACACACCCTGTTACATGAGACGAAGACATTTTCCCCTTTCTGCTTACAAACACCAATTTTGAGCATTCAGAGTTTAGTCTTACTTAGAAGCTTCATTCAAGAACTTGTATGTAAAACCGCGCCGAAGAATTTGCCGAACAAAATCCTCTTTTATTTATAATCAAAAAATAAGAAAAAACGGAATAAATAAGTGAAAGATTAAATGGTGTGTTTCATTTAAACGAAAGAAGAAAGTTTTACTACAATTGGGGGCTCTGACCGTGATTGAAAGTTGAGCATAAATTAAAAGATAATCGTGAAAAAAAAGCAAAAGGGCATCATCCCTAGTGATTGAAAATTAACTTAACTAATCGCGAAAAGTTTCACCAGCAGAAAAAAGAAGAGGGCATCATCCCTAGTGATAATTTTAATAAATTCAAAACGTATCATAAAGAATTCCTAAAAAAAAAAATATACACAGTATAAAAAACTAAAGCCAGAACAACCGCTAAGTTTTCTGTGCAACAGTTTAAATTTTCGCGAGTGGCTGTGTAGCAGAAAAGAAAATACAGCAACGAAAAAAAAGAGAAACCAAAACAAGTTTTCTGTGCAATAAATTAAATTTTCGAAGTGCGCGAGTGGATGTGTAGCAAAAAAGAGAAATACAGCAACGAAAAAAAAAGAAACCGAAACAAGTTTGCCGTGCAACACATTAACTATTTTGCAAGTGCGCGAGTATGTGTAAAATCAAATAACGCAATAAAAAAAAATAAAAAAGAGAACGAACGCCAGAACAACCACCAAGTTTTCTGTGCAAAGGTGTGAGTGTTAGTTTGAAAACGGAAAATAACACAGTACATAGCAATTACACACATCTCGAAAATATAAAAAAGAAGAAAAAACAGTTGTGGTGCGCGCAAAACCAACAGTGAAAAAAAGGGCAACAACAAAAGACGATATCGCCGTTGTAAGCTCCAACGAGAACAATAAAAAAAAAACTGGAAAAGAACAACCAACGAAGAGACGATTGATGACAGCAGCAGCCAGCAGATATATAGGGTAAGAGGTTGTTTGTTCGGCAAATAAAAAGAAAATTAAAATTAATTGATTTTTGAAAAAAATATAAAATATAACTTTGATTGTTGTTTTTGGTTATTTAGTTTTCTTTATGATAACACTAAAATTATTTTAAAGGAAAAAACTTAATATTAAAAATTAAACAAAAGTAGAAATTGTGAGTGAATTATTTTTTATTGTAATGGATGCTCAAAATATTTTGAAGATGACCGTTGAGGTCTTAAAAGAGAATTTAGGGCAATTTAATCTACAGACGACAGGATTGAAAACGGCACTACAAGACAGACTCCTAGAACACTACCAGCTGTCCCGGCCGCAGCCAGCGGACGAGCAAAACTCAGATGATGACTATGAGACAGATTCGGGCAACGCGATAAGGGCAAAGAGTTCTTTTACTTTACGAGATATAGAAGACTCTCTTCTAACTTTCGACGGCTCAGGATACCCTGACATTAATCAGTGGGTCTTGGAGTTCGAAGAAAATGCAGTTATAGTGGAATGGAATAATCTCCAAAAGTTTATCTATGCCAAGCAGTTAGTAAAAGGGGTAGCCAAACAGTTTGTTAGAAGTCTACAAAACATAAGGGGTTGGAGTACATTGAAAAAAGCGTTGTTGGAGGAGTTTTCTTGCAAACTTTCGACAGCAGAAGTTCATCGTTTGTTGAAAGTCCGACGTAAGGAACCCGCGGAATCCTTGCAAGAGTACCTTTACTCGTTGATGGAGATAGCTAAATCTATTGCATTAGACGACGAAAGTCTGATTGAATATTTTGCGGAAGGGATTCCAGATTCTCGACAAAACAAAATGTGTTTCTACCAAGCAAAGACGGTCAAGGAGTTAAAGGAGCAGATAAAGCTGTACGAGAGGGTGCGTGGGCCTACTTCGAAGTCATCATACTCGGGAGGAAGCCACCAGCCGTCGACAAGTTATCAATCGCCGTTGAAATCAGAGAAGAAGGAAAGAAGGTGTTTTAAATGTGGAGACGCAACGCACACGTCCAGGGAATGTCAAGTGAGGACATTCAAGTGTTTCAAGTGTGGACAGCAAGGTCATCGATCATTTGAATGCGGAACGGGAAGCCAAAACTCGGTGAAGGCAGAAAGGAACAATGTACAAATCGCAACAACGAGTACCGCTTGTCCTCCTGAACCAGAAGCCAAAGTTTGTTTCGCCACCGGCTCGAACAGGATTTTCAAGTCGATTCAGATAAGAGATCTCAATGTGTCTGCTCTTTTAGATACAGGCAGTGACCTATGCTTATTGAGGTACGATTTTTTGTTGATGTTAAATTATGTTGAGCTGAGCCCTGTCAAGACGAGGATTTACGGAATAGGACAGAAGCAAGTGATAACCAAGGGAAGTTTTTCTGCGGAAATGGAAGTAGATGGGCTGAAGATAAACATGATTTTCCACGTATTAGGCGAGGCCGATATGCCGTACGCTGCCGTGATTGGAAACGACATTCTCCATGAAGTGAACTTGGTCATCAAAGAAGAGGGCGTCACGTTTAAAGAGAAGAAGCAGAGTTCTAAGGAACTAAAGCAGAGTTCTAAGGAACTAGAGAAGAGTTCTAAGGAACTAAAGCAGAGTTCTAAGGAACTAGAGAAGAGTTCTAAAGAACTAAAGCAGAGTTCTAAGGAACTAGAGAAGAGTTCTAAGGAACTAAAGCAGAGTTCTAAGGAACTAGAGAAGAGTTTTAAGGAACTAAAGCAGAGTTCTAAGGATCTAGAGAAGAGTTCTAAGGAACTAAAGCAGAGTTCTAAGGAACTAGAGAAGAGTTCTAAGGAACTAAAGCAGAGTTCTAAGGAACTAGAGAAGAGTCCCAAGGAACTAAAGCAGAGTTCTAAGGAACTAGAGAAGAGTTCTAAGGAACTAAAGCAGAGTTCTAAGGAACTAGAGAAGAGTTCTAAGGAACTAAAGCAGAGTTCTAAGGAACTAGAGAAGAGTTCTAAGGAACTAAAGCAGAGTTCTCAGGAACTAGAGAAGAGTTCTAAGGAACTAAAGCAGAGTTCTAAGGAACTAGAGAAGAGTTCAGAGGAACTGAAGAACAAGACGGCCAAAAGTAACGAGGACGCAGTCGAAGGCGGAAAAGTGGGTGATGGTCTTGGAAATGATGGTAATACCATCATAGCAGAAAAGGAAACGTATGAAGACTATTTCTTAAAATGTGAGGTACTATTCAAAGATCCCATCAAGGAGTTGATAGTGGTACCTACTCAGATGGAACAAGAAATAATTACGATAGCACATCAACAAGGTCATTTCGCCACCAGAAAGACACATGATTTGGTAGAAAAGACGTTCTTTATTCCAAACTTGTCAAGAAAAGTAGCCAGTGTCGTCAAAAGCTGTGTAAAGTGAATAATAACGGAGGCCAAAACAAGTAGGAAAGAAGGGCTACTTTCACCAATAGACAAAGGTGATACGCCTTTGGAAACATACCACGTAGATCACGTAGGGCCTATGGAGGGAACAAGAAAGCAGTACAACCATCTGCTAGTAGTAGTGGACGAGTTTTCGAAATTCGTGTTGCTTCATCCCACGAAGAGTACTGGAGCCGAGGAGGTTAAAGAGAAGCTGAAGAAACAATCTTCAATATTCGGGAACCCGAGGCGAATTATACCAGACAGAGGAGCAGCATTCACCTCAAACGCTTTTAGTGAATATTGTAGTGAGGAAATGATTCAACATTTGTTGATATCCACAGGAGTGCCGCGTGGTAACGGACAGGTGGAAAGGGTCCACAAAACAGTAGCCTCAATGTTAGCGAAGGCCTGTATAGATAGTCCGCAAAGTTGGTACAAACATGTCGACAAGGTCCAGCAGTTGCTAAACAACACCCCTCCCAGAAGCACGAAAATCAGTCCATTCAGGATATTGACAGGGATGGAAATGCGGATTCCAGACTATCCTGATTTGAAAGCTATGTTGGAAGAAAAGCTGATGGAAGAACTCGAAGCTGAGCGCAGGGAAAACAGAGAGGAAGCCCGCAGGAACATCGAAGTTATCCAAATGGAGAATCGGAAGGCATTTGATAAACCGCGAATATTGGGAACGAGCTACAAACCCGGAGAATTGGTCGCCATTAAGCGCACTCAATTCGGTACTGCGATGAAACTACGACCCAAGTATTTCGGACCCTACAAGGTGGTCAAGCAGTTGAACCATGATCGATATGACGTTCAGAAAGTTGGGAACCATGAAGGGCCTAATATGACCAGTACGATTGCTGAGTATATGAAAAGATGGAACCCGTCGTTCGAGCCGAGCGCAAAGTCAGGACAGCTGGTTGTGGGATAGGACACCGACGGGACAGACACATAAACCTCCACCTTACCTACGTACACAACACATACTTCACATCACATACTCACCAATACACACACACCCTGTTACATGAGACGAAGACATTTTCCCCTTTCTGCTTACAAGCACCAATTTTGAGCATTCAGAGTTAAGTCTTACTTAGAAGCTTCATTCAAGAACTTGTATGCAAAACCGCGCCGAAGAATTTGCCGAACAAAATCCTCTTTTATTTATAATCAAAAAATAAGAAAAAGCGGAATAAATAAGTGAAAGATTAAATAGTGTGTTTCATTTAAACGAAAGAAGAAAGTTTTACTACATCTATGATGTCTATACTGATCCTGTGGACTATTCTGAGCTCTGTTTGTATTATTATTAAGGGTATTCGAATTTTTATGGGTTACTGATATTTGTCTATTAAACTTCTGCCTACCTGCCTGGATCATACCCGTTTCTTCGAGCGTATAGTATGCGTCTCGTAAATTGTCAATTTGTCTACTTATTACAATGCTAGCGTGATTAGGATCGAGTCCATTAATAAAAGTTTTAACTATCATGTTTTCATTAGCTACTGGTGAGAATTCATTCGGTTTTTCTATATCAAATTCGTATTCAGTATTTAATTTATCTAATATATCTCTAAGTCTTTCGAAATACTCACTAACATTATTGTTTCTGGTACTGATGGCTTGGTGGTGTAAGTTGTAGTAAGTTTCCCGAACTCCAAAGTTCCTGATCAATTCAGCTTTTATGTTTTCCCACGTTGGATTCGCTGCCAGCGTCCTTATTGCTTGTAATGCTGGTCCTTGAATTTTGTTTAACACATTCCTTTGAAGAATGTTAAACTCCAATGGTGTTCCCACAAAAAATGGCAGGGAAATCTCCACTTCACTGATGAATGAAATCAGGGCGTACTCTGATGTACCCCAATCATCTCCGTTACTCCTATAGTAGCTGGTGCAGGACCTTGTGGTTGTGCTGGACCTTGTGGTGGAGCTTGAGCCTGTTGACCGTGATTGCCTTCGTCTGTTGGATTCTGCATCTTGATTTATTTTATGTTTTTTTTTTTTTTTTTTTTGTTTTTTTTTTGATAATATAAGTTTATCACTTTTAACTTTTTTCTTTTTTTTAATTTTTTTTTTTATTTTATTAATAGTTAATAGTCAAACTAAAATGATTTACAAACCGGCGACCCAATATTAATTTCAGTTTGACTTGGTATCACTTTGTTCACTCTTCACTGCCAATATTAATTTTAGTTTAATATGGTAGATATGTCACTTTGTTCACTATTTTGCACTATTTTTATTTTTGTTCTTTAATTTCAATCTTCGGATTGAAATCCTCTCGACTGCGCCACTTAAGTAGAAATAAAGATATTAAAGTAAAAAAAAACTTTATTCATAATATAATTGAATCTTAAGATAGAACGTTACATTTCGCGGTTATATTTTAGACTAAATTATAATATTAATTATTTTTGGAGGCCGTCTCAGGCAGCTGAACACTAATCATATCGTCCGCGTATTTCGCAGTTCCTGGAATTGTTATTGCGACCAATCGATTTCAAAATTGGTGGCTCGTGTTGCTGACGATGGAATACTCGCATTTGTCAATAATATGACATCCGTTCCGTCTGGGGTTGCTAACCTGGACGTAACCCGCGCAGTGCGCACTGATTTCATCCAGTTCGACGATTTAGCCAATATTTGTCTTAAAATAATATTTTCATTAATATGTGATACGAATACCTGGATCGTGCTCGATTTTCGTTCCTCCAATTGTTCACTTGAGAAGTTTTCCAATTTATGTCGGGATTCGGGCCACTTGCTTCTTTCCATTTTGAGCCAATAGGGACCATTCCACCAGATGTCAGTGAGAGCAAGTTGAGATGGTGGGATTCCTCTTGAGGGAACATCAGCAGGATTGTCTGCAGATCGAACATGATTCCAGGATTTCACAGGGATAGTTGATATGATCTCCGAAGTTCTGTCCCCAATAAAAACTGACCATTTTTTTGCGGTGCGGGAAGCCAATGTAACACGATGGACGAGTCTGTCCAAGCAAAAACCTTCATTTGATCCATCTGCAACGAAATCTTGATTTTGTTTAATAAGCGAGTTAGCAAAAGAGCTCCATTGAGCTCAAGTCTAGGAAGCGAAAGTATTTTGATTGGAGCAACTTTGCTTTTAGCAGCGACTAATGAAATTGAGGCACTTCCGTCTTGATTTTCACTTCGACAGTAAATAACAGCTGCATATGCATCAAGTGAAGCATCACAAAATGCGTGAAATTCAAAATGCACTTTATTGGTCCAGACGATTTTCGGAATCTGGATTGACTCGAGTAAATGAAGTTCATCCCGAATAATGACCCAATGGTCACAGAGTTCTTCTGGGATTTCATCGTCCCATCGTAAAGCATGTCTCCATAAATCCTGGAAAAATATTTTCACAGCAACCACGACCAGAGAAAGAAATCCAAGAGGGTCGAAAATTCTAGATGCTTCCGAAAGAATGCGAAGTTTCGTACAAGATGTTGATTCGTCAAGATTCACCGTGTACGAGAAAGAATCCTTAGATGGACATCATTGTAGCCCGAGAACTTTTACCGTCTGAGAGTTTTCAAAATCGATAGGAGTTAGCTCCTTTTGATCTTCAGGTTAAGATAGTAGAAGTGGCCAGCAATTAGTTGTCCACTTGCGAAGATTGAAGCCAGCAGAAGACAACAATTCCACAAGCTCCTTTTGAATTACGATGATATTATCAATGGTGTCAGCGCCTGTAACTAAATCATCGACGTAAAAGTCGCTAAGACTTATTGAAGAAGCACGAGGGTGTGTTTCCGCTGAATCTAAGGCCAGTTGTTTCAAAGCGCGTTTTGCTAAAAATGAAGTTCCGTATGTGACAGTCAAAGTCTGTAATGTTTTATAGGGGCTTCAGGGTTTTCTCTCCATAGAATCCTTTGAAAATTTGTATGATTTGGTGAAACCCAGATTTGTCGATACATTTTTTCAATGTCTCCTGACATGGTATATGTATGACGACGAGAACGAAGACATATTGTAAAAATGTCTCATTGAATTTCAGGGCCAACTAAAAGAGATTCATTTAAGGAAATTAAATCAGGTGATGACTTTGCGGAGCCATCAAAAACAACTCTCACCTTTGTTGTGCTGCTGTCAGCCTTGAACACAGCATGATGAGGTAAATAATAAGCATTTGAATTGTTAATTTCGTCTAAAGGTATTTCTTGCATATGACCCAGCGATAAGTATTCATTAAGGAAGAAATAATATTGTTTTTGGAGATCGTGATCACGCAGAAATCTTTTTTCCATTGAATGAAACCGATTGAGCGCGATTCGAAACGAATTTCCAAATTTTGGATTGGAATCAGATTTGAATGGTAAATTTACCATATATCTACCATCTGATTGACGACGATGAGTTTGGATAAAATTATCTTCAGCTCTTTTTTCTTCAATGGATAAGGGAGGCTCATAGTTCCTCTAGATGCCAAAAGCGCTCTAGATCAATTTCTTGAGTATAATCAAGTTGTGCGTGAAATGTCCTCACATCTGTGGCAGACTCACTATATGGAAATTTAGTACAGTTTTCAGCTATAACCCATCCGAAAATAGTTGAGAAGGAGTTAGGAACACTCGGATCTGGTTTTGAATTTTCGAGAATAATGTTGAATATGTTGTCTGCTCCGATGAGCATATCGATAGGACCAGGTTAATTGAATTTTGGATCTGCGAGATCCAACGAAAGAAATTGATTTGTCTTCAATTTCACCGAAAGTGGAGGAAGCAAAGATGTAAGTTTTGATATCACATGAAAAACAATATCTATGTTGTTTGACTTAAAGCGAGAATGTGATTTCAATGAAACCAAACCGTTGTTGGTTGTGCCAACAGAAGTCGATCCAACTTCGAGAATAGGAATGCGTAATGGTTTTTTAGGAAGCCCCAAACGTTGGAGAGCTCTCTCCGTAATGAACGATACTTGGGATCCAGAATCGAGTAATACGCGTATATTTTGGAACGAGCCAAGTTTATCTTGAACTTTGACAACAGCTGTTGGAAGAATAGTTGATGAATTAAGATTGGATTCGAGAGAGTGATGAGTAACGAGAGATGAATTTGAAGGGTTTTGTATCGACGAGGACGACGACGACGATTGTTCATTTTGATGAATAATCGATGTATTTTGGGGATCATGTACCAAGGAATGGTGTCGAGAGTCCAACTCGCAGACAATTGAAACAAACAGAATTTTCTTTCGATGGATTCCGAGAAAGTTAAGGCTCTAGTGATAGAGCCCTTAGTGCGACCGTGTTTTAGTTTAACAACATTATTTTTTTGTAATTTTTCCGAAAAGGTTTTTTTTTAGAAGATCGCAGAGACGATAATATTGTTTTAAATTACTTTATTTAAGCAGTGTACTTTTTAAGAAAAGAATATGTACAACGCAATTCCAATTTGCAATGTACAACACGAGTTTTTAAAATAAATTTCAATTTCAATTTTCATAAAATTTTAACACCAAAATGGCAGTGCATTTATATAAGAAAATCATGTGCATTTGTCTTAAAATGGTTCGTGTATATTTGAGGATTTCGATCTATTTATTTATTTATTTAGCAACAAACACCACAGAAGGAAGGGGGAAGGACCCCCTCCCGTCTAAAGTTGTTTGTTTAACTTTATTAGCTTAATACAAGCAAACACTTAGAAACTAACAATAATAACTTAAGTCTAAAAATTCTTAAATCCAAAGAAAGCTAGGTAGGGTTGGAGGTTCTATAGAGGGAGGTTTTTAAGGAATCTTAACCGTAGCATGCGGGTCATGGGTTCGTTACTTCCATAGCTAGTGCGATGAAAGTTTATTTTGAAAAGTGGTATTGAACGAAGATTATTGTGATTGGTCTGGAGGGAGATTTTTCGGAGGAGCGTGGGGCAATTGATATTTCCGGCTAATAGCTGTTGAATAAAGACAATGTCAGCCACTTGACGACGTTTTTCAAGTGTTTGCATATCATTTAGCCTTAGGCGGTTTACGTAGGGTTGTATCGATTTGACCAATCCAGGCCACGGAGTGCAAAACGTAGAAATCTTCTTTGAACAGCTTCAATACGACGGGAATGAGAGATGTAGTAGGGTGGTTCAGTCGTTCAGCAACCGTGGAAGAGTGCACATCGTTGGCGGCTTTCACAGTGTAAATTTCAACTAGAGACGCGAGTGTGTTAAGTAGATAGTTTAACCTACCATTTTCAAGTGGTAAGATAGCCTAGGTGGTAGAGTGGCAGACGACGGATCTGAACGGCGTGGGTTAGAGCCCCACTGTGGTCCGGGCTTTTTTTTAAATAATTTCTGGGAGAAGGTGACCAGAAATAGAGAGGACCTAGAAAGAGAGATGGGAAAAGCAACGGGGACATCGAAAGATGGTCCCCCAACAACAAGGAAGGCAGTTGGAGCATCAGGTGATGTGTCATCCGACAGCCAAATAGCGGGGCCATCAGGCCAAAGAGCAACTGTAGCCCAAAAAGCAACAACAACAACAGCAGCAGCAGCAGGACCAGTAAAGCCCAAAGTGGCAACAACAGCAACAACAACAACGACAACTACAACAACGAAGAAGGCAACGATGAAGCTGAGACGGATGACAGGCACGTCGAAGAGGCTGATGGAGCGATCGCCGCCGACAAGCCAAACGAACAGGACGCCAGACTAACAGGCGAAGAAAACGCCGCTGACGCAGATGCTGATAACATCTCATACATGTCAGTGGAAGGAGAAGGACGTTACGTCAGTGGCGAGATAGTCGAGCTGTCTGACGAGGAAGAGGACCAGCAAATTGAGGCTTTGACGGAGCAGATCTCTTCGCTCATAGAGCTTGTTGAAGCGCTCAAGAAGAAGCAGGAGGCAACACGGGAGAAGGAGCGCATAGTTGCTCTTGAGCAGCGCACCAGCCAACAAGCGCTCCAAGAGCAAGCTTCGCAACAACAGCAGCCTCCCCAGGAACAGAAACCACTCCCAGACCAGCAGCAGCCACAGAAGCAGCAGTCAAAGAAGCAGCCACAGAAACAGCTTCATAAGCCACAACAACCGGCTCAGCAACCACAGCATCAGCCTCAGCAACAGCAAGCAAAACAAAAACAACAACAACAACAACCACAACAGCAACGACAACAGACACAACAGCAACAGCAACAACCGCAACAGCAACAACCGCAGCAGTCACAACAGCAGCAGACCCAACAGCAGCCGATGCAACAGCAGCAGAGACAACAGCAGCAGTCACAACAACAACAACAACAGCCACAAGCAAAGAAAGGTAAGTAGCCACCTATTAATACTTATAAAATGCATATAAAAGACACTATTGAAATATGTAGGTCGGTCATAGGCAACAATTTTATAATTAAGCGGCTAAACGCAGACAAGCATTCCATTCAGTGCTCATCTTAAGAGCACTACAAAAAAGTGAAAGACTTTCTGTCTCAAACTAGAACAGAATATTTTAGTGTCACCCCGAAGGAAGACAAGCTTCAAACAGTCCTCCTGAAGGGTATCGAATCCTCTACGGATCCGCAGGCGCTCTAAGCTGAGCTCCGTCAAGTGGCGAGCGACGATCTCGAGTTTATCGGGGTCAGACCATTCACCACAGTCAAAGCCAGACGGGAGAAACGGAATTTACCATTTTTCCTAGTTCAACTCTCGCCCCAAAGCAAATTGAGTGGTCTAAGGAATATAACAGTCCTGGATTACCAAGTTGTACGATGGGAAAAACTAAATAAGCAGAAAGACATGCTTCAATGCATGAACTGCCAAGGGTTCGGACACGTTGCAGTTAACTGTGGTATGGACCCAGTCTGTGTTAAATGTGGAGATACCCACAAAACAGTGGAGTGTAAACTCGGGCAAGATAGGGTCACAGATATGACCCAGTTAAAATGTGCGCTCTGCCGAGGCTCCGGGCACCCCGCAAACTATCGGGGATGTCCGAAGTTTCAGGAGATAAGGCAAAACAAAGCCCAAAAGAAAACAGTTGAGGTGAGACGCCCTGAAGTACGCCAGAAAACAACTTCCGTCAATCCCGCAATTTCTTACGCCCAAATCGCGTCTGGAAAGGGAAACACGGTACAGCCTCAACCACAGGTAGCCAAACAGGTCCAAGTGCCTATGGCTCCTGTGCCAGAGGCAGATCTGATGCAGGTGTTGATGACCATTCATGGTCAGTTAACCGACGTGCAAAAACAGATCAGGGAGCAACGCGAAATGGTTAAAGGCGCGCTGCCTGAGCGACCCTTAAAGATCCTAGCTGTGAATGTAAATTCGCTGATTAGGACCGAACGTAGAGCAAATCACTTTCATTTGCTGCAAGACCAAAGTCCTGATGTGTTTATGGCTAGCGAAACTAAGCTTACCCAGAAACACAAATTGACTAATAATAATTACAATATCGTGCGAAGGGATCGGCCTAACTCCTCTCAAGGGGGTGTTGTCGCAATCTTCATGCGAAGATTTGGGCAGCTAGAAACCTGCATCATTTGCATTCCGCTCCTTCAGGGGAAAAGAATGTACGTGATCGCGGCGTACGCACCCGAAGCACCTCAGCCTGCTAATTTTATCGCAGAACTCGAAAAACTTTTCGAATGCTTAAGACTGCACTTGGATGAAAATTATTATCTAATGGCAGGAGATTTGAACGCCAAACATGAAGATTGGGGAAATCAAATTCAAAATCCGAGAGGGTACCATTTATTTAATTGGATGGGTCGTCACAGTGTTGAGTGTAGGATCGATCTTTTGCGACAGATAGACCTTCGTTTCCTAGGAGCGGTGGCTTTCTGGATCTTCTACTGCTTGACTCACGACTTGTTATAACTGACGCAACAAATCAACAGACAAGAAACTGTTTACGAACAATTGAATACGACAGCGATCACTGCGGACTTGCCACCGTAATACAGCTTCCGAGCGAACTTGTGTAATTGGATGAGTATGTGCCTGTGCACTCTTACAATTTCAGTAAGACGCGCTGGCCACGCTTCTCCAACGCCTTGGCAAGAGAAATACGTTCCGATGACATTTTTACCAAATGACAGAAACCTGACGAACCTCGAGGTCGACGGGTTTCTGACTCAAATGGATACGACTATAAAACGAACAATGGACAAAACAATCCAAAAATATAAGGAACAAGACCCTACTGGTTTATACAAGAACGCGACAATCGACGCACTACACCGACAAAAAAGTGGACTGCTGACTAGGTTGAAACTTCTTTATAGACGTTTCACGGACACACGTGATCTGGAGATTAGGACATTGAAGTCGTCGATCAAAAACATTAACGTTCTGATTAGACAAAACTAAAGATTATCTATTAATTTATATTGGGATAACAGAATTCGGGCTGTTATTTCTAGCGACCCTAGTATGTTTCCCCAAATAAATAAGATATTTAGAAGAAATGATCAAAACGATCTTCCATGTCTTAAACTCCAGAGGACAACAGATAACGAAGACGTACTAACGATTGCGGGAATTGATCCGGAAGGTGCCGTTTTCGATGACAATTTTTATATGATAGAAGATCCTCAGGAAAAGGTAGAAGCTGTAGGGGCTGCTTTCCAGCAAGTGTATAAGGTGAATGCTAGCATTCGTCCGAATCATGACCTGGAGAACAGAGCCTTGCTGCACAATTTCTATCTTGGAAATAACATAACGCAATGGCGATCTGAGAATACTGGTTTCACCGGGTTCAATGACGAAAATTTGGCAAACGCCACCATCTCCGAGCGAAATGGACCCAGTTCATTGTTAATTTCGAAGGTAGAACTTCAGTTAATTTTTCAAACATTAAAGAAAAAGAAATCTGCGGGGGTCGATGGTATACCCAACATTGTGTTACGACATCTCCCTGAGGAAGCCATAGACATTTATACCACACTGTTTAACAACGCATTGAATAATGCATATTATCCAGGGAGTTGGAAAACAGCTGTGGTCCATCCTCTCCCCAAAAAGGGAAAGGACAGCTCCAATCAAGTGGGCTGAGGACAAGAATATTATTCCAGACAATCAGTTTGGCTTTAAGGCGGGACATGACACTATTCATGCCGCGTCAAAGTTAGTTTCTGATTTTCAATGCGACAAAGCGAAAAATCAATGCACAGGTGCCGTTCTTGTTGATAAAGAGAAGGCTTTCGACACCGTATGGTTAGAGGGTCTTTATCTGAAATTAACCAGATTTGGCCACTGTTGTATATGCTTCATGACATGCTCAATGGTAGAAAGTTTGTTGTCAAAAGTGGCAATGTAACTTCCACCACAACTTTTGACATTAAAAACGGTCTACAGCAAGGAGCTGTGAACTCGCCGATTCTTTTTAGTATTTACACCAGCGATCTGATAGGTAGTCTCACTCATGCGATTGCGTATGCCGATGACCTTGTAGCGTACAGGACGGGTCCAAAAGTTGAAGTCATCAGAATTCTCTTGCAGCGTGACTTCGACAAGATTCAGCGATATTGTGATGACTGGAAGTTAAAAATTAACTTTCAGAAATCAGAAACTATCCTGTTTAGAACCCCTTTGTCTAAGGCTTCTAGGGATACAAGAAAGAACTGGAGAAATCTAGTGATCGTTGGACCAAGTGGACATCCACTGGCGAGTAAAGATGTAGTAAAGTACCTTGGTATCTGGGTAGATCAGTATCTATATTTCAATTGACATATAGATGCTGCTCTGGCCAGAGCTAGGGGAGCGTTCGCTCTGACAAGACGGTTGTTTTATAGCAGCCGCCTTGAAAACAGGGTGAAGGTGATTTGCTACATGGCCCTCATCCGGCCAATGATTGCCTATGGGTGCCCTGTGTGGTTTAACGTTGCCCCATCTCAAATGGAAAAGATTCGGGTGTTTGAGAGGCAGTGTCTTAGGACCTGTCTTAGATTACACAGAACACCAGAGTCGGAGTACAAACATTATTATGCCAACGAGGTATTATACAACGGGGCCAATATAAACAGGATAGATAACTTTTTAATTAAGCTGATTCGGGGTCACATTTCAAGAGCGATGACCTCAGCCAATGGACTTATTTTCCCAATGAAGAATATAGTGAGAGCGTTTGTCTTAACGGTTTTATCCCGCTCGAGACATTCCTCTATTTAGACAGTCGGGGCTGATACAGGATAGATTGGCGGTTCCGTTAATCTACCACGTCGGCCGTAGAACTGTGGATCGGCGAATCCTGTATGGTCGAGACGTCGGCTCTGGGAACGGAGCAGAGCGTCTGCGGTTCAGTAGAGCGGTGCCCTTTCGGGACAAAAGGGACTTTTATAAGCAAGTTCAAAAATACTGGTGGTTGGGTGACCACCTTGATATTGATGGTTAGTCAAAGTTGTTGCCTTGGCCGACCTACGTATTTTCAAGTATTAATAGGTTTATTTTATGTAGGACAGTGGTGGCACCAAAAAAAAATATAAAACACAAATTGCATTTGTTGGTGTATATGTGCATTTGGCGCTGTTCAATATATTTATAAGCGTGTGTGCATATATGCATTGGCTGCTGCGCCAAAAAAAAAAAAAAAAAAAAAAAAAAAAAAAAAAAAAAAAAAAAAAATAATGCTGCTGGTGGCTGTTCTAGTTTTAAGTTATTTTAAGTATTTTTAAGTAGTTTTAAGTTAATTACGTATATTTACGTATATTTTAGTTTTATTTAGGTTAATTTAGTTTTATTAAGGTAAAGGGTAGTTTTAAGTTTTTATATAAAATAAAATGTCTTGAAAAACGAGTTTTTAAAAATTTTCTCGTTTAGTTTTCAGTAATTTTGAATTTTTAATATATAGTTATAGTATAATTTAGAGCGCCCGTATGGGGCCAGTAAGTTAGTTAAGTTATTCTGTAAGCTAGTTGTTTAAGATTTATTGTCTAGCATTAAGATAGATATAAGAAAACGGAAAAATAAAAAATGAATTAAAATCTAAAAAAAAAAAAAGGGTGTCAAGAAGGGGCCTTACAAATGTAACATACAGAGTTTTTGATTCAATTTAGCTTTTAATGGCCTTTAGTCCATGAAAAAATGGCGTTTCGTGCGGATGCTCACTTTGCACTCATCAGTTGACGACGAGTGAGCACCTTGTTAATGCTAAGTCTTCTACTTAGTTGAAATTATTTTTATTTATTATTCTATATTTATAAATTTTTTCAATGTAGGTATATAGAATTTGTATTATAACAAAAACATTTTATATATAACTTAAACCAGGCCACGGGTAAAAACACTTCCAGCTTAATGATTGCAATTGTAATCTTGTTGGATATAGTTCACTTTAGCTTTTTGTCAAAAATGTTATGTAAATTGAACTGAAACAAGGGGAAATTTGCGTATTGACAAGGTGCTCACTCGTCGTCAACTGATGAGTGCAAAGTGAGCATCCACACGAAACGCCATTTTTTCATGGACTAAAGGCCATTAAAAGCTAAATTGAATCAATAATTCAACAAGTCCACTAAATTTAATGCTAAGTCTTCTACTTAGTTGAAATTATTTTTATTTATTATTCTATATTTATAAATTTTTTCAATGTAGGTATATAGAATTTGTATTACAACAAAAACATTTTATATATAACTTAAAATAGGCCACGGGTAAAAACACTTCCAGCTTAATGATTGCAATTGTAATCTTGTTGGATATAGTTCACTTTAGCTTTTTGGCAAAAAAGTTATGTAAGTTGAACTGAAACAAGGGGAAATTTGCGTATTGACAAGGTGCTCACTCGTCGTCAACTGATGAGTGCAAAGTGAGCATCCGCACGAAACGCCATTTTTTCATGGACTAAAGGCCATTAAAAGCTAAATTGAATCAATAATTCAACAAGTCCACTAAATCTAATGCTAAGTCTTCTACTTAGTTGAAATTATTTTTATTTATTATTCTATATTTATAAAAAAAAAAAAAAAAATTTTCAATGTAGGTATATAGAATTTGTTTTATAACAAAAACATTTTATATAAGAGAGTTTTAGTTACATAAGGATCGGAGTATTCTTTTGACCAACGTTTTACAAAACCAAGTGCGAAGTTAGCTCTGTTTATAGAGGAGTCTAAGTGAGATCGAAAATTCAAATCCTTATCACAGATAACTCCGAGATCACGAAGGGAATCAACTGGGGAGACGGGTACATTGTTGATAAAATACGTTCTGGGAGGGAGAGGAATACGCTTTCGTGAAAAGGTTATTGCTTGGTTCTTGTTCACATTCAGTTCGAGAAAATTTTTCAGACACCAAGTTGAAAACCGATTAAGATCATTTTGGAGAAGACACGAGTCAGAAGGGGAAGAAATACGCCTATAGATTTTCTTGTCGTCTGCGTAAATAGATATCAAAGAGTCATTTATGACGAAGTCGACATCGTTGATGGTTAAAATAAATATCAGTGGGCCGAGATGGCTGCCTTGCGGGATACCAGAGGTGGCTAGAATTGAATCCGATTCAGAAGATCTGAAGATTACTTTGTACTTGCGGTCTTTTAAGTAAGATTGGATCCATGCTATAAATATTGGTTGAAAGCCTAGAGCATTAAGCTTGAAAAGGATTAAAGAATGAGAAATTTTATCAATGGCCTTGCTAAGATCAGTTGCAATTACATCAACTTCACTGCCACCTTCGAGATCGCATAAAGCACCGGAAACAAATTCTACTAAATTGTTAGTTGATTTGCCTTTCCGAAAACTATATTGTTTAGGCGATACAAGTTGTTTACAATGAAACAGCATTGTATTGTATATAAGGATTTCGAAAAGCTTCGGATTACAGGAGAGTTTGGCGATTTTACGGTAGTTGGAAATTTCTTTCTTCGGGTCTTTTTTATGAATAGGGACTATAAACGAATTTTCCCAGAGAGAAGGAATTATTTGTGAAATTGAAAGCTGAAATAATGCTGTCAGGGGCTTAACAAAATTAGATCAACATTTAATAAGTATTATAGCAGGAATCCCATCTGGACCCGCAGAATAATCCTCTTTCAGATTATTAATTTTAGCCTCGACAGTTTCGACGAAATTATAATAGAGGTTAAGGATGTTTGCGTGCATTTGCTTAGATAAGAGAAATATTCTGAATCGGGCTTTAACGTGCTCGTGGAAAAAGACTGACTGAAAAACTGTTAGCAATTATTTTAGAATCATCTGAACTTGTATTCAAAAATGTTAAGGTAGAAGGGTAGCTATCAGATTTACGTTTGGCATTAATAAAGTGAAGAAATGTTTAAGGGTCAATTATTATGTTAGATTGCATTTGATTGAGGTATTCGTTGTAAGGAGAATCACAAAGTTCTGAAAAAATTGTACTGGTGTTCAGATAGTTAGTAAAGTCGAAATCAGAACGCGAAGTAAGGTAAATTTGCAAAAGTTTGTTTCTTTTATTTCTTAAAGACCGTAGCTTAATATTGTACCACGGGGGGGATGAAGAGGTGTTTTTTATGGCGAATAACAGGGACAGATTGAGAAAGACAGCTAAACGACAGCTAAGACGTATTCAAAAAAGGTATTGTGAGATGTCTTAAAGAGCATTGAGTCGATGCGATTATGTATGGCTAGTAAAACTCCACGACCAGAAGAGTCGACATCATTAGAAGGCCCGTCTAACCGAAAAACATTGAAATTGGAGGGAAAAAGTTCGCAATCGCTTATATCCTGGGACAGATTGGTTTCAGACAGTGCAAAAATGTCATAAGGGAGTCTTTGAGAGTTAAGAAAGACCGAAGATGTTTTGGAGCGGAGACCTCTGACGTTTTGGTAGTAAAGAGATAAACATTTTGGGGCTGTAACGGGAGTCTTCAAGTTAGGGACAAAAATAGTTTTTGACATTTCAGCGGGTACTTTGAAGGTATGAATATCGTTTTGAACTGATATGTGAAGCAAGAGCTGAAAGATCCTTTTCCACAGTATTAGCGAATATGTTAAACCCTTCATGATAGCGGATGTTTATTTGTTTAAGAAGAGAAGGATCGGTAGGGAGGTCTTCCTTCTGAATAAATACCATGACATTTGTTTTTGTCTTGCCATCGATACAAATAGAGTCTGGTTTGTCACATAAATATGAGAGATATAGACGAACGTTATCATAGAGCCGTTGATCCCGTAATATTTCCATTATATAACGGCCTTCTAAATCATTGACCGTCGATGTGGGACCAACCAATCGAGAAGTAAGTTTTACTGAGGGAGGGATAATTGGGTCAAAAATAGGTGGATGGGGTGAGGAAGGGAGAATAGAGATAAAAGATGGAGTAGGATTATTAGAAGGGATATTCGTTGCAGGTGACTTGGAAGGATTGAGAGTGTGGGAGTATATAAAATTAGGATAGTTTGCATTGAGTGTGGGAGTATATAAAATTAGGATAGTTTGCATTGAGGGGAGAGGGGGTTATTATCAGACGAGGAGGTGTGGTGAGGTGAATGGATTACATTGGAAGTTAGATCAAATGAGACTCGCTTACTTAAAGGGTTAGAGGTGAATTTTGAAAAAGTGGGAAAAACATTAGTTTTGAAGCTCCAGTTTGAGTCTAATTTAGGGACTTTTTTAGGGTTTATATTAGGTTAGGGTAGATTTTTGGGTTTAACACTAGGTTTATTTTAAATACTAAATGCGCTGATGATTTCTTCATGGATGATCTATTAGGTTTAAATGCACTGTTGGATTTATTTTGTGGTCTGTCAATCCATTTTGTTAAGGTCATCAGTCCAAGCCAGAAAAAGTCGTCAGAATACGAGGAAAAAGCCATACGTATCTCGATGGTATATTAACTTTAAAACTTTGATGACGCGATCGGGGTGATGAAATTTTTTGACATTCATTGACAGAAATGGTGAATTTACGCGAAAAAAAGTTTTTTATCCAATTAACATCAGCATGACGAGGAGCACCTCTGATAAAAAATGGAACGTTGTCAGATTTATTCAGCTTGCTTATACTGTTGTTCCATTCCGACAGAGACCAAGTAGTTCCAAATCGTATAAGGGATTGTAATTTTTCTTCACTAGGGCGTAGTTGACAAGCAGCAGAAGGCGAAGATGAAGCATTAGAAGAAGAAAAAGCAGGTAAGGGAATACGAGCATGTGGCGGTGAGTCCAATAATTCTTCCAGTAGAGAAGTCTCGAACATAATGGGTGTATGTTGCAGTTGTCTTGGAATCCCATCAATTTTACTTGAAGCATATATAATTTTTCGGTTAGTTGGCCAATGCTTATTTGAGTTTCAAGCATTTCACTGCTCATTAAATTAATAACGCTCGCGGCGGCGTCTTCTAGAAGGGCAAGGGGTTGATGGAGACATGTGTAGTTACTTTAGATGTTGATTGAAGATGACAATCAAGGTCACTACGAATAGAATATAAAGATTCCATTGTTTGCATAGAATTGGTAGTGATGTAAGATTTAAACGATGATTTCAAATCATTTTTAAAAAATTCCAAACGTTTAATTATATCCTCATTGTTATTGTTTGTAACTAATTCCGTTCATTCGGCGAGTTTTTTTCGATGGAGCTGAATTTCGTTAAGCACCAATTGTTCACGCACTCAATTATATTATTAAGTTCCTCGAACGCTTTTGAAAAGCCCTCAATTTTCACCAACTGACTCATGACACTTTTATGAAATTGATTGTCGCTAACTAAAATAGAGTTAGTAAGATCGCTATGGCATTTGATGGCAAGTAAAACATGTGAAAGAGAAATTTCTTTACATTCATCACAGTAAAATGAAAAATGCAAAAGAAAATCTTTCAAAAAAGCAGTTGACCTTATACTTAGACCAATGCAGAGTTGGTGAAAAGATTAACCACACAGCCCTTTGCATTTCACTAGCTCATCACTTTTTTTATCGATACAATTAGCGAAACAATTTTGCATTTCAATAGGTATTTGTTGTGGACAATTTAAAATTTCACTTAAACTATATTGCAAAGGTAGACACAAACAAGCGAGTGGGTCAATAAGGTTGATGTTATTGCTAAGCAAATCACTAATTCGCAAGTGGGTCAGAGTTTGGGTTGGTCAGGAAAAACAGAAAACACAAATTGTTTATAAGAACGCGGTGAACAATGGATTTGGCAGAGGTAGAATTAGGTCAATTTATTATTAATTAATTATATTAAAAAAAAAACAATGCGGGAGCAAATAAAAATGCGACTATATCGTTCGACGGATAAACGTATAAGGATTATGTGCTTTAATAATATGTTTGCTAATTCATAATCGCTTTTTTGACATTTTATCACGCAGCTAGAAAATTTCATATAAAGAAACTGCTCGAGAAATTAAGCTTCAAAAAATCATAATCTAAACACATTGCATTGCATGGTGTACAGTTACACGATAAGCACTTGTTTTACACTTTTTGCACAGCATAAACAAAATTATAATTGATTTAGAAATTAATCAAATTTCCACGCACTGATCAGAATTTATCCGGTGAGCTTAAGGACCATTATGTTTTGGATTGGGTATTTTGTGTTAAATTAGTGTGGACTCTATAATGTTTTTATATTATTTTATATGAATGTAGTGTAATGTCTTTGTAATAAATAAAAATTCTAATAATTTTCTTAATATTATATGAAGTGTATAATGTTCAATTTTATATCAATGTTACGTGTATAATGTGTATAATGTTTCCAAGATGTGTATTGTGTGATGTTCAAACAGCAAAGAGATTGAATCTTAGTTTTGACAATTTGAATAGGCAAACAAGAAAGAAAGGTGAAAAGAAAAAGCAAAATAACACAGTATGAATTTACGCTAGGATTAACAAATGTAGCGAGAGAGTTTATGAAATTTAAATCAGTTAGTTTAGATAGGGTATTATTGTACACGTTTGGCAATACAAAATAAAAATTTATAGGTTGCTTTTTATTCCAAAACATTGCCATTGATCTAATGTGGTCTCCGTTTTGTTTTTTTGGATTCGATTTGAGACAAATTGCTTCCATCTACTGTCGTATATCGAATCCAACACAAAGCAATAGATGAATTGGTCCACAAGAACGTGTTGGTTGAAGGAAAATTCAGATAAACATTTAGTTTGATAAACTTCAACAGCTTAATGGCTAAAGTAGCTCCACACAGTTCAGCCCGTAGAATGGTAAATTTCGGTTTAATTGGATTAACTTTGCATTTTCCCATCAACAGATTAACTGCAAATCCACCATCTTCTTTCTGAATTCTAAGATAACCAACCACAGAATGAGCGTTTTTAGATGCGTCACAAAATAGATGTATTTCATAAGAAGCTCAATCGTCACTGCAACTAGTACCTTACCACCTCGGAACACGCAACTGCGTAATGGCCGAAGGTCCTTCGCCAAATTTTTTCCAAGATTTTCTAATTTCTTCCGGTATTTGAGTGTTCCATTTTGTTTTGGTTGCCCAAAGGTTTTACAAAAACAATTTTTGCAGATATGATAACTGGGTTGAGCCACCCTAAGGGCCCAAGGGGTCAAATAGGTGCGCAACATTGGATAAAATCGAACGTTCAGTTGGGGATTCAATGACCACTTCAAAATTGATTTCGAATTTGAAATAATCGGTACGGGGATCCTAATACAGACTCAAAGCCTTTATAAGGTCTGCTGATTTGAACTCTAACACGCCAGGGGAGTGTAGGTCTTCTAGAGCAATGTTGTCCAACAGCATATGATGATTGCGCGCCCATTTGCGCAGTTCGAAGGATGCTCTTCGTAATATGGCAACTACTTGTTCTTGTTTCTTCAATGCCATACCAATCGAATCCGCACCAGATAAAATACCGTCCACATACATATGCTTCTTTATAATTTCTGCAGCCATTAGATAATGTTTTCCTTCATCGCGTGCTAACTGGAGCATTGTACGTATAGCCGTATACGGTGCAGGAGCAGTACCAAACATAACTGTCGAACAAAAATACTCTTGAATTGGCATATTAGGGTTGTCCCTCAAAAGTATCAGCTGATACTGTATCTACTATATATGCCATTAACACATACCTAAAGATACGCCAATTCGTTAGGATAGCAGAGAGATCTTTCTGTAGAGCTGGTCCTGTTGCCAAAATATCATTCAGGGACTTTTTGTTGGACGTTTTAGTAGATGCATTAAAGCGATGCGTACCCTTGCGCTTGTTGATTACTCTTTGATGACCGGATGATATCCACATCATCCGGTCATCAAAGAGTAATTAACAAGCGATAACAAGAAGTATAACGTGGCTTCTGATTCTCCACAAGAACATGGTATTGATCTTCACTTGACTTCATGAATTGAGTCACAGTTGGCATCATTCAAAGGTTTGTCTTTAAACAATCGTCTTTCTAAATGCTCAAATCGCTTTAAAGCTATGAATTTGGAACTCCCTATGTATTCCGTTGCATTCATTTCTGTTTTATGTGGTAATCGCACAAGATATTTGCCGTTTTCTAATCTTTCATATGTCTCACTGTAGAATTGTTCACACTTCTGGCTGGTTGGAAAATTCTGGAATCTCTTCCATTGCCCAACATTTTTGTAACTAATGATCTATTTAAAATTGAGCGTGTAAGTATGATAGCATGGAGGAAGATGGTGTTAATCTGAGAGTTTTGACACATACGATGTAACCAAAAGTTGTTTTTTGAGCAATGGAAAACCCCTTTCCTGCCTTGCAAGTATCATTTAAGATGCAGTCATCGCAAACATTACTACCTAACAAGATATTAATGGTTTGTGGCTCAAAAAACTTTGGGTCAGGTAGATCTAAATTTAACAGATGTCCACCACCCGATACGGTATATTTCCTTTCGTGCAAAATACCAGCTAGCTTAGGCAACGCATATGCAACAAATTGATAATTAACAAGAGGGTCGAACCTTGAACCAATAGATAGATTTACACTATAGCTACTAGTCATTACCTTTGATCCTGATAATCCATTGACATTAATGAAAATTCTGTCTCGATGAAGACCCAAAAGTTGAACAACCCGCCCTGTCATAAACGAAGCTTGTGAACCTTGATCCAATAATGCCCTTAAATGAGTGATACAACTGTCCCTCTGCCGACTTGATACAACGTCCGACGGCTGCTGCACTAAGATGAACGGTGATAATATCCCAAACAGTTGAATCAAAGCATTTTCACACACATGGCTCGTGATAAATTTTTTTGCAGTACACATAGATTTAACCTACTCCTTCCAATTGATGCCAATTGTTGGAGATTTCTTTAGCACTGTTATTTTTTCCTTAGATAATATTCATCAGATATTGTTCATCCAAGAGAGATACTAACTCTGTTATTGTTGGAATATTCGTTTGTTTTTGTAGAGAATGATCCCATTCAACACGAACTGAATTTGGTAGTTTTTTGATTAAGAAATACGCCAAGATCTGATTTTGGTCTTCGATATTGACCCCAAGATTTTTAATGGAACTAAAACATGAACGGCATGTCTGTAAAAAACGCTCTAATGAGATTAGATCGTCACGAACTACATTCATTTGCTGATCCAGAAAATCCATGTAATGGGTAAAAAGTATGCGGTTATTGTCGTCTTGCACAACATATCCTATGCGTCCAGATAGTTTGTTCCTAATAGTCCGATGTGTTGAATGTCTTGCAAAGCACTTTTAACCAGCGCCAACTTAAGATAATCAAACTGCTGTAAATTACTTAGGTTCTCATTTTAATTAATTCGGTCTAGAAATATTGCCTTGAAAGCAGGCCATTCGATATGCTTTCCATTGAAAATGGGAAGTTTAACTTCTGGTAATGGAATACCAAGATTCATTTGATTTGTCCCACGAGGTTCATTGGAGACAACAGAATTTTTGAAGGACTTACATCTTGGGATTGGCGAGCTAGAATGCTATGGTACACGATATGTTGCCAAAGAACCAAGACGGGCATTATGATACGCGCCAGTTTTCCTCGACACTGGATCCTTTTTGAAATTGTGTAAGACCCTTTGTACTGACTCAAGCAAAGCCAGCTGCTCATCCACAATATTTCCAATACCTTCATTGCCCATGATATTTGCAAAAAGAACCAGAAAACAAAATCAATGCACTTACCTCGTGTTACAATTCTCACTGATAATCTTCTTAATCTTTACTGCTCGGCGCTCGCCCCAAAATAACCGCTCTGGATCCTCACAGGAGACACCAAATGTTTAGGTCTTCCTTGATAAATTGGATCCAGCTCGGATATTGATAAGAGCAATAGAGTTTTTTTCATTCTTTTGAATTAAATTTTATTAAGATTAAAATTATAACCTCTTCTTACAACGTGAGAAAATTAAGTATATATATGTATATATAAAAATGTGGTTTTAGAAAAATGACACTTAAGATTTTATTAAGAAAAGAAACAAATATACAGGGTTAATAAAAGAGATAACAAAGTTGTTCTGGTAGTTGTGTTCAGAAACCAAACACATTCACTTAAATAGAAAATTTGAGTGAAATAACGTGTATAAAGTTTAAATTTAAAAATAAAAGAGAAATCGCGTCATTCAACGCGTACTACTGTTGATCCTGAGAAATTACTTATACAAATAAGTTGTTCAAAAATTTAAGAAGCTTTAATTCAGTATTTTTTGAATACCATAGCACTAGTGGAATGAAATTCAAAGTGAGAGAATTACACCCTAAATCCTTTAATATTCAATCATATTGGAGGATTTGTCACTTCCTCGCAAGAGGCAGTGCTCCTGAAAAAAACCATAAGATGTTCTCAAAGCTGGAAGCTGAGCTCGAACCCGGACCTCCGGCGTGATAGACCGACACACTAATAACTATACGCCAAGGGGCACTACAAAGTGAGTAAGTAAGTAAGGTAATCAAGTATGATATTTTGTGTAGTACTTTTTCGTAGCAATTTTCCGTCTCGATAGAAATTCTGAAACGAATTTATTGGTGGCTGTGGTCTTGTTGCTTTACTAATAATCAAATTTAGTAACAGCTTAGATAGAATCACTTAATAGAATCACACCTTGGGCGAAATATACACCAAACTTTCCCTAAAAAGAGGAAGCAATTTCAAATGCTGTCAAACAATTTTCCCAACGTCATATTTTTTATTATGGGTGAAGGAGAATCGTTTCTTGTACCTGTTCTACCTGAAACAATTGTTGATGAGTGTTGTGTCAACGGAATCGTGCAAGTATATAGGTAATGTTAAAAACTGGAATGAGAGAACTCTGGATCTAGTGTTCACTGATTGGCCTGAAGTAATCATGTTGGGAAAGGCTGTAAAGGGATTTTAAATAAATGAAGAACATCTTAATAGAAGAAAGGGAAGAACTTTGTCATATAGCTCGGTTCCATTTTTCACTTTCACTCGAAATGAAATCGAAATCGACCGAAAATAAAATTGGGTAATCTAGAATTCACCGATATCGATTTCGATTTCACAAATCGATTTTGTGGATTTTCAAATGGTTATAAATCGATCGTGCATATTCAATGTGAAATAGTGGAACCGAAGAGACAAGATTAAAAATATGAGGACAAAATTTCATGGAAATGACATCAGCATCTTTTTGAATCGATCTTTGGATATTTCCTTCGCCAAGAAAATGCAAAACTGCGGCTAGCTGTAACAAGCGAATTAAAAATTTTGCAAGTAGGTACTTGCTCGATAATTTGCAGTTCCATCAAAACGTAACAAATATTAAAGACAGTAACATGATATGCACCTACATACCATATATTTAAAAGCAAATAACAACTAACAACAAACAAACTAATTGAATTTGTTGGCAATTCAATTTCCAATGGGTTTGATTTTACATACATGATGTCTCTCACACTTCGACTTTTTATTTAATATTATATTTTTTAGTCTGCATTGCGGCAGCAATTAATACAGCACTCACAATAAACAACGATAATATTTAAAAATTATGTAGAGGCAAAATGTATTATCAATCAAACAATTCGCCAAATCAAAAGTTATTTTAGAACTAGCTGAAAACCCGTCGAAAACGACGTTGGAAATGAATTATTCTTGGTGAAGATTCTAAGGGGTCTTAACCTAAGTAAATTTGTTATACCTGTTAAAAGAGAGAAATCGTGTCCGGGTGTGTTTTTTCATGAACTTTAAAATTTCAAAAGACACTTTGTAGCTTTTTGCTGCCATAGCTTACTTAAAAATAAAATAAACTTTTCGAAAAGTCCAATTAAATGGTTTATTAACCATTCATTTTGACACAGTCACAATTTCTCTTTTAACACTTTTTTCTTATTAACAAACACTTTATTCACTAAAATAAAATGTTGACCACTTTATTTTCAATAAAACATCGATTTCCACTTTAGTTTTCACCAAACCTACGATCAATATTTTTCTGCACAATGTACATATTGTGTAAATGTTAAAAGCTTTACGTTTTCGTTTCGCCAGGTTATTTTTTTCCAGTTGGGGTTACCGGTTAACGTTTCAAAGCTCATTTTGATTCTTGCCCCTGCTTACCCATTTTCAGAACACACCCCTTTGAATATCCGAAAAATGCTAAGCTTCCCGTTAAAATTTGAAATAAATTAAATTAAAAATAAAATTTCTTATATCCGTTTTGGATTTCCAATAAGTTTAATTTTAACAACTTATCGTGGTGTCTCAGCTTAGCATTTCCTCAAACATTAAACTCTATTCCATATATGTAATTTGCCGTACCTTAAAAATATCAACTTACCGTTAAAGCTTTAAGATACAAAAAATATGAATTCGAAATACCAAATATTTTTTTACTAACCTGAGTTTCAATGAAGTATAGTATCAATTTGCCGTAAAGCTTTAATCTTTTTAATGCTATAGCTTTAAAATAAAAAAAAAAACTTAGAGAAGTCCTAATAAATGGTTAACGAACCTGAGTTATACGAATTATAAAAAAGTCAGTTATTCATTAAAATAAAAACTTTTCCACTTTATTTTTCTTCAAAACTTAGATTTCCACTTTAGTTTTCACAAAAACTTTGATTAATATTTTTCTGCACAATGTATTGTGTTCAATGTTAGAGAATAATAATTCAGTATGTCCATCTTAAAGCCTTGTATGCAGCTGCAGTAAAACGAAAAACCCCATACAAAAATGACACAGTAAAATCATAAACTAATTTTTCGTCCTTCTTTTCGTTTTGTGGTACGCAAGTTATCATCATGCATCCTCATATAAGATGCCACCCAAAAGTGCTAACATTTCAAATATATTTAATATCCAAATCAACATAGCACAATCCAAAGATAAAGAATGCGACATCCAAACACCCACTCATCGATTCACCATCGATTGCACCACGATTTATTGGAATATTATATTACAGCTTCCATCCATCCAACCATTCGTCGATTCAGCATTTCCTGTGTTGGCGATCAATGCATCAATTAGGTTAATTATCTTTAAGTTGAATTTTGTAATGTTTAGTTAAAATATAGACCTGAACCCGAAAGGAACAAATTGTGTTTCGAATAAATAAAAAATCTTTTAAGTCTTTTTTAAAAAGATAATTAATAAAAGAGAATATTAATTGGCGCCCAACGTTGGGCAGGTTTGAAAAAAATTTTAACAAGAATTATATCTAAAAGCGGTTTAAAAAAAAAAGAAAAAAAAAAAAAAGGTGCGTTTTTAAAAAAAAAGGTTTTAACAAAAGTTATATCCCAGTCATTGTATATACATTTCTATAGTATTTTCATGCTGAATAATCACCGCCTGGCCATCTTGAGAAACGTGTTATAAACACATTTTTAGGTTCGTGCATTTAATAGTTGTCTATTCTGTAACCCTGACAACAGTCGTAAACATATATTATTTTTGTTTTGTTTACTACTCTTGTCAAGGAAATATGGATTTTAGAGCCAATAAAATACATTATATATTATTAATTTGTTTCGTAGACGACTATTGTTAGGGTAACAGAATAGACACTTAGTAAATGTAAGAACCTCCAAATGTGAAGTTAACAACTTTGTTTAGATGGCGCTGCTCCATGGTTGTACTATAGAAATTTATATACAATGTCCCAGTGTTTAAAAAAAAAAAAAAAGAAGCCGTGTTTGAAAAAAAAAATAAAGATATAAAAAAGGGTAATTACATAAATATATCTAAAAGCAGTGTTTAAAAAAAAAAAAAAAACAAGCAGTGCGAATAAAAAGAAGCCATATCTAAAGAAAAATAGAAAAAAAAGGTGAAAGTGACTCTGAAGAACTAAAAAAAAAAAAAAAAAAAAAGTTTAAAACAAAAAAGTTTTTAAATAAAAATTTTCTAAATGTCCCAAACAAGGCAAATGCTACGTGCCTTAAACTATCTCCAACAACTCGAAGAACAAAGATCAGTGTCGGAATTAAATATTAAGGAAATAAAAAATCGCACGAACAAAAAAATAAAAAATGGTGAAATAAAATAAATAAATAAATGAAATAAAAACAACCAAGTGCAAATAAGCACTAGAGTTAATATGAACTTGAACAATTAAAAAAAAAAAATATATATAAAAACTATAAAAATACACGAAATAATAAAGAAGCAAAAGCAGATTGAAGCAGAAGCAGAAATTATTTTAAGTAAGAAAAAAAAAACATATGATTTAAATAAAAAAACATTATAAATGAAATGAAATAATTTTTTTTATTATTTATTATTATAAGTGTTCAAATAACAGTGAAATTTTTACTTTTGAATAAAACTGGAAGATTTAATTGATAAATTTAGTAAAATGGCTACGAGTAGAGATGAAGAAGTTATTTCTCGTATAGTAGCTTCAAGTACAGCTTCTCTTAAAGAAGAAATCGATAAATTAAAAAAACAACTCTCTGTTTTGACAGTTAATTGCAATGTCACAGAGCATGAACAAGAAACTATAGACGAATCTATAGCTTGTGTCGAATCACTCGATGTTATCAAATCATTACCCGAATTTACAGGTTATGAAAATACATATGTTAGCTGGAGAGAAGCTGCTAACAATTCGATGACTCTTTATAAAAGAGGTAGTCGAAGGTATTTTGCGGCACTTACAATTTTAAGAAATAAAATCATTAGAAGTGCAAATGATACACTTACGAACCACGGAACGGTTCTAAATTTTGATGCAATTTTGAGTCGTCTCGATTTTGCATATGCAGATAAACGTCCAATCCATATGATTGAACAAGAATTAAGCATATTGAGGCAGGGTTCCTCATCATTAATTGATTATTATAACATAGTCAATAAAAAATTAACTCTTTTAGTTAACAAAACAATAATGACACATGGTCAAGACAGTTTGACCAAAGAGCTCAACGAAGCTCACCGTAAAAATGCCTTACGTGTTTTTATTACAGGGCTTAACGCTCCACTTAGTAATATTTTATTTTCATTAAGTCCCAACGACTTACCTAGCGCTCTTGCAAAGGCTCAAGAACTAGAATCAAATAATCAAAGGGCTCAATTTGCCCTTCAATTTAACAAAAACAATACTAATGGGCCACAGGTAAATAATTCAAACAATAATCTTAGATTTCCGAAAAGATCTGTTTGGGAACCAAACCCAAACCATTATCGTCAACAACAACCGCAATCTTCACCAATGGTACTCGGTAGTTCAAATATGAAAATGCCTAATCATAGGCCAAATTTTAACAACAATATGAGATCATATAACAATAATATGGGATTTAGACCCAATCCATTCAGGCAAAATCAAAATAACTATAATAATAATTTTCAAAGAAATCCATATGTAGATAAAAGACCACATAGTGCACAAAACAGTGCCCAACCCCCTGTAAAAAATCACAGAATAAATAATATAAATGAAGATGCTTTTTTAGACGATCGCCGTGTCAATTACCCTTTATCACCCGAAAGCACCCATCAGGTAAGCAACTAAAAATTTTAATTGACACGGGAGCAACTAGTTGTTATTGTAGACCGAACGTTCTACAAGATAGAAAAGAATTAGCAATAAAAAAAAGAGTTCGTACAGTTAATGGGCATTCAATTATAACTCATTATTATGTTGCATATATATTTGATAGAGATGTTGTATTTTATGAAATTGAGAATTTAGAAAGTGATCTATTAATAGGTTATATTTTACTGAAAGAAGCTTCCATAAAATTAGATTTCAAGGATGGATTTCTTATCTATAATAATAAAAGGGAACACATATTTTTTTCAGAAAATAAAAATGACGTCAGATAAGAGGTAAAAAGTTATGAATTAAATAATACAACAGAATCAGAAGATTATAATGATAAAATAGAAAGTAGTGAAAACGTAGAAGCATTAAAAAATATATGATAACGAAGATTGGAAAAATACATTCTGATATTAATTTGAACTCATTATTCCGAACGGATGTAAAGGCAGAAATAAGGACTACAGTCGAAACTCCTATATGGAGCAGACAATACCCGTACCCACTGTCAGTAAACAAACACATTTGTTAATAATGAAATTAGAGATTTATTAAAAGCAGGTATTATTAGACAAAGTAAAAGTCCGTACAATTCACCGATTTGGGTTGTACCAAAAAACGGTACCAATGATGATGGTACTCAAAAATTAAGAATGGTAATAGACTAAAAAAAACTTAATGAAAAAACGATAGCAGACAGATATCCTATACCAGAGAGTAGTGTTATATTATCAAATTTAGGGAAGTCAGAATATTTCTCTACTATAGATTTAGAATCAGGTTTTCATCAAATACAGATGAAAGAATCGGATATTGAAAAAACCGCATTTAGCGTAAATAACGGAAAATATGAATTTTTAAGAATGCCTTATGGTTTAAAAAACGCTCCAAGTATATTTCAAAGAGCAATGGATGATATATTACGTGAATATATCGGAAAAACATGTCATGTTTATATGGATGACATAATAGTCTATTCTAAAAATATAAATGAATATACTGTTCATCTTAATGAAATAATAAACATATTGAAGAAAGCTAACATGAAAATATCCTAAGAAAAATCGAAGTTTTATAAAAAAGAAACAGAATTTTTAGGTTACATAGTTGCTTATAATACAATTAAAACAGACCCTTTAAAAATAGAAACTATAAATAATTTCCCATTACCAAATACGCTAAGACAATTAAGAAGCTTCTTGGGTATGACTGGTTACTATCGGAAGTTTGTAAAAAATTACGCTTCAGTAACAAAGCCTTTAACTAAATACTTAGCCGGAGAAAACGGCAGAATATCCAAAAACTTATCCAAAAAGGCAAAAATAACACTTGATGACGAAGCTATTTTAGCTTGTAGAACTTTAAAAAATCTTTTAATAAACCAAATAGAATTAGCTCAACCAGATTTTAGTAAAACATTTATATTGACAACTGACGCTTCTAATAATGCTATAGCAGGTGTCTTAACTCAAGAGGGAAAAACCATTACATTTATTTCTAAAACGTTGAACAAAACAGAACAAAATTACGCCACCAACGAAAAAGAACTATACGCTATTGTGTGGTCTTTAAAAAATTTAAGAAATAACCTTTACGGAGTTTCTGATCTTGAGATCCATACGGATCACCAACCGCTTACGTTTGCAGTATCGGTACGAAATCCAAACGCCAAAATGAAACGTTGGCATGCATTTATTGAGGAGTTTGCTCCTAAAATAATATACAAACCAGGGACTACAAAAATGTAGTTGCTGATGCTTTGTCCAGATAATATTTAAACCACATTTCTGATGAAGACTCTTCTAGTACTGCTACACAGCACTCCGCCGAGAGCAGCGACAATATAGAAATTAAAGAAACAACAAAACCTCTAAATCAGTTTAAACAACAAATCCTCTTAAGTCAGGGATTATTTACTGCTCATGAACAAATAAACAATTTTAATAAAACAAGGCATTTAATTGAATACGATACACCAGACAATTTGATAATAATCTTGAAACAATACTTACGACCCGGAACTATTGCAATTCATTGCACACCGGAAGACCTTTACAATATTAAACAAAAATTAAAAGAAACTTTCAATAATAAATTTCTTTATACAAAGAACTTTCCCATAGACATTACGATCGAAGAAGACCAACAAATTATAATAGAACAAACACACGTTAGAGCACACCGTAGCTACCAAGAAAATTTAAAACAAATTTATACAGCATATTATTGGCCACGTATGACCAAACAATTTAAAGAATTCGTTAGAAATTGTGAAATTTGTAACCGTAATAAATATGAAAGACATCCTTTCAGATCTCAAATTTTTCGAGGCTCCAATTGCTAAGAAAGAGGGGGAGCAATTACACATAGACATTTTTTCACCCAAAAATTAAAATTCCTAACTTGCATAGATTCATATTCCAAGTTTCTAGTTACTAAGCTAATAGACGGCAGAACAAAGTTAGACGAAAAAGTATTAGAACTTTTACAAAGCTTCCCAGAAGCCAAAAACTTATGTGTCGATAACGAACCTGGTGTTTCAACACCCCAATTTAAAACATTGATGCAAAGACTAAGTATACAAACATTTTACTGTGATCCAAAACACAGTACTTCAAACGGACAAGTTGAAAGAGTACACTCCACACTGATAGAAATAGCTAGATTTTTAAAAGAAGAATTTAATTTAATTAGTGATTTAGAATCTATTTTTAGAGCCGTACAGCAGTACAATAAAACAATTCACTCAGTAACTAACAAAAGACCTTTAGAAGTCTTATTCAATAAATTAGAATATGAAGATTTAAGAACTAAACTTTTACAAGCTCAAGAAAAAATGTTAAAAAGAAACAAACCTAATATAAAGATAAAAACATATAAGCAAAACAAAATAATATATGAAAATATTGTAGGAGTTAGAAATAAACTTCAACCTAGATATAGAAAACAAAAAGTAAAAGAAGACTTAGGTAACAAAGTACGAATTTATAAAACCGAATCGTTCACAAAGATAAAATTTAATCTATTTCAGGAAGATGACTTTTCAAGTAACAGTTGTTACAATAATACTAGCAACACTAGTACATAATGGACGATTTCAACGACTTGACGTTCAATACTTAAACGACGGACAAGGATTCACTATTATAAAAAGTGAAGAACTTCAAATTATTGATCACTATAGAAAAATTTTATATTCAATAGACTTAAATTCATGGAAGGACAATTTAGAATTGATAAAAAATAACATAGCAAACTTTAGTTTTTGCAATCATTACAAATCCATGTTAAACAATTTCAATACAATTCGAAGAAGAAATAAATAGTCTTCTACCTCACCACACAAGGGAAAAAAGAGGGTTATTCAATATCATAGGAAAAGGACTAAAATTTATAGCAGGGACAATGGACGCCAACGATGAAATAGAAATCAGACAACAATTAGATGTAAATGAAAAAAATAATAAAAATGTTATAAATAGCCTAAATGACCAAGTAAGAATAAACGACCAGTTTAACACTGCAATGCGAGCAGTTACAGAGCACATTAACAATCAACAAAAACAAATTAACGTTCAGTTAACCAACCTCCTTGGAAGAACATCTAGGGATTTAACCATAGAACATATGCAACATATCTTTCAAATTCAGTATGACATTCAATTACTTAGAGAGCAAGTCAGAAAAGTAAAAGAAAATTTAATGATGTGTAGATTAGGTGTACTGGGAAGGGATATTTTGACCCCCCACGAATTTAAAACATATAATATAACCCTTAAAGATTTAATGTTTATCCAAAGCTCCGCCATTTTACATGACAACAAAATTATGTTTATTATAATGATACCATACTTTTGCAATCAAACCTTCCACAAAATGATAATTGAACCAGTACCAAATAAAAATAAATTACAATTAGACACACCGTATAGAAAATTAATATTAAGTAACGATACATGGTATAAATATACCGAAAATAAAATTATACTAAAAAAACATTTAAGAATAATAAATGATGATTGTATTGAAAAATTACTAAAAGAAAATCCAATATGTAACTTCATACTTAATGAAGCAGTCGAAATAAAACAGCTAACAAATAATATTGTTATAACAAAAAATGTTCCGAAAATAAATTTAATACATAATTGTAACACATACGAAGTAATGTTATATGGAAACACCATAATAAACTTCGAAAATTGTAAAATTGAAATCAATAACAATGTTTATGAAAATATAATTGTAAATGAAAACTTTATCCTTCCGATTTTTAAAGATGTAAAAATTAAAAACATAACTGTAAGCATAAATTTGCCCGAACTTCATTTTAAAAATATTGAGAACAGAAAAATTCTTGAAGAAATCAAATCTACAAATTTTGTAACCAATAGCATAACATTCAGCACAATTGCAATAATCATAATCGCATTAGTCATAATGTTTACTTTTTTCTTTTTGAAATCAAGACCCATAAGGCATATCATAAATGATGAAATATTCATAGATAGAATAAACAAAAATATTCAACGACTCTCAGAGGAAACTCAAGATGCGGGACGCATCATTTAAGAAGGAGGGGAGTTATCATCATGCATCCTCATATAAGATGCCACCCAAAAGTGCTAACATTTCAAATATATTTATTATCCAAATCAACATAGCACAATCCAAAGATAAAGAATGCGACATCCAAACACCCACTCATCGATTCACCATCGATTGCACCACGATTTATTGGAATATTATATTACAGCTTCCATCCATCCAACCATTCGTCGATTCAGCATTTCCTGTGTTGGCGATCAATGCATCAATTAGGTTAATTATCTTTAAGTTGAATTTTGTAATGTTTAGTTAAAATATAGACCTGAACCCGAAAGGAACAAATTGTGTTTCGAATAAATAAAAAATCTTTTAAGTCTTTTTTAAAAAGACAATTAATAAAAGAGAATATTAATTCGCAGCTCCATGGTGAAATGGTTCATAAGCGGTTCAAGTCTCCACTACCCTCTTCACTCTTTTCGCACACAATTTAATTAACCGGGATATTAATTGTTCTCAAAATTTTGACGATTGTATTTTGTTCGTGTTTTTTTGTGGTTATCTAATATATAAAAATTAGATTTGTTCCGATTTCGCTGAAACTTTGTCAACGTATTGCTTGGACTAGGGCGATGAGTTTTATGTTCGATTTCGTTGTTACAAAAAAAATAATATATTTAGCATTCCCATAAGAGAATGCAACCACTTAATTTAAACGCAAGTTTATTATATTTTAATAGTTAATTGAGCATCCGATCCCTTACCTCTAGTGGGGGGAAATCTTCAGCTATACGAAGTTCAGTTAATACTAAAATCTAACAATGGTCAAGCCAACCTATTTATACTTATATTATGCTTATGCAGCAATTCTGCATATCTAGAATAATTATTTCATCATTTATCTTTGTATGATGAAATCCTAACGATTTATTGTTATCTTTCTTTCTTTGTGCACATTTTGATGCACACTTGTGTCAACAATGGATATGATTTCATTTCATTGCAAACTGCTTATATGACAAAATGATCATAGAAGATACTTTGTATCTTCTTTATTGAAAGGGTGTTTTAAATATAATTATAATTGAATGTGAGGGTGTTCTGAGAACGTTACTCCTCCCTCCTTAAGTTTGATGCTCTCCTGAGAATCTAAAATAATGTTTTCAATTTTAACTTTTTTAGTTTCTTTGTATTTAAAATATTATAGCTAAATTGCAATTGTAATTATTATGAGTGTTATACTGCTATATGATATAATATGTTTTACATTATTATTGTATTTCAATTCTTGTAAAGCTTTTAAATTTTGCATCTGACTTATATGTATATCATCTAATGTAAGATTTATATGTGATATGTTGAATGTGTTGTACAATGGAATAACAATATTTTGCTTAAATGTATCTTTTTCATTATTCATTCAGATACATTTTGGCATCCGGTTTTCTGTTTTTGACTAAAAATTAATAAAAGCATTGAATTTTGAAAATAAATATAATAGTTAATTATATAAAATTTAGAAAAAAAAAATAGTTTAAACATTTTTTTTTAGTTTTTTTTTTCAAAATTTTGAGTTTGAAAATAAATTTTTTTAAAAATGTCCATTTAAACAACCTAATTTAAAAATTGAATAAAAGAGTAGTTTTCTGGCTTTCAAAAAAAATATAACAAGGCTTTGTATCATTCACCGTTGTTTTAAAATACTTTTTTTCCTGATTTAAGTCAATGTTTTAGAAAATTGCCCATCCCGCCTAAACGGGAGGAAATAGACCCCCCCCTCCCATACGATTTTTTTCTTGTCTTAACTCCACCTACACACTCAAGCTTTTTGGTGCACCTTATACCAATCACCCTGTATAGTTGTATTTATCTCTATGTTACATTCTTTAAAATATATAAGGTTATTTTTGACAATTGTATATTCAAGGCTATTACAATAGTTATTTAGACTTGTTTTGAAAAGATTTTTAGTTAAAATCAGTCCATCTTCTAATTCAATTAATTCTTGATCTTTATTTAATCTTATTTTACAATTCTCATATTTTGTCTTGAACAAATTTTGGATACATATTGGACTCTTTTTTAAGTTTTTTAACATATTTTATTTAATTTTTTTCATATATTGTTTCTTTGTAAATTATATAGTTATATTTAGATATTTCGATTTCAAATCCTTTATTATTAGGCATAGGTAAAATCATTATACTTTCATATTTATATGTAAATGTAGGTATTTTTAAAACAAAAACTAATTGGTTGCTTCTAGTAAGTAGGCTGCTTTCTATATGTTCTAATTTGCTGATTGAGATATTAAATCTTCTGTTTTCTTCGTTTGTCAAGATATTTCTGCCTTAAATGCCTAATCGTGAAAAAACTATGTTGTCTTGTAACTTTTCTATTTCATTATTTAATAACATTATATCTGTATTGATCTGTAGTGAAAGTATATTCTTAGCTAAATTTTCTTGTTTAATATCTGTGGAGTTAATGAAATTCCTCAATATATACTGATGTTTGTTTATACGGTCTGCCATTGTTTTTAATTCTGTTTGAAACTGTGTATTAATCCCTATCTGTTTATTCAATTCGGCAATAGCATTTTTATTATTTTATTCTATGATTTTAAAATGATTTTGAATTTCTACTCTATCATCATTGTCCATTACACCAAAAAGAAAATGGAGTCCACTACCTCCTAAGTCCCTTTTTTTGTCTTGAATGTGGAAGTATACTTTTTAATTTTGATTTAGAATCTTCTAACGCATCTGTCATTAATCTATTTAATCTCAAATCTTTAAAATTATTATATTCGTTTTGTATAGAAAATTCAATTTGTTTTATGATTTCACTGTTTGTTTCTAAAATAATTATATGAAGTATTTTATCGTATTCTTCGATTAATTCAATAGGCTCTTGTTTGATTATAACATACCCTGCTTGGTTATGAATTTCTTGTAGTAAGAACTCTGACTTCACCATGGTTACAATGAAGAATAAATATAGACTTATGATTTTCATATTGCCTGTAAAGAGATTAAATTATTATCTATGTTTTGGTATTTATATTTTCTGATTTGCGTAAAATTTATTATTTTTCTTTTCTACCTTGGTTTTCTTGTGTTTTGCTGCTATCTTCTTAGCTGTTCTAAATACATCGGCTTTTATATATAACTCTTTATCTGGTTCAACAAAATCAGTTTTATTTTTAGCTTATTAATTTTATCTTCTTTAGCTTTTTGAATTCTGCTTCCTATTTCTTGTAACTCTTTTTCCTTTACTTTGTTTTGGATAAAATCTATAGGTTTTCTTAATGTTGTTGAATGAATTGTACAATTATATACACTTACTGCTTTTATAACCTTTTCTTTTAGGTTTAATATGTTCTTTTTATTTTCTTGTGCATTATACGTATATGCGTATATGTTCGTTGAGTGTACCGTGTACTCTTTCTACGTCTGCATTGCCTGTCTTATTATTTTGGGGTACTAAATTTTATTTTTATTCCTTCCTCCTTGCAATATTCTTTAAATGCTAAGCTACTAAATTCATTATCGCATACTATTTCTTCTGGTTTTTCTAGTATTGAGTTCCTTAGCTTAAGTTGTTCAATAATTTTATGAGTATTTCTGTAGCTACTGGAAAAGCTGTTAAATTTTTTGTATATTTATCTAAAATAGTCAAAAAGTAAATATCTTTGCTTGGAATATAAATATCAATGTGTACGAGTTCATTTGGCTTAAGTGCAGTTTTGCTCATTTCAAATTTTATTTTTTCTGGGTTTCTATCATGCTTCGCTGTTTGACATACAGTACAATTGTTTATATATCTTCTAATTAATTATCTTAACTTTGGAAAATAGAATTCGTTTTTTATTTCAAGATATGTTTCATGTATTCCCCTGTGATTAAATTGTTCATGAATTTTCTGAATGAGATGCAATGCATCGTTTGTATTATTTAAATCTTTTAAAAGCGTAATGTATCTTAGTAATTTTAGTTTACTTTGATTGCTGTAAAGCTCAACATTTTTTTTCTGAATTTTGCAAAAAAAATTATCACTTGGACAGTATAATGCCACTTTGCCGTGATCGGGTAAAAATTCCCTTAATGCTTCAGTAAAATAATTGCTAACATCTTTTGATTTAATAGTAAGTCTTCTTACGCCTTGATATATAAATTTAACATTTTTATTTTCATCATCTGATACTATAACTTCTATTTGATGCTTGAACATATTTGCTGGTAATTCTGAAATACCTATGTGATCATTTCTTTCTTCTGTTTCACTATGATTTGTGGCCAATAAGGAGTCATCTTTTCTGTTTAGTGCATTTACTTCAAGTCTACTGAGATAATCTGCTACACGATTTTCTTACCTTTTAAATATTCAATGTCAAAGTCATATTCATTTAAACTAATTTTCCATCTCTGAAGCTTTGAGTTTGGTTCTTTAAGGTTACTTAACCATATTAAAGGTCTATGATCAGTTCGTATTTGAAATTTGCGACAATAAAGAGGGTCTGAAATATTTTGTTGACCATACAATACTTAATAATTCTTTTTCAATAGAGCTATATTTGCGTTCAGGTTCATTAAGAGTGCGATATGCATAGCATATTGGGTGATTTGATTGTGAAAGAACAGATCCGATTGCATAATTGGATGCATCTGTTGTTAATACGAATTCTTTTGTATAATCAGGATATTTTAAAACTGGATCACTAGATATAAGTAATTTAAGTTCTTCAAAAGCTGTAATATATTCTGGGTCTTTTATATTAATCTTTACTCCTTTCTTAAGATATTTGGTCATTGGTACTGCTACTTTTGAATAATCTTGAATGAATTTTATGTAGCAACCTGTGTTAGTCCTAGAAAAGATTTTATTTGTTTTGTTGTACAAGGAATCGGTATTTTATCAATTGCTTTTATTTTCTCTGGGTTGGGCTTTATTCCATTCGTAGTAATTATATGCCCTAAATATTCTGTATTTTTGCTAAAAAACTTGCACTTATCTATTTGTATTTTTAAATTATCTTGTTTAAGTTTCTGAAATATTTTATTAATTGAACAAATATGTTCTTCTAGTGATGTACTAAATATAAGAATATCATCTAAATAAACTACACATATTTTTCCTACAAGTCTAAGACGTGATTAATCTTTAGCTGAAAAGTAGCGGGGGCATTTTTTAATCCAAATGGCATCCGATTAAATTCGTAATGGCCATTAGCTGTTGAAAAAGCGGTTTTATGTCTGTCTTTAGGATTCACCAATTTCTGATGAAAACCTTTAGCTAGATCTAACGTAGTAAAATACTGGGCTTTTCCCAATTTACTAAAAATATAATCAATATTAGGTATAGGAAAATTGTCTTCCCCGGTTATTTCGTTAAGCTTTCTATAATCTATGACAATACGCCATTTCTTAAGTACCGAGTTGTCTATCTTTTTAAGTACGACCCAGATAGGAGCATAATATGGACTGCTACTTTCTTTTATAATGTCTTGTTCTAACATTTCAATTATTTGTCTATCAACTTCTTCTTTATGTATTTCTGGATATCTATATAGGCGTGAATATATTGGTTTATCATCTTTTATTTCTATTTTGTGTGTTACTTCATTCAAATTACAAATATCTCCTTCTTGATAAAATAATTGTTTGTTATTCTTTATTGTTTGATTGAGAGCTTTTTTTTCGTCAATATTCATGTAAGGTTCTATTAACTTGTTAAATAAATTCTGTGAATCAATACTACATAAGTTTATTTATTTACTTGACAAATCTTGAATATAACTATCTAAAAGATAAACTTTGGGTTTATCCAAGTAGCATTTTGTACCTATTATGTTACAAATTTATTGTATGTCGTTTACAATTCATATATACAGTTGCAGAAAAAATGTTTTGTATGTTTACATTAACTAATTGGATGATTGGTAAACAAATTGTAACACATAGAATGTTGTTGAAACAACACATCTTCAAACGTAAACGTACTGTAAACCAAATTTCGTGAATGTAAAACCAATATCACAAAACATTTACATTTGTAGCAGTTTTGCAAAGCTATTATCAAAACTTAACTGTTACAAAACGTTTACAGTAAATAGTCACAGTACATCTTCAAACGAAAACGTACTGTAAATCAAATATCGTTAATGTTAAATCAATATCACGAAACGTTTACATTTGTAGCAGTTTTGTAAAGCCATTATCATAACTTCACTCTTACAAAACGTTTACAGTGAATAATAACATCACATCCTCAAACGTAAACGTACTGTAAATCAAATATCGTTAAGCAAAATCAATATCACGAAATGTTTACATTTGTAGCAGTTTTGTTAAGCCATTTTCATAACTTTACTCTTACAAAACATTTACAGTGAATAGACACATCACATCTTCAAACGTAAACGTACTGTAAATCAAATATCGTTAAGCAAAATCAATAACACGAAACGTTTACATTTGTAGCAGTTTTGTAAAGCCATTATCATAACTTTACTCTTACAAAACATTTACAGTGAATAGTCACATCACATCTTCAAACGTAAACGTACTGTAAATCAAATATCGTTAAGCAAAATCAATATCACGAAACGTTTACATTTGTAGCAGTTTTTTAAAGCCATTATCAAAACTTTACTCTTACAAAACGATTACAATGAATAGTCACATCCCATCTTCAAACGTAAGCATACTGTAAAACATTTCATTTACAGATAATGTAACACGTATAGCATTGATCGCGGCCATTATAATGTTTCCATTTTTTATCAAATTAGAAAACCAAAAACATTAAAAATCTATTTTTGTTGATATTTAGTAAAAAAAAAAGCATGTTAAGTTTTGATTGAAATAAGACTTTGAATTTTGTCTTACAAAATATTGAAAAATATGGTTTTTGTGGGAAAAAAAATTGTTTAAAATATTTTTATAAGAAATCATTTCTAAACTAAGAAAGTTTGTACAGGCCCCTTATTTTTATCGACCTGTTTTACAAAACTGGTAGAAAATATTTCTCGCGTTCGATATTTTGCCTTTACTTGCACAAAAAATATAATTATTGATTATTTTTATATCTCCCATATAATAATAATAATGTCAAGAACAAGATGGAAATTGTTTAAGTTTTGGTATGTATACATATAGTAATATGATCTCAAATGGCATTACGTATTTACCAATACAGTTTAATATTTTTCTGTAAACGATTTGTAATTAAGTTAGTTTGTATGTTATTTATTTCGAAGTGTTTTTGAACGTTTACATTTGTAAACGTACAAATCAGGTACATCAAATAGAATTTGTTCATATACTGTCAACACGACATTTCATTCCCCAAAACCGTTTACATTTTGGGTACAGTGAGTAAACATTTCATATACGCCTGAAACATTACAGCTACAATGTTAACATTCAGTAAATATTCTGTAGCTCTGAAATGCTCCTTGTGAAAGCAATGGGATTTAAATATTATTAATGTTCAAAGTATGAGTAAAATATGATAACTCAGCTTGTAGTGGAATCAGGATATTATTTCCTAAAATTCCGTCGAAAGAACGGTTAGATATTGGAGTAATTAAAAATTCCATAGTTGAATCTTTTTTATTGAATTCACTTGGTAACGGTAAAATTATTTTTGTTTTTACTTAATTATATTTATATAATGTCTTCAGGGTTACTGGTTTTGCTAATCTACTTTCAAAGTTTCTAGGAAATATATTTTCTTTTAATACAGTAGTCGCTGCTCCTGTGTCAATTAAAAATCTAAGTTTTTTATTTAAAATATGAACATTTTTGCTGGGTAATGGTCTGCTGAGGCATGTATTTGAAAATTTGATGTGTTTGGAGTAATATGATCTACTTCCATGGGGTCTGGAATGTTTCTTCTATTTTGTGTGAATGGATTTTGATTACTCTACTGATTAGAAAAATTGCCACTTCTATTTGGTTGTCTATAATTTTGATTGTTTCTATAAAAGTTCTGACCGATATTATTCTGATTTCTATTTATTGCTATGTTCCCAGATTCATTTCTATAATTCCTATCGTTCCTATAGTTTGGATTAAAATTATAATTTTGTAATTTTTATTATTGTTAAAATTGTTTTTGTATCTATCATTAAAATTGTTATTGTTATTTCCAGTTCTATAACTTCGAATATTTCTATCATTACTTTTATTATTTTCTTCTTTTGTCCAATGACAAAATTCTAATTATAGAATGCTTCGCTTAAAGTTTGTATGTTTTGATTAATTATAATCGAACTAGCATTTGGTGGGATTTTTTCACAAAATTTAGCTAATAATGACACTTCCTTATTGCTAGGATTATACTCTATTAGTTTATCTTCCGAAAGATAATATTTATTATTTAATCTACAGAGAATGTCTGAATATAAATTATAAAGTTGTGTAACATTTTTTGAATACACTTTGTCAGCTTGCTCCTTTAATTTTAAAAAGGATTATTTTTCACCAAAAGTTCTAACTAGTATTTTTTTTATTTCCTGCCAATCTCTTGGGTCGCCACCCCGTAAAACTACATCTAAGGCGAAATCTGTTTAGATTTTCTTTCATTAACTATAAATTCTTTTGCTGCCTCATTGTATGAGCTTGTTGCGTTTATTATAAATTCTGATTTTTTTATGAATATTTAAACTACAAGATTTACCATTGAAGTTTGGTAATTTTTTTATTAATTTTAAGGGATCGATATTTACTGACGACATTTTTACCTGTTTTTCTAAATTAATAGCTGGTTGACTTTCTTCAGATTTTTCTTCTTCTATTGTTTTTCCTTTTATTTGTTGAGTTGCTGCTGCTTCTGTTGATTCTCCTTCCTTTCTGTTAAATTTTAATGCAGCTGGTGTAAGGTGCGAATTTTGGCATGTGAACTTTTTTATAAGTCTCTCATTAACAGTTCAATAAAAGCTTAAAAAATTTCTTTTTTCGCGTTGTGGCTTTCCTTTAACTACCACAATCCGTTTTATATAATTTTTGAGTAACATTTTTTTTTTCGCGTTGTGGTTTTTTCTACACTACCACAATCCGTTTTGTATAATTTACAAGTAAAACATTTTTTTTTTTTCGTTCGTTTGAACTTTTTGAACTTTAATATTTATATATTTTTTTTTTTCTACACATATATTTTTTTCAGTTAAACATTCCCTCTATGGGATAAATAAAGTTGGTCCTTTCAGATCTTGACTTTAATGTTTTTCACTGATTTCATTTCAATTTTGTCCAATACCTTTGGTTATTTTAGTTAACCGGTATTTCACTATTTAAATTAGTACGGACAATTTTTTTTTTCTGAAATCCCGAATTAAACTTTAAAAATGTAAGATGCGTATTTTAATTATGGATCTTTCGGGATCCTACCGACTGCGCCAGTTTTATGTTCGATTTCGTTGTTAAAAAAATAATATATTTAGCATTCTCATAAGAGAATGCAACCACTTAAATAAAACGCAAGTTTATTTTATTTTAATTGTTTATTGAGCATCCGATCCCTTACCTCTGGTGGGGGGAAATCTTCAGCTATACGAAGTTCAGTTAATACTAAGATCTTACAATGGTCAAGCCAACCTGTTTATAATTATATTATGCTTATGCAGCAATTCTGCATATCTAGAATAATTATTTCATCATTTATCTTTGTATGATGAAATCCTAACGATTTATTGTTATCTTTCTTTGTTTGTGCACATTTTGATGCACACTTGTGTCAACAATGGATATGATTTAATTTCATTGCAAACTGCTTACATGACAAAATGATCAAGAAGATACTTTGTATCTTCTTTATTGAAAGGGTGTTTTAAATATAATTATAATTGAATGTGAGGGTGTTCTGAGAACGTAACTGATGGTTTCGGTAAAGTAAAATGTATTTTCTTTAGATTGCGCGCATCGTTCATCAGATTGCAACAAAACTTTGTCAGCTTATTGCTTGCACTTCAGCAACAAATTTACCAAGAGTATAGAATTTTCTTTAACTCGCTGAGTTAAGCATTCTTGCAGTTCCACCAAGCTGCAAGTAAACATGAAACTTAACAATTGTACAATCATACTTTAACAATTGGGAAATTGACAATTTCCCCATTTTCTGTTCCACAAAGCTACAAGTGCCATTGAAATTTAACAAATCATTGTTAAATTGTTATAAAAACATAACGTGTGAACTGAAAATTGTTAAGTGGATACAAGTAGGGTTTTAAGAATTATTTCAATGTTGTATACACAAATTTAAATTTTTTCCGACATAAAGACAGAATGTATGAAGCTATTTTAAGAAAATGCTTAACCGAAAATTCAAAACAAAATTACATTTAGTGTTTTATTAAATATATATAGAATAAGCAACGCCAAGACCAACGACAGCTTCGGAATTTCTGCCGATGATATCGAGAATAATATCATCACAAGAATTCAATTTTGCTTCTCTACCACCACCAGTCCCGGTTTTTTTGGAATTTCCAATTTTTGCCTAAAAAATGTATTTGCAGGTATGTTTAAAAAGAAAAGGTCATTTAAAAAAAAAAACTTACCAAGGTTGATTTTCGACAGTTTTGCCAAAAAACATCCCTCATATATATCCAAGACTTTGTGCTGGGAACAATGCTTAAACTTAAGGCTAGGCTATATATGCTTGTCCAAGCCTGAATTTTTTTTTTCTTTAGTAATTGCTGGAGAAAATCCATCAAAAAGAACATCTTTTTTCTCCCGTATTAGGACTAGCACACTTTCTTTTGCAACTAAACTTATTTGCCTTCGCATAGTTATAGTATAAGCTTGTTGTGTTGAGGTCACTTGTACAACTGAATTGTACAAAAAGGGGAATTTCTCAAATATAACAATTATAGCGGAATTTTTGGTGGAACAGAAATGATAGTTACTTGTTAAGTCTACATAGTTGAAAATTGATTGTAGAATTGTTAAATTGTAGTTTTTTTGGATAGGCCCCTGCTATCATACAAAGCATCTTTACCGTGTTTTTTGATTTGTTATTATTTTTAATTGCGAAAAATATCAACAAGCAAAGCCGTTCATTTCAATACCATCATCAGGCATACAAAAAAAATATATACAGGGTTGGGGTCGAAATTCAGCTTTTCCAAATTCTCCTTATCATAATTCTGCAAATAAATAGTAAAAATAAATTCCACAACTCGGTCGCACGGACTTGCTCTTGTAAAAAACTGTGGTATTGGGAAAATTTAATTTTCGGAATTATGTTGAACGGCGGAAAAGTGGATTAAATGTAAGATCAAGTTGTATGGTAGCTGTTAATAAATGGCTGTTAAGGCAAAAACTTTAAACGCCATCTTGTGTTAAATATATTGATTAAATACCATATACCAAATTTAAAAGAAATCACCTCAGCTGTTGTTTATTTATGGCCAAATTTGTAAAAAAAACATTTATACCAAATCTCCGTTATGTGCTTTTTTAACCAAAAACCTGAAATGCAGTTATATTAAGACTACTATGCAAACTACGTTTCATCAAAATCGTTAGAGCCGTTTTCGAGAAAATTAGAAGGACTAAAAACGTTATATGAGAGGTACCCTTTATAGCCGGGCTAAAAGGGTACCTCCTTAGCAGTTTATTTGATAAACGATATTAGATTTTTCCATGACATCTAGGTACGGAACATACAAACAGCTACGATAAATAGGCAACTGTTCAACATTTTCAGTTGTTGTTTTTTCTCTTCCATGGTTTGATATCATTTTTTCTATCAAAGAGTTGGGAAACGAATTGGAACATAGGGCGTTACGAATTATATTGATGTTATTATTCCGAAACATTATGTTGTAGGGGAACCTTTCATGTACCTACACCGTGAACCTACAAATCAGTTGAAAATTACGAATAACGACATCCAGCCCTTCATCTTACCACTTTTCATTAAAATAATCGACACCTAAAAATCCACCCAACTCGAAAAATTTCTTAAATATAATTCACACATTTTTCCTTACAGTATAGTTATTGTATAAATAAAACTCATCAAAAGCATTCCATTATACATACGAGTTGCTTAACTTTGTGGTAGGCTACAAAAAGCATTTGAATTCGCTCGTATGAATTGAGAATTAAATACACGATGGAAAGAACTTTCAAGCACAAAAAAATAACTACATATAGGGGAAATTCCAAATAAAATAACTTATTCCAATAAAGTGCAACTTACACCAGCACACAAACGAAAGCTTCATTTTGCCGCTAAGAAAAGTAAACCACCACCAAAAGAGCGCAAATGGCTGATGCAATAAATTCTAAGAGCAAAAACACTTACACAAATCATACATATGTAAATTCGTCATCCAAAGAGATAATACCTTAGAGTAGACCTGAATAGGGCTTTTTGTAGAACGTCTGTGGGGAATGTTATTGAAGTTTCACCACTAGAATGAGGATATGAGATTAGAAGAAGTAGATATATTTAGACAGAAATATTTTTAACGTAGAATAAAATCACATAGGCCTTTATTCGAAATGACAGAACATACATAATGACCTAATAAATAACAAATATGAAACGTCACTTACACAAACACACTAACTGACCGGACACGAACATAAATACAAACCTTCCAATAGTCAAAACAAATTGACACATTGAACAAATACTATACGAAACGACAATATTCAAATATCTTTTTCAAAACTAAAATACAAGTTAAGATAATACTCATACATTTACAATGACAAGACGTACTAAACAATTATACTTACCTATGAAAAATTCGCTAGAGTAAACATATAATCCTAAACGGAATATTGAAAAATGAATTACAAATAACTAAACTTACCTATACAACGTAATACGAACGAGAGCAATACTAACAGACTATACTTACCATAAAACAGAAAAAACTATACTTACCATAAAATGAAACACTTACAACAAATACGAACGAAAGTCAACAACGCCTAAAATAATACTTACTTATGTCAACAGATGCAAGTGGTAAACTCAGGGAACAATTGAAAAGACCAGTTCCACAAGAATCAGAATCCACAATACTTAAGCTGAAAAGAAAAGAGAAATGAAACTTAGACATACGCAGTAGGGAGTACAGCAATAGTAGTGAGTTAGAAGATAGCCCAACTGAAAAAGGAAAAGGAGTAAAGCAGACAAAAACTCTCAGTCTCTAAAAAAACTTTTTCCCCTTTTTCAATGCGGCAAAATTCAAACGGCATCTGGAAAGTCCAACTGCCGAAAATCAATTTAACTGGAAATCGACAAGAATGTTCTTTAGCTTTTCGTCGTTTGCCCAGACCAGTTGAGAAAAAATTTACACGTCGTATAAAAATTCATTAAAATAACACAAAAATATTCGTGGTGGAAGGGTGATTATTTTAATAATCAACCCGGATAACCAACAGAAAGATTTGAAGAAAAACCATAAAACCAAGTCTAGGCTATCGATCCAGAACGGTAAGAAATATAATTTTGGTAGAAGGCAGATTTTTTTTTGCGTAGAAAGAATATTTTTTTTGTACAGTAACTCATAGTCAAAATTTTTTTATATATAGAAAATAGCCCTGAACACGTGAAAACGTGAAGACAAAGCAGATATTCTTGGAATAAAATTCACGAAATAAAGAAGAAATTAATACAAATTTCATAATATTCTACGATTGTGAAAATCAGTCCAAAAGAATATCGTAGCAAACACGTGCCTAGAAATCAAAATTTTTTTTGAGACACAATCTCATCGCTAGGAAGCAACTGGGTATAAAAACGACAAATAAGACCAAAACCAGGAATACAAGAAAAACCAGGTAATGACAAAATCATTTTTTTTTTTATAAAAAGTAGATCCAGTAGTGTAATTTGATAGCTAGAGAATCTTCTCAGGAAAAACCTAAAGTAGTAGAAAATAGTACGTACTCCAACAGTACTAAACTCCTAAGAAGACGCTCTAAAATTTCAGTTAGAGAAAGAAACAAAATCAAAAACTAAAATGCATTTTTTTAAATTTATTCAGGTAGTTGTCAGAATCTCACAAAAAGCAATGAATCATACACAAGAATGTTTCAGTTGCGTAAGAAGAGACGAATCGGACACTGCCTGGTTTTAATAACCACGTTATAATCTTGTTGTAAAGGAAACCAAGTCATAATTTCGAGTTGAAGAAAATCCAAGCATAACTTCGAATCGAGATATCTTAATGGTAATATCAGCAAATAATATCGTAAGAGGAATTGAATTTTCTTCCACCGTGGGATCACAAGAAGGAAAGTTCAGCAACATTACTAACATCAACGAAAATAAATCTTCAAAAAAGTATACAAGGAACTGAGGTATTATTTATCTTATACATGATAGTCGCTAAGATGTGTTTCTGGACAAAGTCCTAATACGAAAAGTGAAGAAAAGTAATAAGCAAAATAGTAAAGTTTTATCTTATCCATTGGTGTAAAATACGTATCATATAATACTCAAAGGATATTTAAAATCCGAAACAAAAGAAAGTCATTAAACAAAAAAAAAAGAGTAATGTTGATTACGTATGATAAAGATCACAAAAGATACAATTTCAGTATTTTTTTTTTATTAAAAGAATTGCGTAACTATAATAAAACGGAAAAAGATAAAAAGAAATTAGAATTCCCATACGTAAAATTTTTGATAACTTTCGAAGAATGGAATAAAACGATCATTGGAGTGAATTAAACGAAAACTAAAATTTAAATACACTCCAGTGTATACAAACTAGTACACGAATTTTAAGTTGACTCGAATTGCATTCAGTTGTATCATTTGGTCATGTTAATTGGAGAAGATACTCCTATAATAACACTAATTTCGTACCTAAATAGTTTCTAAAATTTTCGTGTTCACTTTCCGTTGAACTAAAGTAACTTTTCTTGAGATACGACTCACAAAGATAAATTGTTAAAAGAGTTGTATAAGATATTACCTAGGTACATATGAAAAGTCATATCATGTAAAGTTATGGTCCAGTTAAGACAGAAGTCATTTTTTTTTGTGTACATAGATGAAATTATACAAAACGAGTTGAAAACAACGAAACAAAAAAGTTGTATTTATTTTCTTTTGATTGACGTGAAGTCAGGTTTATAAAGTTAATGAAAGATTAATTTTACATTTCATGTAAAAAGAACCCATTTTAAAAGGGAGAAATTACCCTTTAGTTTTTTTTTATCATACCTATTTGGGATACGTAACTTAAAAATTATTTTTGTCGAAGGTTGAAATAATTACCTGAAAAACTACTTGAATAATTACTTGAACCTAATAAAACTGAAAGGAAAAGAAAGTTAAGTAAGAATCACGTATTAAAAAATACGCGACTCAATTACTCGTCATGAAATCTAAAAGCTAAAGAAAAATACTTACCAGGTTAAATTACAATACTTACATTTCAAACTAAAAGTTTATTTCGCGTCTTAGATCGAAGTATCTGAAAAGAAAAATAATAATAATTAATTCAATAGTTGTCGTGAGTAATAAAGATACAAAGAGTACTTACGTGTGTTGTGTTTTGGAGCATCTGTGCTAAAATTAAAAAGTGAATATAAAGTGATAAAGTGAAATCGAAAAGTGAATGGGAAATACTTACTTTTGGTTCGCTCGATCACCAGTAGATTTGCAACCTGTAATTAAGAAGGTTTTAATCAAATTTTTTTATACACCGTGTGGGATTAAACTCTATTTATCAGAGGTTCATTACCCGTCTTCATCTAAGATAAAGACAAATTTTGTTTAATTAACTCGAACAGACTTAAGTACTCTCGTCTTTATTTTTTTTTTTGTATAATCGTGGGATCGTTACGTTGGAGTAATTTGTTAGTTACGAATAAGACTACAGTTATAAACGAAACCCCAAACGAATTTTAAGCGACGAGTTTAAAATTGTTTGAAGTAATTTTGATACGGAATTAACAGAGTGAATATGAGTACTAACTACGGCAAGATATAGTACCTATTTTTCACCTAAACCTAAACCCAATAGTTTATACTATTCAGTAGGAACCCTGTTACGTCGACTGAAACAACCTTAAATTCTTTTATAAGACATTAAGGAAAGATGCATCTTCCCTTGATTTTACCTATATTTTATTAAATTTATTTTGATGAATTATATTGTATATATTTTTGTATAACTTTAACTAAAAATTTCGTTTACAGCGTCTGTTTTTAAATTAACCCTAATATTTTAAGGCTTAATTTGTTGTGTGGTTGTTTTGGGGAAATTTGTTTTGGGGAGAGTGTGATCCTTTTACACACCATTCCTGAAATTTGGTTAAAGGATATTCGAGAAGATTTTCATTGAGAAAGGATTCTAAATACGGAATTTCATACGTAAGAAAATTTAAGTAATCGTCCGTCAGTTTTTATTTTATTTTAAATTTTATTCTACAGTAAGAGCTAAACGTATGCTCTCAGAACAAAACTTTCTCATAAGGTTCCACAGTTTTTACTACCTATGTGGAGTTATACTAAATCGTCGGTAGAATGAAACAGTCTAGTAATATGAATAATTTTTACTTGTTATGATTTGAAGTAATTTTATATTTCGCGAAACGTAGTCGTATATCGTCGTGAAGAAATAAAAGAGTTTACTTATGACCTTTGGTCTAGTTGAAATCACAACCAGTTGATGAAACTTACTTCAACTAGGAATAAATTCGGAAATTTATTATTGAGAATAACTGTGTTTATAGGTCGAGATGATATATGCGAATTTCTTTCAGTCCTATTAAGGTGAAGGATTAGCAAAGTAGTTAAGATCTTTTTAAGATCGGTTCTTGTATAGACAGTCAAACATAATTTAAAACCAATGTAAGAAGTTCGGATGTAATTGTATGTGGCTATGAATCCACTTATGAAAAGAATGTTAGATTTAGATGTTAAACTAAAGTCAAAATTTATTTCATTATAGAAAGATTAAATGAAGTTGTACATTAGTTAGATTTTCACTAGGGGTTATATAAGTACCTATTTTAAGATTCTTGAATAAATATTATAAAGATTAGAAGAAAAATTTATTTATATTTTTTTTTTTGGAATCTTGTCGAAGTTTGTGTTCTTTTTGGGAAGTTTCTTTCTTTATTTTCAAGCAGGTTCGGGACTTAACGAGATGAAGCGTTAAGGTCATAAGGTAAAGGGGTCGTGATCGGACTCGTCGACAACATCATGAACGTCCATTAGCATCTGGTTTAACGTAAGGTGAAGACCTTCCGTCTTCACTGAGGGAGTTTCCGAAAAATAGTTCGTGCATCCGGGAACCGTATAGGGTGAAGGCTAAGTAGTTTGTCCTCGGATAAATACTTTAGTTGTCATATGGTTGGGTAGTTACGCACAGTGGGGTACCTTAACACCTGTGTTCCCTTGTCTCGCAGGTTTTACATTAATAAGCGAGGTTGTTAGTTGGATGAGTAAAGTAAAACCTACTCAAGGTGATAATAACATCTATATCACTGCCATACCGACTTATCCCTGTCTTTCTTTCAAATTTTATTTCTGTTCAAGCTTTCCTCGGGTCCTTAAGCAAATCTTTTTAATTTAATAAGTTAATACCATCGTTACTTCAGGTCTGAAAATGTGACACTGGTCCTATCTGAATTGCAAGATCCTACCCCACCACTCAGCGAGCTAAGCAATGGCAACGAGCAGACCTGGCGCAATGATAAGATAGCGACCGCCCTGATTATCCGGGCGTGGACGTGCCTTACTTTGTTGAAGGATAAGGTACTAAACGTCTTGGGGATAATCAGGAGTAGGATCCTCGGTAGTGTTTAGAAGATGGTACAAGGAATAGTTGTGAATTAAGGAAGAGGTTTCTTTTCTGGAATCTAGAGTGGAGTAAAACCTCTCTGTCAAAAGTCTTTCGAAACAACATTTCTTTGGAAACATTAATAAACGCGTAGCGAATATAAGATTTTTCTTATCGTCTCGGATTAGTGGAAATAACTTAGGTCATTCAAGCAGTATGGAGAATGAATTTGTTCAATTCCACGAAATATAGGAAAACTGATCAGACGTAAGATCGAGCTTTCCTAGTGTCTGGAGAAATCATCATATATGTCATCTACGTATGTCAGTGAATCATCTGTCGAGAGGGTGAAACAACGCATTTCAATTCTGTACAACAATATGTGGAAGATATTGAGATTGTTTATGCGGACCTTCCTACCCTTTCGAACAATTGATTTCACTATTTTTGTTGGATCCTATCCTTGACCTTTTTTCATATTAAGCTATCCGGATTGAATTTAGATATTGTCGAGATTTCTGACAGCTTTTAGTTATTGTTGACGGTTGGAATCTTGATACTGTCGGGTTTTTTTTTTTAAATCAAGGCAATAGTTCTTCGATAGTCTTAGAGGGTTTCAGTTACAAATGACGCTCAATAAAAGGGTGACGAAAGTTCGCCTGCGCGGAACTTTTGGTGATTATGAAATCCATAGATTCGACTTATTTGTTTTGGAGTTTCGATCCCTTGTTGACATAGTGTTTTGAGACAATGGTTTTCGGGTTTAGTTCCTATTACAAATGACACCCAACGTGAGGTCTGAAATTTCGTCAGAGTGGAAATTTTCGAGATCACGAAATCAATAGACTAGTTTATTTGTCTTTGAGTTTCAGTCCCCTGTTGACGCGTTGTTCGAGTGATAAAGGTTTTGGGATTGTTCTGTTACAAATGGCGCTCAAACGTGTGGGGCCCGAGTAATTTAGTTGTTGAACATTTCATGGAATTTGAAGAAGATTCATTTAAGATCTAGTTCATGTCCGAGATTTTCTGTAGAGAAAATCATTTAAATTTGTTTTATTGAAGTTTTGCGATTGGTGGTTTCGGTTGAGATTTTCTATCAGGGAGTGTATGACTTAAGTGTCGACCGGTGAGTGGTAGAAGTAGTTCCTATTCATGTCTGCAGCGATAATGCTTTCATATGCTTTCCAATTCTCGCGAAATTAACATTCAATGATAGTGGTTGACTCACGGTCTAACGGCCGTATTGGCTAGTTCAAGCCAGTAGCTGTAGCGTTAGGGGTTAGTTGATTCACTTGTTGTTTAGTTGTCTTTCGAAGACAAGCGTTAGATTTTTCGACCAGATGAGTGGTGGAAGTAGTTCCTACTCATGTCTGTAGCGAGAAACCATTATGTCTTGATCGAGGTAGAAGACGTACCGTCGTGATGCAAGACATTGTTAGTAATTTTTTTTTGAAAGAATATTTTGTTTTGATTTACTCTTGAGGATTTTCTGCTGAGATTTTTCATCGAGAGATAGGAGACTTATGTATCGGCCAGGTGAGTGGTGAAGTTGTTCCTACTCACGTCTGTTTGCGATAACCAGATCTCGTATTCTTTCTTTCTCGCGAAAATCAATTCAACCAAGAATAATAGTTAGCTTACAGTCTGATGTCCGGATTGGCTAGTTGAAGCCAATCGCTGTAGCTTTAGATGTTAGTTGACCAACTTCTCTTTGGTTGATAGTCTTCAGAAGACAGGTCGTTGGATTTTTCGACCGGGTGAGTGGTTGAAGTTGTTCCCGCTCAGGTCCGCAGCGAAAAAGCAATAAAGCCTTGTTCGATGTAGTAGACATACCAAAGTAATGCGAAACACTTATTCATAATATTTACATCATTTTTCAATTTTAGTAGTTTATATTTTTTTTCGGAATATTTTGAAGTAAATTTGGGGTTCGTCTTAATCTGCTGTCCACTAGGCAACGATGTCTTCTTACCTAGGTTTGTAGCGGTAGCGTTGATTGATTTCGAATTTATGGATAAATAAGTTCAGATACAGTGAACTGATAAGTCGTGTGGTCTGAACAAAAGTTTTTGGTTGAGTTTTTCAATTGAAGAAAACTGAGTTCGCATCGATCTGTCGAAGTGATAAGACGTGTCTATTAGTGCAATTACTTGTGTTCTTGTTAATATTTAGCGTGGCTCTGCCCGCTAGTATTTAATTTTCTCCAGAGACAGTGACTCTTAAAAGTGGAAATTAGTAAAAAATTTAGTTTAGATATTCCAGCTAACATGCTGGAAAGTGAAAATCAAAAAACTAACGCACGTTCTTCCACATGCGAAAATCTCCCAGGCAACTTGCATACAAATGTGCAAAAAAATAAAAACGATCAAAGTGTAATTAAAAAAAAATTTACCGGAGACATACTCTCTGATACAAGAGTGAATTCAACAAATTCACCATACTCCATCTCTGCAGTAGCAAGCAATGCTGCTGAAAAAAATTTAAATCCCTCTTATCTCTCTAATCCAAACCTGTTTGGAAAAACTGATAACGCTCAAACAAACAAAGAGCAACACGCAAATCAAGGCCAAGCCATGGTTGCATCAGACAGTGAGGACTCACTTCATGGGCAAATGGAGTGGACAACAGTCTTGAAGAATCTTAAACGATCGGCAAATAATTATCAACCAAATAACGGGAAAAAATCAAAAAATAAGAACGATAATAATTCATCTCTGAATCCATTCGATTACGGCAATCTATCCAACAACGCGTTTGCACCATTATTAGGTCTTGGATCATCACCGCTACCAGAAGCTTCTACATCTGGCAATAAGTCTAATCTGAGTACTAAAAAACCTACTAACGCACCATTAAATGAAAATATTGAAAATAATCAATGTATTGTAAAAAATGTATCATTTTGCCCGCCAATTTTTATTTTTGGGGCTAACTGTGAAATATTAAGTCAAGTGGTAGAACTCGCTGCTACCGAATGTAAAGTAACAGATCTTAAACATAAGTTCATTAATATAGGTTATAAAAAAACGAAAGTTTATGTCAACAATTCAAATGTTCATAAAATTATTATTGAAAGATTACGTGATACTGGGATCGGTGCATACTCCTTTACTTCTAAAGAAAACAAACGAATTTCTATTTTACTGAAAGGTCTCGATGGGGACACGCCAATAGAAAGGGTTAAACAAGCCTTAGTTAAAGCTGCTCCAAATGTAAAAATTTCGAAAATTACTCCTTTTTCCACAGCTAGAACTAAAGAACTGAATGTTAAGCTTAATATTTTTTCTGTACAATTAGAACCAGGGGAATCCGTCAAAGATCTCACGTGTATCAGATACTTACTTTTTCAACGTGTTCATTGGGAAAAAAGACATGGAAAGTCTGTGATAAGGTGTTTCCGCTGTCAAAGGTTTGGGCATTCTGGGGAATGCTGTTCGTATATTAGTAGATGCGTAATGTGTGGTGAATCACATGATTCAGAAGCCTGCATTACAAATTTCAAAACTCTTCAAGAATCTAACAAAGATGTACCAATACCTAAGTGTGTTAACTGTGACGAAGCTGGTCACGCAGCGAGTTACATGGGCTGTCCTGCATACTTAAAATACAAAAACAAAAAAGATGCTCTGGCGGATAGAAACAGAAGATCTACCCAGGAAAATAGAAAAGTAGTGCAAAATAGTATACACAACTTTACAAATGCAAGTATCTCTTTTGCTGACACGGCAAAAGCATCTCTCAAGCCACCTCAATCCCGAGCTTACGTGCCCGCTACTTCAAATTCTACAAAGTCTCCATCTGGCGAACTTAATAACTTCTTAAATGAAGCCAAGAATCTTTTTAACATTTCGTTTCAAGAACTTTAAAAATATGTCAATTTTGGCCTAAATACCAACAACTCCAAACTAAAGAAGAGAAAATGTTCGCATATCTCGACTTTGTTGCTTCTATTGTTGTATGATGGATCCCACTAACATAAAAATAATATCAGCTAATTTTAATTCAATTATCTCTCACGACAGAAGACTTGCACTTGAAAACTTGCTTAAAATAAAGAAAACACAAATCTGTTTCCTATCGGAAACACGATTAAAACCTAGGCATAAACCGATATTTAATGGGTATAATATAGTACGGAATGATTCTGGAAGAGGGACTGCAATCATCTTAGAACAAAAATATAAGTATAGTGTTGTATACTTTCAAAGTGAATTGTTATCTGTAACCTTAGCCACCCTAAGCTCTAACAATATTTCTGGTTTATCACGTAAAATCCTTATTGGGAGCATTTACGTTCCTTCTCAAGCTAGCGAGCCACTTCATAGAGAACTGCAGAGACTTTATACTTTCATCGAGACATTTGACGCGGCTATAATTGGCGGCGATTTTAATGCACGACACCCAATATGGGGCGATTCTAAGAGCAACAGAAATGGAGTCGTACTTCACGATTGGTTTTTTAATGGTCCGTTTTTAAATACAGATTTAGTTTCTCCATATAGCCCTACTTTTCCACGATCGTCGTCAATTCTCGATTATTTTTTGATCTCTACTTCTTTGGCATATGCACACTCTCCAGTATGTCCCACTTTTCCAACTATAGCGGATCATTTTGGGATTGAACTTGAATTCAACTTTACGGACTTCACACCACTCTTGCAACCTCCAGATACATATACTAGTTTTAAAAATACGAATTGGGAACGTTTCCGATATGAGCTGCATAATGGCATCTCTCAAATTAATACTTTAAACGAACAAAACGCGTCTAACCGTGAAATAGATTCAATCATAAGTCAGATTACCGAAAAAATCTCCTCAAGTATTGAAAGAAACTCCGAATTATGCGAAACTAAAAATTTACGTTATCATAATATCTCAAGAGTAACGAAACAACTCCTTAAACTAAGAAACATATGGTTACGATATCTCAACAGAATTAATTCTGAATACCAGCAGTTGTACTCTAGAATTCAGTGTTTGAATAAAATTATAAAAGATAGGGTTCAACTAGAACTAAATGAAGGCTTTAAGGAAAAGTTGAAAAATATTAAACCATCCCCTCAAGCATTTAAACAAATCGACAGAATTACTGGAAGAAAGTTATTCGGAACCGATATTCGAAAAGATGTTCTCAATAATAACGGCATACTCTTACATGATGTACCCCAAAAGTTAGAAGCATTTAAAAACTTTTATTCGGAATTATATTCTGAGAACACACCAACTTTCAATTCGAGCTTAACAAATGATGTTGCAGTAAAAGTTGAGGAATTTCGCCAAACACAAACAACCCTGCCCTTAAAAACGTTTTCTTTACTAAACAATACAATAAATCTGAGTGAATCGCCGTTTACGTCCCCATATAATATTAACAACTTAAGACTTAATCTTAACAACAAAAAATCTGCAGGAGTGGATGAAATATCAAATTTTGTCTTAAAAAAATGTCCTTATTCTCTTGACGTGGCTTTGACGTCTGTATTTAACCATTGTATAAACAATGGTTACTTCCCAAATATGTGGAAAATTGCAAAATTAATACCGATAGCGAAAAGTAAAAACGCAAGAGACATCAAAGATTTCCGCCCAATCTCGTTACTTTCAAACATAGGAAAACTCTTCGAAAGAGTTCTGGCTGAAAAGCTTAACAATGTATGCGAGGATCTGAATATTATTCCCAACAATCAGTTTGGGTTCAAAAAGGGTAACTCAACAGAACACGCGTTGTTGGTTCTACACAATAAGGTCATCCAAAACTTGAGAAGCAAAAAAGTCACGCTCTGTTTAGATATAGACCTTGAAAAAGCTTTTGATAGCATTCGGCATAAAGGTTTATTATTCAAATTAATTTCTTTAGGTGTTCCAAGCTGGTTAATTCGAGTTATTAAAAGCTTTTTAGAGGATAGATTTACGTCTATCTACATAGGATGCGAATTTTCTGAGGTGATTGAAGTACTCTCGGGTGTTGCTCAGGGGTCGATAATGGGTCCATTATTATTTAATATTTTTCTTTACGATTTTCCTTTTGCAGAATTTATGACTCAAGAACCATGCGGTTTACTGTATGCAGATAATACGACGATTTTAGCAAGTGATAAGAAACCAAGCACTGCCCTTTCCATATTAAAAGAAAAGATTCCAACATTAGAAAATTATTTTAAGAAATGGGGTCTAAAAATAAATGCACACAAGTGCAGTCTGACTTGTTTCAGAAACGCAAGTGGGAGGGGACACTACCTAGCTGTAAAAGAAAGCAAAGCCTTAAGTATACAAATCAATGGGTATAACATACCTTTAAAGAATGAACCCAAAATATTAGGAATAAACCTTCACAATAGATTCGTGTTCAACAAACATGCCAGAAAAGCCCTTGTGAAAGTGAAAATGGTGACATCGAGCTTAAAACCTTTGCTTAATTCTAAGCATCTACCAGGAAACACAAAAATTCTAATGTACAAAACACTTCTAAGGCCCATATTAACTTATGGCTTTGGAATCTGGTTTTCAATCTCGCCAACTGTCGCAAAAGAGCTGGAGATTTTCGAAAGAAAAATTCTTAGGTTCTGTTGTGGAAAGTTTCGAAGGCACGATAAAAAATGGTTCTCAAATAAAACTATATATGAAACCACTAAAGTTTCCCCTCTAATGATTTACCAGGTTGAAATTTTGTTAAAAAGATTACAAAACTGTTGCTTACATTCTAACCCTTTAGTTAAAGCTGTGTTTGATTCCAACGTTAATATAAGCATTAACGATATCTATTACATTTCTCCGTTTAATCTTCTCCATAGCGCGTCTGCTCCTCACTTAAGACCAGAAACAGATACAAATCTCATAGTACCGTTTTACGACAAGGCATTGCCTGGCAATCTGAGAGGATAAATTGTTTTGACTCAAAGTGCATGTACAACCCGACGTTAAATTTACTCATCTGTTTTTGTTCATATAGCAATATATAATTCCATAAGGAGATGAAAAAAAAAGCCAACGTTTATGTGTACTCTTAAGTGATGGGCGTTAGTCGCAAAATAATTTCTGCACTACACCCAAATTGTATTCAATGAATTATTTTTGAACTTTTGTTTTTGATATTTTTGTGTCACTTTTTCTAACCTTAAGTTTTATTTTTAGTTTTAGTTTTAGTCATATATAAAAAAATAGTCATAAGTGCTTTAAAGGCTAAGTTGAGGTTGTACGCCGGTAGCAAGCGTACTCATATATACACAAAACTGATTTTTGGTTATAATAACCTGCATATATATATTGTTAAAATTTCTTTTGAATAAATTTAAATTGTAAGTTAATAAAGTTCGGCCAGGCATACCTTTTAAAGTCGGCTACAGTATTTACACGTAAGACAAAACAAATGTATTGATTTCTGAATGTCTTAATAAAGTTGAATTGAATTGAATTGAATTGAAGAAAACTCAATGGGGAAGATGTTGATGGAGGCGTAAACGAAACGATGTTCCGGTCACGACTCCAAACCTGCAAGAGATAGAGAAAACGGTAGAGAAAAGAAGAGAGTTTAGTATAGAAGTTATATTGAAGTTATTAAGATTTTTGAAGTTCTGAAAATTTGAGATAGAAATTTTTGGAAGATTATGTTTAGATTTAGTTTGCCTGGTGACATATTTTTTGTTTTGCCTGGTGGCACCCTATTAAGTTAGTTCCTGTTGAGGAAAGTGACTTTGAAGTTATTTTTGCCTGGTGGCGCACATATTCAAAAATTAATTTTGATATGTAAAAACAATTTATGAAGATTAAACAAAAGTTGAAGAGGATTGCTTTTGTAGTTAAGTTATAGTAGTTATATTTTCTCTTTGCAGGATAAAATATTTAGATGGTATTTGGAGGATAAAGTAATATTTTTTTTTGAAGTAATTAAAATATTTAGATTGGTAGTTTGGATTTATAGTTAGTAAGTTTTGAAGAATCAGTCGTTAGAAGATTTAGTTGAAAAATTATCTGAGTTAGTTAGTTCAGTTAATTTAGTTTTGTGAAGTTTTCCGAGGGTTTACCCTATAAAAGAAGTTAGGTTAAGTTAGGTTAGAAAATAGTTTAAGTTAAGTTAGTTTATTAAGTTAGATTAATACTGAATTAGATTAAGTAAGTTTGAATTTTTTTTGATAGGTTCTATAAAAAAAAAAATTTTTTTTTTTGAATTTACTTGCTGTTAAAGCAAACTTTCATACACCGGCTATTACTATTACACAAATCCTATGGGAAGGGGGAAAGATAAATCTCCTACGGCTGAAAACCCTAAGGAGAAAAAGAACCCGCGTAATCCAAGTACACCTGGAGAACATCTTACGAGAACATTACCGGAGAGCCAGTAGACGAAAGTCAATTAGAAGATCAAGCAGGTACTTCAAATACACAACAAGCTGCTGGGGCGAACCAGGAAGAAGCAGCTGAAGAACGTCCATCGTCTGTTACAGGATTGGGCCAACGACGTTTGGAATACTCACCAGAACGAGAGGACGACAGGATGCAACAGTATGTGAAAGAAGTAGCCTTAGCAACGATAGGTTTTAGTAGAGCGGAAGACAGGAGAAATCTGCAAGAAGCATTGGCGGCTAGCCAAAACCAGATGTTGGAAAAGGTAAATGAAGCCATCCGGACTGCTTTAGCGACCAATACGCAGAATACTCAGCATTCCCAACCTGCTATGAACCTATGCGAACAGACAACTCCGCAAATCTATAGAACTGATAGAGTACCGTCTATAATTCGGCATATACCAGAAACACCTAACTTCCCACGAGAATATCCTAGATACCCAGGAACATTTCGAACTGAAGCGACAAGAACTCAAGCACCAGATTTTTATGAACGATTGGATAGAATCACTTTTGATAATCCATCAGGAAATGAGCGAACGAGAATGCCGACAATATCTCCAGCTGGTTCCTATTCGAAATTCCCTCATTATCACAAATGGGGAGTAAAATTCAACGCCAAAGGAATGACAGTCGATGAGTTTCTGTTTCGTTTGGAGAGAGTGAAAGACAGTTATAACGTTTCATGGGAAGAGGTTGTGGCAAATTTTCACCATATCATAAGTGGCACCGTAGAAACGTGGTTTTGGATGTGGTTGAAGGAGCATCCACATTCATCATGGGCAGCTTTAGGTTTAGCCATAATCGAACAGTATAGAAGTCTAGAGACCGATTCGGAACTCGCACGACAGATGGCTGAACGGAAGCAGCAACCAGGAGAAAGCTTTGACACGTTCTACGAGGACATATTAAGGATTAATTCTAGAATGCGCACGCCTCGACCAAATATGGAAATCGTGGAGATTGTTAAGCAAAACGTCAAAAGAAGAATGGGGGAATTATTACTGACGAGTAAAACCAACAAGTTATCCGACTTAGTGCACACGTGCAGGGAGATGGAAAAATTTTTGAGTCATTACGACCCAACAAGAACTCGTATACCTCCAACTTATGCTAATCAAAACCGAAGACAGGTGAGTGAACTCGAAGCGCAGACTTCTGAAATACCACCAACCGAAATCTCAAATGCTATCGAAGCATACAACCCAACTAACAGACGTGATATCAAACCGAAGATTAACCCAGAGAATCTTAAGTGCTGGAATTGTCGAAACATCGGACATTCATTCCGCGACTGCACAGATACTCAACGCAAACTCTTCTGCTATAAGTGTGGCTTACCAGAGACAGTTACACCAAACTGTAGAAACTGTTCGGGAAACCGACAATGGAGCCAGCACTCAGCCGAGAGAGATCTGGCAAGGACGGGAGACTCGGGGAGTCAATTGAAAAAGGAATAACACCACCTAAACCCATAACAATAATGAAAAACCATAATCGGATAGAACAAAAAAATGAATTACCATTATATACTTCAAAACAACCAACTTTACGTCTATTAAAACCTTTACATGTTAGACAGGTAGAATATAACCTAGCTAGGCAGAGAATATATACCTATCCCAAACATATTAAAAAGATTACGAAATTACGTAATAGATTTATGCAAAAACGTTCCATACATAAAAACATTTCTGCTACCAAGTTAACTGAAATTTCAGAAGACCCTCGCCCTTATTTGGAGGTTAACATCTTCACAAAAAGTGGTTAGGATTGCTGGACTCAGGTGCCAGCGTTAGCTGTCTCGGAAGAGGGGCAGTAGAATATTTGGACAAATCGAACATCCCATACAAAAAGTTTAACACCGACATTTCTACGGCCGATGGACGAAAACAGCCAGTGGTAGGAGTCGTTAAAGCCAAAATCCAATTTAAGGATCAACTTCTTCTTTTGGATTTATTTATCGTTCCTACACTTTCACAAGAGCTATACCTAGGTGTAGATTTTTGGGTTTTGTTCAAAATAGCACCAAATATTATTTCATCTTTATGTACCGTTTCCGAGACAGTTCGCGAACCGACAAAAATTGCAGAATGCGACCTGTCACCTGAGGAGACGAAGGTTTTGAAGGAAGTCATAAAGACTTTTCCATCTTTTGCAGATAGAGGACTCGGACGGACTCACTTATTGGAACACGTGATCGATACGGGAGACGCCGAACCAATTAAACAACGTCATTATCCCATATCGCCAGTGGTACAAAGCCTAGTTGACCCGGAATTGGACCGCATGCTTTCTATGGGTGTTATTGAAGAAAGTTCTAGTGCATGGTCCTCACCAGTTGTTTTGGTGAGAAAGCCCGGGAAAAATCGCCTATGCCTAGACTTTTGGAAAGTCAACAGTGTGACCAAGAAGAATGCGAGTCCAATTGCCCACATCGAAGGACTGCTTGCACGACTTTCAGGAACACGTTTCATTTCGAGAGTGGATCTGAAAGATGCGTATTGGCAGGTACCACTGGAGAAAGAATCACGGGAGAAGACGGCGTTTACTGTCGCCGGTCGACCATTGTACCAATTCAAGGTGATGCCGTTTGGTCTCTCTAAAGCTGCACAAACTTTGACTTACCTTATGAACAAGGTTATTCCGTCTCATTTAAGAGAAAACGTTTTTATTTATCTGGACGATCTACTCGTCATTTCTAAATCTTTTCAGGAACATATCTCTATCTTAAAAATTGTAAGTAAGCGGCTACTGGAAGCAGGACTTACGATTAACGTCGAGAAGTCTCAATTCTGCTTCCAGGAGTTGCAATACTTAGGTTATGTAGTTGGACAGGAGTGTCTTAAGGCAGACCCTGGCAAAATTTCTGCCATTATAGATTTTCCGGTGCCAACAACAGTTCGTCAAGTCCGGCGATTCTTAGGAATGGCTGGTTGGTACCGGAGATTTATTGAGAATTTCTCAGGGGTAGCTGGTCCAATTTCGGACACTTTGAAGAAGGGGGTCCCATTCAATTTCGGAGAGGAAGCCTTAATGGCGTTCGACAAAATTAAGGTGGCTCTAACTACAGCCCCAGTACTCCGTAACCCCGATTTCAGCAAGCAATTTATTATCCTTTGTGATGCATCAGCTACTGGAATCGGGTGTGTTCTGTGCCAAAAGGATGAGTCTGGAGCTGAGTTACCCATTTACTATTATTCCCAGAAATTGAATTCGGCCCAGCGTAATTACACGGTGACGGAACGCGAGTGTTTAACCGCGGTGAAGGGCATACACAAATTCCGGCCGTATATTGAAGGTTATAAGTTTATAGTGATAACCGACCATGCCAGCCTGAAGTGGCTGATGAATTTGAAGGACCCTACCGGTAGGTTGGCTCGATGGAGTCTTAAATTACAAGGGTTTGACTTTGAGGTTCTTCACCGACGTGGAACTTTGAATGTCCTGCCAGATGCGTTATCTCGAGTCTATGAGGTAGAGGCGTTGACATCAAAGCACTCCACGCCGGTATTAAGTTCAACAAACCGGTCTGAAGTGATAAACGTGGATTTGGAGGATCCGGCTTTCAAGTCAGAAGAATATGTTCAAATTTCGTCTCACATCAGTAACAATAAAGAACAGCTCCCAGACCTACAGGTATCTGAAAATTATGTATACAAAAAAGTTAAGCATGTTACAGGAAATCCACTCCAGGATGACAATTCTTGGAAATTATGGATTCCATCGACACTAACAGATCGGTTGATAGATCAAGCCCATCGACCACCAAGAGCTGCGCATGGAGGGATAGCTAAAACGTTATACCGCCTTCAACAACAATTTTACTGGCCAGGTATGGCCTCACAAATTAAACACTTCATTAATAATTGCGAAACTTGTAAAATGGTAAAGGCCCCAAACAAAACTTTACGCACAGAAATGGGTAAAGGGTACGAGGTAGAGCGACCGTTTCAACACATTTATGTGGATTTTTTGGGTCCCTATCCTCGGTCCAGAAGAGGCAACACTTATATTGTAATAGCCCTTGACCAACTTACAAAGTTCGCACTTATTAAACCATTAAAGAAAGCAAACACCAATGAACTCATCAAATTCTTATCAGATGAGGTTTTTTTATTATTCGGGGTACCAGAGAACGTGTTGTCAGACAATGGTTCCCAATTCCTAAGCAATGACTTTTTAAAATTCTTAAATAATTTCGGAGTTAATCACATCCGAACCGCTGCTTATGCACCCCAAGCAAATGCAAGTGAGCGCGTGAACCGCTCCATTCTGAGTTCAATAAGAGCATATATAGATGAAGATCAATACGACTGGGATAATCATTTATCAGCTATTAGTAGTGCGTTGAGAACCACAATCCACACCGTCATAGGGATGTCTCCTTATGAGGCACTCTTTGGACAGCGTATGATAGAGCACGGTGCTGATTATAAGTTGTTGCGAAAAATAGGAGGATTAAACCAGTCGGAAATTGATTGGATTCCGAAAACTGCAAGAATGAACATCATTCATACTTATCTAAAAACCGCTCTTAATCTTGCACATGAGCAGTATGAAAAGGTGTATAACTTGCGAAGTAGGTTAATCAGATATAACATAGGAGACGTAGTATTCAGGAGAAATTTCACCTTAAGCGATGCTATCAAGCATAAGAATGCAAAATTATGTCCCAAATTTTTGAAAACGACAATAATTAAAATAATTGGTAGCAATCTGTACAAAACAAAAGATGAAAAAAGATTTGAGACGGTGGTACACACCAAAGATCTGAGAAAGTAAAGTTGATGGTCAACACTAAGTCCTTCAAACCCAGCTAACTCAGAGGAGTTAGCTGAGCATGAGACACAAGGGGTCGTGGGTTCGTCGTTAATTAAATAACAGAAAATCTAATTTTTAAAATTCAGTAATAACTTAGCGTAGTGATGGTTCCTTTTTCTCTTTCACTGTGCAAGACAAGTCATGCAAATTGAATGAGTTTTGTAGGCGAACCTTTCGTGTACCTACACCGTGAACCTACAAATCAGTTGAAAATTACGAATAACGACATCCAGCCCTTCATCTTACCACTTTTCATTAAAATAATCGACACCTAAAAATCCACCCAACTCGAAAAATTTCTTAAATATAATTCACACATTTTTCCTTACAGTGTAGTTATTGTATAAATAAAACTCATCAAAAGCATTCCATTATACATACGAGTTGCTTAACTTTGTGGTAGGCTACAAAAAGCATTTGAATTCGCTCGTATGAATTGAGAATTAATGGAAAGAACTTTCAAGCACAAAAAAATAACTACATATAGGGGAAATTCCAAATAAAATAACTTATTCCAATAAAGTGCAACTTACATCAGCACACAAACGAAAGCTTCATTTTGCCGCTAAGAAAAGTAAACCACCACCAAAAGAGCGCAAATGGCTGATGCAATAAATTCTAAGAGCAAAAACACTTACACAAATCATACATATGTAAATTCGGTATCCAAAGAGATAATACCTTAGAGAAGACCTGAATAGGGCTTTTTGTAGAACGTCTGTGGGGAATGTTATTGAAGTTTCACCACTAGAATGAGGACATGAGATTAGAAGAAGTAGATATATTTAGACAGAAATATTTTTAACGTAGAATAAAATCACATAGGCATTTATTCGAAATGACAGAACATACATAATGACCTAATAAATAACAAATATGAAACGTCACTTACACAAACACACTAACTGACCGGACACGAACATAAATACAAACCTTCCAATAGTCAAAACAAATTGACACATTGAACAAATACTATACGAAACGACAATATTCAAATATCTTTTTCAAAACTAAAATACAAGTTAAGATAATACTCATACATTTACAATGACAAGACGTACTAAACAATTATACTTACCTATGAAAAATTCGCTAGAGTAAACATATAATCCTAAACGGAATATTGAAAAATGAATTACAAATAACTAAACTTACCTATACAACGTAATACGAACGAGAACAATACTAACAGACTATACTTACCATAAAACAGAAAAAACTATACTTACCATAAAATGAAACACTTACAACAAATACGAACGAAAGTCAACAACGCCTAAAATAATACTTACCTCATGTCAACAGATGCAAGTGGTAAACTCAGGGAACAATTGAAAAGACCAGTTCCACAAGAATCAGAATCCACAATACTTAAGCTGAAAAGAAAAGAGAAATGAAACTTAGACATACGCAGTAGGGAGTACAGCAATAGTAGTGAGTTAGAAGATAGCCCAACTGAAAAAGGAAAAAGAGTAAAGCAGACAAAAACTCTCAGTCTCTAAAAAAACTTTTTCCCCTTTTTCAATGCGGCAAAATTCAAACGGCATCTGGAAAGTCCAACTGCCGAAAATCAATTTAACTGGAAATCGACAAGAATGTTCTTTAGCTTTTCGTCGTTTGCCCAGACCAGTTGAGAAAAAATTTACACGTCGTATAAAAATTCATTAAAATAACACAAAAATATTCGTGGTGGAAGGATGATTATTTTAATAATCAACCCGGATAACCAACAGAAAGATTTGAAGAAAAACCATAAAACCAAGTCTAGGCTATCGATCCAGAACGGTAAGAAATATAATTTTGGTAGAAGGCAGATTTTTTTTTGCGTAGAAAGAATATTTTTTTGTACAGTAACTCATAGTCAAAATTTTTTTATATATAGAAAATAGCCCTGAACACGTGAAAACGTGAAGACAAAGCAGATATTCTTGGAATAAAATTCACGAAATAAAGAAGAAATTAATACAAATTTCATAATATTCTACGATTGTGAAAATCAGTCCAAAAGAATATCGTAGCAAACACGTGAGACACAATCTCATTGCTAGGAAGCAACTGGGTATAAAAACGACAAATAAGACCAAAACCAGGAATACAAGAAAAACCAGGTAATGACAAAATCATTTTTTTTTTATAAAAAGTAGATCCAGTAGTGTAATTTGATAGCTAGAGAATCTTCTCAGGAAAAACCTAAAGTAGTAGAAAATAGTACGTACTCCAACAGTACTAAACTCCTAAGAAGACGCTCTAAAATTTCAGTTAGAGAAAGAAACAAAATCAAAAACTAAAATGCATTTTTTTAAATTTATTCAGGTAGTTGTCAGAATCTCACAAAAAGCAATGAATCATACACAAGAATGTTTCAGTTGCGTAAGAAGAGACGAATCGGACACTGCCTGGTTTTAATAACCACGTTATAATCTTGTTGTAAAGGAAACCAAGTCATAATTTCGAGTTGAAGAAAATCCAAGCATAACTTCGAATCGAGATATCTTAATGGTAATATCAGCAAATAATATCGTAAGAGGAATTGAATTTTCTTCCACCGTGGGATCACAAGAAGGAAAGTTCAGCAACATTACTAACATCAACGAAAATAAATCTTCAAAAAAGTATACAAGGAACTGAGGTATTATTTATCTTATATATGATAGTCGCTAAGATGTGTTTCTGGACAAAGTCCTAATACGAAAAGTGAAGAAAAGTAATAAGCAAAATAGTAAAGTTTTATCTTATCCATTGGTGTAAAATACGTATCTTATAATACTCAAAGGATATTTAAAATCCGAAACAAAAGAAAGTCATTAAACAAAAAAAAAAAAAGAGTAATGTTGATTACGTATGATAAAGATCACAAAAGATACAATTTCAGTATTTTTTTTTTATTAAAAGAATTGCGTAACTATAATAAAACGGAAAAAGATAAAAAGAAATTGAAATTCCCATACGTAAAATTTTTGATAACTTTCGAAGAATGGAATAAAACGATCATTGGAGTGAATTAAACGAAAACTAAAATTTAAATACACTCCAGTGTATACAAACTAGTACACGAATTTTAAGTTGACTCGAATTGCATTCAGTTGTATCATTTGGTCATGTTAATTGGAGAAGATACTCCTATAATAACACTAATTTTGTACCTAAATAGTTTCTAAAATTTTCGTGTTCACTTTCCGTTGAACTAAAGTAACTTTTCTTGAGATACGACTCACAAAGATAAATTGTTAAAAGAGTTGTATAAGATATTACCTAGGTACATATGAAAAGTCATATCATGTAAAGTTATGGTCCAGTTAAGACAGAAGTCATTTTTTTTGTGTACATAGATGAAATTATACAAAACGAGTTGAAAACAACGAAACAAAAAAGTTGTATTTATTTTCTTTTGATTGACGTGAAGTCAGGTTTATAAAGTTAATGGAAGATTAATTTTACATTTCATGTAAAAAGAACCCATTTTAAAAGGGAGAAATTACCCTTTAGTTTTTTTTTTATCATACCTATTTGGGATACGTAACTTAAAAATTATTTTTGTCGAAGGTTGAAATAATTACCTGAAAAACTACTTGAATAATTACTTGAACCTAATAAAACTGAAAGGAAAAGAAAGTTAAGTAAGAATCACGTATTAAGAAATACGCGACTCAATTACTCGTCATGAAATCTAAAAGCTAAAGAAAAATACTTACCAGGTTAAATTACAATACTTACATTTCAAACTAAAAGTTTATTTCGCGTCTTAGATCGAAGTATCTGAAAAGAAAAATAATAATAATTAATTCAATAGTTGTCGTGAGTAATAAAGATACAAAGAGTACTTACGTGTGTTGTGTTTTGGAGCATCTTTGCTAAAATTAAAAAGTGAATATAAAGTGATAAAGTGAAATCGAAAAGTGAATGGGAAATACTTACTTTTGGTTCGCTCGATCACCAGTAGATTTGCAACCTGTAATTAAGAAGGTTTTAATCAAATTTTTTTATACACCGTGTGGGATTAAACTCTATTTATCAGAGGTTCATTACCCGTCTTCATCTAAGATAAAGACAAATTTTGTTTAATTAACTCGAACAGACTTAAGTACTCTCGTCTTTATTTTTTTTTTTTGTATAATCGTGGGATCGTTACGTTGGAGTAATTTGTTAGTTACGAATAAGACTACAGTTATAAACGAAACCCCAAACGAATTTTAAGCGACGAGTTTAAAATTGTTTGAAGTAATTTTGATACGGAATTAACAGAGTGAATATGAGTACTAACTACGGCAAGATATAGTACCTATTTTTCACCTAAACCTAAACCCAATAGTTTATACTATTCAGTAGGAACCCTGTTACGTCGACTGAAACAACCTTAAATTCTTTTATAAGACATTAAGGAAAGATGCATCTTCCCTTGATTTTACCTATATTTTATTAAATTTATTTTGATGAATTATATTGTATATATTTTTGTATAACTTTAACTAAAAATTTCGTTTACAGCGTCTGTTTTTAAATTAACCCTAATATTTTAAGGCTTAATTTGTTGTGTGGTTGTTTTGGGGAAATTTGTTTTGGGGAGAGTGTGATCCTTTTACACACCATTCCTGAAATTTGGTTAAAGGATATTCGAGAAGATTTTCATTGAGAAAGGATTCTAAATACGGAATTTCATACGTAAGAAAATTTAAGTAATCGTCCGTCAGTTTTTATTTTATTTTAAATTTTATTCTACAGTAAGAGCTAAACGTATGCTCTCAGAACAAAACTTTCTCATAAGGTTCCACAGTTTTTACTACCTATGTGGAGTTATACTAAATCGTCGGTAGAATGAAACAGTCTAGTAATATGAATAATTTTTACTTGTTATGATTTGAAGTAATTTTATATTTCGCGAAACGTAGTCGTATATCGTCGTGAAGAAATAAAAGAGTTTACTTATGACCTTTGGTCTAGTTGAAATCACAACCAGTTGATGAAACTTACTTCAACTAGGAATAAATTCGGAAATTTATTATTGAGAATAACTGTGTTTATAGGTCGAGATGATATATGCGAATTTCTTTCAGTCCTATTAAGGTGAAGGATTAGCAAAGTAGTTAAGATCTTTTTAAGATCGGTTCTTGTATAGACAGTCAAACATAATTTAAAACCAATGTAAGAAGTTCGGATGTAATTGTATGTGGCTATGAATCCACTTATGAAAAGAATGTTAGATTTAGATGTTAAACTAAAGTCAAAATTTATTTCATTATAGAAAGATTAAATGAAGTTGTACATTAGTTAGATTTTCACTAGGGGTTATATAAGTACCTATTTTAAGATTCTTGAATAAATATTATAAAGATTAGAAGAAAAATTTATTTTTTTTTTTTTTTTTGGAATCTTGTCGAAGTTTGTGTTCTTTTTGGGAAGTTTCTTTCTTTATTTTCAAGCAGGTTTGGGACTTAACGAGATGAAGCGTTAAGGTCATAAGGTAAAGGGGTCGTGATCGGACTCGTCGACAACATCATGAACGTCCATCAGCATCTGGTTTAACGGAAGGTGAAGACCTTCCGTCTTCACTGAGGGAGTTTCCGAAAAATAGTTCGTGCATCCGGGAACCGTATAGGGTGAAGGCTAAGTAGTTTGTCCTCGGATAAATACTTTAGTTGTCATATGGTTGGGTAGTTACGCACAGTGGGGTACCTTAACACCTGTGTTCCCTTGTCTCGCAGGTTTTACATTAATAAGCGAGGTTGTTAGTTGGATGAGTAAAGTAAAACCTACTCAAGGTGATAATAACATCTATATCACTGCCATACCGACTTATCCCTGTCTTTCTTTCAAATTTTATTTCTGTTCAAGCTTTCCTCGGGTCCTTAAGCAAATCTTTTTAATTTAATAAGTTAATACCATCGTTACTTCAGGTCTGAAAATGTGACACTGGTCCTATCTGAATTGCAAGATCCTACCCCACCACTCGGCGAGCTAAACAATGGCAACGAGCAGACCTGGCGCAATGATAAGATAGCGACCGCCCTGATTATCCGGGCGTGGACGTGCCTTACTTTGTTGAAGGATAAGGTACTAAATGTCTTGGGGATAATCAGGAGTAGGATCCTCGGTAGTGTTTAGAAGATGGTACAAGGAATAGTTGTGAATTAAGGAAGAGGTTTCTTTTCTGGAATCTAGAGTGGAGTAAAACCTCTCTGTCAAAAGTCTTTCGAAACAACATTTCTTTGGAAACATTAATAAACGCGTAGCGAATATAAGATTTTTCTTATCGTCTCGGATTAGTGGAAATAACTTAGGTCATTCAAGCAGTATGGAGAATGAATTTGTTCAATTCCACGAAATATAGGAAAACTGATCAGACGTAAGATCGAGCTTTCCTAGTGTCTGGAGAAATCATCATATATGTCATCTACGTATGTCAGTGAATCATCTGTCGAGAGGGTGAAACAACGCATTTCAATTCTGTACAACGTACAACAATATGTGGAAGATATTGAGATTGTTTATGCGGACCTTCCTACCCTTTCGAACAATTGATTTCACTATTTTTGTTGGATCCTATCCTTGACCTTTTTTCATATTAAGCTATTCGGATTGAATTTAGATATTGTCGAGATTTCTGACAGCTTTTAGTTATTGTTGACGGTTGGAATCTTGATACTGTCGGTTTTTTTTTTAAATCAAGGCAATAGTTCTTCGATAGTCTTAGAGGGTTTCAGTTACAAATGACGCTCAATAAAAGGGTGACGAAAGTTCGCCTGCGCGGAACTTTTGGTGATTATGAAATCCATAGATTCGACTTATTTGTTTTGGAGTTTCGATCCCTTGTTGACATAGTGTTTTGAGACAATGGTTTTCGGGTTTAGTTCCTATTACAAATGACACCCAACGTGAGGTCTGAAATTTCGTCAGAGTGGAAATTTTCGAGATCACGAAATCAATAGACTAGTTTATTTGTCTTTGAGTTTCAGTCCCCTGTTGACGCGTTGTTCGAGTGATAAAGGTTTTGGGATTGTTCTGTTACAATGTCACTCGTATCTTAAACCCGATTTATAAAATTCTGTGCCGTGTTGATTATAACTCCTTTGGGCTGCTTTGAATTGAAATTGATGAGGCGGCCTGAAGATGTTGCTTTTTTATACCAATCAAAGATAATACGGCCATTATTCCTTATCGCCTTGATGTCCAAATATGGAAGTTCTCCTTGTTTCTTCACTTCAACCGTAAACTGTAGCTTGTGATGAAATGAGTTTAATGCACTAAGCATAACATCAACCTCCGATGACTTAACTACGGCAAATAGAACATCGACGTATTTAGTGAGAAAAAATTAAAAAACGTCTCTCGGGTCATCGATCAGACATTAACAGCGGGAGTGAAGGTGCACAAAAACGGCTCTCGCACTTCATTGTTTGGAAGAGAGGCATAAACCAGATTTAGAAAAAGTTAAAATCTTGCAGACGGAGAAACAATATGATAAGAGAATGCTGCATATTATCAACACAGATAATGCTGTAAACCGCGCGCCGCCGGTCAGATTGCGATAAGCTAAGTGGCGCATACAGTCAATTAGTAAGACGACCGAACAACTTTAACAGGTCGAATTAGACTGATCGGTGTGCAGTGTGCGCGCAAAATGAAGCTTTGTTTCGTATACTTTTTATTGTTATCTTTTTTCTTTCTTCTTTCGTTCGACTTTTCGATGTGGAAAAGAGTAATTTTGATTTTTATACAAAAATATTTACGTTATAATTTTACTTTATTATATTTATTCTACTATGAAAATTAATTTATATTCTTTTGTGAGTGACTTATGGTTTGAATAAGAAAAATAATCGTTAGTTGTATTGTAAGTATATTTTATTGACATATCACAGTATATTGTTCTGTGTATTAACTGTAAAAATATTTATTTTTGTATTTTTTGAATAAAAAAGGACTGATGAAGGACATAACCATGTCCGAAACGTTGCACTAACACAAACATCTTTTTTATTGACCTACAGCCCGCTTAAATTCTTCAACTTTAAAACGTTTTGTTTTAAACTGCAAAATTGTCCAGTTACGTGAAATTCAGATAAGACTTGTTGATAAATGAGTAATAATGACGTAATAAATAAATATAAGGAATGACTTTATTGATAACTATTTTAGGTATGTATATTTTTGTGCCTTACCTAAAACAACACATTTACTGACGATAAAATCTTGCTACTAAAAATTTACATTAAAATAAAATGCACGACTGGGTCGCACAAACTTGATCTTGTAGCAAACTATTGGATTGGGAAAATTTAATTTGCCGAATTATGTTGAGAAGTGGCTTAAATGTGAGGTAAAGTTGTATGGTAGCTATCGTTTAATGGCTTCTTAGCAACAAAACTTTAAATGCCATCTTGTGTTGAATGCTTAGATTATATACCATAATAAATTTAAATAAAATCTGGTAAGCCGTTGTCAATTTAAGGCTTAATATGTTAAAAACCGTTATCACCTAATCTCTGTTATGTGCATTTTAAATCAAAAATCTGAAATTTAGTTATATTAGAATTACTAAAAATAGCACGTACATCAAGTTTTATTGAAATCGTTTAATCGGTTTTCGAGAAATTTGTAAAAACTTAAGCTGTTAGAACATTCAAATTTGTCATCTAGGGAATCACCAAAAAGTACTACACACGAAGTTTTAAGTAAATACTTCGAACCGTTTAGGCTGTAGCTCGGTAAACATATACAACCGAACATCCGCACATCCGCACAGACAGACCGACGGACGGCAAGACAAAACCTACTTCTTTCGTCTTCTCTATCATCGTAATGTAAGATTTGATAAAAACCTCGAATTATTTTTCTTAAACGAAACCAATACTTGCCCTATTGAACAAGTAAAAAATATAGAAAATCTGAATTTTTCGAGATAACATTTTTTGCGGTGATTTTAGGGACTTTGATTTTAGGGACTTTGAACGAAACATTCTATGTACGCAAAAATTAATTTGTTACTTTTCTGTCATGCTATTGCTATATGAACTGCCAAATTACATCAAAAAAATGTTCTAACGCAGCCGTAAACGCGGTGATAGTGTAATTTTCGTTTACGATCGCCCAATATGACAGACTTGAAACAAAATTCTACGCCATTTGTGGTCAAAGTCCGTTGAAGCCTTGAACATTTCTACTTTGACGTAGAAACAAGATACTGACTTTAATTTTGTATTTTCGTTTTTGTCATCGCAATGCGCCTTGCCATAGTTTTTTTAAATTTTTAGTAAAAATGTTTTTAAAAAAGACATAATACATTATCCTAGTAAAAGCTGAACCTAGGCAGTACAAAACCTGAAAGAAAATTGCTTGCAAGTTGCGTACCACCAACGTCACTGCATGTTTAGATTAAGGAATTTGAAAATTATATTAAGGGTATTCATCTAACGACGTAAAACGATGTAAACAATGTTTTTTCCCATCGCCGCCGTAAACGAGCTGTCAAAATTTGTATGGGGAAATTTTTCTTCAGAACATGTCTACATCAATCATGAATTCGTTGCGGAAAGTGACGATGTAAAGATTTAAAGAAGTAAAGTCGCCATTTTGTTCACAAACGTTCAAACAATAAAGAAAGTGAGAATAAAAAAAATATATGAAAACAAAAGTACAAAGTATAGCGCACTCAATATACCCTAGTCATCATTTTGATGATACGATACGATTTTCGCCAATTTAAATTCAAATTCAGTAGACATCACATCACACTTCAAATGTAAATTTGTGCGTAGGTACCTAGGTGATCAATATAAAGTTTTTTAATGGGGCATTTTTATAAATGTTTGACAAGTTCTTATAAAGTATTTTTTAAGCAATATACGAGCTTTTGCTATTGACAGAAATTTAAACCCAAGTCTAAACGAAAAACTGGAATATAATTTTTAACAGGACCGAACCCATTTTTAATTTGTGTTTAAGGGGCCAGTTAAAGCTTAGCTATCATTCAAACTTATCGTTGAATTTTCGTTTTCAATTTTAAGACATAGATATTATACAACAATGTTGGTGTAAAGTGGTATTAAAATGCAGTTAATGATTTATCGAATTTTTATAAAAAACAATAACTCAATTCGGGCTAAATTCACAAAATATTGACACTATATACATATAATCACAAAAGTGATAATATTTTTAAACAAAGAAACTGTTATAATATTTCGTATGAGATTAAATTGGGTTATTTTTAAATAAAGAAAATTGGTATTCAAATCAAGGTAGACAATGGTCTACCTTCATTTGAATACCAATTAACACCAACATTGTTGGACAATTTGCCTTAACATTGAAAAAGGAAATGTTTAATGGTGAGTTTCAATGATATTTATAACTACATAAATGAAATAAGTTTTTGAGTCGAAGGGGATATTCTTTTTCGTGAAAATAAATTGTTGGTAATAACCTCTTTGCGAATAAAAAAAACCAAATACATAAATAGATAGTAATATAACCACATATCCAAAATAAGACAAATTAAAGGTATAATATTCACGCAGTTACGGATATCTTTGTGCATTAGAATAGATAGTTATATTACCACATATCCAAAATAAGACAAATTATAGGTATAATATTCACGCAGTTAAGGGATAGTGCATGAGAATAATCGAGATGGAGAAACTAATTGCTGCGGCATATATCAGACATCCCTAAACTTGAATAAAATGAAACTCTTTAGTCGCGTCATAGTATAAAAGATGAATTTTATACAGGTTGATTCGCATGAGGTGTGTCAGAAAGATAAAATATAAAGGTTGAGACAAGACAAAAATCGTCCCCGGGGGGGGGGGGGAGGGGGCTTTGTTAATAGATTTTGAAATAAAAAATTTTGAAAAGTTTAGATTAATTTTTTTTAATTTTAAATCAAAAACAGAAAACCGGATGCCAAAGTGTTTAGTACTTTTTTGAGAAATTTAAAAATATCGAAAACCACCTATGAGAAAAACCATATTTTTAGTGCTCACCTGACTAGGCTTTTATGTAATTAAATGAATATCAAAGGATTAACCTTTCTTTTATTATTTGTAGAATATTAAGAATGTTATAAAAATAAAAAATAAAGGGCACGATTTGGTCGGACAAACTTGCTCTTGTAGCAAGTACTCGTCGTGAGCGGTCGCGTTGCTAGCTCTGTGCGCGTGTGTCCCCCAAATATATATAAAAAAAAAAAAAAAAAAAATAGCGTAAGTGACACAATTATTGACACTGCAAAATTTCAACATAGCTATTGACACCCTCTTCTCACAGAACGTTTCATGGGAACAAATCTGAACGATTCCTATAACTGTTTTTTTTAAATTGTTCGCTCTTTTATATTCTCTCACTCTTTAGTTTTTAGTTAGTAGCTAGCTACTCAGTTTAGTTGTGAATTCCGAAACGTAAAAGTTACTGTTACGCGAGTGTGTTTTTTGTGGAAAAAAGTGCCAATTTCGTTAAGGAATCCCAACATGTAAGTAGAAAATTATGTTATATTTAATACAAGCATGATCATATAAGTTAATAATATATGAAATATAATGCCCTGGAGAAGGTTTTAACTTATTTTTATTGTTTTTTTTGTTATTATATATTGAATTAAATGGGGTGTCAACTATTGTGTTAAGATTTAAGCAATTCCTATACACCCCTGTGTCAATAACTGTCTTCTATTGAAGTACAATCGTTGACACTGTGTCTATAGTTGTACTTATAAAGAGTGTCAATAATTATATCATTACCTTAAATGAATATTTAGCTGGAAAAATGCCGAAATGTACTGGTAAATACACTGAAACGGACATCGAGAACGCTTTTGAAGCTGTGTGGACACAAAAGATGTCCAAAAAAGCTGCAGCCAAATTTTTTAATATTCCTCGAACTACACTCATATTTCGATTGAGTTCTAAGTTCCTTGAAGCAAGACCAGGTCCACAAACAATTTTGTCCGCTATTGAAGAAGAGTGTTTGGAACAATGGATAACCATCCCAACGAAAAGGCTTCCCGAAGAGAAAAGAGGATGTGCTTCATGCCGTCAAGGAATTTCTTGAAGAAGACAAAAGGGAACATCCTTTTGGGCCAGAAAACATTCCAGGAAATGGCTGGTTTAAGGCATTTTTGAGCCGACACCCTTCAATAAGCCTTAGAACTCCAGATCCGGTAACATCGGCCAGCGCAACTGTTGGATCATCAGACATAAAATCTTGGTTTATTTTAGTAGAAAAATATCTTGAGGAGCAGAACATGTTGGCCATATTAAACGATGCTACCAGAATTTATAATAATTAAGTATCGTATAAATGTTATTATTAATTTTACTCAAGTTACCTACACAAATGAATATTAATGTGATTTTTTTTTAAGTTTTATGTTTTATGATTTTTGTTTTGTTTTAATAATTGAATAAAGCTACCAAAAAGGTTTTAAAAAACGATTTAAGCGATCCTTAACCGAAATATCGTTATTTTTATTCTTTACTATCTGTTCGAACATATGTCAATAATTGTATAAATACGTGGTGTCAATAGTTGTACAAGGGTGTCAATAATTATATTTTTTGATAGAGTTTTAGAAATATCAAAATTTAACAATATCACGAATCTCTTAATTGATTTTAATACAAATATTATGAAAACTAATTGATTAAGGTATTTAGAAAGGGACTTAAAGTGTCAAATATCTATACTAAAAATATTTGCCAACTGTGCGAACTGAAAAATTCCTTAAGAGTGTCAATAACTGTATCGCTTACGCTAGACCAAATCGTAGTCGCAGCACAGCATCCGACACCACCCATCCTCTCCACCCGAGCTCACTCATAACTGCTGCTTTCTATGCACTGCAAGCCTCTTGTGAGGATTATCGCAAGTGGTTTGCGGTGGATGGGTAAGTAGCATTTGTCGAATAGTTCTATTGTGTTGTTTATACCTATATATATTAATTTGTGTGCAAATTGTCTTATGGGCATAACACCTAGGACAGTTTGATTATCATTGATTTGATATGGGCCTACACTTCACAGTTGAACTTAGGTACGTCAAAGTCGATTTTTTTGTGTTTTGTTTTTCAGAATGGTAAGTGATTTTTGTGTTGTCTATTCAAATGTTCGTGGGCTTAGGAAGAATTTCTTTTCTGTGTACGCCCATACTGTGCAATACAGGCCAGCTGTTTTGGCATTAAGTGAAACCCAGGTTGGACAGAATACTGATTTATCAGAATTTTGTTTGGTTGGATATAACTTAGTGCCATTACTTTTTTCCCACCATGGTCTTGTCGTTTATGTTAGAAATGATATTGCTTGCCAGAGCCTTCCCCAATATGGGCATTGTTCTAATACGAACTTTAATTTCCTGTGGCTCAAATTCACTGTCCGCAAGCATATCATTCATTACTGTTTTATTTACAGGAGTCCGAATCTTGACAGCATGTCTACTTGTGATGAGTTAGATATTCTGTCAGATTCAATTTCCCGAATTGTTTCCCATTGTCCTCACACTGAAGTCGTGATTACGGGCGACATCAATGTACACAATTCAAGTTGGATCCGCTATTCTGGCCAGACAACACTCGAAGGAAGGTATACCGAGATCTTTGCTGAGTATAACCATCTTAACCAGCTTATCGATGAGCCTACCCGTATACCGGATGTTGATGGGCATTCCGCCCATACTCTTGACTTGTTCCTTACTTCCCACCCTGATAAATATACTATTAAAGTAACTTCTCCATTTGGCACCTCGGACCATTGTGTCATTTCAGCTAATTTCTCGATCTCCAACCATCCAGTTAAAGAAAAAAATCCCACTAGGACCGTTTGGCAATACGAGAAAGCCAACTGGGACGGTCTGAATAATTTCTTTCGCAACTTTAACTGGTCATTATGCTTCCTCGATAATGACATTGATGCCAGTGCTGAAATGATTACAGAAGTGATTTTTCTTGGAATGAGAACTTTTGTCCCTCACAGAACAAAATGTATCAAACCAAAAGAAAAGTCTTGGTTTACCGAAGAGTGTAAAGAAGCTATCAGGTTGAAAGAAGTAAGCTTCCGATCGTATAAAGCCAACCCATCTGAGGAAAATCGGAAGAAACACAAACAAGTTAGGAACTCGTGCAACTCCGTTATACACAAAACGAAATTTTTACATGACCAGAAGTTACGGCAAAAAATTCTGCAATGTCCCAAAGGCAGTAAAAACTTCTGGTCATTTGTAAAAAACGTCAAGAACTCAACGTCATCATCAGTTCCAACGCTCATCGTCGACAACAATCCAATTGTCAGCTCTTCAGAGAAGGCGAATATGCTCGCAGCTCATTTTGCTGCAAGTTCTACGTTGCCTGCAAGCAACGATGCCCCTCCTGTACTTGAGAACAATAATTTTTCTAGGGGACAGGTATTTTTCCGCACTCGTACTGTAGCAAGAGTTCTTCAAGATCTTGATAACCACAAATCCGCTGGCCCGGATGGTATATCCCCTATACTTCTGAAGAGATGTTCTTCATCGCTGGCAAAACCATTGCGTAAGCTTTTCCATAGCTCCTATCGTTCAGGAATCTTTCCTAGTAGATGGAAAACAGCATTTGTCCAGCCCGTCCCTAAAAAAGGTGATTCCTCCTCCCCCTCCTCCTACCGACCAATTGCACTTACGTCCCTTCTTTCCAAGGTCATGGAAACGCTGATAAATCGTCAGCTCAAGAAATATCTCGAAGATCGGGAGCTTTTAAATGACCGTCAATACGGCTTTCGCAGCAATCGTTCCACTGGTGATCTGATGGCATATCTCACCGAACAGTGGAACAAATCTGTGCATCGCTTTGGCGAAAGCAAGATTATTGCGCTTGATATTTCAAAGGCATTTGATAGAGTTTGGCATGAAGCTCTTTTATCGAAAATGCGTGCATTTGGTATCGATGATACTCTTATTTGCTGGATTAGAAGCTATCTTCTGGACCGCTCAATACGAGTTGTATTAAACGGTTTCAAGTCTGATCTCCACAAAATAAATGCTGGTGTGCCCCAGGGCTCCGTTCTGTCTCCGGCTCTCTTTCTCATTTTTATAAATGGGGTAAATGGGGTTAATTGGGGTATTAGAAATCGTGTGGAGTTTAATGCGTCGAAAACTCAATGCTGTCTTTTGTCGTTAAAGATAAACATACCCCCTATGCCATTATCCATGAATGGTACTTGCATCGAGGAGGCCGAAAAGCTTTCAGTACTCGGTATGTGTATTAGTGACAACCTTCGTTGGAATGATCATATACTTGAGATTGCTAAGAATGCTGCAAGATGCTTAGGCTTTCTTAATAGATGCAAGAAGTTTTTCACACCTTCTGATCTGGCTACAATTTACAAGGCGTTTATACGCCCTAAACTTGAGTATAACTCCCATCTCTGGGCAGGTGCTTCTCAAACTTTTCTTCAACTGCTCGACAGAGTTCAGAAAAATGCGTTAAAATTGATAGGAGAGAGAAACATTAAGGAAACATTTCCATCACTCGAACATCGTCGAAATGTTTCATGTCTTTCTTTATTTTACAGGTTCTTTTACAAAAAATGTTCACTTGAGATAGCCAGCTGCGTTCCACCCCTTAAACATTTCTCCCGTAAAACTCGTCTTGCTAGGAACGCTCATCAGCTTACACTTGAGCCCAATTTCGGTCGTACCGTGAAATATAGGGATTCTTTCTTTAGCCGTACAACACGAATGTGGAATGAATTGCCTGGCACAATTTTTCCTTACCATTTTGATCTGCAGACATTCAAGATCAAGGTTCATCAACACCTCCTTTCCCTTCCTCCCTAAATTCCTATCGCTCGCGCTGTGAATTATCATTAAAAGGGCTATAACAAACCCCTTGAGCACGTGTGCATTATAAAAAAAAAAAAAAAAAAAGTTACCTGAAGGTTTAAAGTACAAACAGAATATACGAAAAAATCGTATGAATTTTTTTTTAAGTTTGAAAACTGTATCTTAAAAAGATTTAAACCAAAATCAGAGTATACAAGAAATTTTCTTCCCTAAATGTGATTTTAAAAAAAAATTCAAAATCTTTGGACTAGTTTTCGAAAAATCGATGTTTTAAAAATATTTTTTCGAAAACTTTTTTTCTAAAAAAAAGTAAGAATGCAGGTTTCTTAATCCGTTTTCTAGTTTTTGAAATATTGAATTTACAAAAACAGTTTTTCAAAAATTATTTAAAACTTAACAAAAACAGTTTTCAAAAATTATTTTATGCCATATTATATAAAATAGCTAGGATAATTTCAGTATTGAGTTTCGTTCATATTGCTTAAGCCGTTATCGAGATAATCGAAATTAAAAAATACCGTTATATAGCAGGTACCTTTAAATGTTCTTGAATGTTTGGTATTCACTATTTTATAGACCTTCTACACTTTATTACACACGTGAAATTCGGTTGAAATCTTTGCAGACGTTTTCGGAAAAAAATTATCGATAACCGTTATAATGCAGGTACCGTTATTTTTAGATTTACAGTGACCTAAAAAAAATAAATCTGGGCGTTTTACCCTATAAACCATTTGAATCGAATCGGCTCACCCGTTTAGGCTGTAGGTGCCGAGACAGACAAACAGACCGACATATCAAACAGACCGACATACCAAAAGACCGAAAGAGAGACAGACAGAATTGCTGGGCCCAATTTTTTCGTCTTCTCTATCATCATCATCATCATCGGCTCGACAACCGGGGTCCGGTCCTGGCCTCCTTCAACAAGTCTCTCCACCTATCCCGGTCTCGAGCCGACGCCATCCAGTTGCGCACTCCAAGGCTCCGGGCGTCCTGGTCTACACCATCTCTCCAGCGCAAGCATGGTCTACCACGCTGTTGTCTGCCATAGAATGTACCACAAAGAACTTTCCGAGCAGGTTCCTCTTCGCTCATGCGAGCTAGGTGCCCTGCCCACCGAAGTCTACCGAGCCTAATTTTTGTCACGATATCTGCTTCAAGGTAGATTGCGTACAATTCATGATTGTACCGTCTCCGGAATCGTCCTTCCTCACATATGGGACCAACAATTCTCCTTAAGACTTTTCTCTCGAACGCGGCTAAGAGGTCAGAGTGCCTTTTGCTAAGCACCCAAGTCTCGGATCCATATGTGAGTACTGGCAGGACCATGGTCCTGTACAGCCGTAGTTTTGAAGTTATGGTGACAGACTGTAGTAGGCTCTGTTGGATTTGAGAAGCCGCCCGCGTATTTCTTCTTCTATATTGTTATCGGCTGCTTCTATTGACCCAAGGTATTTAAAGGATTGCACCACTTCGAATTCGTGCTCCGCTACCTTGATTGTTTGACCAACTGTTCCTCTCGCATTCGACGCCACCATGTACTTTGTTTTACCTTCACTAATGTGCAGCCCCAGATTTTGTGCCGCCTGCTCGATCTGGATGAAGGAATCGTGTACAGCTTGCTCGGTTCTTCCGATGATGTCGATGTCGTCTGCGTAAGCCAGTATCTGGCTGGACCTGTTGACGATGGTCCCTCTTGTTGCCGTGCCAGAGTCACGGATTGCTTTCTCCAACGCCAGGTTGAAGAGGAGGCAGGCCAAACCATCCCCTTGTCGGAGTCCATTAAAGATGTTGATTGGTCTGGATAGCAATCCGGCTATTTTTACTTGGCTTGTAACGTTGGTCATGGTCAACCTACATAGTCGTGTCAATTTATTTGGGATGCCGAATTCTCTCATGGCTTTGTAAAGTTCTACCCTGGCTATGCTATCATAGGCGGCCTTAAAGTCTATAAACAGGTGGTATGTTGGGATGTTAAATTCTAGACATTTTTCCATCGCCTGCCTAAGGGTAAAGATCTGATCAGTTGTTGATTTGCCTGGAATGAAACCACACTGATATTGTCCGATGATGGTTTTAGCGTATAGGGTTATCCGGTCTTGTAGGATAGAGGAGAGTATCTTATAGGCGGTACTCAACAACGTGATACCTCTATAGTTGCTGCACGTTGTGACATCTCCTTTCTTATGTATGGGGCATATTATACCTTTTCGCCAGTCTTCTGGCATTTCTTCATGCTCCCACACGTGCACTATAATATCATGAATTGCCTGACGTAGAGCTGGCCCACCGTGTTGAAATAATTCGGCTGGTATACCATCAGCTCCCGGGGCTTTGTTTTTCTTTAGCCGGTCTATAGCCTTCTCAACCTCTTCTATGCTTGGTGACGGCAACATAGGATATTCGTCTTGAAGCAGTGGAGCCTCCACTTCTGCAGTGAGTTGACCATTTAGCAATTCATTAAAGTACACTTCCCTTCGCTCCAGTATGCTTTATGGATCGGTGATCAGATTTCCCTCTCCGTCCTTGCAGTATGTGCAGCGTGGTGTGTACTGCGTCATGTTTCGGGCGGATTGGTAGAACTTCCGCGCCTGGTGCGGACCTCGCTCTCGGCTTTTTTCTATTTCACAGATTAAGTTCTTCTCCCAGACTGGTTTTTTCTGTCTGTGCAGCCGTTTTTCTATTCTTCTCTATCATCGTAATGTCATTTTTGACTGTTATCTCAAAAATTATTTTTTTCATGAATCCAAGACTTGCCTTTAGTAGCTATAATTGCAAGTAAAAATATGTGGTACACTACATCTGTAACACCTTTTATTATGATAGATTTCGGCGTAAGGTCTTAAAGTTTCACAATCTCAAACATTAGCTAAACGGTGCTGGATACATTTCTGCAAATTCTCTCGGAGAGTAATTTGAAATGGTGTTGTGTGTTGATCAGTTAACAATTTATATTTAAATTGATAATAGACGTTTAAAAAAAATTTCTGCCCTTACTTTGTTTTGTATTTTAGTTAAAATAAAGCTGAAGGACCCATCAACACGGTGCGTGATGGGCGTTCACTCCGTAAGAAGCCAAATTGACATTTCGATTTTCAGGTGTTTTCAATGAAAAAAAAGTATGGAATAGAATTTATCCAGTACGTTCATCACTTTACCAAAAACATTTCTCGAAAAGTACAAAATACTATGGCATCCGGTTTTCTGTTTATGATTTAAAATTAATAAGAGCATAGAATTTTGAAAATTAAATTTATATCGATTACATAAAATTAAAAAAAAATGTTTTCATAATTTTGGGTTTGAAAATAAATTTTCCAAAAACTATGTAGGTACTAAAATTTCTTTATTCTAAAGAAAAATAAAAGAAAAGATATCAGGCTTTAAAAAAAAGTATAACATACTATTGATGGTTGTACCGTTTTTTTTTATATTTTTTTTCAGTTGTAAGCTAATTTTTAGAAAATTGCCCACCCACCCATACGGGGCAGAAAGTCCCCCCTCCAGTACGATTTTTTTTTCTTGTCTCAACCCAACCTATATGTTTTATCTATTTGATACACCTCATGCGAATCAACCTGTATAAAATTCATCTTTTATACTATGACGGGAGTATAGAGTTTCATTTTATTTAAGTTTAGGAATGCCTGGCAGGGTTTCCCACCACCTTAAGTTTCTGGCAGTAAAAGACGTGATTTCTAATACTGCCCCCAAGAACATATACAAAAATTAAGCTTTATACTATGACGAAAGTTAACTTTCTTTTTCTACTGCTTTGGTTCCCGTTACCTGCCAAGGCCACCATGATCCATAATTCATATTCTCCCAATGTTCCTACCTCTTGTAGGGTAATGTGCAGACAAACTTTCAGCTTTTATAAAATGACGAAGGTCTGGCGGCCACGGGCTCTAAGACTTTACCAAAACATCTATGAATCAGAAGAATCAGAAGACTATTATGAATATGGGCCAATAAAGTTAACCAATTTTTTAGTGACCACATCACATAGGTACCTAATTTTTCAAGTGAGCACATAGTCTAAAAAGTCATTTAACATAGTATTTTCTTATTATTCTCCCCTTCCCCTTGTATACGCCCTTGCCAATAAGAATGGCCATAACTAACTTAACGGTAACTCTAATGTTTTAAGTCTCAGTTTGTGAGGTAAAGGTGGCACCCTCCGTCAGTGAGGCAGTCAAAATTATCTGTTTGATTCATTCAAAAATTGTGAACCTGTTCTTAGTCATTAAAAACAATGTTAAAAATTTTATTGGTCTAAGAGTTTAATGGTCTAGCAGCTAGATTTTGTTATTATTTTTGGGATATCTGAAGATTTTTGTAATTTTGTTTTTAATAATTATAATTTTGCAAGGAATGTGTTTTAATAATACAATACTAAATATGGATTTATAACTTTATTTTTATTAACTATATTAAGAAATTTTATTTGAGAACGGGGCCTCCTAACTTTACTTGCTCTATTTGATAGCATATATTTCGTTTTGTGTTGCTAGCCAATCTCATTTTTGCCGATTCCGATTCAATACTGGCAAATGCACCAGTCAAAGCTCGCTTATTTCGGCCGATTATATCTGTGTCATCTGCATACGCGAGTAGTTGAAGTGGTATTGATTTGCGATTTTAGTACAATTGCTTCAAGAACGATGTTAAATAGGTTGCATGATAGCGCGTCACCTAGTCTTAGACCTTTCTCAACATCAAACGGTTCGGTGGTGTTCTTACTAACTTTGACAGAGCAGCGAGATTTCTTCATCGTTATCCTGCACATGCGGACAAGTTTGGCAAGGGATTCCGAGTTACGGTAAGGAGATTGTGTGCATCGATATGGAATTCCTGGGTTTTTTCTAAAATCTTTCGGAGTGTGAAAATTTGATCGACAGTTGACTTGCCTGGCCTAAAACCACACTGATAGTTGCCAATCAGATCGTGAACAAGGTGTTTTAAGTGATTACACATAATAGCTGACAAGATTTTATAAGCAACGTATAGGAGACTAATTCCTCTGTAGTTTGATGAGTTGGTGCATGCTCCCTACCAACACATCTCCTGCTGCTCTAAACAATTCAACTGGTAAGCCGTCTGCACCAGCAGCTTTATTAGATTTTAGTTTAGCATTCGCAATTCATTCAGGTCGGGTGTGGACGAAAATGTTGGCCATCATCGTCTATGTTAGATTGAATAAATCGGCTTACGGCGGAATGTTGGCTATCTTCGCCGTTTAGCAGTCTATAAAAATGGACTTTCCATATCCTCAGTACTGACTGCGTATCTACTACCATATTCCCCCTCTCATCTCGTCAGGCTTCCGTTCTGGCCTTAAAACATTGGGTAGATCATTTTTACCTTTGGTAGAAACTGGGCCTCCGACAAAGTAAAATGGGGCTTCTCCGACAATTAGTCGGAGGTACCCCATTTGTTATGATAGTGATTTGAACAAAAATAATTTTTGCGTTTAAAACATTATTCAAAATAAATTGATTTTTATGTAAAAACTATTGGACGTGAAGCCGTTTTCTGAGCACTTCGTGGGGGACAGTGACATGCCTTGTTTGCTTTGTTTAATAAAAATGTTTTCTTTTTCGTGTGGGAAGTTTATAGTTTATTATATGTTATACCATTATAATATGTTTGCATTACCTTAAGATACTGTCGAAGGTGCCCCACACAATGTCGGATGTGCCCCGCGTTAAGACACCTTCGACAGTTCTCCACTTTTTTTTACGTCAAAATATTGGAAAAATATTAAAATTAAAAATCACCTTTTAAACCAGGTATAATTTAAAAAAACGAGAAACTTCGGAACTATACAACTTTTTCTATTAAGCTGTTGAAAGGTGCCACCACTACCCTACACTTAATGTTTAAAAACATACAAGATGTTTCTGATAACAAAAAATTGTTTTGAAAAAACGTTACTTGTTTACCTATAGTTTCCATAAAATAAAGGTTTTTTACAATTTACTACCAAAACCTTTTTTTTATGTAGTGTCAACATGTTGCTTATGTATTTGTTTCTTCAAATTCTTTAAGGAATATTAAAAATAGCGAAATGTTGCGTTTGTGCGCTTTTAGTAATATCCAATCATTTTGGTTTTTTTTTTTTAATTATACCCAAATTAAATTTCTGCAAACGCGATTGCAATAAGATAGACACCTACTAAATGTCTTCAAAACAATATTTTGGTTATAAGTTCGCGAGCACAATCGGTTGTTACCCCCTTCCAATATTGCAAATAAACCTAATTCCTTGCCGAAGATAAGATTCTGAATCATTTAACTATGGATGATTTTAACAACACCAACGATTAAAATCTCCAAGTAGGTAGGTATGTAGGTTAACAGGTAACTTTTAAATAAAAAGAGTAAAAGTAACCAACAAGTATATGTGCATAGGTGGGTAGGTATAGATATCTATGATCTACCTTTACAATACTGTTTGATTTGCGTTAAGCTGTCGTATTTTTTATGCCAGCAGGTGATAAATAATTCATTGATATTTATATCGTTTCTCTTTCTATTTGTTATGATGAGTAAAATGATTGACCATTGATTTTTTTTAAATAAATAGCCAAGCCGGTCGGGCTGCAATGTTTAATTTATGAAAATGTTTTATATTCAAGAAACTTTGTCAAATTTAAGTAGAGTTTTTCTAAATAAATTTTAAAACTACAAGTAGAAGGAAACAAATAATACAAGTACATAACTACATGCATTATAAAAAAAACCAAAAATTAAACAAACTTTAGTCAATAACATTATACCAATGACCAAGAAATCAAATCAATTGTCACACGTTTAAAATTTCAATATTCATTCATTATGTTTATACATACCCTACCATTTCTGCAAATATGTGCATATTATGTTTATACATACAACATACCCTACCGTGTCTGCAAATCTGTGCACATTATACCTGTTTGGAATTAAGTGTTTTGTAATGATGATATGACCAATGACCATCCCCAAATTAATTTATTTTATTAACAAGCCAAAGGGCGTCAAATTTCAAATTTGAAAGATATATGCATTTCACAGATATATGCGCCCAATATAAACAAACAATAATATAGGTAAGGTACATATTATACCTGGCTATATACATACATTTGCATGAAATTTGTGAACTCCTTACCCGTTATAAAATATTTGTGTCTGCGAAACAATTTGGTAAGATTTTAGACGTCACGTATTAATATCATATATAAACAAATAACAAACTTGAAACTCTGAGATGAATGAAAAAAAAAAATGATGAAAAGAATGAATATCGATAAAATGAAAAGCAAACGACTTTAAGTTAAGTAGCCTCTAATTAATTTGTATAAGAACAGTCAATTTTTGTATCTTTTGTTCCTACACTTGTATGCGTTTGTTTGTGTTATACAAAAAAAATACTGTTACACAAGATCGAAGAAAAATTCAGTTAAGACATAGACTTCGATTATTTTGTGTTTAATATTTACTTATAATTAAGTAGGAACTTATTTCTAAACTATACGCACTTGTATTAATAAACGCAAATCGAATTAATTTTTTTCAATAAAATTATTTTAATGGATCATTTTAGATAATTTATATTGCATGTGCCTGTATTTGATAAAAAATTGTTTTATCAACTACCTAAATAAATAAATAGAATTTAATTGAAGCCCTATTTCAGATTAAGAATGAGAAGGTATGGCAAGAGTTTATGGCGAATTAATTAATGGGCACGAGTACAATAACAAAGGTAATATAATAACGGAATTAGTTAGAGGGGTAACACGCAAAGATTTTTTACTATGAGAGGGGGTCTTTCTCTCCGTTTAGGCAGGAGGGGCTTTTATATTTTTGAGAGCCAAAAGTCTGGGGTGGAATCAGCTAAGAAGATTTGTGACATGCAAAACATACATTTCCGGTCTGCGTAAGGTGATCATTTCATTGATAGTTTTGGACTGGCAACGCTGCTGTAAAAGTAAAAAAATAAATTAAAGTAGCTCCCGTAAATTTGTAATAAAATATAATCTTAATCAAAGTTTTAAAATTAAAAAGTGTTAAAATATATTCAAGATAAAGTATTTTTCACGGAAACTTCTCTGTCAAAGTAAAACTATCTTTTTTCTGCATACATTTTGGGTATTCAACTTGCAATCTGAAGTCACTTGACTGACAAATGAAAAATCGCTTAAAAATACATACAAGCTTAAAAATACAGGTGTGTTTCTGCAACTTGATCTTTCAAAGAAAATTCAACTAAAGGAACAAATACTCCTTCGCCTTCACTACAGAAAAATATTAAAAAGCTTCAACCAAAATATCGTAGTCCAAATACAACATAACACCATTCTAATCGAAAATAAATCATTTTATTTAAGTTACTCACAAAATTATTGGGTGAAATGTATTTATTTAGTTAAATGTCAATTTAAGAAAGAAAAACAAAAAAAATCAATAAAACAAAATTAACAATTTATTCATAAAACAAAAAGGAACAACAAAAAACTTAACAAAAAACATTTTCTTTGGTACTAAAAATTAACAAAAAACAAAATCCATCTAAAGCGCAGTTTTTTGATCACATAATTACTGGGCCAAAATATGAAGTGACTTCTTTTGGGTTGCAATTATAGTGCAGTTTTGGGTATTTTGTTAGTTTTCAGTACTTAGTTGGGTATCCCTTCTGTTCGATAACCCCTTTAATACGCCTTCCCATAGATTCGACTAACTTTTGGGTGGTTGAAGCACTGATTTCTTCCCATTCTTCCAAAAGCACTTTCTTGAGATCGGTTTTGTTTGATATGGTGTGCTTTCTGACTCCACGATCCAAAATTTCCCATAAATTTTCTATTGGGTTTAAGTCGGGGCTCTGAGGTGGTGTTTGGATGACTTTAGGGCAATTATAAAGCAACCATTCCTGTACGACGCGGGATTTATGTTTTGGGTCATTATCCTGATAGAACTGAAAAGTTCTTGGAATACCCATTTTTTCAGCGCTTTGTCGTAAATTTTGCTTAAGAAGGTCTAAATACACCATTTGATCCATTATCCCCTCAATAAATACCAATTTACCAACCCCCGCATGCGACATACAGCCCCATACCATCACCAAACCTCCACCATGTTTTACAGTTGGTAAAAGGTTTTCTTTGTTTAGCTCGGTATTTACCTTGCGCCATACTTTACCTCGGCCGTCTGATACATTGTACAAATACATTGTATTTGCTCTCATCAGCAAATATGACTATTTTCCAGAAATCCAGTGGCTTGTCTTTAATGGTTTTTGCAAATTCTAACCTTTTTTTTCTATTTTTTTCATTAATGAACGGTTTTTTTTCTAGCCACTCTACCGTTATAGCCATTTTCTCTAAGAACGCGGCGTATGAATTTTGGATCAACAGTTTTTCCGCAATAGTTATCCACTTCAGTAGCCATTTTTGGGGCGCTAATATGGGGGTTTCTCCTGAGGTTTTGCAGAATCCACCTTTGGTCGTGTTCCTTCAACATTCTTGGACGCCCAGGATTGGGCTTAAAATCTATCCTATTTTAATTTTTTGACCTCCGGATTATATTTCCAACAGTGCTCTTTGTAATTTGCAACAAATCAGCAATTTCTCTTTGCGTCTTCCCTTTGGCATCATGAAAAATAACAAGTTGTCTCTTGTCGAATGAAGTATTTTTGCCTTTATACTGCAAAAAATGCGTGTTAAAAAATGCAACAAATCAATTCAATGGACCAATATAACGGACCTGAACTACTATACAATTGTTTTTTTTTCTGCGCTCAATTTGATATCCTCACTTGATGCTGTCAAATAAACGAATGAATACTTGAACCAATAATTTTGTGATGTTGTTTTTGTTATAGTGAAGTTCATTGAGTAAAGTAACGGTAAATTAAAGAACGAGAAGAACTATCTTCACCACTATTAAAATCACATATAGAGCAAGCAACGAAATGAAATGCAAATCGGTTGCACTAAATTCTGAGTGTATATTATTTATGGACTATTTTGCTTTAAAATATAAGTTTTGACCCAAACATTTTGTGAGTAACTGTAGATCATAATAATAAGCTTTTTATAATAATAATGATAATGAAACTGATGGATAGCACGAGTAACAATAAATGTTAGGTGACATGAACTTTGATGCTGTCAAAAAAATAAACTTGCCAAACGTACGTCAGAGTCACGGCCAACGCCACAAAGGACTATTTGCACCGAATAGCTGTCAAAAATTCAATTTTCTAAAAAGTAATATCATGAAGTAAAAGTTTGCTATAGCGGATCATAAATAAACATGGGTCAACGCTCTTCATTTTTTTTTCTTTCTTTATCGTGTGTTGTGATAAACTAAGTTCAAATTTAACAATTTGAATTCATTGCATTTTTTCTTTGCATGCACGCAGCTTATTTCGTGTTCTTTGGTAAGTGATTTCAAGTTGTGAAGACATAAATCTTAATTTTTGAAAATCTACTGCGCGTGTGTTTTGACATTTTAAAAATATTTTTGGAAATCTTATTTTTTTGTTTCAATTCGGTTTCAAAGGCAGTGCAGCGAAAATTTGTCGTATTTCTATTATTTTTTTATTGTTGGTTCGGTATTGTTGGTAAAAGATTTTGGGTTCTATGCTTTTGAATTCTATAAGTTGGTTCGTTATTGTTGGTAAAAGCTTTTTGGTTCTATGATTCTGACCGTGGATAAGTAGAGGCAAGCATAGAAATGAGCTTTACAGTTACCGGCATTCCCAACCGGTAAAGCATAACTCCACAAAAAAAAATTAAAGCTTTATACGATATTAGCCGTGTTTCGGCGTGAAGTGTTTACGCAGCAAACAAAAACGACTATGTTCACTTTTAACTCATTTTTAGTTTTGAAAATGATTATGTAGAGATGGCGTTGCTAATGGTTTAAAGAAAAATATGCTTATCAGACCAAGGACCAAAACAAATTAAATTTACCGGAAACCCAAACCGGAAAGGTTAAATTAAAAATAAAAAAATTCAGCGGAAGTTAAACATTTTTAACGTCCAATTTTAATTCGTCTGTATTTCTCTGTTCAATCACTGAACCGGTTTACACAGTTTACATGCTTTTAGATAGAAGAAATGTCAAACTATGTCATAAAAACTATATTTCTGGGTATATGTCCACAGTTTGTCTAAAAAAAAACACCAAAAAATTGGGCATACAAAAATTATCTTAAGTATTTTGTGACACCAACACAGCAAAGTACTTGAATTAATTTTTGATTATGCCCATAGCAATGCGACCAAGTATTAACAGATGAATATTTTTCTCCAACTCAATTACAGCGGCATCTATACTATTAAAACTTATCTGAAATCCAAACCGTTTTTGGGTTCGAATAAGCTTTGAAACGCTTAGTAATCAGAACCGGTTAAAACTAACCTCACGAAAAGAAAACTTAAAGTTTTTTTTACCATTGGTGGTTAAGATGGACATACTGAATTATTATTCTCTAACATTGAACACAATATATTGTGCAGAAATATATTAATCAAAGTAGTTCTGAAAACTTAAGTGGAAATCTAAGTTTTGGTGAAAAATTAAGTGAAAAAGTTTTTATTTAAGTAAATAACTTGAAAGGAATTGAGACTGTGTTAAAATATTTTTTTGTTATAATTCGTATAACTCGGGTTAGTAAACCATTTATTAAAACATTTCTATTTTTTTTTTTTTAAAGCTGTTACATTTTAAAGACTAAAGCTTTACGGCAAATATCGATAATATACTTCATTGTGACTCAGGTTAGTTAACATTTATTTGGTATTTCGAATTCATATTATTTCTATTTTAAAGCTTTAACAGCAAGTTGATACTTTTAAGGCACGGCAAATTACATCGAAAAATAGAGTTTAATGTTTGAGGAAATGTTAAGCTGAGACACCACAATAAGTTGTTAAAATTAAGCTTATTGGACATCCAAACCGGATATAAGACATTTGATTTTTTATTTTTATTATGTCATATTTTATCAGGAAGCTTAGAATTTTTTGGAGATTCAAAAGAGGTGTGTTCTGAAAATGGATAAGTAGGGACAAGAATCGAAATGAGCTTTGAAACGTTTACCGGTAACCCCAACCGGTAAAAAATAACCTCGCGAAACAAAAACTTAAAGCTTTTAACATTGACACAATATGGACATTGTGCAGACAAACATTTGTCGAAGTTATGGTGAAAATAAAGTGTACAAGAGAGTAATGCCAATTTTAGCTTATTAATAATTTTCATCCGAAAAATAAATTTTAAAAAAGATTCATGAATTGGTTTTCAAAATACTCATTTTTCAAAAAAAAAAAAAATTGTTGAATTAATCTAATTTTTTTAAGAAACATCATTAAAAAATTAAGCACGCCATTATTGTTTGGCTATCGTTAACGAGAAACTCAAAATTTTAAAAAACCGTTATATGGCAGTTACCGTTAAAATTATTTCTAAAGAAATATGGCTAATGAATGCCATCTGAAAGGCTTTTAATTTCGTAACACTGAAATGCTTTTAATTCCGTATCACTAATGTCAAATTTTATGAAATTTGGTAGAACCATTTACGAGAAAAACGAGTTTATATGGGAGGTACCGTTAGTCTTAGCCTAGAATACAAATTCAAAAAAAAACCCTGATTGTCACCCTAAAAATCCTATATACCGAGTTTAAAGGATATCGGTCTCTCTTTATGCTGCAGTGCGAATGACAGACCGATAGCCTGACACACTGACAGACCCACTTTTTTCGACTTCTCTATCATCGTTATGATATGTTTGATTGTTATCTAAAAACTATTTTTTGTACGAATTCATAACTTGCCATTAGTACCTAAAAATTGTTAAAAGACGAATTATGACTTGTTAAAATGATGTTTTTTTTAATTGGATTAAATCAGGGTTAGTGAACCATTTACTTGGACTTTTCGAAAAGTTTATTTTAATTTAAAGTAAACTATGGTACAAAGTGTCTTTTGAGATTTTAAAGTTCATAAAAAAACACGATTCCTCTTCTTTAACAAGAATAACAAATTTACTTAGGTTAAAAAACCTTAGAATCTTATCCAAGAATAATTTATTTCGACCGTCGTTTTCGACGGGTTTTCAGCTAGTTCTGTAATAGTTTGCACTTAAAATGTTAGTTTGCATATTATTCTTTGTGATGCAAGAAGATTTGGCTGGTACTAGCTGCTACCCGAAATTTAATGAACGTTTTAGTTTTTCAATATCGTATGAAAAAAAACACTCATACGCCATAAAACGGTTTTAAAGATTAGTTATTAAAATGTATACCGTTTTAATTTTTTTTCACGAAAAAAGATGCACTGTGATATGTTTTAAGTGCAAAACTGTGAGCTTTTAATGGATTGGGAGATACAAAGCAAGAGCTAGTGAAGTTTTTATTTAGTTTATATCGTGATTATTTATTTTTTTTGTGTAAAAGTAACCATTTTCAGTTTATCATCTTATACATATTTTATTGTAATTTTTTAAGATCGTCTGGTTGGAGGATTGTGACCAGAAAAGATTTATTTTCGAAGTTAAAATGAGCTTTTCAATTACCGGCATTCCCAACCGGTAAAGCATAACTTCACGAAAAAAAAATTAAAGCTTTATACGATATTAGCCCTGTTTCGGCGTGAAGTGTTTACGCAGCAAACAAAAACGACTATGTTCACTTTTAACTCATTTTTAGTTTTGAAAATGATTATCTAGAGATGGCGTTGCTAATGGTTTAAAGAAAAATATGCTTATCAGACCAAGGATCAAAACAAATCAAATTTACCGGAAACACAAACCTGAAACGTTAAATTTAAAATAAAAAAATTCAGCTGAAGTTAAGCATTTTTAACGTCCAATTTTAATTCGTCTGTATTTCTCTTTTCAATCACTGAACCGATTTACACAGCTTACATGCTATTAGATAGAAGAAATTTTACGGCAAATATATGTTTACTAACCTGAGTCACTTCATTGTGACTCAGGTTAGTAAACATTTATTTGGTATTTCGAATTCATATTATTTTTATTTTAAAGCTTTAACGGCAAGTTGATACTTTTAAGGCACGGCAAATTATATCGAAAAATAGAGTTTAATGTTTGAGGAAATGTTAAGCTGAGACACCACAATAAGTTGTTAAAATGAGGCTCATTGGACATCCAAACCGGATATAAGACATTTGATTTTTTTATTTTTATTATGTCAAATTTTATCAGGAAGCTTAGCATTTTCTGGAGATTCAAAAGAGGTGTGTTCTGAAAATGGATAAGTAGGGACAAGAATCGAAATGAGCTTTGAAACGTTTACCGGTAACCCCAACCGGTAAAAAATAACCTCGCGAAACAAAAACTTAAAGCTTTTAACATTGACACAATATGGACATTGTGCAGAAAAATATTTGTCGAAGTTATGGTGAAAATAAAGTGTACAACTTTTTATTTTAGAGAATAATGCCAATAGCTTATTAATTATTTTCATCCGAAAAATAAATTTTAAAAAAGATTCATGAATTGGTTTTCAAAATACTCATTTTTCAAAAAAAAAAAAAAAAAATGTTAAATTAAAATAATTTTTTTAAGAAACATCATTAAAAAATTAAGCACGCCATTATTGTTTGGCTATCGTTAACGAGAAAGTCAAAATTTTAAACAACCGTTATATGGCAGTTACCGTTAAAACTATTCCTAAGGAAATATGGTTTAAACTACGCAACTGGCTTTGATCTGTGTGCAAAATGCAAGTCCTCACTATCCTAACAACCACTTTGTTAGATAAGAATTGGAAGAAGAAAAGAAAGAAGACTGTAAGACGAACAGAGAACGAATAAAGACGTGCTCACGACGAGAACGGCAATCATTGTCGAATTAACATCATTTAAATTAATTTTATTACTTATATTTTATAATAATTATCTGTAATATTATCTGTAATATTTCTTATTTTTCTTTTGAATTAAATTTGTTGAAATTAGCCGTGACTTTTGCTTTTATTCCCTACTAATCTGGGGGCTCAACCGGGATCACGTCTGAAAAAAAAACATCATTCAGATAAAATCCAACATTAATTTCGGGATTAAAAAAGAAAAAATGTTAAGCGGTTAATCAACATACATTTTTTTTATGGTTGCAATATATCTTGTGAGCTTGTGTTTGATGTAATCCATTTCACAAAAAAAAAATCTGGTGTTTAGCCCAAAAAACTGTGAAAAAATTTACCGCGTTTAAAATTTACTGCACTGTAGAACGGGTCTACGATAAAAAGACATTGCAGTAAAATTGACTTGGTGGGAATCACATTTTTAACGGAGAAATATTTTCAACATTTTTTTTTAATAAGATTTCAATCCAACTTAGAAGCTTATCGATACGAAAATATTTTCTTCGTGACAAGAATGGGAGGCAGACGCAATAAAAATATGAATAGCACAGCAATTACGACAGGAGCAGATTTTTCTCAAATGCTGGAAATGCTTATAAGACGGGAATCTGAGGTAACAAGACGCGAAGTGGAGTTGAAATATATCGCTCACAGAGGGATGTTGATTTATCTCAACATGCTGAGGAAGCTGATGACGAACAGCCTTCTTTTAGCGGAGCGAGGAGCCATACACATTTGTCCAACGAAAGCATAAGACGACCAAATAGATTGAAAAGCTGTGACGGGAACAATCAGCAAACACAAGATGTGGCAAAATCGGGCAATGATTAGAAGTTTCATTATTGCGGAATTATATTGAAGAATTAAAGCGACGCAACGAGCTCGCAAATGTTGGCAGTTTTGAAGACGCTCTTAACGCAATTTCTCAGTTTAGTGGCGAGGGTGATATAGGAGTATGGGTGGATGAGTTTGAAACTGTATCCACGTTGATGCGATGGGATGAAACGAAAGAAATTCTTTTTTCTAAACGGTTGCTGACGGGCACCGCAAAAATGGCTTTAAGAACGAAGCCTACATTAACAAAATGGTCAGACTTGAAGCAGTTTTTACTTGATGAATTTTCGAATACTATGACTGTGGCAGACGTGCACAAGGCAATGCTGACTAGGAGACAGAAGAGTGGAGAATCCGTTGTTGAGTTTCTATTTGCTATGAGTGAAGTAGGTGCAAAAGGTGGTGTTGACGAACGCTCCTTGATTCAATATGTAATTGATGGAATTGACGATGTTTCGGCAAACAAAGCGATGCTTTATGGTGCACGTACTATGATTGATTTCAAAGGAAAAATTACCGAATATGAACGTTTTCGATGCTCCTTGGGACGATACTCTCATGTCCAGCCGAAAGCTTAAAAAACTTCGAAAGATTCTCCTAGCAGTTCCCAAATTAGATGTTTCAACTGTGGTTTAAAAGGTCACAGTCAACGGCCTTGGCTCTGATAAAGCATCGCTTCCCACACCAAATGACAGAAACCTGACGAACCTCGAGATCGACGGGCTTCTGACTCAAATGGATACGACTATAAAACGAACAATGGACAAAACAATCCCAATATATAAGGAACAAGACCCTACTGGTTTATACAAGAACGCAACAATCGACGCACTACACCGACAAAAAACTGGACTGCTGACTAGATTGAAACTTCTTTACAGACGTTTCACGGACACACGTGATCTGGAGATTAGGACATTGAAGTCGTCGATCAAAAACATTAACGTTCTGATTAGACAAAACTATAAATTATCTATTAATTTATATTGGGATAACAGAATTCGGGCTGTTAATTCTAGCGACCCTAGTATGTTTCCCCAAATAAATAAGATATTTAGAAGAAATGATCAAAACGATCTTCCATGTCTTAAACTCCAGAGGACAACAGCTAACGAAGACGTACTAACGATTGCGGGAATTGATCCGGAAAGTGCCGTTTTCGATGATAATTTTTATATGATAGAAGATCCTCAGGAAAAGGTAGAAGCTGTAGGGGCTGCTTTCCAGCAAGTGTATAAGGTGAATGCTAGCATTCGTCCGAATCATGAACTGGAGAACAGAGCCTTGCTGCACAATTTCTATCTTGGAAATAACATAACGCAATGGCGATCTGAGAATACTGGTTTCACCGGGTTCAATGACGAAAACTTGGCAAACGCCACCATCGCCGAGCGAAATGGACCCAGTTCATTGTTAATTTCGAAGGTAGAACTTCAGTTAATTTTTCAAACATTAAAGAAAAAGAAATCTGCGGGGGTCGATGGTATACTCAACATTGTGTTACGACATCTCCCTGAGGAAGCCATAGACATTTATACCACACTGTTCAACAACGCATTGAATAATGCATATTATCCAGTGAGTTGGAAGACAGCTATGGTCCATCCTCTCCCCAAAAAGGGAAAGGACAGCTCCAATTCGGCAAATCTTCGGTCGATGAGTCTTCTTCCAAGCATCAGTAAGGTATTCGAGAAGATTCTCAATAGACCTCTGTTCAAGTGGGCTGAGGACAAAAATATTATTCCAGACAATCAGTTTGGCTTTAAGGCGGGACATGACACTATTCATGCCGCGTCTAAGTTAGTTTCTGATGTTCAATGGAACAAAGCGAAAAATCAATGCACAGGTGCCGTTCTTGTTGATTTAGAGAAGGCTTTCGACACCGTATGGTTAGAGGGTCTTTATCTGAAATTAACCAGATTTGGCATAAGTAAACCACTGTTATATATGCTTTATGACATGCTCAATGGTAGAAAGTTTGTGGTCAAAAGTGGCAATGTAACTTCCACCACAACTTTTGATATTAAAAACGGTCTACAGCAAGGAGCTGTGAACTCGCCGATTCTTTTTAGTATTTACACCAGCGATCTGATAGGTAGTCTCACTCATGCGATTGCGTATGCCGATGACCTTGTAGCGTACAGGATGGGTCCAAAAGTTGAAGTCATCAGAATTCTCTTGCAGCGTGACTTCGACAAGATTCAGCGATATTGTGATGACTGGAAGTTAAAAATTAACTTTCAGAAATCAGAAACTATCCTGTTTAGAACCCCTTTGTCTAAGGCTTCTAGGGATACAAGAAAGAACTGGAGAAATCTAGTGATCGTTGGACCAAGGGGACATCCACTGGCGAGTAAAGATGTAGTAAAGTACCTTGGTATGTGGCGAGATCAGTATCTATATTTCAATCGACATATAGATGCTGCTCTGGCCAGAGCTAGGGGAGCGTTTGCTCTGACAAGACGGTTGTTTTATAGCAGCCGCCTTGAAAACAGGGTGAAGGTGATTTGCTACATGGCCCTCATCCGGCCGATGATTGCCTATGGGTGCCCTGTGTGGTTTAACGTTGCCCCATCTCAAATGGAAAAGATTCGGGTGTTTGAGAGGCAGTATCTTAGGACCTGTCTTGGATTACACAGAACACCAGAGTCGGAGTACAAACATTATTATGCCAACGAGGTCTTATACAACGGGGCCAATATAAACAGGATAGATAATTTTTTAATTAAGCTGATTCGGGGTCACATTGCAAGAGCGATGACCTCAGCCAATGGACTTATTTTCGGGGCTTATTACCCTAATGAAGAATATAGTGAGAGCGTTTGTCTTAACGGTTTCATCCCGCCCGAGACATTCCTCTATTTAGACAGTCGGGGGCTGATACAGGATAGATTGGCGGTTCCGTTAATCTACCACGTCGGCCGTAGAACTGTGGATCGGCGAATCCTGTATGGTCGAGACGTCAGCTCTGGGAACGGAGCAGAGCATCTGCGGTTCAGTAGAGCTGTGCCCCTTCGGGACAAAAGGGACTTTTATAAGCAAGTTCAAAAATACTGGTGGTTGGGTGACCACCTGGATATTGATGGTTAGTCATAGTTGTTGCCTTGGCCGACCTGCGTATTTTTAAGTATTAATAGGTTTATTTTATGTAGGACAGTGGTGGCACCAAAAAAAAAATATAAAACACATTAAATGGCATTTGTTTGTGTGTATGTGCATTTGGCGCTGTTAAATATATATATATAAATATATATATATAAATATATATAAATTTATAAGTGGTGTGCATATGCATTGGCTGCTGCACCAAAAAAAAAAAAAAAAAAAAACGCTGCGGGTGGCTGTTCTAGTTTTAAGTTATTTTAAGTATTTTTAAGTAGTTTTAAGTTAATTACGTATATTTACGTATATTTTAGTTTTATTTAGGTAAAGGGTAGTTTTAGGATTTTATATAAAATAAATGTCTTGGAAAACGAGTTTTTAAAAAAATTTCTCGTTTAGTTTTAAGTAATTTTGAATTTTAATTTAAGTTAGTTTTTACGCCCAAAGGCATTTTTAATATATAGTTATAGTATAATTTAGAGCGCCCGTATGGGGCCAGTAAGTTAGTTAAGTTATTCTGTAAGCTAGCTTTTAAGGTTTTTGTCTAGCATTTAAGTTAGTTATAAGTTAAATGGAAAATAAAAATGAATTTAAAGTTAAAAAAAAAGCATCGCTTCCCAATAGATCAGCGAAATCAAGCATCATTGCGCGTGGTTAGTACTTGGATGGGGGACCGTTCATGTGCTATCCATGTGCTATTGGCATCTGTTCTATGTTCTGTCTTTCTTCTGTTGTGTATGTCTCTGTCATGTATCAGTCTATTTCTCTTGTGTTGTTCAAGCCGATAGCCTAAGCTGCTAGTGCTTATATGTGTCTCTACTTCGTAGATTTATCTACGGAGTAGAATAAAATAATAATAATAATAATAATAAAAGGTCACAAAAATAAAATGTGTGAATCAAGAAAAAAAGGACCAAAATGTTTTAGTTGTGAAGAATTTGGACATGTCTCACCAAACTGTCCACTGCGTAAGGAAAATGCGAAAACGGTGAACATGTTAGAAGCAGAAGTTTGTGAGCTTGAAGTTAAAGATGTTGTGGTTAATGGCTTTAAAATACGTGGGAGATAGATACAGGTAGTGATGTGACCGTGATGCGGTCAATCGAATATTTAAAAATTGGATTTCCAAAGCTAAGGGATAACCAAATTTTCAGAGGATTATCAGAAGAGAACACGACACCTTATGGATTTTTTATGACGAATGTTAATATCGATAACATCATGTATCATTCTAAAATATATGTCGTTTCAGCAAAATATTTAAACCAGGAGCTATTGATTGGGAAAAACATTCTAAGAGGCACACGAATTACTCTGGGTGCAGATGGAGTGCAGGTGGAAAAATTGGACCAGGAACTAAAAAACTGTTTCAAGGTAATTTCTCAAAAAGATAATATCTGTATTGGTAATTCAGAATTTGGAACAGACATTGAAGATCTTGTTGATAATTATAAGCCCATAGGAACAAAATCTACAAACGTTGAAATGAAGATTGTCCTTAAAGATGATACTCCTATTGCCCAACGTCCACGAAGACTTGCTCCGCTGGAGAAAGATATAGTTGATAGTCAAATCCAGGAATGGTTAGACGCTGACATCATTCGCCGAAGTAATTTGGAATATTCCTCCCCTATAGTGTAGGCCAACAAAAAAGATGGCAGCAAAAGACTTTGCGTCGATTATCGTAAAATAAACAAGGTCATAGTTCGTGATCATAATCATTTAGCTTTGGTTGATGATCAGATCGATCAGTTGAGGTCTGCCAATGTTTATTCAACTTTAAAATGGGTTTTTCCATGTTACCGTTAACGAAGATAGTCGCAAGTATACCTCTTTTGTCACTCATCGTGACCAGTACGAATTCAACAGAGTACCGTTTGGTCTTTGTGTGTCACCTGCTGTTTTTCAAAGACACATCAATTTGGTGTTTAAAGACCTTATAATCCATAAAATTATACTGCTCTATATGGACGACATTGTTGTACTAGGAAAAGATTATGGGGAAGCAATTCACAACTTAATTAAGGTTATAAAAGTAGCCAGTGAATATGGTCTCAAATTTTATTGGTCTAAATGCCAGTTCCTCTGTGTTAAGATCGATTACTTAGGATTCCGGATTGAAGCTGGGAAGATTCAACCATCTGAAGCTAAGATTGAAGCGGTAAGCAAGTTTCCACAGCCAACGAGTGTTATCAAAATTCAAAGTTTCCTTGGTCTTACGGGATATTTAAGGAGATTCGTTCCTGGATATTCCTCTATAGCAAACTATATCGGCAAGATGCGGAGACAGAGTTACATACCGATGCGTCTAAATGGGGTTTCGGGGCAGTGCTACTGCAAAAAGAAAAAAATAACTTTTTTCCCATTTCTTATTATAGTAAAAAGTCATCAGATGCGGAGAAAAATTATAACAGCTATGAGTTGGAAGCTATGGCCGTGGTAGCAGCACTAAAGAAGTTTAGACATTACTTGCTGGGTATTCACTTCAAAATAGTGACCGATTGTGCTGCATTCAAGGAAACAATGGAAAAAAAGAGAGTTTTCTCCTCGCATCGCTGGTTTTGTCCTCGTAACACAAGAATTCGATTTCACCCTGGAACACCGAAGTGGAACTCGAATGCGCCATGCAGACGCACTAAGCAGAAATGCTGTAAGTATTATTAAAAGCGAATTTTTACAGCGAATTATTCAAGCACAGGAAAGTGACGAACAAGTAACGCTGATCAAAGCGCTGTTGGAGCACAGCCCGTACAAGGATTTTGTTTGCGAAAGAGGAGTAGTTTACAAAAATGACGAGGAAGGTCGGTAGCTGCTCTATGTGCCAAAGAAGATGCAGGTTGAACTGTTACGGAATACACACAACGACGGACATTTTGCAACAAAAAAAATGGAGGAGATTGTTAAGTAGGACTATTTTTTACCAAGTTTGACGAAAAAATTGGAGGACGTGCGGAAGAATTGTATTGCGTTTATATTGACGGAACGAAAAGCTGGAAAGCAGGAAGGCTTCCTTTCTCCAATCGACAAGGAAAGCAAACCACTCTGCACATACCATGTTGATCATCTGGGGCCACTGGAAAAAAAACAACAAAAATGTACAGCTTCATATTTTGCGTTGTAGATGCTTTTTCCAAATTTGTTTGGATCTACCCAACCAAAACGACGTCAGCGGTTGAAGTGATAGCGAAATTGGATCTACAAATAATGTCATTTGGGAGTCCAGCCAGAATAATATCGGACCGAGGATCAGCTTTCACGAGCAAAGCTTTTGAGGAGTATTGCCAGGCGGAAAAAATAGAACACCTTGTTATCACAACCGGTGTTCCAAGGGTAAACGGCCAGGTAGAGCGCGTCAACAGAGTGATTATTTCAGTATTGACCAAACTCTCAGCCGAAAATCCAAGAAAATGGTACATACACACAAGTTTACTCCAACGCTGCAGTAATTCAACTTGGCACCGCGGCATAAGGACGACACCATTCCAGCTGATAATTGGTACAAAAATGAGAAACGTTTCAGATCCAAGTTTGGTGGAGTTAATTGATCAGGATATTCGAGAATTATATGTCAATGAGAGAGAAGAGGCTAGAGAACTTGCTCGAGAGTCAATTGCAGAGGTACAGAAGGAGAACGAAGAAACTTACAACTGAAAACGAAGACCAGCCAAGACGTATAAGGAAGGTGATCTAGAAGCAATACGTCGTACCCAATTCGGGCCAAATTTGAAGCTAGCTGGAAAATTTATTGGTCCTTATAGGATTGTAAAATCCAGAAACCACGACAGATACGAAGTCAACAAGATCGGAGAGCATGAAGGACCAACGGTAACATCAAGTAGTGCCGATATGATGAAAACTTGGCGACACAACGATTTTGATTTCAGCTCGTCATCCGACGAGGAAAATATTTAACTTGTTTTAATTTTCTTTCTTCTTTTCACAGTACGCTGAGGACAACTATGATACAGGATGGCCGATCTGTGGGATTTAAACTACGCCACTGGCTTTGATCTGTGTGCAAAATGCAAGTCCCCACTATCCTAACAACCACTTAGCTAGATAAGAATTGGAAGAAGAAAAGAAAGAAGACTGTAAGACGAACAGCGAACGACGAAAGACGTGCTCATGACGATAACGGCAATCATTGTCGAATTAACATCATTTAGTTTAATTTTCTTACTTATATTTTATAATAATTATCTTTAATATTGTCTGTTATGTTTCTTATTTTTTCTTTTGAATAAAATTTGTTGAAATTAGTCGTGAATTTTGCTTTTATTGCCTACATGAATGCCATCTGAAAGCTTTTAATTTCGTAACACTGAAATGCTTTTAATTCCGTATCAATTATGTCAAATTTTATGAAATTTGGTAGAACCATTTTCGAGAAAAAGAGTTTATATGGGAGGAACCGTTGGTCTTAGCCTAGAATACAAATTCAAAACAAAACCCTGATTGTCACCCTAAAAAATATCCCGAGTTTAAAGGATATCGGTCTCTCTTTATGCTGCAGTGCGAATGAAAGAACCGATAGACTGACAGACTGACAGACAGACACACAGATAGAATTGCCAGACCCACTCTTTTCGACTTCTCTATCATCGTTATGTCATGTTTAATTGTTATCTAAAAACTATTTTTTGTACGAATTCATAACTTGCCATTAGTACCTATAATCGCAAGTAAAAAGTGTTAAAAGACGAATTATGACTTGTTAAAATGATTCTTTTTTTTAATTGGATTAACTCAGGGTTAGTGAACCATTTATTTGGACTTTTCGAAAAGTTTATTTATTTTAAAGTAAACTATGGTAGCGAAAAGCTACAAAGTGTCTTTTGAGATTTTCAAGTTCATAAAAAAACACGATTCCTCTCTTTTAACAAGAATAACAAATTTACTTAGGTTAAAAAACCTTAGAATCTTATCCAAGAATAATTTTTTTCGACCGTCGTTTTCGACGGGTTTTCAGCTAGTTCTGTAATAGTTTGCACTTAAAATGTTAGTTTGCATATTATTCTTTGTGATGCAAGAAGATTTGGCTGGTACTAGCTGCTATCCGAAATTTAATGAACGTTTTAGTTTTTCAATATCGTATAAAAAAAACACTCATACGCCATAAAACGGTTTTAAAGATTAGTTATTAAAATGTATACCGTTTTAATTTTTTTCACGAAAAAAGATGCACTGTGATATGTTTTAAGTGCAAAACTGTGAGCTTTTAATGGATTGGGAGGTACAAAGCAAGAGTTAGTGAAGTTTTTATTTAGTTTATATCGTGAATGTTTATTTTTTTTTATGTAAAAGTAACCATTTTCAGTTTATCATTTTAAACATATTTTATTGTAAATTTTTAAGATCGTCTGGTTGGAGGATTGTGACCAGAAAATATTTATTTTCGAAGTTAAAATGAGCTTTACAATTACCGGCAATCCCAACCGGTAAAGCATAACTTCACGAAAAAAAAATTAAAGCTTTATACGATATTAGCCGTGTTTCGGCGTAAAGAGTTTACGCAGCAAACAAAAACGACTATGTTCACTTTTAGCTCATTTTTAGTTTTGAAAATGATTATGTAGAGATGGCGTTGCTAATGGTTTAAAGAAAAATATGCTTATCAGACCACGGACCAAAACAAATTAAATTTACCGGAAACCCAAACCGGAAAGGTTAAATTTAAAATAAAAAAATTCAGCGGAAGTTAAGCATTTTTAACGTCCAATTTTAATTCGTCTGTATTTCTCTGTTCAATCACTGAACCGATTTACACAGTTTACATGCTTTTAGATAGAAGAATTGTCAAACTATGTCATAAAAACTATATTTCTGGGTAGTTAGTTGGTTTTAGTTTTAATGACTTTTTATTAAACTTCATGATTATTATATAATACAATATTTCTTAAGATATTTTTAAAACAATGTCTTAGGATTTGGCGATAAGCCGTCTACCAGATTGACATTTAAAAATTAAATAAATATTGAAAAAGATATAATTGCAAATAATAATAAACAATTAAAAAAAAAGTTAAATAAACGATAGGTTTTCTAAAAATCGCCTTCTCTTATTCTGTTTCTATATTTAAGTGCACTTTTAGTATATCTATACACCACTTTCCATCCACAATCACCATTCAAAATTCTATCCATTTCTTCCTTTTCGAGTATTCTTTTTCCAAAATATATTCTTCGAATTTCGATCAACATAGGGGATACAGATAAAAAGTGAAAAACGTCTTCTCTCTCCTTACGGTTGCATATATCACACAAGATAGGTAACTCTGGTCGATGTGGTACGTAATTCAAGTTTAATAGTTCACCTCTTATTATAAAGATGGTTCTTATTATCTCTGTACTATTGCTGTCTAAGAAATAGGTATTGCCTTGAAGATTGTAGTTGATTTTACTGTAGTACATCCTATGTTGAGATGACTGAGCTTCGTTAACAAACTTACAGTATAAATAGGATCCTGTTTTTTCCAAAACGGTGTCGAATTTTTTTCTTAAACTAAGGAGTTCGTTACTAAAACGGAAACTTACGTTGCTTTCGCTAAGATCTGCTAGATTTTGCCATTCTCTGACGCAGTGTGAATTGTTTTCCAGCATGTGTTCTAAAACAATTTTCGGGAATCTTTCTCTAGTCATTCCCATGACTTTTATTATGTAGCCGAAGTGTAGCCTCATAGTTTCGAGAAAAATTGGAGAGCATCCTGTTTCTGAATTAATCATATAGTTCGGAGTATTGATAGGTAATTTGAATATGCGTTTAACACAGTAACTTTGGAATTTCTTAACTTGATCGAAACTACCGAATCCCCATATTTGTGCACCATACAAAAGAATGGATACCGCCGTAGCTAGGATGATTTTTTGTTTCGAGCTGTGAGTCACAAACTTACTTTGGATGCATGTCTTCCATACTGAATTAATTGCACGTTTGGCTTCAGATAACTTAAGCTTCAGATGTTTTTCCATATTAAGGTTAGCTGTTATTAGGACACCGAGGTATTTGTATTCTTTAACAACTTCCACAGGTTCTCTTTGGTAACTCCAGGTTTCGTTTCTTGAAAATCTTCCTCCACCATTTCGAAATATAAGAACCTTTGTTTTTTCTGTATTTACAGCAAGATTCCAAGCCTTACAATAAATTTGTAGCCTGTTAATTGAAAGTTGCATGCTATTCACTGTATCGGCTAGAAAGACGATATCGTCAGCATACATTAAGCCTGGAATTTTCACGTGGTTAACTTCAATACCACCTCTAATATCATCAGTTATATCATTTATGTAAAGGATAAATAGAAGCGCACTCAAAATGCAGCCTTGTTTCACTCCTGTTGTCGTTTCGAACTCTTCCGATAGGAGATTTCCATCCCATACTACAGCTGTATTGTTTTCATATAGAGCTCTTAAGACTCTTACTATTTTACTACTTATACCCATTCTATGTAGTTTGTAGAATAGAGCTTCTCTTGGTATAGAATCGAAGGCAGATCTGAAGTCGACGAACAAAGCATACAGTTTTTTATGTTTCTGCTTGTATATTTCAGCTATATTTAAGAGGGTAAAAATTTGGTCCACTGTTGAATAGTTCTCTCTAAAACCAGCTTGTATTTCCTTCAAACCTTCTTGTTTTTGATCCATTTGGAAAGTCTGTTGTAAATTAATGCTGCAAACAGTTTAGCTGAGGTGTTAAGGAAGGATATACCTCTATAGTTTCCTGGGTTGTTATAGTCACCTTTTTTGTGAATGGGGTACAGAATTGCATTTTTAAATTTTTGTGGAAAGTCTTCGCTTTCAAACATACGATTCTATTCATCCAAAAGAGCTTTTGCATATTCGATAGTACAATTTTTGTAAAATTCAAAAGGAATCCCATCTTCTCCAGGTGCTTTGTTTTTCTTCGCGTTATCGATTACTTGTTAAACTTCTGTTAAGCAAAAGGGTTAGTCAAGGAATTCATCAACTAAAAGTGGCTCGGCATAGTGTATTCTTAAAGATGATTGTGTTACATTTAAAAGATTTTTGAAGTGCGTATACAGATCATTTGCTTGGAGACCTACTGATATAACATTTTTTCTTCTGTTTATAAGTTTGACAACTTTCCAGAACTCTGATGATGATTTCGCGCTATTAATTGTTTCTATATTCCGCTGCTCATACAATGATCTTTTTCTATGACAGATTTGTTTATACTCCTTGTTTGCTATACTGTATAGCATTTTAAAAACACAAGTGTTGAATTTACGGAGCAGTTTGAGAAAAGCAAAGGATTTGCTTCTTGCCTTTGTGCAATCTTTATCAAACTACTTTTGTTTATAAATTGTATATTTTAATTGAGGTAGATTTATCGTAGATTTTTTGATAATACCTGTAAGTTGTTCTATATTCGGTGCAGGCACAGTTATATATAATTTCATAAGTTTCAAATTTAAATTATTTTGATAAAAGCTTAACATTTTGTCATTCCAAAATAATTTTGGTATGAGGTTAAGTTGTTTTGTATTATATGTAGAATTTCCATTAAGTGACACTTTAAACTTTACTTCTAATGGCATATGGTCTGAGAATACTTGGGTTCCAATACGGAAATCCATTATGAAGTCTTGCCAGTTTCCCGCAGAAAAACAATTATCAATAACGGAACACGCAGTTCCTCGCAGAAAAGTGTATTCACCAAAGGAATCTCCTTCTCAACTTCCGTTCAAAATTTGACAATCGAAAGTATCTGTTAGTTCTAGTATCTTGCATCCCTTAGTATCACATAAGTGTGGCGTTCGTTCCAGAAATAAAATTATTTTGAGATAACCCAATTCTACCATTGAAGTCACCAATGAGCATAAGATTCGTAGAATTTAAATTGTTTAATACATCACTAAGTTTATCATATTCTCGTTGCCAATGAATGCAGTTAAGGTAGATAGGTACTATATACATATTGTTCATATTTACTTTCAAATTTATAATGCAGTATTCTTCTATCACCTTGAACTCCAATTCCACTTCTTTCAGATTTTTACGGTACGCCAAAAGTTCTCCACCGCTAGCTCTACCAAAAATATTTGTTTTGACGGCTGATATCCAGTATAGTTCATAATTTCTAAAAAAAATTGTTAAATCTACTCTCTTCTAAATTTAACAAATGTGTTTCTAATAATAAAAATATATCAAATTCAGTTAAATAGTTAAAAAAATCTGCAATAGGTAATTTGTTCTTCGTTCCGGCAATATTATAACTTAAAATTCTAAATGTTGCATATTCATGCATCGTGTTGATGGCACCATCTCAAGCAGATAGCCCATCAGGAGCCACAGTAACAGCTGTTCTAGTTTTTGACAGTTTTTTTCTTCTTCCACCTGAAACATGTGCCTTGTTTGACGTTCCTGACGTTTCTTCCAAATTGTTTTTACTTTCATTCATTAATTCGTCGATAGTATTTGTCACACCTGTTGATAAATTTCCAAGTAATTCGCGCAAGACATCTGTTCCATTTAATTTGCCACATTTTAGACCTTCCGAAGAATCCCAAGTAAATACTTTGTCTTCCACATACATCCTATCGTCTCTTAAAATGATATTTGTGTTCGGATTTTCCTGCCGAAGTGGTTTCAAGATTGCAGAAAATTTGGATCTTCTACGTCGAACATTGAATGGCAAATCTTTATGTATAGAAATACCTGTGTTTTTAAGTTTAATTGTGTTACGAAGTACGATCGATGTCACGGGTTCTCATTTGGACGATGATTGTTTCGTTGCTGGGATCACGGTTTGGGACTTTATAAGCGCATTCAATTTCATTGTTTGTATTCTGGTTCAAGAGTCCCGCGCAAACAGATTTAGCTTTCTCAACAGTGTCTTCGGTTATGTTGTCAACAGGCAACGAGATTTTTTTCAGTTGTTTTCATCATGATTTTGTCGATTTGGGACTCCAGTTGCTTGTTTCGATCTTCTAACTGTGTAACCCTAGCTGTTATTTCTTCGTGTTTATTTCTTAAAGATGTAATTTCGGTAAAAAGATGCTGAAAGTCATCTTTGCTTTTTAGCTCTTTTACAAGCTCAGTGTTATTTTCCTTTAGTAAATCTTTAAGTATTTCTCTACTGCAAGTGAAGTTATTCGCCATGGTTAAATTGTTAAGATAATAACTAGTTCCTCTTTTTTCTGCCTCGTATTTTTCCGGGGATATTTCTGCCAGACCTCTTTTGTTCATTTATAGAGGTTATGGACGTTGTTGATTTTAATTAGTCGATTTTTATCTTATTGGCTACAACTTTCTCAGGTTTTTTATAGGTTTATTATGAAAGGGTTATATAGAAACACTTTGAGTATAAATTTAAGTTAAAAATCAGTTTATTTATTTCGTTTTTAATGATTTTACTCGGAGCTTTTTTTTATGACTTGTTGACAGTTCAATCAAATGTCAATTTCTGGTTATATGTCCACAGTTTGTCTAAAAAAACACCAAAAAATTGGGCATACAAAAATTATTTTAAGTATTTTGTGACACCAACACAGCAAAGTACTTGAATTCATTTTTGATTATGCCCATAGCAATGCGACCAAGTATTAACAGATGAATATTTTTACCAACTCAATTACAGCGGCATCTATACTATTAAAACTTACCTGAAATCCCAACCGTTTTTGAGTTCGAATAAGCTTTGAAACGCTTAGTAATCAGAACCGGTTAAAACTAACCTCACGAAAAGAAAACTTAAAGTTTTTTTTACCATTGGTGGTTAAGATGGACATACTGAATTATTATTCTCTAACATTGAACACAATACATTGTGCAGAAATATATTAATCAAAGTAGTTCTGAAAACTAAAGTGGAAATCGAAGTTTTGGTGAAAAATTAAGTGAAAAAGTTTTTATTTTAGTGAATAACTTACTTACATTACTTAAAAGGAATTGAGACTGTGTTAAAATATTTTTTTGTTATAATTCGAATTACTCGGATTAGTTAACCATTTATTAAAACATTTCTAAGTTTTTTTTTATTTTATAGCTGTTACATTTTAAAGACTAAAGCTTTACGGCAAATATCGATACTATACTTCATTGTGACTCAGGTTAGTAAACATTTATTTGGTATTTCGAATTCATATTATTTTTATTTTAAAGCTTTAACGGCAAGTTGATACTTTTAAGGCACGGCAAATTACATCGAAAAATAGAGTTTAATGTTTGAGGAAATGTTAAGCTGAGACACCACAATAAGTTGTTAAAATTAAGCTCATTGGACATCCAAACCGGATATAAGACATTTGATTTTTTATTTTTATTATGTCAAATTTTATCAGGAGATTCAATTTTTTTTGGAGATTCAAAAGAGGTGTGTTCTGAAAATGGATAAGTAGGGGCAAGAATCGAAATGAGCTTTGAAACGTTTACCGGTAACCCCAACCGATAAAAAAATAACCTCGCAAAACAAAAACTTAAAGCTTTTAACATTGACACAATATGGACATTGTGCAGAAAAATATTTGTCGGAGTTATGGTGAAAATAAAGTGTTCAAGTATTTATTTTAGAGAATAATAATGCCAATTTTAGCTTATTAATAATTTTCATCCGAAAAATAAATTTTAAAAAAGATTCATGAATTGGTTTTCAAAATACTCATTTTTCAAAAAAAAAAAAAAAAATTGTTAAATTAATCTAATTTTTTTAAGAAACATCATTAAAAAATTAAGCACGCCATTATTGTTTGGCTATCGTTAACGAGAAACTCAAAATTTTAAAAAACCGTTATATGGCAGTTACCGTTAAAACTATTCCTAAAGAAATATGGCTAATGAATGCCATCTGAAAGGCTTTTAATTTCGTAACACTGAAATGCTTTTAATCCCGTATCACTTATGTCAAATTTTATGAAATTTGGTAGAACCATTTTCGAGAAAAACGAGTTTATAAGGCTGATACCGTTAGTCTTAGCCTAGAATACAAATTAAAAAAAAAACCCCTGATTGTCACCAAAAAAATCCTATATACCGAGTTTAAAGGATATCGGTCTCTCTTTATGCTGCAGTCAAGGCCGTAGCCAAGAGGGGTTTACAGGGGTTCAAACCCCCCCCCCCCCCCAATTTTTTTAAAAATGCATCTGTAAATCACCCTTTTCCGCATAAGTATGAAATTTGTGCTCAAATAATTAGTGATTATGTTCAAAACTTTATGATTTTAGTTTTAAGCCTACGTAGTTAGGTACCAACATAATTTTCGTTGAATTTAGTAAGGTAGCTCTAACAGTTTTTAAATACAACATCAAACAACACAGCCTTAGGATACCAGGGTACTTTTGCTTCGATTGCACATGATGAATAACTAAACGCCTTAAGGAAATTTAGTATACCTAGATAGGTATGTGTATGCATCTACATGAAACAATATGTATAGTAAAATCGTATACTCTTTTTTCCCTACCAAATAAACTAATGGTGTCCTTGTGTGCATTAGTTTTCAACTTCGTTATTCCACTTATATAGTTGCAATTGTAACTCGCAACATTTTAGCCGGTTCATTCCATGCGTTTCTATTCTCTTGCCAGCAATAGGCAAAAAGGAATGAGCAATTGTGTCAAGGCAACAGCACAGACAAAACGTGGGCACAACGGATCCTGAAACCTATTTTAGGATAAGTATAATGATTCCTCTTTTAGATGACTTTTTAAGTCAGCTTAAAATAAGATTTAAAAATCATAAGTCCATACTTTCCTCTTTGTGCATTTTAATTCCATCGATCCTTGGCAAATATGAACAAAATTACAACGAAGAAAACTTCAAATTTTATAGATCTTTTTTGGTTTGGGACACTTTAGAAGCTGAGTTTACGTTATGGAAGACAAAATGCCATAGACAAAAATATATAGAGCGTTCAAAGAGTGCAATAACAGCTCTTGGGGAATGCAATAAGGATCTGTTTCCTAACATCCTCAAGCTTCTCAAAATTTTGGCGACACTACCGGTTTCAACGTGTACACCGGAAAGAACATTTTCGACAATGAAACGTCTAAAAACTTACCTTAGAAATTCTACCGGCGAAGAAAGACTAACAGGATTGGCATTAATGTCAATTCATCGACAAATTGAGATTGACACTGAGGAAGTTTTAGACATATTTGCAGAACAGAAGGCCAGCAGATTAAATTTAATTTTATAAAAGTGATAAACTTACACGTTATTTAATACTTTTTTTTATAATAAAATCTTAAAGAGTGATGATAAATGTACCTACCTAATAAATAATAACTTAAAATTATTTTAAAAAAATATTGGAAAAATCTTTTAGTTTTTCAAATTTGTTTGAGAGTTTTCTTAAAAAACTAAGTATGCAATTGTATTTTTATTATATGCAATTGTATTTTTATTAATCGTTAAAGCAGTTTTTTTTAAACCGTTTTCTTTTTTTAATTTTTGAAAAATATTTTGCAATTTTTTGAGTATTTCAATACATCGAAATCTGTAGTTCATCTGGAAAAAAATCTGAAAAAAATCGATATTCGCGTTTCCAACATATTCAAAAAATCTTTTGAATATGTTTGATCATAAAAACCTTCCTAGATTTTAAATTTAATTGAAATCGGTTTTGTTGTTAGCGAGAAATTCTGATTTTAAAAAATCGGTTCTATGGGAGGTACTGTTTTAAGATAAATCTCGACTGTTTTATCAAAATCGTTAAGGCCATTTTTAGAAAAATTAAGTTTTAACAAACTGTTATATGACATTTACCATTGTTTTAGAGCTAAAATTCCAATTTCAACAACGCCTAGTGTGAGACTACTAAATAAACACTCTGAACCAAGTTTGCAAATCAGTCTATCCATTAAGGCTGCAGATCTGCAAACAGGCTGTAGGACGAACAGAATTTTCCAACACACTTTTGTCTACTTCCCTATAATCGCAATATCATGTTTATTTGTTATCTCAATTTTTTTTTTTGTCGAATCCATAACTTGCCTTATACATAGAATAGTATCATTATCGCAATTAAAAGTCGTGTTTGGTGGATTTTGGGTTAATGGGCTGTACTAATTTTATTTATTACATCTACAAAAAGGTACAGATTGATTGGTGTATGGAATAAGTTTAAACCCTCCCCCTACGAAATAATTGTCTGGCTACGGCCTTGGCTGCAGTGCGAATGATTGACCGATAGACTGACAGACTGACAGACAGACACACAGATAGATTTGCCAAACCCACTTTTTTCGACTTCTCTATCATCGTTATGTCATGTTTGATTGTTATGTAAAAACAATTTTTGTACGAATTCATAACTTGCCATTAGTACCTATAATCGCAAGTAAAAAGTGTTAAAAGACGAATTATGACTGTGTTAAAATGATTCTTTTTTTTAATTGGATTAACTCAGGGTTAGTGAACCATTTATTTGGACTTTTCGAAAAGTTTATTTTATTTTAAAGTAAACTATGGTGGCGAAAAGCTACTAGCTGCTACCCGAAATTTAATGAACGTTTTAGTTTTTTTAATATCGTGTGAAAAAAAACACTCATACGCCATACAACGGTTTTAAAGATAAGTTATTGAAATATATACCGTTTTAATTTATTTTTCACGAAAAAAGATGCACTGTGACATGTTTTAAGTGCAAAACTGTGAGCTTTTAATGGATTGGGAGATACAAAGCAAGAGCTAGTGAAGTTTTTATTTAGTTTATATCGTGAATGTTTATTTTTTTTTATGTAAAAGTAACCATTTTCAGTCTACCATTTTATACATATTTTATTGTAAATTTTTAAGATCGTCTGGTTGGAGGATTGTGACCAGAAAATATTTATTTTACATTATGGAAGAAAGTGGAGAGGTTAATATTAACCAACAATTAAATTATTTAGAGAAATTATATTTGTTAGATATTTCTTGCTCAAAAGAAAACCTTCGAAGTTAAAATTGAAATGTACCTAAATTTGTTTTCTATTAAAGGGACTTCCAATTATTAGTATCTAGGGTATTTATTATTAGGGCGACCTGAAAAGCAATTTAAAAAAAAAAAACAATTTCTTTTTTTTTTTAATTTTTCATCAATTGGTTTTCAAAATATTAAATTTAAAAAAAAAGTTTTTCTTTAATTAATTTTTTGTTTAGAAAAGTTATTTAAAAATTAAGTACGCCATTATCGCTCATCAAAACGGGGCATCTTATGCTAATTGGGCTTATTCTAGTTTTTAGAATAAACAGCCATTCTTACCTATCGTTCAGCTATCTGGGACATTTTAAAAATACAATTTGGGAAAGACCCGCCTCGTGGTTAACGAGAAAGTCAAAATTTCAGAAAACCGTTATTATGTTAGGTACCGTTAAAAACGTTATTTACGAATATTGGTTTAAACCATGTCGTTTCACTCACGTCAAATTTATTCCAAATCATTAGAGCCGTTTTTGAAAATACAAACATTTTCATAACCGTTATATGGCAGGTACCGTTAGTTTTAGGTCTAGAACAAAAATGCCAAAAACCCATCTTACGGTCATCCTAAATACCTAGATTTTTTATTTTTTTTTTTTTATATTGAGCGCGCACTAAAGGGGTTATGAATACCCTTATAATGATTAAACACAGTGCGAACAATTAGGAAATGAGGATAGGATTAGAAAGGAGAAACCGATGCACATTGGTTTTGAATGTCTGCAGACTGTAATGAGTGGGAAATACTGTGTCTGGTAAAGCATTCCACATTCGCGTAGTGCGGCTAAAGAAAGAATCTCTGTACTTAACAGTACGTCCGAAATTGGGCTCAAGGGTAAACTGATGGGCATTCCTAGCAGTACGGGTATTACGGTTGAATTGTTTAAGGGGAGGAATGCAATTGGCTATTTCACTAGAGCATTGTTTATAAAAATAACGATAAAACAATGACAGGCATGAGACCTTGCGGCGGTGTTCAAGAGAAGCAAATGTCTCAGTAAGAGAACGATCTCCTATCATTTTTAAAGCTCTTTTTTCAATTCTATCCCGAAGACTCAAGTACGTTATTGGGGCTCCAGCCCAAATATGAGAGTTATACTCAAGTTTAGGACGAATAAAAGCTTTGTAAATTGTAGCCAGATCAGAAGGGGTAAAAAACTTCTTGCATCGTCGGAGAAAACCTAAACACTTAGCAGCATTTTTGGCGATGTCAAATATATGATTACTCCACAGCAAGTGGTTTGTGATGCACATACCTAGGACCGATAGTTGTTCAATCTCCTCGATGCAAGTACCACCCATGGATAGTGGCATTGGGGGAGGGTTACGCTTTTGCGACAGTAGGCAGCATTGAGTTTTCGAAGCATTAAATTCTACACGGTTTTTAAATCCCCATTGAACAATGCTGTCAAGATCAGAATTTAATGAGCTTATCATACGCTGCCGTTGATAGTCCACATCCGAAGAACAAGGATGAGAATCTAAAAACGAATATGAAAAGCAGAGGGTACTGTCATCAGCGAAACAATGTAGTGGGTTAGAAGTTTCAGACAAAAGATCATTTATAAAAATAAGGAAGAGCGTCGGAGACAAAACGGAGCCCTGGGGCACACCAGCGTTTATTTTGTGGATATCAGATTTGAACCCGTCCAATACTACTTAAATTGAACGGTCCGAAACGTAATTTCTAACCCAACAAAGAAGAGATTCATCAATACCAAAAGCACGCATTTTCGATAAGAGAGCTTGATGCCAAACTCTATCAAATGCCTTTGAAATATCAAGTGCAATAATCTTACTTTCTCCAAAACGATGTAAAGATTTATTCCACTGTTCGGTGAGATAAACCATGAGATCACCAGTGGACCTATTGCAACGAAAGCCATACTGCCGGTCATTAAGAAGCTTCCGTTCTTCAAGATATTTCTTAAGCTGAAAATTGATCAGCGTTTCCATGACCTTGGAAAAAAGGGACGTAAGTGCAATTGGACGATAGTTAGAGGGGGAGGAGGATTCACCTTTTTTAGGGACAGGCTGGACAAATGCAGTTTTCCATCCACTTGGAAAGAGACCAGTAGAATAGGACAGATGGAAAAGCTTACGCAGTGGTTTTGCCAGCGTTGAAGAACACCTCTTCAGAACAATAGCGGGGATACTATCCGGGCCAGCGGATTTGTGACTGTCAAGATCTTTTAGGACTCTAGCAACTGAACGAGTGCGAAAGAAGATTAGTCCCATAGAATCGTTTACGCTTTGAAGTACAGGAGGAGTCATGTCACTCATTGGCAGCATCGAATTAACAGCAAACTGTGCTGCAAGCAGATTGGCTTTATCAATCGAGCTTACAAAAGGAGTGTCATTAGAAACGAGCGTAGGAACTGACGATGATGTAGTGTTGCGCACATTTTTTACAAATGACCAAACATTTTTACTACCTTTGGGACATTGTAGTATTTTTTGCCTTAATTTCTGGTCATGCAAAAATTTAATGCGTCGAATATGTCCGTTACAATTCTTTCTAGCTTGTTTGAACTTATTCCGGTTTTCCTCAGTAGGGTTGGCTTTATAAATCCGGAAACTTACATCTTTGATCCTAATAACCTCTTTACAGCTCGAATCAAACCATGAGTTTTCTTTAGGTTTGATAGATTTTACCCTATTCGGGATAAAATTTCTCATTCCTAAAAGGATTAAGTTTGTAGCCATATCTGTGCTGGAATCCACGTCACTATCGAGGAAGCATAGTGACCAGTTAAAGTTCCTGAAGAAGTCGTTGAGACCGTTCCAGTTGGCTTTCTCATGTTGCCATACGGTTCTCGTAGGGTTTTTCTCTTTAACTGGGGTTTTTTGACATGAGAAATTAGCAGATATGACACAATGGTCTGATGTGCCTAGAGGCGGTAATACACTAATCGTATATTTATTAGGATCAGAGGTAAGAAACAAGTGTAGAGTGTTGGCGGACTGACCTGCAACGTCAGGAATCCGAGTCGGCTCATCAACTAACTGAGTCAGGTGGTTTAACTCAGCAAAGATCTCGACATACCTTCCTTCGGGTGTTGTCTGACCAGAATAGCGCAGCCACGAAGAATTGTGAACATTGAAATCGCCCGTAACAACGATCTCACTGTGCGGAAAGTGGGATACAATTCTCTGGATAGAGTCGGACAGCGCATCGAATTCGTTGGAAGTCGAATTACTATCCAAACTTGGGCTACGATAAATAAAACATGTGTGGATGATGCGCCTTTGGACGGTGAATTTAAACGACATATAATTAAAATTTGTGTTGGTGCACTGACCATATTGTGGTAGAAGTTGATAGGCAACATCATTCCGTACATATACGGCTAGACCATGGTGAGAAAAGAATAAAGGCACTAAGCTATAACCGTAAAGGTTAAACTCCGAGTGGTCAGTGGTTTCACCAACCTGAGTTTCGCTTAGTGCCAAAATAGCTGGCCTGTTCAAAACAGTATGAACGTACGCAGCATGGAAATTTTTCCTAAGCCCACGAATGTTGCTATAATGAACACTGAACTTACCAGCCATCACAATACACAAAAACACAAAAAAAACCAAAACAAGACAGTTAACTATGAAGCAAATTCATTTTGGACACTAAAACTTCACAGTTGTAATTTACCATTAGTGTTATGCCTTAATGGCAAATTAAAACTGATCCGCTCCTGAACCCCAAAAAAAATTTAACCGCAATTTATCTAGTTATCATTTCACATAGTCTATTGCCGCACTGTATGATATGTATATACCAGCAGTACTTGCAGTGACTATGCGAAACAATTGTGGGCGAAGGTGGAACAGAGAGGGAGGGGAGCACAAGGAAGACTCGTTGTGTTGTTTTTTATTTTATTTTTCTTTATATTGATAGATGAATGTGCACTGCACTGCACTGAAGAAACTTGGTTATTATATTTGGCAATTTTTTTTTGTTTTATTATTGCACACACGGCGCGTAGGTTTCTTTATTTTGATTTAAGTTTTATGTGATTGAAAAAAGGGAGGTGGAATTTATGTGTTTATTTATTATTCTGTTTTATTTTATCAACACAGCAGAGACAATTGTACTACGCTCCCACGCGTGCGCTCACGGTGAGATGTAGATCGGAACTGATACCAATTTCAATGGATACTGGCCCATCCGTTCAGGCTGCGGGTGCTAATGACAGACTGACAGACTGACAAACTGCCTTACTTTTTAAATGTGGATGTTGCTAAGCCAAATACATTGGCCAAGCGAAGAGGAACATCGAAGTACGCTTTAAAGATCACTCCAGCTACATTAAATACAATCGACCCGAAAAATCCTCCGTTGCCCCCCACGTACTCTACAAACATTTCGATATAAGAGCAGAAGAGGCAACATTACTTTAACACGTTACAAGTCCCAGACGACTTGATGCGTATGAAATTCTAAACATACATATCAACAAAAACTTGATGAACAAAAATGACGGGACTATTATTTCACCGCCCTTCAATTTAATATAACCTTATCTCTTTTTCATTATTCTTTAAATATTATGTTTTTCCGTTATCCTTCTTCTTTCTTTCACTTAATTTTGCTACAATTTTCTTTTTTAAAATTTTTATTTTCTATATGCCTTATCTAAAACTGTTTATTAATTTCCTATACCAATAAGTGTATTGCTGAAGATGAGTCACATCGGACTCGAAATGTATACAATTTAAATAAAAAAATTAAATTTAAAATTAAAATTCAAAATAAATAATGTTTTGTTTTTATTTTTATTTTGTTGTTTTTTTTAATTTTTTTGACAATTTGTGGTCAATAAAGTGCCATTTTCGCTTTTATTTTTAACAATACGCCTTTATAAATAGAAATCACTAAGAAACTGTATTTTATTGAATAAATAGTTATTTTAAACACCAATATTGACGAGGCGACGAAAAATAATTTTGACCAGACTTTTGATGCAAATACTCCTATGTGCAACGTTCTAGATCAACTTGACGCCCCCCAAAATCTGCTGCCCTAGACAGCTGCCTACATTGCCTATATGGATAGTTCAGGGCTGTCAAGCATTGAAACTCTATGATTTTGTAGAAATATATAATAACATCATCGTAAAGCCTTAAGAGAAATCTAATATGTTTATTATTCCATGTTACATAAACTGTAACAAATGGACTGAACATTTTGAAAGTCTGAGCAATTTAATGTCTTACTTATCGAGCAAAAACTAAATGTTGATTAGTGATCTCAATTCCAGAATGATATTTAGTCAACTCACGATCCTTATGGTTAGGTATAAACGCAGCATTATTAAATTCCGATCAAAGGATAACATCTGCAATCAAAATGGAATGAAATATCTAGAAATGCTCCAAATGTATGACTTCAAAAATCTTCTTCAAAATTACACAACAACAACTTTCTCATACGCAGAGCAGCTACTTTTGTGATTGTTGAAAATTCAAACAAAGAACTTTCATTGAGAATTGCATTTTATCAGTTTTTTCTTATGTGTTACAAACTGTACTTTCATCCTTTCTTCCGGTATAAGTCCAAAAATTGTGTTTTGTAAGGCGTCTGCGCATAGTTATTAAGCTAGTCGAAGTTTTTTGCAGCAATTTGAATTTCAAATTATGACTTTTAGGGGTCAATGGAGAGGTTTTAGCGCAGTCCATTCACATGTGGCTGTCTTTTTTTAGGGCCTTTTTATGTTTTCAAACCTGCAAATGGTAAATTTGGCACAGAATTAGTTCTGCTGTGTTGTCGTATTTGGTAGTTTATGGTTTGCTTTAAAAAATTCAGTTCTGTGTTCAATCGTTTAGCAAAAATCTGAGAATTATACATTGCAACATTTGGCACGAGTACGATAACTTTGGCGCCAAGAATTGATAACTGTTTTTTGTAGAACAGATCAATACAAGCATTTTTTACTATTAGTGGGGGGGGTCTATCTCCCTCTGTTTGGAGGGAGTTGTACTTACAACTAAGTTTTATATCTTTTTTTAAAAGCCAATACTTTTTTCTATTAGATATTTTTTAAATCAAGTGAAACCTATGCATAGTCTTTGAAAAAACGGACTTTAAACTCAAAAATTGCGAAAAAAAGGTAAAAAAAAACTGTGATTTTTCAAAACTGTAAAATAAAATACTACTTTTTTTATAAAATTCGTTGCTCATATTAATTTTAAATCATAAACTGAAAACAAAATGATTTTATGTTTTCTGGTTTTTGAGAAAATGGAAAATTACTAAAACAACTTTTTTATTGGATACTTGTTTTTTTTGCTTGCTTACGTATTCGTTCAAACACGAAAACTCGTTACTTGACAGTCTTGGAGATGGATATTCGATCGATTTCGAAATAACTACATGTTGAGCAATAAACTCTATATACGCTTCTTGAACCACTGTTTGTCTTATTTGGAGTCAATTTCATGAGTTTGAGAGCGCTTTATTGCTCCTCATCAACTGTAAAAAGATTGTCTGTATGCTTTAATGTCAGCTCTAGAAGTGTTTCTGTAGCCGGTGTCTTGCATAATTAAAGCTATTTGCATTTTTGACACTTGTTTCTTCTTTCTTCTTCTTGCTTTGTGAATAGAAGTTTACAGTGTAATAACAATATTTGTATAAATAAAAATATATGAATTACCATCGTCTGTGAAAAAGATGTTATTTCTGTTTGTGACAAAATTTACCATCTATTTAATCGATTTCAGATTAACACATTATGTGAATTCGATATTAATAAAAAAAAAACAGTATAGTTTCTTCCAAGGTGATTCCTAAGTGAGGTTTTCATATTTTTTTTTTTTTTTTTTTTTTTTTTTTTTTTTTTTTTTTTTTTATTTATTTATTTTTCTTAAAATTATAGATAGCTACATAACAAAATTAAAATATTCAAGTTACTAATTCATATTAAAATAATTCATTTTTTGTTAAGATGTATTCTAACATTTTAAGAAGTAGGTATCATTCTGTAGCACTTGTGTGACTAGTGGCGAATGATCCGTCAATTTTGAAATTAAGTTTTTTTATTTTGTGTATGTGGGGTAAAAACTTTAGATTAAAACTAAAATAATGAATAATGTTAATCGCATATTTAATATAGATTTTAAGAGCAAAAACTGCAAAAGCAACTAAATAATGTTATCAGTAAAAAGCTGAATTCAATAATATTTTGACCATAGAACTATCCAAAGTGAACAGCCAATTCTTCAATTTATTTGTGAACAAAGAAGATTGTGTTTCTCTTCTAATTTCTAAAGGTAGTTTATTAAAAAGCCTAGGTGCCGCCACAGTATAAAATCTAAAAAAATGTGTTTTCCTAGCCAAAGGAATGTTAACCATTGCCATATTATTAATCCTTAACCCATAAGCGTTAGAGCTTCTTAAATTAGCACTGTATCCGCTTCGCATATAAAAAACCTTTAAAACCTTAAAAATATAAAGATGAGTCATTGGAAGAACGCGGAGACTATGAAAAAGAGGCCAACTATTCGCAAGCCTATTGACTTTACAAACTATACGTATCAGATGTTTTTGGGCAACGTTTAATAGCTCAATTATGTAGCTATATACACCACCCCAGCTTGCAATACCATACTGTAGTTTGGAGTGTGCTAATCCATAGTATACCATCAAAAGAATTTTAGTTGAGCAGTGGGGTTTCAATAGATACATTTTGCGAGTAACAGACAACATATATTTTTTTAATTCATCCACATGAGCTTTCCAGTTTAAATTTTTATCAATTAAAACACCTAAATATTTAAAGTTTTCAACACTTTTAATTTTAAAGCAACTCGAATCACACACAGATAAGTCAGAAAAATTTTGTTTGCCACACAAATGACAAGACAATGACATTTTTGAACAAGTATATATACAAATTACAAAGTTTTAAGGAAAACTACAACGTGCTTTCGATTTTTTTACTATTTAGAAATAAAATAATATAAAAATAATTACAAATCAAAATAAAAGGCACGACTGGTTCGCACAAACTTGCTCTTGTAGCAAGTGTCTATGTCGGTGTGTATGTGTGTATGTGCTTATATCTAACTACAACCCAAAGGGTTTGACGGATTTACTTTCAATGTTGCGTATAGCTCTTTTTGGTAGTTCCCTAGAAGGAAAAATCCAATTTTCGTTTCATCATTTTAGAACGAATAACCTGATTATATTGAAATTTGGTATGGCACTTGAGTTTAATATTTAACACAAAAGTATTAGTATATTATTTAATTTACAACTAAAAAACTTTCCTTTGATTATAAAAAACGACAAAAATAAATTAACTTTGGAAATCGTGTTTAGTTTCTCAAATTCACAAAAACTTGAATCCTCTTAGATTCTTATTCTAAATTCACAGAAAAATAACTTTAAAATTTGAGTTTTTTTTTTAAGTAATACAACAAGTAACTGTATTTTAGTTGTACAGTCAAAGCTCCAATAAGCGAACCACCATGGTCCTCGAATTTTTGCCCGGTCATGGGAATTGTTCGCTATTTGGAGCTGTCAGTAAAAAAGTTTTCACTGTAATTGCATAACAGTAGAATTTTCTGCATTGAAGCATTAACAATGCGTTAAACTAAACGGAAATAGCTGAACAAACTATTAACATGCTTGGTAGATTCATAAAATTTATTTAAAAGAAACTGAAGGTGGGGTATAAGGCCCAAATTTATTTTTTGGGACCTATGTCCCTAGGGGGTGTTACATAAGTCCCAAAAATAAATTTGGGACTTATGTCCTGGGGACTTATTAGCCAATAACCTGAAATGCAGTAATATTAGTTCTACTGCAAAAATATAGTACACAAAGTTTTATCAAAATTATTAGAGCCGTTTTTGAGAAAATTTTGAGAAAACTAAAACCGTTATATGGCAAGTACCCGTTATAGCCGGGCTAAAACAAAAATTTGAATTTCTCCTCTAGGGAATCAAGACATTAACAGGTTCATCTGAAAATTGAATGAGGTTTTGTCCTGAACTTTCGTCACTATGTTGTGTGACAGTTAAAGAGTTTACATTGCTATTTAACGGTGGTCTTGATAGAGCATCAGCCACAACGTTAGTTTTACCGGGTTTATACAGGGTGAGTCATGAGCAATGCGACAAAATGCTAGGGCGTGTAGGTTGCGTTGAGACAAGAAAAAAATCGTATGGGAGGGGGGGTCTATTCCCCTCCGTTTAGCCGGGAGGGGCAATTTTCGAAAAAACTGACTTAAAATGGGAAAAAAATTATTTAAAATCAACGGCTTCATTCACAATGCTGTGCGATACGTTTTTGAAAAGCCAATAACTTTTTCTTTCATTCTGTGTTTAAATTAATCTATTCTAAGATATAGTTTTTGAAATATTAATTTTCAAAGTCAAAATTTGAAAAAAAAAAAAAATTGAAAAAAAAATTTCAAATTCATTTTTTTCAAAATTTTACCTAATTAAGTGCTAATTTTAATTTCAAAATTCAATGCTGTTATTAATTTTAAGTCTAAATAAGAAAACCGGATGCAAAAATTTTATGTCGTTCTCAAGAAATTAAAAAAAAACCAAAACCACCTTTTTCTAAGAAAAACATTTATTTTTATTGTAACGAAGCAATTTATTTATTTATTTAGCATTAATCTTAGTTTTTTTACTTTTTTTTTAATTGGAGTTTTATGAGAACGTAATAAAATTAAATAGTATTGGAATAACCCTGGATTAATATTATTTTCATTGATAACTTCTGAAAACTGACCTGGCAATATTTTTGCCTTGGCCTGCCCGCAGCCCATGGGTTCTACCTGTTATGGGGACAATAGGGACAATAAAACCGCATTTTTTTTAATGAAAAAAAAGATAAATAAAAGGAATTGCAGTTTTGCTTAGTAATTATTTCAAATTTGAATATTAACTCATTAACACGTAACGATGTCAAGCTCATACACCCGAGAAGAATTAACGGACATGCATTTCTGCTACGGTTTAGCTAATGGTCGAAGTCGTGAAGCCGAATAACTGTACGCTGAAAGATATCCCGATAAGAGGTGTCCCCATCATAGCACGTTTCCAAGAATCCACCGACGTCTAAGAGATCATGGAGTGCTGGAGCATCGAAGAAGCGAAAGGCCAGTTTCTGATGAGTCAAGAATCTTAGATGAAAGAATTCTGGATTTAGTCCGAAATAATCCCTCCGTCAGTACAAGAAGGATATCCACTATGCTTGGAGTGTCCCAATCTAGAGCATGTTGAGTACTTCGGGCGGAAAATTTGCACCCGTACCACTTTACGCCTGTTCAGGAACTCACCTCAAACGACAAGTTATTGAGAACCGAATTTTGTAGAACATTACTACTTAGAAATGAAACCGAACAAAACTATTTTAGAAGAATATTCTGGACGGATGAAGCACAGTTTACTAGGGATGGGGTTACTAACTTCCACAATTTACATTATTGAAGTAGCGCCAATCCACACAAAAAAAAAACAAAACAAATCACAACACCGCTTTAGTTGTAATGTTTGGCTTGGTATTGTTGGACACACTGTGATCGGGCCCCGGTTTTTGAATTCCATTATTAATGGAGAATCATACCTGCAATTCCAACGAGACCTTTTACCCGATTTATTAGACAGCGTTCCATTGGTTATAGCAGATACTTTAATCTACCAACAAGATGGTGCTCCAGCACACTACAGCTTACAGGTGAGAAACTGGCTAGATGATCATTTTAGTGACCGTTGGATCGGAAGAAGGGGCCCCACGGAATGGCCGCCTAGGTCACCAGATTTAACTCCCCTAGATTTCTATGCATGGGGATTTATGAAGAATTATGTTTACGAAGTGGAAATAGTATCATTGGAACAACTGAAGGAACGAATTGAAGTCGCTGGAGTCAAATTGCAGGAAAATTTGTCAAGCATAAACTTATGTGAAGCCATTACAAGGAGATATAATCTATGCCTTCTAAACAATGGAGATCATATCGAGAATTTTTTATAAGTACTTCCAATAAAAAAACATAGTAAAAATAAAAGGAATAAAAAAAACTAAAAAAACTAAGATTAATGCTTCTTAAATTGCTTCGTTACAATAAAAATAAATGTTTTTCTTAGAAAAAGGTGGTTTTGGTTTTTTTTTAATTTCTTGAGAACGACATAAAATTTTTGCATCCGGTTTTCTTATTTAGACTTAAAATTAATAACAGCATTGAATTTTGAAATTAAAATTAGCACTTAATTACGCAAAATTTTGAAAAAAATTAATTTGAAATTTTTTTTACAATTTTTTTTTTCAAAATTTTGACTTTGAAAATTAATATTTCAAAAACTATTTCTTAGAATAGATTTATTTAAACACAGAATGAAAGAAAAAGTTATTGGCTTTTCAAAAACGTATCGCACAACATTGTGAATGAAGCCGTTGATTTTAAATAATTTTTTTCCCATTTTAAGTCAGTTTTTTCGAAAATTGCCCCTCCTGGCTAAACGGAGGGGAATAGACCCCCCCCTCCATACGATTTTTTTCTTGTCTCAACGCAACCTACACGCCTTAGCATTTTGTCGCATTGCTCATGACTCACCCTGTATTTCAATTCACGATTAAGTTTGTTGTTGGTATTTTTATTGCTTAACGCGTATGTCAACGACTGATTATCGGTAAATATTTTAACAATTGCTGAACCGTAAAGGTAGTTTCTGAGTGTATTGAGTGACCATATGATGGCCAGCATCTCTTTTTCATTGGTTGCGAAGTTTTCTTCTGATTTTGAAAGAGTCCGGGAGATAATTAAAGCCATTTGCATTTTTGACACTTGCTTCTTCTTTCTTCTTCTTGCTTTGTGAATAGAAGTTTACAGTGTAATAACAATATTTGTATAAATAAAAATATATGAATTACCATCGTCTGTGAAAAAGATGTTATTTCTGTTTGTGACAAAATTTACCATCTATTTAATCGATTTCAGATTAACACATTATGTGAATTCGATATTAATAAAAAAAAAAAAACAGTATAGTTTCTTCCAAGGTGATTCCTAAGTGAGGTTTTCATTTTTCCACAAATGTATATACAAATTACAAAGTTTTAAGGAAAACTACAACGTGCTTTCGATGTCTGTGTCGGTGTGTATGTGTGTATGTGCTTATATCTAACTACAACCCAAAGGGTTTGACGGATTTACTTTCAATGTTGCGTATAGCTCTTTTTGGTAGTTCCCTAGAAGGAAAAATCCAATTTTCGTTTCATCAATTTAGAACGAATAACCTGATTATATTGAAATTTGGTATGGCACTTGAGTTTAATATTTAACACAAAAGTATTAGTATATTATTTAATTTACAACTAAAAAACTTTCCTTTGATTATAAAAAACAACAAAAATAAATTAACTTTGGAAATCGTTTTTAGTTTCTCAAATTCACAAAAACTTGAATCCTCTTAGATTCTTATTCTAAATTCACAGAAAAATAACTTTAAAATTAGAGTTTTTTTTTAAGTAAGACAACAAGTAACTGTATTTTAGTTGTAGAGTCAAAGCTCCAATAAGCGAACCACCATGGTCCCCAAATTTTTGCCCGGTCATGGGAATTGTTCGCTTATTGGAGCTGTCAGTAAAAAAGTTTTCACTGTAATTGCATAACAGTAGAATTTTCTGCATTGAAGCATTAACAATGCGTTAAACTAAACGGAAATAGCTGAACAAACTATTAACATGCTTGGTAGATTCATAAAATTTATTTAAAAGAAACTGAAGGTGGGGCATAAGGCCCAAATTTATTTTTTGGGACTTATGTCCCTAGGGGGTGTTACATAAGTCCCAAAAATAAATTTGGGACTTATGTCCTGGGGACTTATTAGCCAATAACCTGAAATGCAGTAATATTAGTTCTACTGCAAAAATATAGTACACAAAGTTTTATCAAAATTATTAGAGCCGTTTTTGAGAAAATTTTGAGAAAACTAAAACCGTTATATGGCAAGTACCCGTTATAGCCGGGCTAAAACAAAAATTTGAATTTCTCCTCTAGGGAATCAAGACATTAACAGGTTCATCTGAAAATTAAATGAGGTTTTGTCCTGAACTTTCGTCACTATGTTGTGTGACAGTTAAAGAGTTTACATTGCTATTTAACGGTGGTCTTGATAGAGCATCAGCCACAACGTTAGTTTTACCGGGTTTATATTTCCATTCACGCTTAAGTTTGTTGTTGGTATTTTTATAGCTTAACGCGTATGTCAACGGCTGATTATCGGTAAATATTTTAACAATTGCTGAACCGTAAAGGTAGTTTCTGAGTGTATTGAGTGACCATATGATGGCCAGCATCTCATTTTCATTGGTTGCGAAGTTTTCTTCTGATTTTGAAAGAGTCCGGGAGATAAATGTTATAGGTTTGCCATCTTGTTCTCGGACTGCTCCTATAGCATAGTTAGAAGCATCTGTTGTGAGATGGAACTCTTTTTTAAAGTCTGAAAATTTGAGAACAACATCTTCGGAGATGAGGGAATTTTTATTTTTTTGAAAAGCTTGGAGGGCTTCGTTGTCAAGGTTTATGATTTTTTTACTGGAGGATTGTTTGGACGTTCGTCCATCTTTTCCTCTGAGAAGGACTGTCAGGGGTTTTGCTAATTTGGCATAGTCTTTAATAAATCTTCTGTAAAACCCTGATAGGCCTAGTGAAGATCGTAGGTCTTTGAGTGTTTTTGGGTATGGGAACTGGGCTATTGCTTCTACTTTTGTTGGGTTTGTCTTAATTCCTTTGGAAGATATAATGAATCCTAAGAATTCTACACTGTCTTTCAAGAACTCACATTTGTCCATTTGAACTTTAAGATTTGCATTTTGAAGTGTTCTAAAAATTGTTGATAGATTTTGAAAGTGGGATTCTTCGTCCTTGCTAAATACAACTATATCGTCTATATAGACGAAACATATCTTGCCTATATGTTCTCGAAAATGTCATCCAAAGCTCGTTGAAAAATGGATGGTGCGTTTTTCAATCCGAATGGAAGTCGAACGAAATCGTACTTTCCATTGCTGACAGAGAAGGCTGTCTTCTCAATGTCTTCTTCGTGAAGTTTAATTTTGTGGAAACCACTTTTTAAATGTAGTACCGAAAAAATTTTGTTCTTTCCGAGTTGGGATAAAACTTCATTTATTTCGGTTATTGGATAGCGATCGGGGATTGTAATAGTATTGAGCTTTCAGTAATCGATTACTAATCGATATTTCTTTACACCAGATGCATCAACTTTTTTTGGTACTACCCATATTGGTGCATTGTAGGGAGCATGAAGGTCTAATAATGCCATCCTTTAGAAGTTGTGTTATTTGTTTTTCAACTTCGTCTTTCAAAGACATTGGTTACGGGTAAGATCTTGTGTAGACTGGTTCATTATTTATTGTTCTAATTCTACCTTTCACTGTTGTAGTGTAGGTTAATTTTTCGTCGGGTTCGACAAATAGATTAGAATATGATTCTGTAAGTTTATGAAGTTCGGTTTTATGTTTTTGTGACATGTGACTGTCTCTTATGGTAACGGAGTTTACTGACTCAGAAATTTGTTGTTTTAGTCGAATTTTAAGTTTATTTTTAATAAGCATATAACTATCTTTCGTGAAAATGACGGCTGACAAGTCTTTAAGGCTATCGTTGCCCAGGATTCCGTGGAACGATTTGAGTATAGGAAGAATGAAAAATTGTATTTGAATGGTATTTATGCCGAAAACATTTATCATAGTATGTTGGCTTATTTCGACTTTACCGCCAACTGAATTTGCAAAAAAGTTATGGTTATTGGGTGTTGGATTCTTTACTAAGCTTGGCTGAATGTAGTTTTTATTTGACCGTGTATCGACTAAAAATTTTAAGATTTTACCGTCGCTCGTCTTACATTCAAAGTATGGCAAGGACGAGCTCGTTAGCATAAAAAATTAATATCTGCATAATCGTTAAGTTGTTCATTGCAGTCATTTTGGCTTGCAATATAGTTCTCTAATGATTCTTCTCCAACGTGCATTGTATTCATAGAATTGATAAGTGAATTATAATCATTGGTTTTGGATTGGTAGGGGTAATCATATGGTTCAGTAGTGTGTTCAAAATTAGGATTGTTTATTGGTTCAGTATAGGAAGTAGAAATGGCTGGTGACGTTGAAACGTGAAAATTTCTTTGGATTTTAGGTGGGTGTGCTTGCATGGATGAGGATGGAATGTTTGTCTCGTTTGGCCTTTTACCGAATAATGGATTGTGGGGTTTTGGCCTATTAATATAATTTACTCCTCTTGAACGTATGCTTTGGTCAATATCCATTGGTGTTGGCCTAGGAAATGGTTAAGTGGCAGTTGGGCGAGGTGGGTCGTATTGTCTTTGTTGTAGGAAGGGATTTTGTTGAGGGTATTGATAACGTTGTTGAGATTGTTGGGGATATTGAGTGTATTGGGGGCATTGCTGATGATGGTACCGTTGTGGGGGTAGTTGAGGAACATGTGCTAAATGTGAGAAAAATTGTTGTTGTTGTGTTATATGAGCTGGCTTGCGAGAATGAAGTTCAGTGATTAATTTTTTGTTATGATTGTTAAGAAAGTTAGCATGCTGTGCGCGGAAACTTTGATTTTCAAGCTTTTGGCTTAAGTATAAAGCTTGAGGAAGGTCTGCAGGTTCTCTAATACTTAAAAGTCTAGGCAGATCACCTCTTAGGCCTCTTATGAACGTATCGAGAGCTTTGTCTCGATAGGTTTCTGTTAACAAATGCATAGCATCTGTAGATATGTCCATGCTAGAGATTTTGTTTAATATCAATGTCAAATGTTGGTATACCATTTGATAATATTGCTCAACGCTGTTATTATTCTGTGAAAGAGTTGTCATTTGGTACTCAAGAGTACCTACATCGCGTTTGTCAGCGTAGTGGGTAGTGAGACATTTGGAAATGCACTCCCAATTAAAAGGCGTATTGTACGATTCTAGAACTGCATCTGCATTACCTACAATTTTGTTTCTTATAGTATTAAGGATATCAAAGTATTTTGGTGTGCCTTTAAGATGGTTGTAAATATTTAAAATTTTTTCAATGCTCTTTCGCCAAGAGCTGTATTCACCAGGGTTTCCCGAAAATTCTCTTAGTGTTCGTAACACATCAGGTACTTTGTCGAGTTCATTAAGATTTTCGGAAAATTCCAAATCAATACTCTGTTCTATGCTCTTGTAAAAGTTGGCATGAGGGTTTATTATTGATTTCATAGTGGAAATTTTACATAGAGGCGCGAGTGCTAATAGTAGTGATTTAGTTCTACCAAAACCAAGTTGCAAGTTAGCCTAGGTGGTAGAGGAGCAGAATTCAGAGTGAAAGGTCGTGGGTTCAATTCTCACCCCGGGCAAGACCTTTTTTTAAATTATTTCTGGCAAGAAGTTTCTAGGAGAAGAAAACAACAGCAACAACAAGAGCAGATGATCAAACCAACGGGGACATCGAAAGATGGTCCCCCAACAACAACAAAAGGTGCTGGAACATCAGACGATGTAACAGCAGATACACAGATAGTGGGGCCATCCGAGGCCGAACAACAAATACGGCAGCATCTGCTGGACCTTCAAGGTCAAGAAAAATGACAACAATAGAGTCATCGGCACGTGTCGAGGCCAAAACCATGAGCATGGCAACTGCCAAAACAACAAGCCCTACCAAAGGCAAATCAACAGTGCCGGCATGTGCAGAAGCAACTGAGGCAAATAAGAGGAGGCGCTACATAAACTACAAGCCGAACCTTGTTGTGAAGAAGCGCATCGGTGATGCAGCCTAGAAAATTGAAGGTCGTGAACGGTCAGCCAAGTCATCGGCTCAGGCCAAAATCCAGAGGCAGCTGGACAGCTCCTCCAACGACGACGAAGACAACAACAACGACAACAAGGGAGAAGACGACGAGGCTGAGGCTGTTTCGTAATCGTCAAAGAGGCTGAAGAAGATAGTGGATCTGTCGTAGGAAGAAGAGGACGAACAGATTGAAACGCTCACGCAGCAGATTTCCTCGCTCATAGAGTTGGTTGAATCACTACGAAAGAAGCAGGAAGCGAGAAGAGAGAAGGAGCGCCAAGTGACTCTTGAGCAGTGCACCCGCCAACAAGCGCTCCAAGAGCAAGCTACTCAACCACAGCAGCCTCCTAAAGAACAACAACCACTCCCAGACCAGCAGCAGCCACAGAAGCAGCAATCAAGGAAGCAGCCAGAACAACATCTTCACAAACAGCAACCGCCTCGGCAACCTCAGCATCAGCCTCAGCAGCCACATGCAAAACAACAACAACAACCACAACAACAACGACAACAGACACAGAAGCAGCAACAGCAGCAGCAACAACTGCAACAGCAACAACCGCAGCAGTCACAACAGCAGCAGACTCAACAGCAGCCGACGCAACAACAGCAGAGACAACAGCAGCAGTCACAACAACAGCAAAAACAACAACAGCCACAAGCAAAGAAAGGTAAGGTGCCACCTATTAATACTTTTAAAATGGAAATTAAAGATACCATTGAAATATGTAGGTCCGTCGTAGGCAACAATTTTATAATTAAGCGGCTAAACGCAGACAGGCATTCTATTCAGTGCTCTTCTTTAGAGCACTACAAAAAAGTTAAAGACCTTCTGCCTCAAACTAAAACTGAGTATAATAGTTTCACCCCAAAGGAAGACAAGCTTCAAACAGTCCTCCTGAAGGGTAATATGTTTTGGGAATGAAAAATTGGAGCTTGGTTTTTAGGTCTTTATTCTTTAAGAGTTAATTCTAGACTGTCTGACTTATGATATAAATAAGGTGTTAGTAAGGTGTTAGTATGAGTAATTAGTATGAGAGCAAGGAGAGAAAGGAATTCAATACATAACATTCCCTCCTTTGTAAATTTTGTTTTTTTTTTTTTTTTGTTTTTTTTACTATACTTTATAAATATAATTACAACTTTATTTGTAATACATAAATTGATATACCGGTATATACAGATTCATATGTGAAAGTTAACTAAAATATAATTACATATTTACTTTTTTTTGAATTTTTTTTAAATTCATTATTTGGTTTAAATTTTATTTGTTTTTAACAATTATAGTTTAATTCCAAATTAATAAATATTCACATTTTTTTTTTTTTTTTTTTAATAATAGATATTCAAATTTTATAATTATTTAATTTTCTTATTTACGTTTCTTTTGCTTTTGTTTGTTTGATACATTTTTGTTTTCATTATTTATCTTAAAATTTTGCAAATCTTGAATGCGCTTAGATCGCCTCATTGGTAAACTGTTCGATCTTCTGCGAGTATATTGAACTGGAGCACTGAACAAACAAAATCACTATGTGTCTCATTTGTTTTGCTTAATTCTGAATTACAATTTTCATCATCGCTTACGGATTCTTGTTTGTGAAATGCCGGTTTATTTGTTGAGGATTCTTTACAAGGAACTTTAGATGAATCAAAAGTTACTCTTCTCTTAACTCTTTCACGTAACTGATCACCGTGAGCCTTTTTATGTGACCCATTCACCTTAATCTCATAAACAGTTTTCGAAAGCTGTTTAACGACTGTTGCTGCAACCCAACTTACAAAATTATTACGATAAGACCTATACCAAACTTCTTGTTTTTGTTTAAATTCATTTACTACCTTATCTTTTTCATTCTTTTGAATAAAAGTTGGTTTTTGTTTTGGCTCTAAATTAATATTTTCAGTACTTTTATTTTCAACTGTCGGCAAAATAAAATCAATTAAGGTTCGCGGTTTATACTTAAAAATAACTTGACTGGGTGATAAATTAGTGACTGTGCTGGGATTATTACGATATTGAAATAAAAAAATTTCAATTTTAAATTGTAACGAAGTACTTTGTGAATGTTTTTCTAATAATTCTTTCTTCAATGCTGACTTAACAGTTTGGACACTGCGTTCTGCAAACCATTTGAAGCTGGATGGTAATATGGAGAAGTGTTGTACTTTATATTATTTGCTTCATAAAATTTTAAAAGTTCTTTTGAGGTGAACGGAGGACCATTATCCAAAATGACTTCAACTGGAAGCCCAAAAATACTAAAAATTTGTCTAAAAACTTTAATAACATCTAGAGCCTTTGTTTGTTTCATAATAAAAACTTCCAACCATTTGGAATAATCATCGACGACTAAAAACAAACATTCTCCTTTAAATTTCAAAAAATCTACATGAACACGTTCGAAAGGGTGTGTTGTTGGACGCCAGGATACTAATTCAACACCGCTGGACTTACTGGAACACTGTTGACAAATGTCGCAAGATTTAGCGTAATACTCAATATCACGATCCATATTGAGCCACCATACCGAACCTCTAGCAACAGACTTCATCCGTACTATTCCAATATGTCCAGTATGAAGGATTTTTAAAACACTTTCTTTGAGCACTGCGGGTATAATAACACGCTGTCCAAACAAAATACAACCACTATTTATACTGAGCTCAAACTTTTCTTTACTTAGCCTAAGCAAAATCGGATCATCAATTTTAGAAGCCCAAGAGCTCTCTATATAACCTTTGAGTTTTATAAGTACTAAGTCTTTTTCAGTCTCGCTAGCTATGACATCGATTTTTAGTGGTAAATCACCCGTTATATTAAAAAAATTGATCATGCAGTCCACAACTTTCGTTGGCTCATTTAACGGCAATCTTGACAATGCATCAGCATTGCCCATCATGGAAGCCTTTCGGTATCTAATCTCATAGTCATATTGAGCAAGAATGATTGCCCATCTTTGCAACCGATGTGCCGTGATCTTATTTGTTTTTTTGTTCCCAAAGATAATCTCTAAGGGTTTATGATCGCTAAAAATAATAAATTTTTGTCCATACAAAAATTTATGCAAATGTTGCAAAGTAAAAATTACGGCCAGAGCCTCTCGCTCTATCTGTGAGTACTTTCTTTCAATTTCAGAAAGAGTACTTGAAACAAACTTAATTGGCCGCTCATCTCCATTTTCTTCTATATGGAACATTACACCACCTACTCCATATGCACTTGCAAACAACGCCCAGAGATTTGTTTTGATCATAGTGAACTAACAGGTGACACTCATCAAGCCAGCTCTTACTAGCTTGGAAAACTTTTTCATGTTCACTTGTCCAAATAAAAGCATTACCTTTTCTAAGCAAGTCATAAAGTGGTGCAAGACGGCTTGATAAGTTTCTTATAAAGGAACCATAAAAGTTCAGTAAGCCAATATAAGACTTAAGAGATGTAACATCTGTTGGCGATGGTGCATCTGAAATCGCTCTCATCTTATCTTGTTTTGGTTTTGTACCATCTTCATTGATAATATAACCCAAGTATTCAACTTGAGTTTCGAAGAATTTGCATTTTTCAAAATGTACCTTAACATTAAACTCTTGGAGTCTTACAAGGGTAGCGTTAAGATTATCGCTACATTCTTCCCAAGTAATACCGCCCACGATAATATCGTCTATATACGCTTTTACACGATTTAAATTTTGCAAAATTTTATCTATTACACATTGAAAATCAGATGGTGCTGACTTAATTCCAAATGGCAAACGGGTAAAGCTAAATAAACCACGGTCGGTATTAATTGTTAAAATTTTTTGAGAAGAACCTTGCCATCTAAACACAATCGTACCGACCCATTTTTCTTAGTCGCAATTACAAATGGCGAAGCCCAATCACAAAACTTAACTGGCTGTAAGATGCCAAACTCAATAAGCCTATCAAGTTCCTTGCTTACTGCATCTCTAAGACCGTATGGAACGGTGTACGCCTTGTGGAAAATTGGAGTGGCATCCTCCGCTAAAATAATATCAACCGAAAACTCTCTAATAGGATCATGGTATTTTTCATCAAAAACCTCTGGATATTTATTGCAAATCACGTCCACCACCGATTTACCTGAGTCTAGCCTATTAACCAAAATCAAATTTCTCCAATCTTTATACAACACATTCAACCAATTTCTTCCTATTAAACCCAAGAAGTCATTACCGTCACTTCTCTCTACCACCACCAGCTCCAAACTGTACCGAATGTTTCTATCTTCTTTTAACAATCCATTCACATTCACAATTATTTTTCCTGGCACATTCACCTTTTCACTTGTAACTACAGTTAAATTTTTGCCAAAACTTTGCAGATTGCAGCCATAAAACAATTTTCTGTATTGGTTTTTAGAAATAATCGAAAAACAGGCATCCGAATCAACCTCCATATCAACATACTCATCATTAATCGCAACACTTACAACAACAGCATCAGTTTTACCTAACATGGAAGATATATTACCTAACCTCAAATTTGATAATGATAAATTTTCACATGCATCATATTTTGTACTATTATTATGTACAGTCAAACTACTTATTCTATTTTTGTTATTGTTGTTAGTACTTTTATTGTTGTTACTCTGATAGCAAGCATTCGCATAGTGGCCCCATTGTTTGCATTTGAAGCACTGCACGTTCTTCAATGATCTTGATGATGGTCTGTTCCCTGATCTTCTTAAGGAGTGACGTGAAGACGATCTATTTTTGCGGTTGCCATAGCTTTGTGGTCGGCTACGGCCTACCCAATTTTGTTGAAACGAGTGTGAACTAGTTGATTTTTGCTGAATCTCTTTAACCTCACGTGCCGTCAATTGAAAATTAAGCGCCAATTTACATATGTCCTCAAACTTTTTGCTCACATCTTCGTTAATAAGTTTTCGTTGCAAATTTTCGTCAGTGACCGCAAAAATAAATTTGTCACACAGTGCCTGATCGAGGTAATCTCCAAATTGACAACTCTCGGCGAGAATCTTTAACTCCACGATAAAATCGCTGAGCTCCTCATTGTCTTTAATTTTACGAGACCAGAATTTAAACCTTTCAGCTCAAATATTTTTTGTTGGTGTAAAATATTCTTTTAATTTTTGTACAAGGGTTTCGTAAGTAAAAGAATTGATTGGATTGGGAGCAATCAACGACTTGAGTATTTTGTATAAATCTGCCCCCGCGAAGCTGATTAAAGAAGACACTTTATTGACGGATAATGCAGCATTTAAGATGCACATGTGATAAAATCTCTCCAAATACTGCTCGAAGTCTTCACCGATCACGAAGGGCTCCATGTGCCCAATTAAAGCATGATTAATATTAACAGTTTTATCCGGCATCATACAAAGCGGTAAATTGAATTTAACACGGTATGAATAAGCAGTATCACACAGTTAATTAATTATTAATATTGTGTTTTTTTTTTATATAAATACGCACACACTTTTGTTTGTTCTTTTTTTTTTTTTTTTATTTCCTCGTCGCCAAATAATATGTTTTGGGAATGAAAAATTGGAGCTTGGTTTTTAGGTCTTTATTCTCTAAGAGTTAATTCTAGACTGTCTGACTTATGATATAAATAAGGTGTTAGTAAGGTGTTAGTATGAGTAATTAGTATGAGAGCAAGGAGAGAGAGGAATTCAATACATAACAAAGGGTATCGAATCCTCTACGGATCCGCAGGCGCTCTTAGCTGAGCTCCGCCAAGTGGCGAGCGACGATCTCGATTTTATCGGGGTCAGACCGTTTACCACAGTCAAGGCCAGACGGGAGAAACGGAAGTTACCATTCTTCCTAGTTCAACTTTCTCCCCAAAGCAAATTGAGTGGTCTAAGGTTTAATGAAACACTAAAGTACAGACGTGTCAAGGTCGCTCAGTTTTTAAACAGCTTTCGTTTGCATTTTTAAGTTTCCATTATAGTTGAAAATACTACACAGTGTTGATTTTAGTTTTCTTTGTCACCTTAGAACATTTTTCTATGAGTTAAAGATACCAATATTTAAAGAAAAGTGTTAATTAATTATTCAATTAAATTAAATTCTTCATAAAAAACCACCGTAATGTCTGAGAAATAAAATTTCCAGAAGTGGAACAGCAACAAGTTGCTGGACCTAAATCACATCAGGGAACACCAAAGTTGTCTCTTTCATCTCCTCCATTGCCCAGGCTTCGTAGACAGACTAGCGCTCAAACTACCCTTGCTAACGAAACCCTTTTAAAGCAGATGGAGAAGCAGTTTACAAAACAAACAGAAACATTAACAAATCTGTCAAATAAAATGACTAGTATTGAAACGAAAATAATTAAAAAAATAGATCAAGAGATCAGTGAAATTCAAACAGTTATAAATAATTTTAGTTCGCGACTGTCAAAGCTTGAAGAAAAGCAGAATTCTTTGACTGAAGAAAACGAAATTATGCACCGTGAAATAAAAACAATGAATACACCTTTAGCATCTGTAAACCAAACCATAACAAACGTCACTGCAGATGTAGGTATTCTCAGAACAAAAACACAAGAAAACATGGCCGAACAACTAGCATCTGAATTATCCGAACTCAAACAATCACTTGAGGCTCAAGAAAACAACAATATTTCAATGGATGTGGTACTCTATAATATTCCAATCGATCAACCCAATCTACGTAGTATTTTCAACCATATATGCCTCACATTTAATACCAACAATACACAACATCTTCCGCACTCGCCCGATGGGAAATAGTAACACATGTGCAATTATTGTTAAATTTTTGTCACATTACGATAGGAACTTCGTTTAAAAGAAAATTGCAGAGTTTCGTAGAGTGCATAAACGCCAACTTACTTTGAAAGATGTAGAAGTAGAGTCTGACGTTCCCATCTTTATGCGCGAATGCTAAACATTAAAAAACCAAAACATTTTACATGCCGCACTGAATTTAGAGAAAATACAAAAAATATCATCTGCGTTCACGCTGCGAGGAATTGTTTACATCAAATGTCAATCACATGAGGAAGCCATTGAAGTTAAAAACATCGCCGATTTAGATTACATCGAACGAATGTCAGCGTTGCCAGGAGAGGTACCAAATCATGATGCCGATAGTGCAGTGTAGATCTGCTTAAAAATTGTGAGGACTTTTTATATGTATAATATTCAAAGTATCTAATAATTTCTTCTTTAACATATTTTGGTAAAATCAATATTGTGTTTCTTTTGCACATATAGGTAGGTAGGTAAGATGGCGGTTTCGCAGAACAACTGTTCCGAAGAAACCCAATTAGCGCGGAAAAGCGCCGTTTTGATACCATAACTCGTTTGACCTAATTTTTGTGATATAATGGTAGTGACTGTTAAGCTGAGGGGACTAGTTTTAGGTCTGTGCCCGCAGTCACAAGGGAAGAACCTAGCTCACACTGTGTGCTGGGTGGTTCCATTTGGACTGAGAGACGACCAATTAACTTTACACCAGATCTATATGAGGCTAGGCCCGTTCAAAGGCGGTACACCTGCCAGGTGTAAATCCGTGTTTTGATGCTTTCGCCGCAAAATAGAGTAAGTGCTAGTCCGAAAAGCTATTCCTAAAGGTAAGTTCCATAAACTTAAAAGGTGAAAGTTGAAATGGAAAGTGAGTGAGTGCTTTGAAAAGGTAAGGGGACCAGTTTTTGGTCTGTGCCCGCAGTCACAAGGGAAGAACCTAGCTCACACTGTGTGCTGGGTGGTTCCATTTGGACTGAGAGCCTGCCCAATAACTTTACACTAGATCTATATGAGGCTAAGCCCGTTCAAAGACAGTTTATACCTACCAGGTATTAATCAGTACTCTGATGCTATTGCCAAAGATAGAGTAAGTGCTAGTCCGAATAGCCAGTCCTAAGCGAAAGTTCCAAAAACTTCCAAGGTGAAAGTTGAAATAGAGATATTGCTTGGTTTGTTAGAGCCAACTGGTGCTGTTGAGAAAAGCGGTAAAATCATTTATCCTTTTGTTCAACAGCACGTTTAGGTTGTCGAGAAACAGGCTACCAAATGCCTGGAGGCGAGACCTAGCCAGAGCCGGACAGTGGCAGAGGAAATGCTCAATAGTTTCCTTCTCCAGCGGATTTCTACAACTACAGCAGTAGCTGTTGAAAGGAATGCGCAGTTTAGCTGCGTGTTCGCCTATTGGCCAATGGCCAGTGACGATTGCAACGACCCTGGCTGTGTCTATTCTGTTTCGTTTTATTAAATCATTCGATCTGTTTTTGTCATAGGTTGGCCATATCTTTCTAGTTATTTTACAGGTTGCCAAACCTTGCCACCTCTTTGTTGATTCTGAAAGGAAATGGTCATATATTCTGCCCTTCACGAAGCCCAGTGGAAGATCTACTGATTCCGCCTGAGAGACGAGAAGGGCTGATCCTTGCCTAGCAAGATCATCTGCTCGCTCATTGCGCTCATTGGATGTCGCTATGGCCTGGGACCCATACGAGAGAAATTTTTATACTATCACTGAAAACTGAGAGCTCTGCTCTGCATTGATGAACTATCTTTGAAGACACCAGGCAGCTGTTAATTGCCTTAATTGCAGCTTGGCTATCTATACAAATGGCTACATTGTGAATATTATGGTTAGATATTGTTTTTTGTTTGAGTATCCTACAGGCTTCCTTAATAGCAAGCACTTCAGCTTGAAATATGCTGGCAGCGTCGGGCAGGCGGAACGATTGACTAATTTTAAGTTTGTCGGAGTAAACACCCGCCCCAACTCCATCAACCATCTTTGAGCCGTCAGTGAAAATTGTGGTGTCATATTCATTTGTCACCGTATCGTTCTTCCATTCGTCTCTGGTAGGAAAAAGCACATTGAAACTTTTATCAAAGTCAAGACAAGGGTATTGGTAGTCAATATGGACTGAGCGAAGATCTATCGGCAACAGTTTTAAAATTTTTCCATGACCATAGGGTCTTTCTGCCGAACAGCTTGCTTCTTTAAGCCTGGTTGCACTGCAGGATACCATGTATTTGATGTGAAGGTCTAGAGGCAAAAGATTAAGAATAACGCTTAAGGCATCGGTTGGGCAAGATCTAATTGCACCTGTGGAACCTATGCTGGCTGTTCTTTGAATCTTTTTTAGTTTGTCTATATTATTTTTTTACTTAGGGCTGGCCACCATACGATCGATCTGTATGTTAGAATTGGACGAACTACAGCTGTGTAAGTCCATAATATCATTTAAGGCTTCAGACCCCATTTTTTCCCGAAAGTTTTACTACATGCATAGAAGGCTATACTTGCTTTCTTCACACGTTCTTCGATATTGATTTTCCAGCTAAGCTTAGGGTCCAGAATAACTCCTAGGTATTTAGCTTTTGTTGATAGAGAAAGAGTGTGACCGTTCAACTGGGGTAGGGTGAAGGGGGGAATTTTAGTCCTAGTGGTGAAGAGCATCAATTCGGTTTTATTTGGATTGACACCTAGTCCACAACTAGTAGCCCAGATGTCAACTCTTTTCAAGGCAGTTTCCATGATATCACTTATCACTGTAGGAAACGCCCCTGATGTCATAACCACCAGGTCATCCGCATACGCCACCGCCTTTACACCACAGTTGTCCAGTTCACAAAGGATTGTGTCCATGACAAGCAACCATAGTAAGGGGGATAGAACTCCTCCCTGAGGTGTACCCCTATCTACGAGTTTAATAATGTGGTCATTACCCAACGTTGCTTGAATGATTCTTGATCTTAACATGGATAAAATCCATTTTGTAATGTAAGCATTGACGCCGAACTTGACAAGAGATCCCTGAATCGAATTTAGCAAGAACGTTATTGAAAGCTCCCTCGACGTCAAGGAAGGTTGCAAGGGTATATTCTTTATATTGAATTGTTTTTTCAATGGTGCGCACCACCTCGTGAAGAGCCGTTTCCGTAGACCTTCCCTTTAGGTAAGCGTGCTGTGATTTGGAAAGAGGATTTCTATCTAAAATCCCTCTAATGTATATGTCAATTATTCTTTCCAGTGTTTTCATGACGAAGGAAGTGAGGCTGATGGGCCTAAAGTCTTTTGGGGCTTCGTGTCCCCGTCTCCCCACCTTCGGAATGAAAATAACTTTAACTTGTCTCCACGACTTGGGGACGTAGTCAAACCGGAAGCAATTTGTGAAGAATACTTCTAACCAGGGTACAGCCGTGTTATGCAACTTCTGTAGCATTATGGGAATAATGCCATCTACACCTGGAGATTTGTATGGGGAGAAGCTATTAATTGACCAGGAAATCTTTTCCTTGGTTATAATACCATGAATATTTTCTAAGTGTTCTGACTGAGCACTAAGGGCATTGTCTGTTACTAGGCTGTAATCCTTACAGCCTGGGAAATGGGTTGTCATTAAAGCCTCTAGAGATTCGGCTGAATCCACTGTCCAAGTACCATCCTCCTTTTTGAGGAGAGATGGACATGAGTGTTGTTTTGACAGTATTTTGCCTAGCCTAGCAGAGTCTTTTATATTTTCAATTGATTCACAGTATTCTTTCCAAGCCAGCCTTTTGGCTGAGGATACGGCTTTTTTGTAATCTTTGAGGCAGTCCTTGTACGGTTGCCATTGTTTGCTAACGTAGCAGATATTGAAGGTCTTTCTTGTAATCTTCCTAAGATTTGAAAGATCTTCATTCCACCATGGAGGGAAAGTTTTTTTTATTGTACTTAACTGGACAGGAAGCTTTGAATGCTACATTCAGAGCCGTTTCAAAAGTGCTTACTTTCGCCTCCAGTTCTTCTACAGAATCTAAAACAAGATTCGGTACAGTTCTTAATTTGGAACTTACAACTTGACTGAATTTGTTCTAGTCGGTTTTTTTGGGGTTTCTAAACGGGACAGGGGGCTTAGTGTTAAGACCTAATTCGTAAAGTATATACCTGTGATCGGAGAATGATCTCAGTGTAGATACTTTCCAGTTTTCCAACCTGACCTGTTCACTATTGTTTGTTAGTGTAACGTCTAGCACATCTTCCCACCCTTCAAACGTATCCGTACTCGGGAAAATGAAGGTGGAGATATTGCCTCTGTTACAAATAGACATGTTGTTAGAAATAATGAAATCAAATAAAGACTCACCTCTTTCGTTGATTTCGGAACTGCCCCATACCGTGTGCCTAGCATTGGCATCACAACCCAGTATGAGGTTGGCATTGTTGATCTTATGGACCAGAGTGGCAACTTCCTCGGGTGGTGCAATACTATCGTGGGCCATATACGCTGATCCTACGTATAGTCCACCTACACCTTCTGTTTCCAGTCTGACAACTGTCAGGTCTGGAGTGCTAAAATTAGGACATAAAAATACTTTTAAATGTTTTTTAGCAATAATACATGTGCGAGGGTTACCTTGGTTATTGTTGTTTGAGATGTAATAGAGATTGTATAGCTGGTCTTGAAGCCCGCAGATCTTATGGCTTCGAACCCATGGCTCTTGAATGATGCCGAAATCCACATCTTCCTCCCTGAGAAAGATTCTGAGATTGTCTGAAGCACTTTTTGAGTGGATTAGCTTGAGCTTCATGCCTTTCCATGCATCACTAATCTTAGTGACGCAATTGCCAAGGAATTCCTTCGACAACTGATCCTTGCACTTGAAGACCCTATATCCTCTTACCGTCTCAGCAGAGCTGAAGGATGGAGAGGGCCCTCCCTTACCCTCTAGGATATGTTCCACCAACATACCCTGCAGTCGAGCCTCAATAGCGTTCCACGCTTCGAGGACTGGTTTCCCTGTAGAGGAAAACTCGTCCGTCAGCGCAACTTGAAGGTCGTCCCTGACGATCTCACTCAAAGTTTTCGCCACTGGCTGACTGCCGGATGTGGATGGTGGAAAGTTTTTTTTATTTCTGGCAAGAACTGGAAGAGCCTTACTCTTTTTCGAAGGCCAAGAAGTCTCATCCTGAGACCTGTTGCGCTTTGCAACTTGCTCTTTCCTCTGAAGAGTAGCGCCCTCCAAGAACTTGCTATATTCTTCAACAATTTTGGAGAACTTCTCCCTGTCCTCACGATCGCGTTCGCTTAATGCTTGCGTTTCTTCTCGTTTCGCAATTTTTTTCAGGACGAACCTAGCATGGTTGAACTGGGCCTTGCGAGTCGTGCGATGGGACCTATGTTTGTTTGTCCGGCCTTGTTTTTGTGTTGTGATTAGCACCCGCTCACCGCTGGTGCTCTGAGTGCTAACCGAAGGTTTTGGTGACGATGGAGTACTACTACGAGCAGCACTACCTTCGGCACCGAAGTTGATAGTTGTCTCCTGACTGGAGGCAAGCAGTTCGTCTTCTGACGCGCTGCCAAGTTCGTTAAAGTCTGTCATATCAACGTCTGGTTGTTGTTGTATTTGGGGTCTGTAATCGTTCGTCATGTCATCGTCTGGGGTTTTGGGTTTTAAAAAATCTATTTTGGTCCCACGAGTAGTACGGAAAGGAGGTCAGCCCCGGCAGAGCCGATATACCGGGGTAAGGTAAAGAATATTTCGGGCCTTGTAACTAGGCACCCGAAAGAGCTCGTTAATGACTGGCTTTTCCCCCAGCCTTCCATTTCTTCAGCACGGATTGTGTTCTAAGAACGCTCACACCACCTTGAAAATCAGGAACCTCGTATCAATGGTCAGATTGCATTTCTGAAGAGTTGAACTATTAAAGAGTAAAGGAACTCCTCAGCGAATTCAACCTGACCTTAGCTAACCACCTGTTATTGCCAAAATCGCACAAAACAACTGTAGTGATCATTGCCCGCCCGGCACCCACTTGGAGGGTTAGAAACGAGGATTTATGCCGAGCTTTGCACATATATTCATGTATTAATTTTTTTCTTTTTTCTATTATTTCTTTTATAATTAATTTCAAATGTTATTGATTTATTTTTATTTAATATTTAGCACCTGTGTAGCAACGGACCACTATTATAATGCAAATTGCAGCACATTATATATTTATTTTGCTCTTCTAACTAGACAAATCATACAGTTCTTAAAAAATGATAATGGTTGAGCAGAACTTAAATAATACAGTTTCCAATAGTGAGTTAAATGTTAATATTCCTAAAACCATATTAAAAGTAATGGTTTCTCAGAACCAAGGTTTTAAATTATGTCACATAAACGCGCAAAGCCTTTTTAAGAAAATAGATGAGTGTCGGGATTTGTTTGAGGGTTCCGGAATTGATGCAATAGGAGTGTCGGAAACGTGGTTCAAAAATGATGTTTTGCGATAGATTTTATAATTAAAAGGGTTATAAACTATATAGGGCTGATAGGCTGAACCGAATGGGTGGTGGAGTTGCATTGTATATCAAAGAATCACTCTCAAGTAAAATTAAGTTTTTTTCTTCACCGAATTGTGCTTTCGAATATGTTTTTGTGGAAATTTCAAGCCAGTGGGAAAAACTTCTTTTAGGTGTAGTTTACAGGCCATATTCTTATAATGACATAGCGCCTTTATCGACCCTCCTTGAAGAATACTCTGTAAGTTTTCATAATATAATACTTTGTGGGGATTTTAATAGCAATCTATTGGTCGATGAAACATTGATAGACACCATGCGAACATTTAATTTAAGCCCGGTAAATGTTCAAAATCCGACTCATTTTTTCACGTGACTCAAGTACCTTGTTGGATCTATTTTTCGTTTCTGATTCTAACAGAGTACAACTATATGACCAATTATCAGCACCTGGTTTTTCCCGACATGACATGATTTATCTCTCCTTTGAATTCAAACTTATTAAGACAAATACTGTATTTCAATATCGTGATTTTAAAAATTTAGATAGGATAGCTCTTGAGTCTGATGTTATGTTAATAAATTGGCATAGGGTATATCACTTACTCTCTCCTGATGAGCGGGTTGAAGTTCTTCAAAATAATGTAAACTATTTGTTTCAGACTCATGTTCCATTAAAAAGAAAAATCGTCAAGCATGGAGATAATCCTTGGTTTCCCGATGAGATACGCAGCTGTATGAATAGAAGGAACTATTTCTATAACAAATGGAAACGTTTCAAAATAGCAGAAGATCGTCGAAAATACCGGCAGTTGCGTAACGAGTGTGTTAAGCTTATTAACACCGCCAAAACCAGATATCATACCCGTAACCTCAATCTCTCTCTAAATGGTCGTAAGCTATGGAAAAATCTTTGCGAGATTGGCATAGGTAAGAGTCAGCACTCGGATATTGACTTTAATTGCAATGAATTGAATCGAACGTTTATATCTTCTGTCCAAAACCCAACAATGGTGATTAGATTATACCTTTTTCATCATCTCTTAATTATTATCCATCATCTGACGTGCAATCCACTTTCGATTTTTTAAGAGTTACCCATGAAGATGTTGTTGAAAGTTTTATTTCAATTAAGTCTAATGCCACAGGTCTCGACAATCTTCACCCTACATTTTTAAAATCGCTTCTCCCTCTTATATTACCCTACGTGAGTCATAGTTTTAATACTATTCTGACGAAAAGTATTTTCCCCTCACAATGGAAAACATCAAAAGTTATTCCAGTTTTGAAAAACCGCAGCACTCAAGAATTTCGTCCTATATCAATTCTCCCATTCCTGTCCAAAGTCCTTGAAAGACTCATGCACAAGCAGATTTGCCAGTTCATCACCTACAATAATCTGCTTAGCACCAAACAGTCCGGCTTTAGAGCGCAACATAGTTGCACTACTGCGCTTTTAGAGGTTATCGAACAAACAAGAAGAGCATTGGATGGTAATAAAGTCACATTTTTGGTTCTTCTTGATTATTCTAAAGCATTTGACACTATTGATCATCATATTATGTGCCATAAACTATCCACTGTATTTTGTTTTTTTTTTTTATAATGCACACGCGCTCAAGGGGTTTGTTATAGCCCTTTAAATGATAAGTCACAGCGCGAGCGATAGGAATTTAGGGAGGAAGGGAAAGGAGGTGTCGATGAACATTGATCTTGAATGTCTGCAGATCAAAATGGCAAGGAAAAATTGTGCCAGGCAATTCATTCCACATTCGTGTTGTACGGCTAAAGAAAGAATCTCTATATTTCACGGTACGACCGAAATTGGGCTCAAGTGTAAACTGATGAGCGTTCCTAGCAAGACGAGTGTTACGGGAGAAATGTTTAAGGGGTGGAACGCAGCTGGCTACCTCAAGTGAACATTTTTTATAAAAGAACCTGTAAAATAAAGAAAGACAAGAAACATTTCAACGATGTTCGAGTGATGGAAATGTTTCCTCAATGTTTCTCTCTCCTATCAATTTTAACGCCTTTTTCTGAACTCTGTCGAGCAGGTGAAGAAAAGTTTGAGAAGCACCTGCCCAGAGATGGGAATTATACTCGAGTTTAGGGCGTATAAACGCCTTGTAAATTGTAGCCAGATCAGAAGGGGTGAAAAACTTCTTGCATCTATTAAGAAAGCCTAAGCATCTTGCAGCATTCTTAGCAATCTCAAGTATATGATCATTCCAACGAAGGTTGTCACTGATACACATACCGAGTACTGAAAGCTTTTCGGCCTCCTCGATGCAAGTACCATTCATGGATAATGGCATAGGGGGTATGTTTAACTTTAACGACAAAAGACAGCATTGAGTTTTCGACGCATTAAACTCCACACGATTTCTGATACCCAAATTCACAATGCTGTTTAAATCGGAGTTTAATGAGCTTATCATACGGTGACGTTCTAATAACACGTCCGAAGGCGAAGGCCGTGAATTATCAAACGTATATGAAAAGCTGAGGGTTGAGTCGTCAGCAAAACAATTTAATGGATTAGAAGTCACAGACAAGAGATCATTTATAAAAAATGAGAAAGAGAGTCGGAGACAGAACGGAGCCCTGGGGCACACCAGCATTTATTTTGTGGAGATCAGACTTGAAACCGTCCAATACAACTTGTATTGAACGGTCATGAAGATAGCTTCTAATCCAACGAATAAGAGTATCATCGATACCAAATGCACGCATTTTCGATAAAAGAGCTTCATGCCAAACTCTATCAAACGCCTTTGAAATATCAAGCGCAATAATCTTGCTTTCGCCAAAGCGATGCACAGATTTGTTCCACTGTTCGGTGAGATATGTCATCAGATCACCAGTGGAACGATTGCTACGAAAGCCGTATTGCCGGTCATTTAAAAGCTTCCGATCTTCGAGATATTTCTTGAGCTGACGATTTATCAGCGTTTCCATGACCTTGGAAAGAAGGGACGTAAGTGCAATTGGTCGGTAGGAGGAGGGGGAGGAGGAATCACCTTTTTTAGGGACGGGCTGGACAAATGATGTTTTCCATTTACTAGGAAAGATACCTGAACGATAGGAGCTATGGAAAAGCTTACGCAATGGTTTTTCCAGCGATGAAGAACACCTCTTCAGAAGTATAGGGGGTATACCATCCGGGCCAGCGGATTTGTGTATATCAAGATCTTGAAGAACTCTTGCTACTGTACGAGTGCGGAAAAATACCTGTCCCATAGAAAAATTAACGTTCTCAAGTACAGGAGGGACATTGTTGCTTGCAGGCAACGTAGAACTTGCAGCAAAATGAGCTGCGAGCATATTCGCCTTCTCTGAAGAGCTGACAATTGGATTATTGTCGACGATGAGCGTTGGAACTGATGATGACGTTTAGTTCTTGACGTTTTTTACAAATGACCAGAAGTTTTTACTGCCTTTGGGACATTGCAGAATTTTTTGCCGTTATTTCTGGTCATGTAAAAATTTCGTTTTGTGTATAACGGAGTTGCACGAGTTCCTAACTTGTTTATGTTTCTTCCGATTTTCCTCAGATGGGTTGGCTTTATAGGATCGGAAGCTTACTTCTTTCAACCTGATAGCTTCTTTACACTCTTCGGTAAACCAAGACTTTTCTTTTGGTTTGATACATTTTGTTCTGTGAGGGACAAAAGTTCTCATTCCAAGCAAAATCACTTCTGTAATCATTTCAGCACTGGCATCAATGTCATTATCGAGGAAGCATAATGACCAGTTAAAGTTGCGAAAGAAATTATTCAGACCGTCCCAGTTGGCTTTCTCGTATTGCCAAACGGTCCTAGTGGGAATTTTTTCTTTAACTGGATGATTGGAGATCGAGAAATTAGCTGAAATGACACAATGGTCCGAGGTGCCAAATGGAGAAGTTACTTTAATAGTATATTTATCAGGGTGGGAAGTAAGGAACAAGTCAAGAGTATGGGCGGAATGCCCATCAACATCCGGTATACGGGTAGGCTCATCGACAAGCTGAGTAAGATGGTTATACTCAGCAAAGATCTCGGTATACCTTCCTTCGAGTGTTGTCTGGCCAGAATAGCGGAGCCAACTTGAATTGTTTACATTGAAGTCGCCCGTAATCACGACTTCAGTGTGAGGACAATGGGAAACAATTCGGGAAATTGAATCTGACAGAATATCTAACTCATCACAAGTAGACATGCTGTCAAGATTCGGACTCCTGTAAATAAAACAGTAATGAATGATATGCTTGCGGACAGTGAATTTGAGCCACAGGAAATTAAAGTTCGTATTAGAACAATGCCCATATTGGGGAAGGCTCTGGCAAGCAATATCATTTCTAACATAAACGACAAGACCATGGTGGGAAAAAAGTAATGGCACTAAGTTATATCCAACCAAACAAAATTCTGATAAATCAGTATTCTGTCCAACCTGGGTTTCACTTAATGCCAAAACAGCTGGCCTGTATTGCACAGTATGGGCGTACACAGAAAAGAAATTCTTCCTAAGCCCACGAACATTTGAATAGACAACACAAAAATCACTTACCATTCTGAAAAACAAAACACAAAAAAATCGACTTTGACGTACCTAAGTTCAACTGTGAAGTGTAGGCCCATATCAAATCAATGATAATCAAACTGTCCTAGGTGTTATGCCCATAAGACAATTTGTACACGAAATTAATATATAGAGGTATACACAACACAATAGAATTATTCGACAAATGCTATTTACCCATCCACCACAAACTTCTTGCGATAAGCCTCACAAGAGGCTTGCAGTGCATAGAAAGCAACAGTTATGAGTGAGCTCGGGTGGAGAGGATGGGTGATGTCGGATGCTGTGCTGTGGTTTCTATTTTTTTGTTTTTTTGTTTTTATTTTTTTTTTCTATATTTGGGGGACACACGCGCACAGAGCTTTTAACGCGACCGCTCACGACGAGTACTTGATCGACACCTGTTTCTCCCCTGAAGCTGTTAAGCTAATTTTTTCTTACTTGTCAGGACGAAGCCAAGCTGTGGTAAGTGGTAACCAATCTTCAGATTCTCTTCCTTTATACCGTGGAGTTCCGCAAGGATCTATTTTGGGCCCACTTCTTTTCTCGCTTTACGTAAGTGATGCTCCACTTGCCATAAAATATTGTGATATACGCATGTTTGCTGATGATGTCCAACTTTTAATTAGTTCTGACTTAGGAATGATTGAAGACTGTGTAAATAAATTAAATTGTGACTTAAAAAATATCTTGGAGTGGTCAAATAGCTGTGGTCTTGTTCTCAATCAAAACAAAACAAAATGTCTTGTAATATCAAAAAAAAAAACACTTGATTTATCTTACTTCCCAGTGGTAGAGTTAAACGGAGCACCAGTAGAGTATGTTGACGAATCTAAAAATTTGGGAATATGCTTAAACAGGTCATTGACTTGGAAAACCCATGTGAATAAAACAGTTGGAAAAGCATATGGAGCACTGAGAACGTTATCTCTCACTAAAAGTTTCACACCCATAGAAACTAGAAAAATGTTAGCTAAAACGATCGTTGTTCCTATCTTAACATTTGGTTGTGAAATTTTTTCATGTTTAGACTCTTGTTCCCTAAGAAGGTTAAATGTAGTATTTAATAATGTTGTCCGATATGTATATGGGCTCAAGCGTCGTGACCACATATCTGGACCATCAAAGAGTTTATTCGGTGTTAGTTTCGAAAACTACCTTAAATATAAAACACTGGTATTGTATTTCAAGATTATTTCGCCCCAAGTACCTTCATTTTTATATAACCAAATCCAGTTCTCCTCATCAACTCGTACAAATCAAATAGTAATCCCTTCACACACTTGCCTTGTTTCTGAGCGACAATTTTTGATTAACGCTGCTCGTCTTTGGAACTCTTTGCCTCATCAGTCAAGAAGAGCAAATAACTTAACGTGTTTTAAGCGTGACTTGCTAACATATTTGTCTACCGTATAAGTTTGTATTTTATTTGGTATTAACTTGTCTTTTGCTTCATTTGGTGCTAGTATACATTTATAAATTTTTAAATTTATTTCTAGTATTAATTTTGAATTTTTTAATTAATATTAATAATATGAATATTATCTTATGAATATTAAAAATTTATCTTCTTTTTATATCATTTTTTTTGTATATCTTTTTGTAAATCAATTAAAAGTCCTTTTCTTAGGCTTAATCAATTTGAAAGATGTATATCTTAAGATTAAGTTCCTTATTCGAAATAAATAAATAAATAAAATAAATAAGGAATATAACAGTCCTGGATTACCAAGTTCTACGATGGGAAAAATTAAACAAGCAGAAAGACATGCTTCAATGCATGAACTGCCAAGGGTTTGGACACGTTGCAGTTAACTGTGGTATGGACCCAGTCTGCGTTAAATGTGGAGATACCCACAAAACAGGGGAGTGTAAACTTGGCCAAAATAGGGTCACAGATATGACCCAGTTAAAATGTGCTCTCTGCCGAGGCTCCGGGCACCCCGCAAACTATCGGGGATGTCCGAAGTTTCAGTAGATAAAGCAAAACAAAGCCCAAAAGATAACAGTTGAGGTGAGACGCCCTGAAGTACGCCAGACAACAACTTCCGTCAATCCCGCAATGTCTTACGCCCAAATGGCGTCTGGAAAGGGAAAAACGGTACAGCCTCAACCACAGTTAGCCAACCAGGTCCAAGTGCCTACGGCTCCTGTGCCAGAGGCAGATCTGATGCAGGTGTTGCTGACCATTCATGGTCAATTAACCGACGTCAGGGAGCAGGGAGATCAGGGAGCAGGTGGTTAGGGTGGATTATCTCTACTCTATTCTGCCGGCAACGCGAAATGGTTAAAGCCACGCTGCCTGAGCGACCCTTTAAGATTCTAGCTGTGAATGTAAATTCGCTGATTAGGACTGAACGTAGAGCAAACCTCCTTCATTTTCTGCAAGACCAAAGTCCTGATGTTATTATAGCTAGCGAAACTAAGCTTAATCAGAAACACAAGCTGACTAATAAAAATTACAATATCGTAAGAAGGGATCGGCCCAACTCCTATCAAGGGGGTGGGGTCGCAATCTTCATACGAAAGGGCATTAAACATAAAGTTATATATAATAGTGAAGTGCGAAGGTTCGGGTTGCTAGAAGCCTGCATCGTTTGCATTCCTCTCCAGCAGGGGAAAAGAATGTACGCAATCGCAGTGTACGCACCTGACGCACCTCAGTCAGCTAATTTTATCGCAGAGCTCGAAAAAATTTTCGAATGCTTAAGACTGAACTTGGATGAGAATTATTATCTCATGGCAGGGGACTTAAACGCCAAACATGTAGATTGGGGAAACCAAATACAAAATCCTTGAGGGAACCATCTTTTTAATTGGATGGGTCGATACAGTGTTGAGTGTAGGATCGACCTTCTGGCTACAGATAGACCGTCATTTCCGAGAAGTGGTAGTTTTCTGGATCTTTTACTGCTTGACTCACGACTTGTTATAACTGACGCAACAAATCAACAGACAAAAAACTGTTTACGAACGATTGAATACGACAGTGATCACTGCGGACTTGCCACCGTAATACAGCTTCCGATCGAACTTGTGGAGTTTTATGAGTATGTGCCTGTGCACTCTTACAATTTCAGTAAGACGCGCTGGCCACGCTTCTTCAACGCCTTGGCAAGAGAAATACGTTCCGATGACATTTCTCCACCAAATGACAGAAACCTGACGAACCTCGAGATCGACGGGTTCCTGACTCAAATGGATACGACTATAAAACGAACAATGGACAAAACAATCCCAAAATATAAGGAACAAGACCCTACTGGTTTATACAAGAACGCGACAATCGACGCACTACACCGACAAAAAAGTGGTCTGCTGACTAGATTGAAACTTCTGTACAGACGTTTCACGGACACACGTGATCTGGAGATTAGGACATTGAAGTCGTCGATCAAAAACATTAACGGTATGAATAGACAAAACTATAGATTATCTATTAATTTCTAGCGACCCTAGTATGTTTCCCCAAATAAATAAGATATTTAGAAGAAATGATCAAAACGATCTTCCATGTCTTAAACTCCAGAGGACAACAGATAACGAAGACGTACTAACGATTGCGGGAATTGATCCGGAAGGTGCCGTTTTCGATGATAATTAGTATATGATAGAAGATCCTCAGGAAAAGGTAGAGCTTTTAAGCAAGTGTATAAGGTGAATGCTAGCATTCGTCCGAGTCATGACCTGGAGAACAGAGCCTTACTGCACAACTTCTACCTTGGAAATAACATAACGCAATGGCGATCTAGAATACTGGTTTCACCGGGTTCAATGACGAAAACGGACCCAGTTCATTGTTAATTTCGAAGGTAGAACTTCAGTTAATTTTTCAAACATTAAAAAAAATTAAATCTGCGGGGGTCGATGGTATACCCAACATTGTGTTACGACATCTCCCTGAGGAAGCCATAGACATTTATACCACGCATTGAATAATGCATATTATCCAGTGAGTTGGAAGACAGCTGTGGTCCATCCTCTCCCCAAAAAGGGAAAGGACAGCTCCAATCCGGCAAATCTTCGGTCGATAAATCTTCTTCCAAGTATCAGTAAGGTATTTGGCAAACGCCACCATCGCCGAGCGAAATGGACCCAGTTCATTGTTAATTTCGAAGGTAGAACTTCAGTTAATTTTTCAAACATTAAAGAAAAAGAAATCTGCGGGGGTCGATGGTATACCCAACATTGTGTTACGACATCTCCCTGAGGAAGCCATAGACATTTATACCACACTGTTCAACAACGCATTAAATAATATATATTATCCAGTGAGTTGGAAGACAGCTGTGGTCCATTTTCTCCCAAAAAGGGAAAGGACAGCTCCAATCCGGCAAATCTTCGGTCGATAAGTCTTCTTCCAGGTATCAGTAAGGTATTCGAAGAGATTCTCAATAGTGCTCTGTTTAAATGGGCTGAGGACAAGAATATTATTCCAGACAATCAGTTCGGCTTTAAGGCGGGACATGACACTATTCATGCCGCGTCTAAGTTAGTTTCTGATGTTCAATGGAACAAAGCAAAAAATCAATGCACGGGTGCCGTTCTGGTTGATTTAGAGAAGGCTTTCGACACCGTATGGTTAGAGGGTCTTTATCTAGAATTAACTAGATTTGGCATAAGTAAACCACTGTTAAATATGCTTCATGACATGCTCAATGGTAGAAAGTTTGTTGTCAAAAGTGGCAATGTAACTTCGACCACAACTTTTGATATTAAAAACGGTCTACAGCAAGGAGCTGTGAACTCGCCGATTCTTTTTAGTATTTACACCAGCGATCTGATAGGTAGTCTCACTCAATCGATTGCGTATGCCGATGACCTTGTAGCGTACAGGACGGGTCCAAAAGTTGAAGTCATCAGAATTCTCTTGCAGCGTGACTTCGACAAGATTCAGCGATATTGTGATGACTTTAAGTTAAAAATTAACTTTCAAAAATCAGAAACTATCCTGTTTAGAACCCCTTTGTCTAAGACTTCTAGGTATACACGAAAAAACTGGAGAAATCTAGTGATCGTTGGACCAAGTGGACATCCACTGGCGAGTAAAGATGTAGTAAAGTACCTTGGTATCTGGGTAGATCAGTATCTATATTTCAATCGACATATAGATGCTGCTCTGGCCAGAGCTAGGGGAGCGTTTGCTCTGACAAGACTGTTGTTTTATAGCAGCCGCCTTGAAAACAGGGTGAAGGTGATTTGCTACATGGCCCTCATCCGGCCGATGATTGCCTATGGGCGCCCTGTGTGGTTTAACGTTGCCCATCTCAAATGGAAAAGATTCGGGTGTTTGAGAGGCAGTGTCTTAGGACCTGTCTTGGATTACACAGAACACCAGAGTCGGAGTACAAATATTATTATGCCAACGAGGTCTTATACAACGGGGCCAATATAAACAGGATAGATAACTTTTTAATTAAGCTGATTCGGGTCATATTGCAAGAGCGATGACCTCAGCCAATGGACTTATTTTCGGGGCTTACTACCCTAATGATGAATATAGTGAGAGCGTTCGTCTTAACGGCTTCATCCTGCCCGAGACATTCCTCTATTTAGGCAGTGGGGGGCTGATACAGGATAAATTGGCGGCTCCGTTGATCTACCACGTCGGCCGTAGAACTGTGGATCGGCGACTCCTGTATGATCGAGACGTCGGCTCTGGGAACGAAGCAGAGCGTCTGCGGTTCAGTAGAGCTGTGCCCCTTCGGGACAGAAAGAACTTGGTTAAGCAAGTAAAACAATTCTGGTGGTTGGGGGACCACTTTGATATTGATGGTTGACCAAAGTTGTTGTCTAGGCCGACCTACGTATTTTAAGGTATCAATAGGTTATTTTATGTAGGACAGTGGTGGCACCAAAAAAAAAATATAAAAAAAAAAACTGTATTGCTTTTGTGGATATGTGCATTTGGCGCTAGTATATATGTATATATATCATATATGCATATGTATAGGTGTGTGTGCATTTGCATAAGCTGCTGCGACAAAAAAAAAAAAAAAAGCTGCTGGTGGCTGTTCTAGTCTTAAGTTATTTTAAGTATTTTTAAGTAGTTTTAAGTTATTTACGTATATTTATTACGTATATTTTAGTTTTATTTAGGTTTATTTAGTTTTATTTAGGTAAGGGGTAGTTTTAAGTTTTGTATAAAAATGTCAAAGAAAAACGAGTTTTATAGAATTTCTCGTTTAGTTTAAAATAATATTGAATTTTAATATAAGTTAGTTAAGTTAGTCTACGCCGAAAGGCATTTTTTAATATAGTTATAGTATAATAACATACCACCTGTTATTATACTGACTTTAAGGCCGCCTATAATAGCATAGCCAGGGTAGAACTTTACAAATAAATCCCAAATAAATTGACACGACTATGTAGGTTGACCATGACCAACGTAACAAGCCAAGTAAAAATAGCCGGATTGCTATCCAGACCAATCAACATCTTTAATGGACTCCGACAAGGGGATGGTTTGGCCTGCCTCCTCTTCAACCTGGCGTTGGAGAAAGCAATCCGTGACTCTGGCACGGCAACAAGAGGGACCATCGTCAACAGGTCTAGCCAGATACTGGCTTACGCAGACGACATCGACATTATCGGAAGAACCGAGCAAGCTGTACACGATTCCTTCATCCAGATTGAGCAGGCGGCACAAAATCTGGGGCTGCACATTAGTGAAGGTAAAACAAAGTACATGGTGGCGTCGAATGCGAGAGGAACAGTTGGTCAAACAATCAAGGTAGCGGATCACGAATTTGAAGTGGTGCAATCCTTTAAATACCTTGGGTCAATAGTAGCAGCCGATAACAATATAGAAGAAGAAATACGCGGGCGGCTTCTCAAATCCAACAGAGCCTACTACAGTCTGTCAAAGCTCTTCAAATCCAGAAATCTCACCATAACTTCAAAACTACTGCTGTACAGGACCATGGTCCTGCCAGTACTCACATATGGATCCGAGACTTGGGTGCTTAGCAAAAGGCACTCTGACCTCTTAGCCGCGTTCGAGAGAAAAGTCTTAAGGAGAATTGTTGGCCCCATATGTGAGGAAGGACGATTCCGGAGACGGTACAATCATGAATTGTACGCAATCTACCTTGAAGCAGATATCGTGACAAAAATTAGGCTCGGTAGACTTCGGTGGGCAGGGCACCTAGCTCGCATGAGCGAAGAGGAACCTGCTCGGAAAGTTCTTTGTGGTACATTCTATGGCAGACAACAGCGTGGTAGACCATGCTTGCGCTGGAGAGATGGCGTAGACCAGGACGCCCGGAGCCTTGGGGTGCGCAACTGGATGGCGTCGGCTCGAGACCGGGATAGGTGGAGAGACTTGTTGAAGGAGGCCAGGACCGGACCCCGGTTGTCGAGCCGATGATGATGATAGTATAATAAAGAGCGCCCGCATGGGGCCAGTAAGTTAGTTAAGTTATTCTGTAAGCTAGTTTTTAAGGTTTTTGTCTAGCATTTAAGTAGTTACAAGTTGAATTAAAAATAAAAATTTAATTACTAAAAAAAAAAAAAAACTCTTGAAACAATACGTGAAACGACTTGTTCAAGTTCAGGTGTGGCAACTGCTGCACCTTGGTTTAAGGGAGGTCCGATTGGATTTGGAGGAGGAAGGTTGAAATTTGGTAGTTGAATATTTTGTAAAGGATTAGTATCAAGGTTAGAATTCGGATTTTCCGTCATGGTTCTTTTTCGATATTTGTTGTCTCTCTCGGTCTTGGGAATTTTGGAAGGATTAAATAATTTGGGATATTGAAATAACTGTTTTTTTTATATATTTAAATAGATTTTTTTAAATAAAAATGTATAAAATGGTAATTGTATGTATAGAGAGAGAGAGAGAGAGAGAGAGAGAGAGAGAGAGAGAGAGAGAGAGAGAGAGAGAAAAAAATTGCAATAATTGTATGTAAAAATGAAAAATTCAGTTAAATTTAAAATTAAAATGTTATCACTTTTAATCAAAACAAGTAAATTGATCACAATTAAATCAAAATTATTTTTTTTTCGCTTTTAAATCAACATTAAACCTACATGGATATATTTTTTTTATAAAATGAATTATTTGATCACTATTAAGTTAAAATTACTTATTTAATTATTCATGAATAGACATTTATATTTTTGTATTTCTTTATCAAACATTACTTAATTAAATACTCTTAATTTAATTCTTACATAAAAATGTTAGTTTTCATCTCACGCTGGTAAGGGTTTTTGGTCCGGTTTGTGTTAACTACTAAGGAAAACACGCTAACACTTCCTCGTGGTTAAGTCTTTCAGTTGATTGACTATTTAATGTTTTTTTTAGCTAATTTTCACTTGCGGCAAACTATTTTAGGACGACTTACGACACTTTTTAAGCTAAAACGTTAGGTTTTTCTAGCTAAGTTTCACTAGCGGCAAACCACTTAAGGACGGCTTACGTTCGTGAATTAACGCGTAGCGAACTGCTTAAGGTCGTCTTATAACACTTTTTTTTTCTAGCTAAAATCGTTGGTTTTTTTTTTTTGTTTGCTAAGTTCCACTCGTGGCGAACTATTTTAGGTCGTCTTACGTTTGTAAAATTACGCGTGGCGAACTACTTTAGGTCGACTTATAACACGTTAACTTAGCTAAAAAAACGTTTGGCGCCAATTATTTTTATCTTAATTAATTTTCTATTAAAAAAAAATATTGCTTTTTTTCTTTTAATTTTTCCAGCTTTATTTATTTTTTACTTTTTAACAATCGAATTTAGACTAAACTTACTTAAATAGCTTAATTGTAAAGACACCTACGGTCGTCTGCAAAATTTGATAACTTCGCATCAAAGTCCACCGAACCATTTTCCGTCGCATGCAGTTCCACTGAACTATTTTGCAATACGACATTCTTTCAATATTGCACCGGATGATGGGTGCACTGACCGATGGCACCATATGTCAATGCTAGCACCTGTTGTTGCGGTGTTTGCACTTTTGGCCTTTGTTGATAAGCGCGTGTGAAGTTAACTTATATAGTAATTATCCAAAAGTTGAATAATAAAAATCGCTTGGTGACTGTCTGATACGTTTGGAAAACTGGTGTGTACTGGTTTGGAACTCCCCATAACAATGCGAGCGTGTGTTAAACACCTGACGGTGCTTCAAAAGCAAACAGTTCTTTTGAGCCCCTAAAAGAAATCTGTTTGCTATTTAGAAGCTTCTCTGCAGCACGAAGACGTTGAGTGTGTAATGCTTTTATAATGCCATTTCAAACGTTTTTAAAGCTGTTTCCACACTATCCCACAGTATATTTCTTACCTTTTCAATTGGCTTCCCATTTCTTAATTTTTATTAAAATTCTTTCAACAAACGACAGAAAGTGTGATGGAATGTGTGATGGTTTTAGAATCAATCTTAAAAAAAATTCAGATCTAAACGCATGTCAAATCGTGTGAGATGAGTTGTATGATGAGCTGTCAAATTTCGTTTTGACCGTATTTTACACTATTTTCATCCCACATTTTTGACATGTCGTATTACACTGTGGGTTCTTAAAGCTGTTTCCACACTATCCCACAGTGTAATATGACATGTCAAAAAAAGTGTGATAGAATTCCATCCTACTGTCAAATTTGTGTGTTCAAAGAATATTTTCATATTTTGCTTCCACACCAGTATCTGATTGCAAATTGTATAAAATTAATATTTTTTTTTTGATTAGAAGTATATTTCTTAGCTTTCCATTTCTTAATTTTTATTTAATTTTTTCAACAAATGAAAAAAGTGTGATGGAATGTGTGATGGTTTTAGACCCAATCTTAAAAAAAATCTGATCTAAACACCATGTCAAATCGTATGAGATGAGTTGTATGATGAGCTGTCAAATTTTGTTTTGACACTATTTTACACATTTTTCATCCCACATTTTTGACATGTCGTATTACACTGTGGGATAGTGTGGAAATGTCTTAAGGAGCATATTTATAGAGACAAATGCTTTATAAGATAACAGAGCTTTAGGAACTGCAATACAGAGAGAGCCGGTCTCTTAGACGAAAACGCCAAAAACTGCAAGGTTTTCGAAATACAACATAAGCCTTGAGATTAACTTTTTAAGAGCTGTTTAAAAACTTTTTAAGTACTTGCAGCTCCAACGTTGATACTTGGGAGGGGACTGAGAAATAGAACCTTTGAGAAATTTTTGGAGCAAGAAAAAAAACTGCGATCTGCAAAATTCTAATTTCACGTATAGATCTCAATCCAATTTATATTTATTAAAAAATATTGAATGAATGTAATTTTTTTAAATAATTTTTAGAAAATTGCCTAAACGGGGGGAGATAGACCCCCCCTTAAATAGGAATTTTTTTGTCACAACCCAACCTATTCACCCTGACTTTTCTAAATTTCTAAACTTTGGAGCATTTCATGTGTAACAGAACGTGTGTACTTTTGTCGAAAAAAACCATAATAGAAAAAAGATACGAATTGAAATAGATTTTTTACATCATGTGTAAATTTAGGTATTGAACAACACCAAATAAAGTCTTCTCATTCCTCTGCATTTACCGTAGGTATACGTACTTGATGAATATATCTGTGATCAAATGGAACTGACAGTATATAGCCGACAGCAGTTTAAACGATTGTTTTTTTCATATTTGGTTAGTATTTACAAAAATGCGTTCGAATTCTTTTCATCGAATTCTTTTCATGCGTTATCATAATCATTATATAATCTATAATATTTAGTTAACCACGTTAAGGCAACTCTTTGTGCATATGGATACTCATATTTTTTTTTATATAAGATCATAACTTAGTCTTTTCATACCATGACTGGTGTCAGATACTCAATACCCATGCCCTTGTCCCTTGGGAACGTGTACAGCCGGCGTCATCGTTGTTCTGTCCATTGACGGAAATGCAAAATTAAATCGGAACATACACACTATATTATGTTCACCTTGGCGTGTGGAGTCATCTTAACAATAGCATTCAATTAGTGTCGTTATCCCATAATTACAGTTTTGTGGACACAAGTCAATTATCGGATTTTTCACATACCAATTATTATAGGTAGGTAAAGTTACTACTACTTGCTTAACATTTTTTTTTGTGTTTGGAATACTATTACAATAATCACCTGAAGTTAAGAGGGTGGTATGAAGGTACGTAAGTTTTAAAAATGTTGACTGTAAATGGATTTCATTCTAATATAACATTTAAATGGGTCTTTGGATTACTGGTTCCTTTTGCGGACTTGTGATGATTTTCTTTAAGTGTGTTTAATTTCGACGGTAAGTTTATCTGAATCTTTTGATTCAATGATCCCTTCTGCTCCTTTTAATTCTACGACCTTATGTACCATTGGGCTTAGGTTGGGTGAGAGTTTATTTGCCTTTGACATCGTTTATACCAAGACTTTGTCACAAATTTTAAGATAATTAATTAAGCATGCCTTCTTCTGTCTGCATATCTTTTCTCATTGTCTTTTTTTTTTGTTCTGAGCATACAATTCATCGTCAATTTCAAGTGGCAATTTATCACAAATATTTCTGCCGAACATCAATTTTCATAGTTGTAAAATAATGAGTTGAACGATACATAAGAATATACTCGTTTAAATCTTCAATTAAATTCCTGTTTGTATTTTGACTTATTGTTAGTCTTTTGGGGATCAATTCTGTCTTTCAAATTCTCTGTTCATTTGTGGCCAATATGGTGTGGTAGTAATTAAATGCATGTTATTTGTGTCAAAAAACTACGATATTGTTCGCTTACTAATTGCCTACAATGTCAACCGTCAATGCTAAAGGTATTACAAATCTAGCAAATATTCTATTTAACCTTTGAATAGTTTTGCAACTATCAATTTTTATAATTTTTTCGATTTCAATAATCCCAATGCTGTAAACAACGATAACCAATAAATTATGTTCTTATGGCTATGAATCAAGGGCTTAGTGTTGCCATGTTCCTTTCTTTTTATTGGTTCTGGTGACGATGGTGCTGATACTAAAATACATCGATGACACCTTTTCATTGTCAACATCCTTGTCTATTTTAGGCTACCATAGTTTGGCACGGATTCTTCGCTTTATAAGTGACATACCAGAATGTCCTTCGTGTGCTAGTTTTAGAACTCGTTTGCGAAGATCTTGAGGCATTACAATTCAATTGCTTTTTAGTAAAATTTTACCTGAAAAGCATAATTTCAAATGGTTTGTATGCGTTAAATTATAATTGTTGGCTTCCTCCTATTTATTATTGCAAATGGTTGTTTTATCTGATTGTGAATGTTTTTAAATTAAAAATATTTCGATGGCTTTTGGTGTTGCAGCAGAGATGTTCTGCCTCTTCATCAAACGTCATTTTTGTTGTTCAATATAAAGAACTGATCTCTATTATGGATCTGCGATGTTGGCTTTTCCAGGTCTATGAATAATCTTATATTTGTAAACTTAGAGTCGCAATATCTACGTTCAATTTGCGAACACGTCTTAGATCTTGGGCCCAACACTACATCTAACGGTTTATGATCTGTTAATTAAATAAATAAATTGAAATTTAATTGAATTGAATATGTCGATGATTTATTTGCAGTTGTTAAGCCCTCTGAAGTTCATGTTATGCTTTATGTATTGAATTTTTGCCATCATAAGTTACAGTTTACGGTTGAAGAGAAGAAACAAGGAGAACTTCCGTATTTGGACGTTAAGGCGATAAGGAATAATGGCCGTATCATCTTTGATTGGTATAAAAAGCCAACATCTTCAGACCGCCTCATTAACCTTAATTCAAAACAACCCAAAGGATTTATCATCAGCACGGAACAAAATTTTATAAATCGGGTTCCAGATTCAAGCAACTTAATTTTCCGAAAGAAGAATATCAATATAATTTGAAACACCCTTTGTTCGAATTCGTTTCCCGTCCATTTGATTAAAAATGACATAAAATTATGGAAGAAAGATAACTGTTTGTCGTAGCTGTTTGTATATCCCGTCCGTTTCTCTCTAATCGAATTAGGCTGCACCCATAAGAGATAAACAGAAAACGAATAGCTTTTAAATCAGAAAAAGCTTTGAAGGCTCATGTGTTTACCAAACAAAGGGAAATCTAGACACAATAGGTGGGTTCACACTCAACTGCAGGCATGACCAGAGCGGCATGATGAACGCTTGATAGTTTGCATTCACACTATTCAAGCTTACCGTCAACCACCATAATCGTCAGCAGAATATCAAAATATTGTGAAAAGATCATGCCGCTTGACCAGCTGCATGATGAAGCGTACACACTTTCAAAACTGGGCTCATCACTCAGCGCTTGTTATGCCTGCAGTTAAATGTGAACTCCCCTAATGGAGATATCAAATGTGGTATACCAAATAAACTGCTTAAAAGGAAGTGGGGCAGCATGCTCATCAGTTTATGTGGGCACATCGAAGAAAAAATTGAAAAAACGTCTTACTGGTCATCAGATATCAACAGCGGGGGTGACTGTGCGCAGAAAACAGCTCTCGCATTTCATTGCTTGGATGAAAGTCATAATCCAGACATGGAAAGTGTTAAGATCTGGCAGACGGAGAAGCATTATGACATTCTCTTTTCATAATGCTTTTCGGTGGTGAAGATGCTGTACATTATCAATACCGATAATAAGGTCAGATAGTGACAAGTTGAGTGGAGCATAAAGCCAATTAATTAAGCGATCAAACAACGTTGGCGGCCCTACTAAACTGACCCGTGTGCATTGTGTGTTTGATAAAATTACATATATGCAAGCAACAAAAGTCCAACAACTATACTCCCAAAAACAACAACAGTTTTAAGGGTTAGTCAGCGCACAAGGCAAAAAGCCGGAGGTAAACACAATCGACCTCACAAAGGCCGTAAATGTAGAAGCATGCATCTGGCGAAACAAATACAACAGCATCGATACCGAAGCAATTCGACAAGACATAGCGGTGATGGTTAAAAGAACAACGACACCATCAAAAAACAATGTAAGCAAAGAGGAAATGGTTGCTTTAAATTCGTTCTACCAGCGGAAAGAGGCAACAAAGACTGTTGTTTTAAATAGAAGTGACTATTTTGAAAAGATGAATGCTTTAGTTGAAGACACTAACACCTATGCGCTGGTAAATTATGATCCAACAGCCCGTGTCTTAAGGAAAGTTTCAAAGCTAATCAATGAAAATATAGCTATTTTACCACCTCAGCATTTAATTCCTTCATGTACCAAAATTATACGGACTGCCAAAAATTCATAAAGAAGGGTATCACATGCGACCAATAGTAAGTCAAGTGAATGCACCATGCTATCTCTTAGCAAAGTACTTAGTAGGCATTTTCAAACCATTAATTGGATCGACAGAACATCACATTAGGGATTCTTCACACTTTGTCGATTCTTGGTAGTTTAAAACTTGAGGAAGACGAAGTTATGGTGAGTTTTGACTTGGAGTCACTTTTCACAAATGTACCGCTTCAAGAAGTTTTGAGTGTTATCGGAGAGCTTATTTCAACTTCCGGCATTAGAGAAATTATACGCGCTTTTGGAGTTTTGCTTGACGTCAGGGTACTTTTATTTTAACTAAAACTTTTATTTGCAAATGGATGGCGTTGCCATGGGCTTACCTTTGGCTCCCCTTGTTACAGATTTGTGGATGGAATATTTTGAAACAAAAGCTCTAAGCAGTTTTATAGAAAAACCCGAAATTTGGCTGAGTTATGTGGATGACACTTTCTGCATTCTAAAATGCACAATCGTTGTGAATTTCTAAGAACATCTTAACTACCAACATACAAAAATCAAATTCACTATGGAAAAGGAAAAAGATAATTCCATTGAGTTTCTGGATGTGAGGGAAACAAGAAAAATGGACGGTTAATTGGGACACACAGTCCATTGGAAGAATACACACACTTATAAATACCTACTTGCTACTTCCCATCACCACCCGGCTAACTTGAGATCTGTTGCTTCGACACTTTTACAGCGAGCGCACAGAATATGCGACAATGACCATCTGGCGTCTGAGCTAAATTTGGTTGATAATGTTCTCAAGGCAAATGGATACTCCAAAAAGCAAAGAACCAATTGTAAAGAAAGGGACGAAAGCAATATGGATAAACAGCTTTCTTACCATATTATAAAGGTGTGACGGATAAAGTTGGGAAAGTACTAAAAAGATATGGGGTTAAATCCATATTTATACCACCAAAAAGGTGAGAAATTCCCTTCAGTCACCAAAAGATCACTTTCATCTATAAACACCGGGCGTTTATACAGTCCTTTGTAGTTGTGGTTCTTTGTACGTTGGACAGACGAAAAAAAATATAGCTACGTGCTTTAAAGAACATATAAGCGCTTTTAGCAAAAAACAGCGAGAAAAATCCGCAATTTGTGAGCATATCATGGACAGTTCACATGAAAACCACTGGATTCACTTAACCAAGCAAAGGTTTTGGCTCAAGAAACTCACTAAATCCAACGGCTTGTACGCGAGGCGATAGAAATAAAGCGACATCAAAATTTCAATCGCGACGATAGTTTTAATCTTTCTCGAACTTGGGATCCGGTCATTGACACCTCACAGTCATCCCAAATTAAACTGAAAACACCCTGTGATGTAGTGAGCATTGCGTGCACCCACCAACTTGCATCTCAACAGCAACAACATCATGAAACAGAACCTTCTACGCACCGCTACAACTTGCCAATCTAATTTATAATGTTTCAACAGCAGTTTCCCGGTGACCACGCTCAATGCAATTTGATGCGAAACGTTCGGGGTGAGTACTAAAGTACACTCTTTAATTTCAAAACGCGTCTTATCCGAAAATAACTATATATTATGTCTGAAAACAATCGCGAAAGCCTTAAAAGTTATATTCGTTGCTTGTATTTTGTGTTTTTTTTTTCTTCTTTTGCTCGACGTTTTGTATTTTAAAAGAGTAATTTTTGTGTTATAAATATTAACGTGATATTTTAACTTATGTATATTATTCAAATATTTATTTTATATTATTCAAATATGTTGAATATACTTTTGTATATTCCTTTTTGCAGTGACTTGTGTTTTTAAACAAAAAACTTACTTTTTAGTTGTATTGTAAGTATATTTTACTGACATATCACAGTATATTGTTGTGTGTACTAATTCGTAAGGTATTTAATTTATTAAATAAGGACATAGATATGTCTGAATTAATTACTTGCATATTTAATAATTCATGGTTCATTTAGTTTATTGACTTAAAAAATTAAAACCGCACATAAGCTGATTGAGCTCGCATCGGCAATGACTTGCTTTCGGTCATTTCCATCATAAAACCCAAGTGAAAGTGTATCAATCATCATACCCTTCAATTTATTAAATGAATATTGTTGCTCTTTTTACTATTTAAAGAATGAAGTGTTTTCTGTTAATCGACGCAATGGCTCAGTTTTGGTGCCTAGATTCGGGAGAAAATGTGCAAAAGAAACTTTTTGTTACTTCCACAGTTGCTGGTTCTGGAACACGTCGTGTTGGATCAAGTTTGACCTCAATTGTGGATAGTTTTTGTTTCAGGAAGGTAATTTCTTCGATTTGTTCCATGATTTTCTGAAATATCTCAGGCAATAAACCTTTTTTTTTTTAAGCTATCAGATCAGTACACATATTTGCCAGACAAATTTTACCATTTCGTCTTATGTCGCTAGTAGTATATATTTCGTCGTTGAGAACCCAATTTGTGCTCCTAGTGTAATTAGGGAGCGTATCGGAATCCCGTTTTTCGAAAATCCCGAAAAAAAGTTTTAAAATCCCGTCTACTAAAATACCGATTCTTTAAAATCCCGTCTTCCGAAATCCCGCTTGTTCAAAATCCCGATCTATTGTAATCTTGCTTTTTAAAATCCCGACAAATCCCGCCAATCCCGGTTTTGTACAAAACATTATGTTATCAAACTGAATATTAATATATGGTTATATTTCTTTTTGCACATAGATAATCTAAATTATCACATATTTCTAAGCTTAGCTGAAATAATATATGCACAAACAAAATTTACTCTTGGTCCACTTTCATTCACTGCAGTAACAATTGAATTAACAAAAAGAACAAAAATGAGTAAGACAGGTATTTTGCGTCGTATAGCTGTATACTATAGTATACAGTTGAACTTGGTTTGTGGAAGAAGTATTATTTTGTTATTGGTATCAATTTTGTTTTTGTTTATTTGTTTTTTCGTTTTGTGAGAATAACTTCTAAGTTATACTTTATGTTTTTATTTTGATGTTTATATTATTTGTTAAGCGTTCAAGAACATCTCTTAAGTTACCTACTTTTTACTTTATTATGATATTTATATTATTTGCATTTAAAAAAAGCACTCATTATTTTATTCATTTCAATTTTCTTTTTCTCTCCGCGCGATTTTTTAAAATAAAGCAACTAGTTTTGATTGCAATAGCGGAACTAAAGGAGACAGGATTAAAGGAGACAGGATTAAAATTAAAAAAGCGGGACTTTAAAAAAGCGGGATTATAAAAAACATGATTATATAAAAACGGGATTATAAAAAGCGGGATATCGAACCCAACCGGGGAGAGTACGGTAACTTTGGCGCCAAGAATTGATAATGGTATTGTGTAGAACAGTTCAATACAAGCATTTTTTACTATGGGTGGGGGGGTCTATCTCCCTCCGTTTGGGCGGGAGGGGCAATTTTATAAAAACAATGCTAAAAATTTAAAACAAATATTAAAAAATAACGGTAATATTTACAACTAAGTTTTATATCTTTTCTTAAAGCCAATACTTTTTTCAAAGACTATGCATAGGTTTCCCTTGATTTAAAAAACATCTAATAAAAAAAAGTATTGGCTTTAAAAAAAGATATAAAACTTAGTTGTAAGTATTGCCGTTATTTTTTAATATTTGTTTTAAATTTTTGGGACTGTTTTTATAAAATTGCCCCTCCCGCCCAAACGGAGGGAGATAGACCTCCCCACCCATAGGACAAAAAGTCTTGTATTGATCCGTTCTACAAAAAACAGTTATCAATTCTTTGGTGCCAAAGTTATCGTACTCGTGCCACCCAACCCGTAAAATTACTAGCTCTTAACAACAAAATTGATCCTTCATGAGCATAGATCACATTTAAGAGCTCCTCAAGTTAAAATAATTTTGTTTCCATCATCGGAATTGTTTATATTCTTCTTCATGGTCGTGTAGATAGAATGCATCGTGTCGTGTGTATGTGGAAAAAGGTCTAGTTAGAATCACTGACCGTGCGTAGTCTTCGTGTGCATGAAAAAGGATTGTGGCAATTTTTCCGCGCGACGATCGAACAATATAAAAACCAAATATAAAAATATTATTTTTCTTAATTAATTGAATTATTAACGCGAGCAATAATGAATTAAATAAATACAACCGACCGACCGGCGACGAAGATCAAACTAAAACAATTATCAAAAAAAAAAAAATAGGTAATTGACAAGAAGAGATAACAAGAAAACTGTTTTTTCTTGTTTTAGGATAAAATAAAAATAAAATTGCAAATCACAGCAAGAATGATATGCTATTAATCGTTGCCGCGTTGCCATTTAGAAAAACACAAGCTCTTCATAAGGATCTAACTACTAAGGAACAGTTGTACAATCGTGGTTCAATGTGGTTCAAATTTTTAAACTGATTTCCATATAGCTATCTGCCAGAATCGTTGAGTTAAAAACTTGAAATACGATTGTACAACTGGCGTTGAACATAGGTATTTAATATTGCTTTTAAAGTATATTTTTTCACAAAAAATTAATGTTAAAAATGTTATTAGGTTATTAGCTTTTTTCTAAGAATTTTGAGAATGTTACAACGGTCAAGAAAAACAGACCTCGGCGCGTTGTATCGAAAAATTCGGCAGCAAAAAACTGAACAGGATTACCCTCTTTTATCAGAATGTTAGAAGACTTCGCAGCAAAACTGCCAATTTATATACTAACTCTCAAGCTTTTTCACATGACATCTTTGTTTTAACAGAAACCTGGCTGAATTCTAGCTATTTGGACACAGAACATTTCAATCAAGAGTTCTTAGTTTACAGAAAAGTTCGTCATGTTGATAAACCTAAAGAAGTAGGAGCCGGTGTTCTGATCGCTGTTCGTAATCGTCTTTTGTCAACGTCTATTTCTATTCCATTTGTTCTTTCTATTGACTTAGTATGTATCAAAAAAACAATACAGTCTAAGCTAATATGTTATAAATGTATATATTCCACCAAAAAGTTCAATCGAATTGTATAATGAACTTGCTATGGCCTTTATGACTTTATTATTGACTTGTCTTGCTCCAACAGCAATATTTTACTTCTCGGAGATTTTAATCTGCCCCATATAGAGTGGGTTCCTTCGGAAGATGGTTTTTATCAAGAAGCTACATCAACATCTTCACAAACAGAGCTTTTTTTTTAGATGGTATTTATTCTACTGACTTAAGCAAGTAAGCTGTATTAAAAATTTTAAAAATCGAGTACTCGATTTAGTATTTTCTTCTGACGCTTTAGTACTGTTGTTCTCGAATCTAGTTCTGGAATTACTAATATAGACAACTACCATCCACCTCTGGATATATTTCTTGACCTCGCCATCTTCTTGAGAATTGTTATCCACAAGACTATTCCTACGTGTTTGATTTTCGTAAGACAAATTTTCAGTTGCTTTCTGATGTTATAAGTAGATCTAATATTGAAAATATATTAGATTTTACAAATATTGACGAAGCGGGTAACTGGGTTTTACAATATACTCAGTAGCTGTATAAATAATTCTGTACCTACGAAAAGACCTAAAAATAATAATTTTTGTCACCCTTGGTATACACAAGAGCTTAAATCTCTTCGAAACAAGAGAAATAAAGTATGGAAAGTTTACATAAAAAACCTTTCTCCAATAATCTTTGAACAGTATACAACCCTTTTTGAAGAATTTAATAATCTTTCAAAAGCTTTATACTCCAACTATGTTAACGAAATGTAAATCTCTTTAAAACAGGACCCTTAAAGCTTTTGGCATTTTGTTAACTCGAAGAAAAATTGGGATGGCTTCCCAGCAAGTTTTATATATGAAAACTCTTCGATACAAAATCCCAGTGATATTTGCAATTCGTTCGCAAATAATTTTTCAAACTCCTTTGTTGATACTCATGTAAGTGTTGATAAGGATTTTTTTAAAGACGTGAACACCTTCTTTTGCAAGTAAGTTTTAACACTATTCCTGTGGAACAAGATAGGGTCTTGCACTTTTTGTCATTATTAAATGACGATTGCTCCTATGGCCACGGAACTAACCCATTTTAATTGGTGTAATACAAATAGATTAACTCTTGATCCTATAAAATGCCAAACTATTACTTTCTCAAAGAAAAAAAGTTCCAAGTGATTTTGAATATTATATAACACAAAATAAAATTAGTCGTGTTTTTAGTTTTAAGGACTTAGGAGTTAATTTCAGTGCTAATCTGGAATTTTCTGAACATTTTAACTTTATTGTTAAAAAGGCGAACTCTATGCTTGGATTCATAAAACGGTGGGCAAAGGAATTTAACGATCCATACGTTACCCTCTCTTTGTATAACTGTTATGTTTGACCGCATCTTGAGTATGCCTAACAAGTATGGACCCCTTTCTATGAAATCCATAAGAAACGTATTGAATCAGTCCAGCATAATTTTATTCGCTTTGCTCTTAAATGCCTACCATGGGCTTATCCTTATAACCAGCCACCATACGAGCATCGGATAAGGCTTTTGCAGTTACAATCTTTATATCAACTAGAGTAAACAATGACTTAATTTTTCTCCATCAACTTATCTCTGGACAAATTGATTCGTCGAACCTGAGTTTTTTAATATTGAACATCACAGAAACAATTATGGCATGCATGAGCCTCTCACGCGGATGAGTAAGTTATATAACTTGAACACTGGTATGTTAGATTTTAATTTAAATAAAAGTTATTTGAAAACTATCTTCAGCACCAGTGCTCCACGATCTTAAATGTTTCTGTGTCATTTTGTTTAATTTTGACTTTATATGTTTTCATGTTTTTATGTGCATGTGTTTTTGTTTTTGTTGCATTGTGCTTACTAACAACTAACACCTGCACTAAGTGATGACCCAGTGGGACACATTATATGTGTTGGCAAATCTTCTTTCATCTGCTGATGCTTGCTTTAAGCTCCAATTGAATAAGATCTGATAGTGTACAAAAAAAGAATGTATCTCAAGATCCTATGGGTTTGGCAGTGTTATAAAATGTTCTATTTTCACTGTTTTCACGCTTTAAATTAACTTCAGGTCACAAAATGGAAATGAAAAAAAAAACGTACCGTATTGATATTTCGTGCCACCGTGTCACGAGGAAATGTTAGTGTCAAAAAAGCACTATTGTGCAACATCGGTAACGCTGATGCTGTCTTCTCAGCCTAGCTCAGCTGGTCGGGGATTCGCAAATCTTCCAATTATATGATAGATTAAAAAAACGAAATAAATGATAACAATACAACAGGTAGGTAGGTGGGTACTTACTTTGACAGTCGTATTGAATATTAAAGCAGCAGGGACGTATATAAAAACGTCAACGGGGGGTTAGGCTCCAGGAATTTTATTTTTACAAGGAAATTCCAAACGTTTGAAAAGCCATATATAAATAAAAAGACGATAAATAATTACTTTTAACTCCCGAATGGGGATTTTAATTATTCTCTAATTTGCCCAGGAAACCTTTATAACAGGATTAATACCTGAGATCTTTTTAATACAAAATTAAAAACGAAAATAGGTAGGTATTTAAATTAAGCTAAGATGGACTACTATCGCTTGGCTCCGAAATATCAAAAATCAAATTAAAAAAGGTCGAGAGTCCTGCACTGAGGATCAGTTTATTCGAATCAGAAGTCAACCGAATTTTACAATTTTCTAACAAAAAAAAACTCTCAACATAAAATGTCGTACAACAAAAAAACCACAAACACTTTAAATTAAAATATCTCACATCTACTAAATTTTCATCGAAATTTAATGGTCCTGCTTACTCCCATATAATACCCAAGTTAACTGCATATTCATTATCGAATTTGCCTGCCACTGATCTTCTTACAGTGAGAAACTATTCAATGAATACATTCAGCCCATATTCCCACATTTTTATGAAAAGAACAATTATTTGAAGATGAAAAATTTAATTTCGACTTACAATCATTTTTTCCCTCAAAACTAATAAAAACTAAGATAAAAAGAATTTAAGGCAGACAAAATAAAATATTCAAACCCTTGAAGGAAAATATGGCAGCTATATCTCCTGTTTTTGATTTTAACTATATACTTCGGTGGACTTCTGTTCAGATTTGGGAGATTGGGGCTAGCAGATAGCGTTCCATCTTGTACAAATTATAATTAAGGATTTGTTGGACTCTCGGCCATAATAACTTCAGCTTAAGAGAACCAAATGTCGTCGAGCTTCTTTTGATCCAAATGTCTCTCTGGCGAATTTATCACATTGGTTAGCAACTTCGCTCGCGTTGCATGTATTATTATCAAGTGCGTCTGACTTTGTTCATTACTTAGAAAAAGTGCCGATGTCTGATGAACCATGACTGTTCTTCTCTCTCTCAGTATATTGAAAGTAACACCTGAGAAGCTAAAAATTAGTGGGAAGTAATACAGAAATAAGGAATATGACTGAGGTGTAAAGAACAGTTTTTATAACGGTAAATTTTACCGTGAAAAATCTCCATATGGCAGTCTTTCGAGCAAAACGAAAAAATAACAAAGTAAAAAATTTTTAATTACAAAAATTAACCTAATTTTCCTTAAACTATCTCCTATATCACTGCCTGAATTCAAACTACTATTGTTATATACGGGAGCGGTTCGGAAGCCCGTTTTTTATAATCCCGCAAAACAAAATTTAAATCCCGATTCTAAAGTACCGCTTTTTTAAAATCCTGCTTTTAATAATCCTGTTTAAACAGAATTCCGTTTCTCGTTAGCTCGCTTTTTAAAATTCCGTTTAATCCCGCTTAGCCCGTCATATTTTGATAAATTTACTGAATGTTGTACACATAAATATTATCTAGCAGTTCTCCAATTTGAAAAGCTGGGCTGAGCAATAAAGTTGTTTGTGGTTTGTGTGAAAATTTTTTTTATTAATATAAACTTCAACAGATAACGGCTAACTGTTTTCCTACTTGCATTTTCTGCAAAAACTGGTTGGTTAAGCAAGAGAAATATTTAGTGTTTGATAAAGCGGCAAACGTAGGTACATGTGCAAGATTATGTCACCCCATCATCATCACTGATCAGCATTGGGCTGTAAAATAAACTCAATCCCGCGGGCTTATAAAAACGGGAATTTAATAAACGGGATGGTAAAAAACAGGATTTTAAAAGCGGGATTTTATAAAAACGGGATTTTTAAAAACAGTATTTTAAAAAACGGGATTTTAAAGACAGGATTTTAAAAAACAGGATTCTGAAAAAAGGGCTCCCGAACCCAACCCGTTATATACTATCCCATCATTAATCTGTACTGCTTTTTGTCCGTTTAGACCTCATGCTGGGAAGTGAGAATGGCACAAGCTACTTTTGCTAACTGAGAATCACCAGAGACATAGGCCCTTAATGCACGGTTGGAAAATTCGATACAATTGTACTTTTTTCGATACAATTGAATGTGCTCAAGTACGAAAGTACACTTTCATAAAATTCAGTACAATTTTCCTCAACCAATGAGATAGATAAATTTAGGTGGTATTTTCATTGATAATCCCATATAACACAATTTGATGGACCATTTATTACATTGAACAATTTTTGTCTTTATTGTCATCCGTCTGTCTCTATCTTGCTTCGTGTTTTGCTCATTCTTTCATTAATTATTAACTAACTCACCTATTTAGCTGGATTAATTTTGAGTTAACTCCGGACCTCAAAACTAACTGGAAACCCTGTTTTCATCATAGTTTACTCAGGGTTTATCTAACCCTTGTATAATCTCGACCTGAAAAACTGGGTCTTAATGTACAAGTCGTCTACAAACTGAGACTTTCTCAGCATTAATTTAAAACTAAATTGAATTAATAATAACTAACTGTTGTTATAGTTTCCACATAAAAAGTGATTTGCTCAAAATGTTCAAAATTATCCTTTTCCTCTTGAGCGAGAAGAACTATTGGAGTCAATTCTGGCTCTGTTTTTCTCAGAACTAGAACCAGCCCATTGTGTACTAAACAACTAAACAGTTGTTAATTGTGTGGTAAGGTGGCAAAATGGTATATATAAGTACATTTTTGAAATTTCACGTAGAAGCATTTGTAAAGTTCAAATTGTTATAAACAATTATAAACTTTTCTTAAAACATTAAAAAAACTAACCAACATTTAAAAATAAAACAACGAAAAAAAATGTTTTTGAAAAATGAAAAAGTACAATTCGATACACTCTTATTTTAACTTTCAATACACTTCATAAGATCCATTTTCCATGCCTGCCTTAATGTCGTTTAAATAATTTGATTGATTCTCTCCGCAGGATTAGCCTGATGATGATAGTGTGGAGTTAATCTAATCTTCGACGAATATCAATCACAGAGGGCCTTAAGTTCCCTACTCCTAAATTGGGGTCCGTTGTCGCAAATGACAACTTTCGGTACACCAAACGACAGAAAACGTTGTCTTCTAACTTCTTTGCACACTGCCTCTGCAGTTGCTGATCGTAATGCAAATAATAATGGAAATTTAGTAAAATAATCTACTACTGTGAGGATATAAATAAAACCTCTACTTGACTTGGGTAATGGACTCACTAAATCCAAACTAATCATCTCCCACGTAGAAGAAACACTAATTCTTTCAATCATAAAACCGACTGGCTTATCGTTAATTGGCTTCACTTGCTGACACGTATTACAGTTTCTAACATATTTAGCTACATCTGCTCTCTACATTGCGTGTCTTTGAGTATACTCAACCAAATTAATGAATAATGATCAGTTACGACCGTGAAACGAACATCTACGATATACGGCCGCAACTTCTCAACTGCTACAAGACTGCCAAACATTCTTTTCCAGTAGTTGAATAGTTCCTTTCAGGTCTATTTAAAGACCTACTCAAGTAACAAATTTCTTTTTCCCCCTCTGGAAATGTTTGCGATAAAACGGCACCGACCCGTAATCGGACGCGTCAAATTGGACTACAAATTGGAAGACTAAAATCGACATGTCAAAATAGGAGACGTAATTAAACATTCTTTAGCTTTTCTGAAGCTGTCTACACATTCTTGAGACCAGACGAACTTCTTGCTCTTTTTAAGCAAATCTGTTAGCGGATTAACTAACGTAGCGAAATTTGGTACGAAGCGTCTGTACCACGAAACTGTCCCTACAAAACTTCTAACTTATTTGACATTTTTAGGTGCAGGAACCCTAACCATACTATCTTCCTTTCCTGGATCCACATGTAACCCATTCCGATCGACTACATAACCTAATAATTTGAGGGATGGTCTGCAAAAGTTGCACTTCTCCCGACCTACTTTCGAACCTGCCTCACGCAATCTTCTTTAAACTTCGTTCAGAATTTCAAGATGTTTCTCGAAGGTATCTGTAACGGTTATAATATTGTCCAAATAAACAAACACGAACGGCTCCAATACAGGCCCTAAAACGCGTTCAAGTTGCAGAAGCATTATGTAAGCTGAATAGCATACGTTTAAATTGGAAAAGACCCCTACCCGGGACTGTGAAGGCAGTAAATTTACGAGATTCCTCCGACATTGGAATCTGCCAATACGCGGGTTCGATGTCAAGTGACGTCAGCTTATCTAAAATAGCTGAAATTATCGGAAGTGGATACGCGTCTCTCTATGTTACAGCGTTAAGCTTTCTTTAGTCGGCACAGAACCTAAAGGTATCATCTTTATTTTTAAATAAGACTATTGGAGAAGCCCAGGGCTTTTTGATTTTTCAATCACATCATCATCGAACATTTCCTGAAGGGATTTGTCGATGTGGACCTGCACTGCCGGAGAAACTGGATAGTACCTTTGTTTAATGGGTTCTAACGTCGTTCTAATTTTATGGTCTACTATTGTTGTCACACCTAGTCCTTCTGGCGTACCCCTGAACAAATCATCAATTAAAATGTTTAGTTTCCTCGCTTGACTATCGTTCAACTCAGACTTTTCTGTGATAGAAAAACGAATATCCGGGACGATTCCCGAAAGTGCCCAAAAGTCTGCACCGAGAATGATCGTTTGTGGAAGTGAGGTTGTAACTAAACATTTAATCAACATTGATTTGCTCTCAACAACGATGGGTAGATTTAAAACTACTAAAACTCTTACACTTGTATCATCTGCTAAACTAACCTGCCTAAAATTTGATTTATCTAACTGTAGACCTAAATTTTAAAAAATTCTCCACACATCTCTACAAACTATCGTTCGCGAAGCTCCTGAATCTAATAGCCCTAAAAATATAATCCCATAAATATTTACCCCTAAATATGGACGTCTATCGTCCCTAAACCTGTCTAACGTGAAACCTAACCTAACTTCATTTGCCAGCTGGTCGTCAGTAGGCGACCTAGCTAATGACGAAGGGGGCACTCTTGCATTGCTGACCCAAGTGTTTCCCATCAACGTCTACAATTGCGCTGTGAAACTCCCAAAGTGCTACAACCAAAACAACGTCTAGGAGCGGAAAAAGTATTAGAGAAATGACCTTCCCTGTTGCAGTTAAAACAACGAATGGTTCTAATGGGTGGTGTATTTCTATTGGGAGGTTGTTCAATATTAACTGTAACTGTTTCTCCTTCAACTGAAGCAATATATGCAACATCAGGCTCTAAGGCCTGTCTGTTGCGACTACAAGGAGGAGGAACAAAAGATTTGACATTAGTTCTTATCGTTTCCAACTTTCTACCCAACGCAGCAAGTTCATTGACTGATTTTATATCAGCCAACCCCAACCGCGTTTGATAGAAGGGAGCGATTTTCTTCATGAGAATAGTTAATTTCCTATTCTCAGTCAACTGCTCCGAAAATCTTTTGAAAAGAATCTGCATGAGCGCAATGTACATGCCTTTTGACTCATCCTTCCCTTGGGTACGTCGTCTGATCTCATCCATCAAGAGATCATCGTAATTGTGGGGCAAAAACTCCAATTTCAACTCCCTAACTAACACTTTCCAACTACTAATGTTGTCCCTAATCACGCTAAACCAAAGAAGAGTTTTCCCAGTAAAAAGATCCACCTCTGATTTGTAAAGCCTTGCCTTAGAAACACCTCTGGACTCTCTCAACTCCTCTACTCTTTCTAAAAACATATTTACTGATGAGCCAGACCGCTCACCAGAAAACTCAACATTCCATTTCTCGATTCACTCCGAATAAATCTCACAGTGTTCATCCAAATAATGAAAGCTGAGCTCCTTCGTCGTTCGACTGTTGCAGATGGCAACGCATCTGCCTGCCGTAGACATATTGGTTCCTGCAGTTGTTGAGGTTCTGCTCCTTCTCCATCTATCAAATTTGCCATCAGCATCAATAATTCACGTCTTAAATCCGAAACTCTATTCACCTCATCAGAAGACTCTGCCTATGCCCTACAAATTCTACCTAAAGATCATTGGATTTTCGTTTGAATTTTTAAAAACTCTTCCGACTTGGAAAAAAAATCACTGCAAAAAATCACGAATATTTTGCCACAAAAAAAAAAAAAAAAACACTTCTTAATTTTTTTAGACAACAAAAAAAAATCGAAAAAAAAAAATCTGTATGGTAACATTGCCAATCAATAAAAATTCCAATCAAAAGTTTTCCACAAAAACTTCCTCCGAAAGAGCAAATATTTTTTGTTTGTATAATAAACTACCAAGAACCACAAGAAAAAAAAAAATTATATATATCTAGGTAAATACCTATAATAAGTTATCAAAATTATGCAAAAAAATATACGATAAACAATTGTTTTTCCAAAACAAAAAAAAATTACAATTTAATTAAAAATTAACGTCGAACAATTTTCACCAACCTATATTTATCAAAAAAATGTTAATATCAATATGAAATTTCAATTAAAAGACTAATAAAAATGCGAATCCTCCAGAAAAACGAATATTTATTTTCTTTCGGTGGAGAAAAAATTAAATTCAAAATCACACAAAAAAATTAATTAAGGTACTAAGAAAATTTTAATATAAAAAAAAAAAATCAATCGCACAAAAAAAAAATATCTAAAATAAACGAAATTTGATTTGCCGGCGGCAAAACACTTTAATTATAATATGCAATTTTAAACAGCAAAAAAAATATTTATGTACCTATGTACCTATTCTCTTTCGAAATCGAGAAATTTGGCATTGGTCTGTTGTCCAATGGCAAATTTACCGAAACACAAAAATGGAAATTAAAAATAATTATTTTATATACCTATATGAATGTTTTTAAATACGGTTTAAATAAAAACAAACAAAAAAATTAAACCAATAAAATTACTAAAAGAAAAACTCACTTCAAATTCAGGGATATTGTATGTAATTTTTTTTAGTTACCAAAGTAATCACAACAATGTTTTGCACTGCACTTTAATTAGAGAAAAAAAAAATTTAGGCAGGTGGTATGTATGTACCTCATCATCATCATCGGCTCGACAACCGGGGTCCGGTCCTGGCCTCCTTCAACAAGTCTCTCCACCTATCCCGGTCTCGAGCCGACGCCATCCAGTTGCGCACCCCAAGGCTCCGGGCGTCCTGGTCTACGCCATCTCTCCAGCGCAAGCATGGTCTACCACGCTGTCGTCTGCCATAGGATGTACCACAAAGAACTTTCCGAGCAGGTTCCTCTTCGCTCATGCGAGCTAGGTGCCCTGCCCACCGAAGTCTACCGAGCCTAATTTTTGTCACTATATCTGCTTCAAGGTAGATTGCGTACAATTCATGATTGTACCGTCTCCGGAATCGTCCTTCCTCACATATGGGGCCAACAATTCTCCTTAAGACTTTTCTCTCGAACGCGGCTAAGAGGTCAGAGTGCCTTTTGCTAAGCACCCAAGTCTCGGATCCATATGTGAGTACTGGCAGAACCATGGTCCTGTACAGCAGTAGTTTTGAAGTTATGGTGAGATTTCTGGATTTGAAGAGCTTTGACAGACTGTAGTAGGCTCTGTTGGATTTGAGAAGCCGCCCGCGTATTTCTTCTTCTATATTGTTATCGGCTGCTACTATTGACCCAAGGTATTTAAAGGATTGCACCACTTCAAATTCGTGCTCCGCTACCTTGATTGTTTGACCAACTGTTCCTCTCGCATTCGACGCCACCATGTACTTTGTTTTACCTTCACTAATGTGCAGCCCCAGATTTTGTGCCGCCTGCTCGATCTGGATGAAGGAATCGTGTACAGCTTGCTCGGTTCTTCCGATGATGTCGATGTCGTCTGCGTAAGCCAGTATCTGGCTGGACCTGTTGACGATGGTCCCTCTTGTTGCCGTGCCAGAGTCACGGATTGCTTTCTCCAACGCCAGGTTGAAGAGGAGGCAGGCCAAACCATCCCCTTGTCGGAGTCCATTAAAGATGTTGATTGGTCTGGATAGCAATCCGGCTATTTTTACTTGGCTTGTTACGTTGGTCATGGTCAACCTACATAGTCGTGTCAATTTATTTGGGATGCCGAATTCTCTCATGGCTTTGTAAAGTTCTACCCTGGCTATGCTATCATAGGCGGCCTTAAAGTCTATAAACAGGTGGTATGTTGGGATGTTAAATTCTAGACATTTTTCCATCGCCTGCCTAAGGGTAAAGATCTGATCAGTTGTTGATTTGCCTGGAATGAAACCACACTGATATTGTCCGATGATGGTTTTAGCGTATGGGGTTATCCGGTCTTGTAGGATAGAGGAGAGTATCTTATAGGCGGTACTCAACAACGTGATACCTCTATAGTTGCTGCACGTTGTGACATCTCCTTTCTTATGTATGGGGCATATTATACCTTTTCGCCAGTCTTCTGGCATTTCTTCACGCTCCCACACGTGCACTATAATATCATGAATTGCCTGACGTAGAGCTGGCCCACCGTGTTGAAATAATTCGGCTGGTATACCATCAGCTCCCGGGGCTTTGTTTTTCTTTAGCCGGTCTATAGCCTTCTCAACCTCTTCTATGCTTGGTGACGGCAACATAGGGTACCTATGCATACAAAAAAATACCAACAGAAAATTAAATTAAATTTTATTTGACGAAATAAAATATACCACTGAAAGAAATGTAGCTATTTATGATATGAAAAAATAAATTAAAAAATATATAAATCCCGCACAAAAGAAAATTGGATGGCTTTTCACCTAAGTAACGATATTTTATCAACTCTGATAAAGCCCCAAGTTCGCGTGCCAATTGTTGCAATTTTTCCCGCGAGAAGAAGAAAACTGGGTTTTCTAGTTTTAGGATTCAACACCTCGAATGAAAAGACAATTGCAACTCACAGCAAGAATGATATGCTGTTTCCTCAGTGGATTAGCAAATCTTCTTATTGTATGATTGACAAAAAAAAACGAAATAAATGATAACAATACAACAAGGTAGGTAGGTAGGTACTTACTTTGAAATTCGTATCGAATATGAAAGCATCAGGAACGTATATAAAAACGTCAGTGGGGGGTTAGGCGACAGGAATTTTATTTTTACAAGGAAATTCCAAACCTTTGGAGCGGAACCGACAGTGAAAAGCCAAATATAAATAAAAAGACGATAAATAATTACTTTTATTCCCGAATGGGAATTTTAATTGTTCTCTAATTTTCCTAGGAAACCTTTAAAACAGGATTAAAACCTGAGATCTTTTTAAAACAAAATGAACAACCTAAATAGGTAGGTATTTAAATTAAGCTAAGATGTACCACTATCTTGGCCCTGAAATATCAAAAATCAAAATAAAATAGGTCGCGAGTACTGGAATCCCAGGATTAATGTATTCAAATCAGAAGTCAAATGAATTTTACAATTTTCTAACAAAAAAAAACTCTCAACATAAAACGTCGTGCATCAACAAAACTGTATCTGTATCTGTACCAACTGCAAAATATTCCTTCCTTTTCCTCCTTGTCTGCCTAGAATTTTCACTTCAAACACTTTAAAATAAAATATCTCATATCAACTTATTTCTCTACTCTCCTTTACTTTCAACTATGCAAAATCAAATTTTCCAACTTTCAATTATTTATCTTTTGTTCTTTTTTTTAAATAACAACCTTTTGGTTCGTTAGTCACTCAAGAAGTGTACTTGCAAACGTTCACCATCTTCTTTTTTTTTGTCGTCCCCAATGGTTTCGGCCAATCAGTGGCCGCTAATCTCGATGACGAAATAATACAGCAATAACAAGCAATATGTGCTGTCATCATCGAAATTTAGTGGTCCTGCTTACTCCCATATAAAACCCATGCTTACTGCATATTCATCATCAAATTCGCCGGCCACTGATCTTCGTACAGTGAAAAGCTATTCGATGAATGCATTCAGCCCATATTCCCACATTTTTATGAAAAGAAAAATAATTGAAAGATGAAAAATTTAATTTCGACTTACAATCATTTTTTCCCTCAAAACTAATTAAAACTAAGATAAAAAGAATTTAAAGCAAAATAAAATATTCAAACCCTTAAAGGAAAATATGGCAGCTATATCTCCTGTTTTTGATTTTAACTATATACTTCGGTGGACTTCTGTTCAGATTTGGGGAATTGGGGCTAGCAGATAGCGTTCCATCTTGCACAAATTATAATTAAGGATTTGTTGGGCTCTCGGCCATAATAACTTTAGCTTAAGAGAACCAAATGTTGCGAGCTTCTTTTGATCAAAATGTCTCTATGGTGAATTTATCACATTGGTTAGCAACCTCGCTCGCGTTGCACCTATTATTATTAATAGCGTCTGATTTTGTTCATCAAGCATTACTATCGATCCAGCACATCCGAAGGATTGTTTCTTCAAGATATTAAGAGAGAGTGCCGATGTCTGATGGATCATGGCTGCCTCGCTCTCTCTCAGTATATTGAAAAAGAAAATTTTACCGTGACAGCTTCTAGAAGGTATACTCTGATAGTCTTAAGGGGAAAAAATATTGTAAAGTGTGTGCGATCTAGATTAAAAAAACTGAATTAATATGAGTACAGGTTTATGCTATGAAATTTGGAAGGTCACATGTATGAGTTCCACATCTAATTTCAGTCATATACTGGTCGATATATGCATCTCTACCCATAAATAAAAATTGAGTGTCTGTTTGTAATGACAAAATAACAGTATTACAGCCCTTATAAAAAACACACGTTTTTAAAATTTTTGTCTGTCTGTCTGTCTGTGTGTCTGTCTGTCTGTTTGTCCAGGCTAATCTCGAGAACGGCTGGACCGATTTTGGCGGGACTTTCACTGGCATATATATAACGATGAAGCGCGGAACTTAGGCTATTTAAATTTTTTCCCTAGATGGTGCTCAGGTCGCTTTATTCAAGAAAAATTGTTTTTATGCCCGGTCAGAAACTATGCTTGACAGATTTTGACAGGACTTGTCACTTAAAGATAGCTGATGTTGTAGGGAGGGAACTAGGATATTTTAATTAACCTCTTAATGGTGCTGGGGCTCTCTAGGTGGCGCTCGGGTTCATATGTTGTTATATATGAACCGATCAGAAACTCCTGGACCGATTTTAGCGAGACTTTCACTGACAAATTGCTGTTGTTGTAGGAAGTAACTTATGAAGTAAATTATCCCAAAGATGGCGCTCGGGTAGCTTTTTCGAAAACTCTTATATATGAGCTAAAAACCTTTTGGCAAAATGTTGGACCAATATGACTATAGTTAATTTTTTGAAATCAATGCTTTCTCCCTTATTTTTTTCTGAAGTAGCAACGCGCTGGGTAACAGCTAGTCATACAATAAAATTAAACCTAATAACACTTATTTTAAATTTAATTATCTAAGCAATATGTAATATACTTTTATTATAACCCCCAAAAATCAATAAACAAACATTGTTAAATCATAATAAATAATTTGTATATATACTATTTGTTACAAATAGTATATATTGTAGTTCTTATTCATACTTATTTAAAATAACTTTATTTATATAGAAGCATAAGGCTAGCTCATAAGATACTGCGCGCGTATTCATAGACACTGTTTAAGTTGTTTTTAAAAAAACTTAAGTTGATCCTATTGAAAATACATTGCTTAATCCCAAGCTAAGCAAAAGTGTAGTTTAAAACCAACAATGAATAAGCCCCATTGTAACTTAATGCGTGGGCAGTCAAATAAATAAATAAATACTTAATATCGATTAAAAGACCTCTTGCTAAAAATTATTTTGCCCCCACCATCGGGATTGCTTTTTATACTCTTCTTGATGGTCTTTTAGGTAAGAGCATAGATAGAAATCAACGAGTGACATGTGCGTGGAAAAAGGTCTAGTACAGAGTGTAATGATATAATATTATAACTACTGTATTACTGTTCTACTTATATTATGTGTACTGAAGTAGTACTTACTTTGTATCTCAATCTAGTATTAAATATAATATTCATTAGTCAATAAACGTTCATATAAAACACTTTAGTCTATTTATTACATGGCGCAGTCGAATTATACGAACTTAATGAGCTTAATCTGACTTCAGAAAATTTGGCTCAAAATTGGCAAATTTTCTATAGAGCAGCTAGCGAGGAAGCTACTGAAGTTTTTCAAAATTTATTGAAACTTTGTGATGCTGATCAAAAATGATTGAAACCCGTTGTGGATGCATTCAAGAAATTTTGAACTGGTAAAACAAATCAAGTGTATGCAAGTTTTGTTTTCCACACAAGAAATCAACGTCACAAAGAACCGTTTGATAACTTTTTGATGGACATAAAAAAATTAGTTCGGAATTGTGATTTCAGTAATGTCTTCTACAGAATGGTAGACCAGTCTCATTCGCTCCCTGTAGTCTTACAGATACGGAAAAGTAATACGCTATTATGATAACGGAGTTTCTTGCGGTCGTTTTAGCATGCACTAAATGGCATTTTTTAATATATGCGGAAAAAGTTAATATAATAACAAATCGCATTTGGGAATAGAAAAGACAAAATCAAGGGCTCGAACACTAGTATATTGGCCTAGTTTAGATCAAGAAATTGAAAATTTAGAAACGAAATTTAAAATTTTTCAAAAATATCGTTCTTGTGACATAAAATAACTTTTAATAAACCATGAGTTACCAGAAGGTCCATATCAAAAAATTGGCATGGATATTATGGAGTAAAATTCAAAATCGTATCTTGTAATTGGGGATTATCTTTCAAAGTACATTGATATTATACCATTAAGTAATAAAACTGCAAAATCAATCATAGGAAAGTTAGAATTTCTATTCATGGAATACCAAAACAAATCGTTGCTGATAATATGCTTTCAATTCTTTTGAATTTAAGATATTTTCCGAAAAAATGCATTTAGAAATTATAACAAGCAGCCCAAAATATCCTAAATCGAACGGGTTTAGTGAAAAGTGTGTACAGATTGCAATAAATTTAACTCGAAAGTCAAATGAAACAAAAAGCAATTTATGGCTTGTCTTACTTGAGACAAATACTAATGGGTAGACAAACTCACACTCTTGTTCCTGGATACGATAGTTTATACAAAAATACACAAATTTGTGAGAAAATATTGCCAGTATTAAAAAAAAAACAATGAAAAAACAAATACTATCATGATCGCGATGCAAAATCAAAATCCGAATTTTATGGTGTTCAGAAAGTTTGGATGCAAGAGGGAAAGCATTGGGTACCCGGTAAAATAAAAGAGAAAAATGCACCACCGAGATCTTACTGGATACAACTGCAAAGCGGTGGAAATGTAAAATGAAAATTAACGATAGTTTACATTTTACTATCGTTATTTTTCATTTATATTTTATTTTTGATTATGGTAATACATTTTTGTAAATTTTATTGTTAAGTTGAAATTATATCATAAATTCTGTTGGTGTTAAATTTTTTAAAGGGCGATGTAAGAATGTAATAAATTACTTTAGTTATAACTTAAGGGGTAGATGTTATGATATAATATTATAACTACTGTATTATTGTTCTACCCAAATTATGTATACTTCAGTAGCACTTACTTTGTATATGAATCTAGTACAAAATATAATATTTATTAGTCAATAAAAGTTCATATAAATAACTTTAGTCTATTTATTACACAGAGTCTACGCCGTGACCGCAAACCGTATGCTGAATATGGCAATACGATTGCCGAAACGCGTCGAATAAAGGTATTTTTTTAATAATAAGCCGTGACTTGGATTTCCAATAAAAATGTATAAAGTCAAGTATAGACCTAGAATTCACTGCCCGTCTTGTGCGTGAAAAAGGATCTGGATAGAATACATTGATACTCGTAAAGGGAAAAAGTGGGGATGAAATGTGTGCGATATAGATTAAAAAACTGAATAAATATGAGTACATAAAAATTTGGAATAAATAAATTGAGGAAAAATTTCGCGGTGGACATGAACCTTTTTTTGGTTTTAAATTGAATTTTGTAGTAGGTTGAGTGTTTAAAAAATTAGATATCATTTAAATCGAGATGCATGGGTATATTAAGGGGATGCAAAAATTCTTATGAAAAAATTATTTGAGGGATAAAAATAAAGCAATTGGGTAGGTATGTACTTTATTTTATAGTAGCTGCTTTTTATGATGCTATAAATTGTAAGCCTATGCGTAAAAGTTACTTAACGTATCACTTATTAGAAAATTATGGTACTCATTTAGAGAAGGTGAAAACTATTTTAGACTAAAAAAGGATATCCTCTTCACTATCTTAAACTGCTAAGTCTTCAAATGAATCATCTTCAATCCTTACAATCGAAATTATCACAAATCTTGGATGAAAGCAACAGAAAACTCGTCAGTGAACTTGCTTCTAAGGATGATTTCCAACTAATTTGCTCTTAACTTAAAAGTTTGAAACTTAAGTTCGATGAAGTTTCGTCAATAGTTCTCAAACTTGAGCAGCGAAACAATATTTTTGAAAACCAAATGGATAAATTGTTGCAGAAAAACTTAGAGACATTTACTTACATTTGAAGTAAATGTATGATATGTTCACTATAAACGTAAAACATTTTCCGTTAAACTACAATTTAAAACGATGCTTTGCAAACGATTCATTTATTTGCTCTTAGCAGTTATATACTGGGACAAACAAAAATGAGATTGGTGATAAAAAAACGCTCGTTTACCACAATAAACTGGGCAAAATTAGCCTCCAAACGATTGCGTTCTTTTAAAATACGTTTACAGCTCTCGAATTACTTTTGAGTCAACTCCTTCACATTTGTTAGGAATGATTTACATTTATAAAAATTGAAATAACTTTAAATCCACAGTTTTTCTATTGCTTTTAAAAATATTCGTTAATTGCAAACTCAAAAAAATAAATTACTTCTCTCAGTGAACGTTTTTATATGGAATCTATAGAAGGCCTAAAATGCAGCCTTAACGATTCATTGGAGATGCTTCGGAAAATTTTTGGAAGCGATCTCTACAAAACCTTATGCATGACAATGAAGTCCAATCAGCCAAAAAAAACGTAAACAAAGTCAATTACAAAACGTCAATTATGTCATCCGAAATTACCGGTAATTCATCTTTTCTGATGTATGATGCAACTGCTGTACAAAATGATTTGGGTTCTTCCACAAGCAGATAGCGGAGTGAGCAATGAGATACACTTGTCTGCCAGGAGCAAATTATATTATTAGACTAGCTGTTACCCGTCGCGTTGCTGCCGCAGAAAAAATTATGGAAGAAAACATTGTTTTTGAAAGAGTTGTTTTTTGCTTTTTTATCTTAAATTCCTTTTTTTGCCTTTTTCCCCAATTTCACTTTGTCTATTTTATATGTATTAAATGGATCAAATAAACGAAATGGCAAATATATTGAGTTGTTTTCAAACATGGACCAATCAGCAACTGTCAACGCCGATGTTTTTTTGAAGTCAACTAGGCAGGCCTCACAAGCAGAGGCTTTGGTGTAGCAGTGAACTGGTACAATTGCGGCCCCATTCGATTTCATAGCATCTGGTTATTATAATCCTATTAGCCCAACATTTTGCCAAAAGCTTTTAAATTCTTAATATAAGAGTTTCGCCAAAGCAACCCCTTCTATTCGGTTATTTGAAATAGCCTTATTCATTTCTTACAACATCAGCTATCCTCCAATGAAAATCCCGTCGAAAACGGTCGATCCATTTCCTGTCGTCGCGTGAGTTACATAACACTAACAGACTGGTACAACATCAATAACGACACCAAACCAAAACAACAAACAAAAGAAGACATTTTATTGATAATTGAAATTGTTTAACAAAAAAACAATACCAAATTTAACTTATTTTTAAGAAATCATTTTGTATTAATTTTTTTCTGAAAAGGAATTATTTCTAATCGATGAAAACTTTTGTTATAAATATTTAAATGTTCAAATAGTAACATTCTCTTTAAATAAAAAAATTATAAACAAAATAGCTATTGGAAAAAACCCCGAACTTGTATTACATAACAAAGAAAATAATTGAAGAAAATTCTAAAACCTTGAATTTAAAGAAGATTCAATAACTGGCGCAGTCGTGTTTGGAACTCTTAATCCAGAAATATACCGAATTGTGAATATCCCGTGTATTTAACCTGGAACTGGAATTAAGGAGGAGCACATTTCAACAGAATTTTGAAGTGGTTGTTCTTAAGCCTTTAGCATCGTAAAGAACCTCAATAACTGAACAGAATTCTTAAAAAGAAAGAAGAAAAACAACATGAATACATATATTTATTGTCGTGGAAAGAACCAGACTCTCATATAGAAGAATCACAATAATACAATTGAATATTCAAGAATCAAGACCTTAAAAAAATTGTACCTATACATATTAAATTTGCAAGACTTAAAAAATAAAAACAGGGTAGGTCCTTTTTGAATTTTTATCGGTTTTTTCATCTATGTCGCCTTTTATTACATCGAAAATGCGAAAAATAGTGTTAAAACTTCAATATTTATATAAAAAAATTGTTACATTTTCATTGCAACTCCAAAACTATCGATTCAGGTCTTCCAAAAAATTTTGATTCTAACGCTACTGCTATGGATATCTTTAATTCACTTCGTATTCCAGATGCAATTAAATTTATTCCTACATTTGATGGAAATTCGGGGTCATTATTTGATTTCATCAATAACATAGAAGAAATATTGAGCCTTATGCGTGAATTAAGTACTAACCCTAGCTATAAAAAGGTCATTATTAGAGCCATCCGTAATAAAGTTTTTGGACGAGCCAACAAGGCTCTAAGCATGTACGCCGTACGGAACACCAGCTAGCTGGGAAGATATATAAGATAATTTGATTGTTCATAACGCTGATAAAAGGAACGAAGTAAGCATTATTAGAGATTTGCACCAGCTTAAGCAAAATCAGTCAACGCACTATGGAGTAAATTCTTGAAAAAACAAGACAAAATTATTTTTTGGTTCCAATGCAATATAGAGTAAATTCTTGAAAAAACCAGACAAAATAATTTTTTATTTATTATTTTCTAACCATTGGTTAGATATCGGTCTAAAACGATTTCTCGTGACATTCAAAATGTGTTTTATATTTGTTTTAAGCAATAACACCTGTTTTGTAAGACCTTTAAATTGTGGAGACACAAAATAAAAAAAAAATACTTTTACCACTGTTTTTCAAAACAGTTGGGATAAGATTAGTCTACTAATCTATTAAAAATAATAAGTAATGTTAATATTTACGTGACCTTTTTTATATATATTAAAGTTGAAGAATTCAAGCGGGCTGTAGGTCAATAAAAAAGATATATTCATACAAAAATATGTACGTGATAATTTTACTTTATTATATTTTAGAAAACTATGAAAATTAATTTATATTCTTTTGTGAGTGACTTATGGTTTGAATAAGAAAAATAATCGTTAGTTGTATTGTAAGTATATTTTATTGATATATCACAGTATATTGTTTTGTGTATTAACTGTAAAAATATTTATTTTTGTATTTTTTGAATAAAAAAGGCCTGATGAAGGACATAACCATTTGCGAAACGTTGCACTAACACAAACATCTTTTTTATTGACCTACAGCTCGCTTAAGTTCTTCAACTTTAATATATAACGGGTGATTTTTTAAGAGGTTTAGAACTTTTTTTTTTTAAAAACACAAAAAATTCGAAATATTTATTTGAATCGATAGTTTGAACCTTGTAATTTAATGTTTAAAGATAATTTCATGCAAATGTTGACCGCGGCTGCGTCTCAGGTAGCCCATCCGCTGAGTCCAATTTTGGCATACTCTTTCACACATATCGGCCGGTATCTCACGAATGAATGCATGGATGTTGGCTTCCAGTGCGTCAATCGAAGCGGGCTTGTCCCTATAGACATTAGCCTTGACATACCCCCACAAAAAATAGTCTAATGGTGTCAAATCGCACGATCTAGGCGGCCAATTGACCGGCCCGAAACGTGAAATTAACTGTTCATCAAACTCGCCTCGCAATTGCGCCATTGTTTCGCGTGCTGTGTGGCATGTGGCACCGTCTTGTTGAAACCACATATCATGCAAGTCAAGAACTTCCATTTCAGGCAAAAAAAGTTTGTTATCATCGCTCGGTAGCGTTCACCATTGACAGTAACGCTGCGATTCGCATCATCTTTGAAGAAATATGGCCCAATAATGCCGCCGGCCCATAAACCGCACCAAACAGTGGCTTTTTCGGGATGCATTTTTAGCTGTTGCAATGCTTCTGGCTGATCTTCACTCCAAATGCGGCAATTTTGCTTATTTACGTACCCATTCAACCAAAAATGAGCCTCATCGCTGAACACAATTTTTCGATAAAAAAGCATTTCGAACATTTCGAACCGAGCACGAATTTTGATAGTAAAATTCAATAATTTGCAAGCGTTGTTCATTTGTAAGACGATCCATGGTTAAATTGCAAACCAAACTGAAGCTGTTTGACAGTGACACAAGGTACTAAACACACGTCAGCTGTCAAAACCAGTGTTGCCAAAACCAAACCAGCTAAAAAATCACCCGTTATAAAAAAGGTCACGTAAATATTAACATTACTTATCATAACGGAGGGCACGCCGTATAAAATATAATTATGGAGTTTTACAGTCATATAAGAAATAAATACATGTGACAAACTCAAAGAATATAGCAAAACCACGATTGCGTATACAAAATATAAAAACACATTAATTTTTCTTCATAAATGTAGAGAGAATGGATTGTTTCCAAATTTTCTGCAGAACGAAACATCTAACGTTATAAAGAGCTTTCAGTTTTCACAAAGTCAAGAAGAGAAACACCTAGAAAGTCTGCTTGCTTCATTTGTAGAAAATTTTCATAAAAATTTCCTTAACATTGCCATCTCTCTTAAACAACTACAGACTACAAAACAACAAAGATCTATTCGTCGGTTGGAAATATTCATTATGAGTAAATTGTCGGAAAATAAACATGAACAGTTTTTTGAGAGTCAAGAGATAAAGCGCAACAAAATTAACACCGACATGAAGCAGACACAAAAACAGAAACTGGAGAAATTGAAAACAGGTTTGAAAGAGAAAATGGGCATCATTTTTTAAGAGAAATGGGTTTTTTAACAAAACAACTGTAGATTTTCCACCTGATGTCAAATGGTTACTCTCATTAGGTCCCAAATTTGCTTTGCCTATTAAAAAAGGAGAAATACCGCTCTTTAAAGTTATTGCGGATGGGGAAGAGTTGATTAAGACATTGGCACAGGGTGATCAGGAAACTGAAAGAGGAAATCTTACAAATTTGCTGCAGAACTATTTGAGAACATCGTCCACATCGCCATTTGATAATTTTCTCAACAAGATATATGGAGACACTAAAAAGTTTTTGAAGCAACACAAGGAAATCTATATTGTTCCCGCGGACAAAGAAAATGTCACAGTAGCCATGTATCAGCATGACTACCACAGTATAGAATGGAAACAATGTTGGGAGACCGAGGTGTTTACCGTGTGTTAAGGAATAACCCAACAAACACGTTGCAAGCCACTAACAACGGTTTTGCAAAAGAGCTGTATCGTCAAGATGTTATTTCCTTATATAAACAAAAGCGCATGGCTACCTATATTGCAAATACACCCAAAATATATGGTTTACCAAAAATTCATAAGGAAGGTATGCCTTTGAGACCTATTTGCGCATCAACAAGTGTCCCATGTTACGAGTTGTCAAAGTTTATGGTTCAACTTCTACAAGAAATCACGGCTAGTTCCGTGTACAATGTAAAAAAACGCAAATGAGTTTATTAAATTGGTTTCCCCACTTTATTAAGAAGATATCGAGACACTTGTCTCATTTGATGTGGTATCTTTGTTCACTATCATACCCATAAGATTATTATTGGAAGTAGTTGATAAAAAGTGGAATGTTATCAAGGAACGAACTAAAATTAAAAAGTCGATGTTTATGGAGATGCTTCGATTTTGTATTATTGACAATAATTATTTATAATTTGACGGTACAATATACCAACAGAAACAAGGTGTACCAATGGGCAGCCCGGCGTCTCCAATTTTGGCTGATATTGTTATGGAGACATTATTGGATGAAGTATTATCCAAGCTTAGTTGGAAGCCGAAAATTCTCACTAAATACGTCGATGATCTATTTGCCGTAGTTAAGTCATCGGAGGTTGATGTAATGCTTAATGCATTAAACTCATTTCATCACAAGCTATAGTTTACGGTTGAAGTGGAGAAACAAGGAGAACTTCCATATTTGGACATCAAGGCGATAAGGAATAATGGCCGTATTATCTTTGATTGGTATAAAAAACCAACATCTTCACGCCGCCTCATCAATTTCAACTCAAAGCAGCCCAAAGGAAATATAATCAACACGGCACAGATTATATCGGGTTTTATTAATCGTGTTTTAGATACGAGTGACATAATGTTTCGGAATAATAACATCAATATAATTCCAAACACCCTATGTTCCAATTCGTTTCCCAACTCTTTGATAGAAAAAATGATATCAAACCATGGAAGAGAAAAAACAACAACTGAAAATGTTGAACAGTTGCCTATTTATCGTAGCTGTTTGTATATTCCGTACCTCTCTAATAGAATTCAGTCTGCACACATGAGAGATAAACAAAATACCAAAATAGCTTTCAAACCCGTAAAAGCTGTAAGGGCTCATTTATTTACAAAAACGAAAGGAAGGCTAGATGTCATGGAAATATCTAATATCGTTTATCAAATAAACTGCTTAGGAGGAAGTAGGACGGCATGCTCATCGGTTTATATAGGCACTTCGAAGCAGAAATTAAAAAAACGTCTTTCGGGTCATCGATCAGACATTAACAGCGGGAGTGAAGGTGCACAAAAAACGGCTTTCGCACTTCATTGTTTGGAAGAGAGGCATAAACCAGATTAAGAAAAAGTTAAAATCTTGCAGAAGGAGAAACAACAACATGGGCAGGTCGAATTAGACTGATCGGTGTGCAGTGTGTGTACAAAATGAAGCTTTGTTTCGTATACTTTTTATTGTTATCTTCTTTTTTTCTTCTTTTGTTCCACATTTCGATGTGGAAAAGAGTAATTTTGATTTGTATACAAAAATATTTACGTGATAATTTTACTTACTATTATATTTTAGAATACTATGAAAATTAATTTATATTCTTTTGTGAGTGGCTTATGGTTTGAATAAGAAAAATAATCGTTAGTTGTATTGTAAGTATATTTTATTGACATATCACAGTATATTGTTCTGTGTATTAACTGTAAAAATATTTATTTTTGTATTTTTTGAATAAAAAAGGCCTGATGAAGGACATAACCATGTCCGAAACGTTGCACTAACACAAACATCTTTTTTACTGACCTACAGCCCATCCATCCGTAATAAAGTTTTTGGACGAGCCAACAAGGCTCTAAGCATGTACGCTGTACGGAACACCAGCTAGCTGGGAAGATATATAAGATAATTTGATTGTTCATAACGCTGATAAAAGGAACGAAGTAAGCATTATTAGAGATTTGCACCAGCTTAAGCAAAATCAGTCAACGCACTATGGAGTAAATTCTTGAAAAAACAAGACAAAATTATTTTTTGGTTCCAATGCAATATAGAGTAAATTCTTGAAAAAACCAGACAAAATAATTTTTTATTTATTATTTTCTAACCATTGGTTAGATATCGGTCTAAAACGATTTCTCGTGACATTCAAAATGTGTTTTATATTTGTTTTAAGCAATAACACCTGTTTTGTAAGACCTTTAAATTGTGGAGACACAAAATTAAAAAAAAATACTTTTACCACTGTTTTTCAAAACAGTTGGGATAAGATTAGTCTACTAATCTACTAAAAATTAATAAGTAATGTTAATATTTACGTGACCTTTTTTATATATATTAAAGTTGAAGAATTCAAGCGGGCTGTAGGTCAATAAAAAAGATATATTCATACAAAAATATGTACGTGATAATTTTACTTTATTATATTTTAGAAAACTATGAAAATTAATTTATATTCTTTTGTGAGTGACTTATGGTTTGAATAAGAAAAATAATCGTTAGTTGTATTGTAAGTATATTTTATTGATATATCACAGTATATTGTTTTGTGTATTAACTGTAAAAATATTTATTTTTGTATTTTGTGAATAAAAAAGGCCTGATGAAGGACATAACCATGTCCGAAACGTTGCACAAACACAAACATCTTTTTTATTGACCTACAGCTCGCTTAAGTTCTTCAACTTTAATATATAACGGGTGATTTTTTAAGAGGTTTATAACTTTTTTTTTTAAAAAACACAAAAAATTCGAAATATTTATTTGAATCGATAGTTTGAACCTTGTAATTTAATGTTTAAAGATAATTTCATGCAAATGTTGACCGCGGCTGCGTCTCAGGTAGCCCATCCGCTGAGTCCAATTTTGGCATACTCTTTCACACATATCGGCCGGTATCTCACGAATGAATGCATGGATGTTGGCTTCCAGTGCGTCAATCGAAGCGGGCTTGTCCCTATAGACATTAGCCTTGACATACCCCCACACAAAATAGTCTAATGGTGTCAAATCGCACGATCTAGGCGGCCAATTGACCGGCCCGAAACGTGAAATTAACTGTTCATCAAACTCGCCTCGCAATTGCGCCATTGTTTCGCGTGCTGTGTGGCATGTGGCACCGTCTTGTTGAAACCACATATCATGCAAGTCAAGAACTTCCATTTCAGGCAAAAAAAAGTTTGTTATCATCGCTCGGTAGCGTTCACCATTGACAGTAACGCTGCGATTCGCATCATCTTTGAAGAAATATGGCCCAATAATGCCGCCGGCCCATAAACCGCACCAAACAGTGGCTTTTTCGGGATGCATTGGTAGCTGTTGCAATGCTTCTGGCTGATCTTCACTCCAAATGCGGCAATTTTGCTTATTTACGTACCCATTCAACCAAAAATGAGCCTCATCGCTGAACACAATTTTTCGATAAAAAAGCATTTCGAACATTTCGAACCGAGCACGAATTTTGATAGTAAAATTCAATAATTTGCAAGCGTTGTTCATTTGTAAGACGATCCATGGTTAAATTGCAAACCAAACTGAAGCTGTTTGACAGTGACACAAGGTACTAAACACACGTCAGCTGTCAAAACCAGTGTTGCCAAAACCAAACCAGCTAAAAAATCACCCGTTATAAAAAAGGTCACGTAAATATTAACATTACTTATCATAACGGAGGGCACGCCGTATAAAATATAATTATGGAGTTTTACAGTCATATAAGAAATAAAAACATGTGGCAAACTCAAAGAATATAGCAAAACCACGATTGCGTATACAAAATATAAAAACACATTAATTTTTCTTCATAAATGTAGAGAGAATGGATTGTTTCCAAATTTTCTGCAGAACGAAACATCTAACGTTATAAAGAGCTTTCAGTTTTCACAAAGTCAAGAAGAGAAACACCTAGAAAGTCTGCTTGCTTCATTTGTAGAAAATTTTCATAAAAATTTCCTTAACATTGCCATCTCTCTTAAACAACTACAGACTACAAAACAACAAAGATCTATTCGTCGGTTGGAAATATTCATTATGAGTAAATTGTCGGAAAATAAACATGAACAGTTTTTTGAGAGTCAAGAGATAAAGCGCAACAAAATTAACACCGACATGAAGCAGACACAAAAACAGAAACTGGAGAAATTGAAAACAGGTTTGAAAGAGAAAATGGGCATCATTTTTTAAGAGAAATGGTTTTTTTAACAAAACAACTGTAGATTTTCCACCTGATGTCAAATGGTTACTCTCATTAGGTCCCAAATTTGCTTTGCCTATTTAAAAAGGAGAAATACCGCTCTTTAAAGTTATTGCGGATGGGGAAGAGTTGATTAAGACATTGGCACAGGGTGATCAGGAAACTGAAAGAGGAAATCTTACAAATTTGCTGCAGAACTATTTGAGAACATCGTCCACATCGCCATTTGATAATTTTCTCAACAAGGTATATGGAGACACTAAAAAGTTTTTGAAGCAACACGAGGAAATCTATATTGTTCCCGCGGACAAAGAAAATGTCACAGTAGCCATGTATCAGCATGACTACCACAGTAGAATGGAAACAATGTTGGGAGACCGAGGTGTTTACCGTGTGTTAAGGAATAACCCAACAAACACGTTGCAAGCCACTAACAACGGTTTTGCAAAAGAGCTGTATCGTCAAGATGTTATTTCCTTATATAAACAAAAGCGCATGGCTACCTATATTGCAAATACACCCAAAATATATGGTTTACCAAAAATTCATAAGGAAGGTATGCCTTTGAGACCTATTTGCGCATCAACAAGTGTCCCATGTTACGAGTTGTCAAAGTTTATGGTTCAACTTCTACAAGAAATCACGGCTAGTTCCGTGTACAATGTAAAAAAACGCAAATGAGTTTATTAAATTGGTTTCCCCACTTTATTTAGAAGATATCGAGACACTTGTCTCATTTGATGTGGTATCTTTGTTCACTATCATACCCATAAGATTAGTATTGGAAGTAGTTGATAAAAAGTGGAATGTTATCAAGGAACGAACTAAAATTAAAAAGTCGATGTTTATGGAGATGCTTCGATTTTGTATTATTGACAATAATTATTTATAATTTGACGGTACAATATACCAACAGAAACAAGGTGTACCAATGGGCAGCCCGGCGTCTCCAATTTTGGCTGATATTGTTATGGAGACATTATTGGATGAAGTATTATCCAAGCTTAGTTGGAAGCCGAAAATTCTCACTAAATACGTCGATGATCTATTTGCCGTAGTTAAGTCATCGGAGGTTGATGTAATGCTTAATGCATTAAACTCATTTCATCACAAACTATAGTTTACGGTTGAAGTGGAGAAACAAGGAGAACTTCCGTATTTGGACATCAAGGCGATAAGGAATAATGGCCGTATTATCTTTGATTGGTATAAAAAACCAACATCTTCACGCCGCCTCATCAATTTCAATTCAAAGCAGCCCAAAGGAGTTATAATCAACACGGCACAGATTATATCGGGTTTTATTAATCCTGTTTTAGATACGAGTGACATAATGTTTCGGAATAATAACATCAATATAATTCCAAACACCCTATGTTCCAATTCGTTTCCCAACTCTTTGATAGAAAAAATGATATCAAACCATGGAAGAGAAAAAACAACAACTGAAAATGTTGAACAGTTGCCTATTTATCGTAGCTGTTTGTATATTCCGTACCTCTCTAATAGAATTCAGTCTGCACACATGAGAGATAAACAAAATACCAAAATAGCTTTCAAACCCGTAAAAGCTGTAAGGGCTCATTTATTTACAAAAACGAAAGGAAGGCTAGATGTCATGGAAAAATCTAATATCGTTTATCAAATAAACTGCTTAGGAGGAAGTAGGACGGCATGCTCATCGGTTTATATAGGCACTTCGAAGCAGAAATTAAAAAAACGTCTTTCGGGTCATCGATCAGACATTAACAGCGGGAGTGAAGGTGCACAAAAAACGGCTCTCGCACTTCATTGTTCGGAAGAGAGGCATAAACCAGATTAAGAAAAAGTTAAAATCTTGCAGAAGGAGAAACAACAACATGGGCAGGTCGAATTAGACTGATCGGTGTGCAGTGTGTGTACAAAATGAAGCTTTGTTTCGTATACTTTTTATTGTTATCTTCTTTTTTTCTTCTTTTGTTCCACATTTCGATGTGGAAAAGAGTAATTTTGATTTGTATACAAAAATATTTACGTGATAATTTTACTTACTATTATATTTTAGAATACTATGAAAATTAATTTATATTCTTTTGTGAGTGGCTTATGGTTTGAATAAGAAAAATAATCGTTAGTTGTATTGTAAGTATATTTTATTGACATATCACAGTATATTGTTCTGTGTATTAACTGTAAAAATATTTATTTTTGTATTTTTTGAATAAAAAAGGCCTGATGAAGGACATAACCATGTCCGAAACGTTGCACTAACACAAACATCTTTTTTATTGACCTACAGCCCGCTTAAATTCTTCAACTTTAACTAAAAATTAATATTCTTTCGACATTTTTTTAATAAGTTTATCATAACTTTAAAAAAAAATAAAATGAAAATTTTATAAGAAAAAAATTTTTATTTGAATTTTTCCGATTTTGCATATAATCTGTTACAAATTTTTATTTGTATTATTGTTGCGTATGGAAAAAATACTACCACCATTATGCTTATTACGCAAACCAATTTACCGGAAGTCAAAAACTAGCATGGTCAAGAAAAATGGATATTTCTTCAATATTTAATATCTCAAGATTTAAAAAAAACATGTCGATTTAATTTAAAAACGGTTATAAATGCTAGTATTGCTTCTTAAAACAAAATACTAAGACACAAATATTAACAGAGCATTTTTTGTTAACATGGGTAAGGGTGCATCAAAAATGGCCTTTTCTTGAATAGTTAAGAAATGATGGCAACACTGGTGAAAGTTGCTTGCAGTTTAACAATTTTATTCTTGGCATATATACAATAAATACAAGTATTATTATTTCCTAAAAGATTATCTCCCTGTAAGCCTGTAAGGGGTCACCCTGTTTATCAAAATTGTTTTTGTGTTTTTGTGTTAGAACACACCTTCAATTTAATTAAACAAGTTTAAAATTCATTCAAATGGTGCGAAATATTAAATTTATAATTAATTGAAACTTGCAGTTTTTTTTTAAGGTGCAAAGAAATAGTGCTTTTATTTTCACGTTAAAAACTTTACTTTATAATTGTTTTATGTGATAGTTTCCACATACAGTTTTTTTATTTCCAATAAAATATAAATTTTTATTTTAAAACTCGATTTTTATTAAACTTTAAATTGCTGCGGCAAGACCGTCTTTACTGTCGTGTGGTTTCAACTAGATAGCTTTTTCTTATATAATTCCTTCATGATTACAGCAAGTTTATCGTTAAGTTTAAAGTGAGAGCAATCAAGCGACTAATAAAGTGTTTACAATAGCTGTTTATTAAGTACTATTTTTAATTCAATTTAATTCATTTAACACTTTAAAAATATTTTAAATACTTTTGACTATAATTCATATTTCATATATATTATATAATATCTGGCATCATTATTTTGCCCACCTTGAAGTATCTGAGGGATATCTTCAATTATCTATAGGTAGTGCTGCTAAACGATGGATTGGTCTGCGAATAACTCCATTTTTGGTTTTCACGTCGACCACTCGAATTTTACCATCTGATGGGGATTCAACTAAATTTGTTATCCTTTCCAGTAGCCAGTTTTGAGGAGGCGCGTTGTCGTCTCCAACTGAGACGAGTGTGTTGAGTTTCACGTTTTCAGATGAAGTCTTCCATTTAACACGTTTCTGTAGGGTAACTAGGTACTCTTTTGACCATCGGTCCCAAAAATGTTGTTTAATTAACGACAGTCGTCGCCACCTCTTTAATGCAGACATTTCAAAATCAGTAACAACTGGTTTGACGATTGCGTTCAGTGGCGTACCAATAAAAAAATTACCAATTGTTAAAGCCTTCTCGTCGCTCGGATCGTTAGACATCGCAGACATCGGTCTAGAGTTTAAAATGGCTTCTATTTCTGCGACAACTGTTGATAATTCTTCAAAAGTCAGATGAGTTTCACTGACTGTACGTTAAAGATGATTTTTTGCCGACTTTACGGCTGCCTCCCACAACCCTCCAAAATGAGGTGCTATGGGCGGTATGTGATGAAACTGTATTCGCTCTGCAGCACACCAAGTTGCAATCTTCTCATTAATCTGTTGCTCCAGGAATGTTTGACGAAAGTCATCTAGCTGGTTCCAGGCTCCAACAAAATTCGTACTATTATCGCAATAAAGATCTTGACATAGTCCTCTTCTAGCGACGAACCTCTTTAGTGCTGCAATAAAACCTTCACCAGATAAGTCCGACACGACCTCAAGATGCACCGCCTTCACAACAAAGCACACGAAGACTGCTACATACGATTTGGTAGTTCGGTGACCTCGTAGTTTATAAGTTGTTTGGAATGGACTCCCGTCTTTTGAAAAGGTCTTGCAGGTTGAATTCTATCACTTGGTAGATTACCCATAATCTGTCGCAACATCTTGGGATTGCACTTGAAACAGTCCACGCAACTGTCAACTATCTTCGTGGCAAGTCTGCGAGCATCTACCACCCAAAACCTCTGGCGCACGATTCCAACTAGAGCCTGAGGATCTGCATGATAATTTTTATTATGTAAATACACAAACAAGGTTTTAACAAAAAGGTTGGATTTAGGGAGAAGGATAGGACTTTTTACACAATAGGGAATGTCCGCATTCAGCAGACGCCCGCCAACTCTGAGGAGTTTAAATGGGTTGTCGTCAAGGAAGGGATCAAGATTTTTGACGCATTTTTTAGGGCTTATCATAATTCCTTTCTCAAGATCACGAATTTCATCCTTGAAATTCTTTCTTTGGATGTTCCAAAGTATCTTTAACAAGGCTTCATCAAGCTCATCCGCTTTGAAAATACTGTTGAAGATCAATTCTTTCGGTTCAAAAATGCTGATCTGGGAAGTAACGTTTTTCTTTTGTTTTGTTTTTCTAACCCAACGACATATATAGGCAACTATTCTACATGTCTTTCCGATATCATTAAAACATAAGTAATTTTCTTCGAAATTTTCGTTAGAGTCCTTATTGGCCAAGAGTACTACGTTGGATTTCTTTTTACCGGGCGTATCCTCTTTTATCAACGAAAAATCTTTCTGATCAGGCCACATATCTACCGATAAGTAAAGAAACTTCGGCCCTGAGAACCAAATACTTTTTCACAAGTCATTTGCAAATGCGCCTCTAGACACAATATCTGCTGGATTTTGTTTTGTATTTATGTAGTTCCAAGTACCCTTTGGCAGACAAGATTGTATTTTTGACACTCTATTGGCTATAAATACTTCAAAACTAGCAGGATGAGCTGACAACCAACACAAAACAATTTCTGAATCCGTCCAAAAGTAAATGTCCTCAACTTTATGAGCAAAATTAGGAAATATCTTAGAGACCAACGAGACAAGTAGTTCTGCTGCACATAATTCCAATCTCGGTAAGCTTTGCGTTTTAATGGGAGCTACTCTGGATTTGGCAGTAACTAAATTACAAGAGATACAACCCTTCTCATCAATGGTTCTTAAATAGATGCAACAACCATATGCACGCATAGAAGCATCAGCAAACCCATGAAGTTGAACTTTTCTTGGTCGAATAGCTAAGACATATCGTGGAATTTTTATTGACTCTGCCTCCTTTAGACGATTTCGAAAAACTTTCCATTCAGTAAATATTCTAGCTTGCACTGATTCATCCCAATCAGTCTTTTTTACCCAAAGGCTCTGAAACAAAATTTTGCCTTTTACAACTACAGGGTTAATGAGACCTAATGGGTCAAATAAGGTGGAAAGCTCAGATAGAATTACTCTTTTTGTTATTTTACTTTTGGAATCAAATTTTGGAACAATATACTGCAGCTCATCTAATGATGGATTCCACTTTAGTCTAAGCGTTTTTATAATGTCCGCATCATAAATTCTGAGTGGTTTTTTGCGATCATTCTCAGGAACAATTTTCAACAACGACTGTTCATTCGTCCACCACTTTCGCAGTTCAAAACCTGCATTACACAACAAGGTCCTTACTTCTTCATAAATTTTGAAAATCTCCTCTGGTGAATCTCCCCCGCTGATTAAATCGTCCATATAAAAATCATCAAAATCAAAGGCATTTTCATCGGCTAAAGTGTTGAGACAACGGGTTGCTAAATAAGGAGCGGAAGTAGTCCCATAAGTGACCGTGTTTAGTTGATATAATTTCAACGAATCTGTTCCTCTGGCTCTCCAGAGTATGCATTGGTATTCACGATCCTTTGGATCCATAAGTATCTGCCGATACATTTTGGCAATATCTGCTGTCAAAGCGAATTTGTAGCAACGAAAGCGTAAAATAATCGAATAAAGGTCATCCTGTATAGTTGGACCTTTGAGAACGAATCATTGAGAGAAATACCGGATGAGGTTGGAGCACTGCAATCAAACACGACCCTGAGCTTGGTTGTTAAAGAATCTGGTCTAAGCATATACTGATGGGGGCAAACATATTTAATATTTTTAACGTTTTCAAAATCAACTACTTCCATCTGCCCTTGATCCTCATACTCCTTCATAAATTCCACATATTGATTTTTTGCAACGATATTTTTCTCTAGCCTTCGCTCTAACGACAGAAATCTCTTTTTTGCTATCTCCAACGATTCTCCCAAAGCGGATACCTTTTCTTTAAATGGAAAACTGACAACAAATCTACCCTCACTATTTCTCTTCACTGTGTTTTTAAAATGTTCCTCACATCTTTTTTCTTCAGGGCTAAGCAACTTTAAAGTGGTGGGGCAGTTTTCAATTCCCCAAAACTTTTCAACGAAGTCATGAAGACGATCATCTGTTGACTTTTCTGCATTGCCAACTAAACATACGCTACCTCCAGAAGTATCTTCCAATTCATGTGAGCCTGATACCCCATCCAAAAAGAGTCTTTTGAAGCGTAAGCTTCTCTTCCAATTTAATTTTCCCGACAGCTAACAACTCAAAGAAGTGATCTCCGCCTATCAACATATCAACCCTTGACGCCTCATTAAAATGGGGATCTGCTAAAACAATGTTGTTAGGTATTTTCCAACTATCTTCTTTGAACGATTGACTAGGCTGAAAATGAGTGATGTTTTTGATGATGAGTAGTTCTAATTCAATTTTAAACTCCGAATTTCTCGATTTACAAACAGTTTTTGTGGTGTGGCGAATATTTGTAATTTCGTTACCTATGCCACTTATCTGGATCTCAGACTTTGACTTTTTCAGTTTTAGTCTTTGTGCCATACTTTCGGTTATAAAGTTCAGCTGAGAAGCTGAATCTAATAACACACGAACAGGTTGGTATATACCAAAACTATCTTTTATTAAAACAACAGCTGTGGCTAATATGGTTTGGTTTGTTGACCTGCCTACCAACGCCGCTGCATTAGAAGTTCCTTGCCCAACTATAAGACCATCATTGGGTGCCCCAATATTTGCATTAAATCTATGAAGCAGCTGGTGATGTGGCAAAGAACAGATGGTGCATTTTGCTTTAGTACAATGCCGAACAGAATGTTCCTTTTCTTAACAATTCACACAAAGAATTCGTTTTTTAATTTCCAGGAACCTCCTTCCCACTGGTAAACTAATGAATTCTGGACACATTTCAATCAAATGTTCCGAAGATTGGCAGTATTCGCAATGTTTGCAAGGTTTACGCTCCGCTGCTAAGGTAGAGCCTCTGAATTTTCTGAATGGCTTTTTGCCTCCCCTTTGAGGACTTGGTTGATCAAACTTTGTTCTACTTCTAGCGGAAGTAATTGGTTTTTGAATGCTTGACTCTTTAGCTTCTTAATTTTTACAACGACGATCCAAAACTTTACTAAATTCTTCCCATGTTGGGAGCTGATCATAATCAATAGCGTCCTGCCATTTAGCTTGAGTGTCTTCATCAACTCGATCTAACGCTAACGAAATAAGCATAGCAGTAGAAATATTTTCATGATTTCCAATTGAAAGCATTGCAGTTAGATGTGTATTAAAACTATCTTTTAAGTGACGTAAAGAAGAAGCGGAAACCTTGGAAATCTTTGGAAACTCGAGTAAACTATTAATATGTTCTTGAAAGATAAGAGTTTTGTGGTCGAAACGAGTTTTTAATCGATCGAGGGCCTTTTGGTAATTCGTGCTTACGACGTTAAAATCTCTCACAGCATCCAACGCTGGTCCAGAGAGACATCTTAGCAAATAATTGAACTTTTGCAAGCTGTCGAGGGTATCGTCTTTATGAACGAGATTCGTGAACATACCGATAAAGTTGGGATAGTCTGAGAATTTTTCCGAAAAGGTAATTTAATAGGTTCTAATTTTGATCGTGGACGAGGTCGTTCTGGAAAAAATGAAGCATTAAGCTGCTCAGCAGCAGTAGTATTACCTCTCAACTTAGACAAAAGAGTCATTATCCTTGTCTTTGTACTGACATAGATATCCTCAACTTCCTCACGAAAAATGTCATTGGCCTTTTCTTCCTCAGGATTATTAAATCTCTCAATGGACGTCTGCACATTCAAAATATGTTTTAAACACGACTCTAATATACCCAAACGACACTCTAACTCAGCTTCTGACTAACTAGCTCCCTTTTGTATGATCGTATTTTTTGTTCGGCTTAGATTGCCCTTCGATGATGCACGTAATGCCTTTAAATCGAATATAGTCTTTCCAACACTAATTTCACTTTGTGATGATTCATCCTTACTACCTCCTGCGATTGGATTACTGCCTGGAGTTCACATGATTTTTATATTAATCAAAAAACTAGCTATGCAATTTGAAAACGATCCCAACAATCAATAAATCCTCACAATTCAACCAAATGAGAAACAACAGCACTAAAATGTCAACGACCTCAACAACAACTATGCAGGCCTATATTTTTTGCGAAATTCCCTAGCCACCAACAACAACAGCAATAATTTTTTATGAAGAATCAGAAAACAACGTTTGATCTTTTTTGATCTTAACCACTTTTCCACAACAACAACGAAATCTTTAAGATTATAACTCTGCCTTTTATTTTTATGCTTTAATTATAACTTATTTAAGCAATATTTATTCCAACAAAATTTTACTTGAATAAATATTTTCCACTCATAGCCAGGCAAGATAAAACAGCAACAACGACCTTAATCTGTTCACCTGCAACCAGCATCTGTTATGACAGTCAGAATTCCAGCAACAAAGTTTTTATTTTATATTCACCACAGCATTTATGTATATCAGCATAACAATATAATCAAATCTATTTAGCAACAAATCTGAATCCGCAACAATTTTGTATCAACTTCATTAAAAATAGATGGAGTTTGGCAACAAGTTTAAAGAGCGATATGTTAGACAACAAAAAAAAAACAAAACTTTTAACTTGTAGAATTTTGTTTGTATAAGAGGCTTACATGTATATATATATATAAACAGTGTTTTAGATTATCTTCTCTGCGTACCCATACACAATTGAAAATCACTGATCATGCTTGATAAAAGCTTCTGATTTCAATAGAGTCAACTTTCCGCTTTGATTTTGTAAAAGCCTTTTTTTATAATTGTACGTGTCGACGACCTTCTGACGATCTGAAAGTCACTGAAACAAAGGAGACGCTTAACAAGAAAAAGCTTTTCTTCGGATAGAAATGATGACGATGCTTAGCTAATTTGTTGTGGGGCTTTTTTGGGGAAATGATTGTTTGTGTAGAACTTCGTTTTTATTAAATTAAATATCGATAGCACAGCATGAATATTTTCTTTTACCGTTTCAGGATAAAATGCAGTTTTTTTAATATAATTTAATTTTATTTTATGTAGGAATTTTAAAAATTCCCGGGTTTCGGCACCAATGTTTTTGTGATAGTTTTCACATACAGTTTTTTTTATTTCCAATAAAAGATAAATTTTTATTTTAAAACTCGATTTTTATTAAACTTTAAATTGCTGTGGCAAGACCGTCTTAACTGTCGTTTGGTTTCAACTAGATAGCTTTATCTTATATAATTTCTTCATGATTACAGCAAGTTTATCGTTAAGTTTAAAGTGAGAGCAATCAAGCGACTAATAAAGTGTTTACAATAGCTGTTTATTAAGTACTATTTTTAATTCAATTTAATTCATTTAATACTTTAAAAATATTTTAAATACTTTTGACTATAATTCATATTTCATATATATTATATAATATCTGGCATCAACAATAATTTTGGAATTTTGAAAATCAACTTTTGTCTGGTTTTTGCATGCATTTACTCCATAGTGCAACGGTTGAAACCTTTTATTCTAAAATTGTTGTATTTTTTTCTGCAATGACGAATCACATAAAGGTTCACGAAACAAATTTGACTGTTGTTCAAGCTAAGCAAAGCCTTTATCAAGAAATGTGTCTTGAAATTTTTTTGCCTTTGTGTTCAACAATTAGAGCTATGCGATCATCAAAACTAACTGACGCTTTTAATTATTGCCAACAAGAACAAAATTATTACTATTGCCAAAGCTCACAACACGTTTACATTGAAATAAATAATATTTTCTGCAAAAATTTTAGCATTTTAAGCAATTTAGTACCTCAAACAAAATGAAACAACTTTGAATCCTCCAGACATAAACTGGGTAGACGACAGAAATTTTCATTTAATAGCCTCGGACAGTCAATTGGTTACCTAGATATAAATAATCACAATACAACTCTTCTGCCATATATACACATTGAAGGCATTAACAACACATCTTTTAAAATGTTTAATAGACACACGAAGCAACAAATCATTTACTAATCCAGATATTATTGAACACAAGACAGTAGAATCCCTACATCCGAAAAACTAAAACAATTTTTGATACCAATACACTTAAAAGACATTTTAGAATTTAAAACAAATAAAAATTTATCATTTCTAGTCTTTAAATTTCACAATTATTTTGATGGGTTAGGTAGGTAGGTAGGTACGTAGGTAAGATGGCGGTTTCGCAGAACAACTGTTCCGAATAAACCCAATTAGCGCGGAAAAGCGCCGTTTTGATACCATAACTCGTTTGACCTAATTTTTTGTGATTTAGTGGTAGTGACTGTTAAGCTAAGGGGATCAGTTTTTGGTCTGTGCCCGCAGTCACAAGGGAAGAACCTAGCTCACACTGTGTGCTGGGTAGTTCCATTTGGACTGAGAGTCGACCAATTAACTTTACACTAGATCTATATGAGGCTAGGCCCGTCCAAAGGCGGTACACCTGCCAGGTGTAAATCCGTGTTTTGATGCTTTCGCCGCAAGATAGAGTAAGTGCTAGTCCAAAAAGCCAGTCCTAAAGGTAAGTTCCAGAAACTTAAAAGGTGAACGTTGAAATGGTGCTTTGAAAAGCTAAGGGGACCAGTTTTTGGTCTGTGCCCGCAGTCCCAAAGGAAGAAATTAGCTCACACTGTGTGCTTGGTAGTTCCATCTGGACTGAGAGCCTGCCCAATAACTTTACACTAGATCTATATGAGGCTAAGCCCGTTAAAAGACAGTTTATCCCTACCAGGTATTAATCAGTGCTCTGATGCTATTGCCAAAGATAGAGTAAGTGCTAGTCCGAATAGCCAGTCCTAAAGGGAAGTTCCAAAAACTTCCAAGGTGAAAGTTGAAATATAGATATTGCTTGGTTTGTTAGAGCCAACTGGTGCTGTTGAGAAAAGCGGTAAAATCATTTATCCTTTTGTTCAACAGCACGTTTAGGTTGTCGAGAAACAGGCTACCAAATGCCTGGAGGCGAGACCTAGCCAGAGCCGGACAGTGGCAGAGGAAATGCTCAATAGTTTCCTTCTCCAGCGGATTTCTACAACTACAGCAGTAGCTGTTGAAAGGAATGCGCAGTTTAGCTGCGTGTTCGCCTATTGGCCAATGGCCAGTGACGATTGCAACGACCCTGGCTGTGTCTATTCTGTTTTGTTTTATTAAATCATTCGATCTGTTTTTGTTATAGGTTGGCCATATCTTTCTAGTTATTTTACAGGTTGCCAAACCTTGCCACCTCTTTGTTGATTCTGAAAGGAAATGGTCATATATTCTGCCCTTCACGAAGCCCAGTGAAAGATCTACTGATTCCGCCTGAGAGACGAGAAGGGCTGATCCTTGCCTAGCAAGATCATCTGCTCGCTCATTGCCTTGGATGTCGCTATGGCCTGGGATCCATACTAGAGAAATTTTTATACTATCACTGAAACCTGAGAGCTCTGCTCTGCATTGATGAACTATCTTTGAAGACACCAAGCAGCTGTTAATTGCTTTGATTGCAGCTTGGTTATCTATACAAATGGCTACATTGTGAATATTATGGTTAGATATTGTTTTTTGTTTGAGTATCCTACAGGCTTCCTTAATAGCAAGCACTTCAGCTTGAAATATGCTGGCAGCGTCGGGCAGGCAGAACGATTGACTAATGTTTGTCGGAGTAAACACCCGCCCCAACTCCGTCAACCATCTTTGAGCCGTCAGTGAAAATTGTGGTGTCATATTCATTTGTCACCGTTTCGTTTTTCCATTCGTCCCTGGTAGGAAAAAGCACATTGAAACTCTTATCAAAATCAAGACAAGGGTATTGGTAGTCAATATGGACTGAGCGAAGATCTATTGGCAACAGTTTTAAAATTTGTCCATGACCATAGGGTCTTTCTGCCCAACAGCTTGCTTCTTTAAGCCTGGTTGCACTGCAGGATACCATGTATTTGATGTGAAGGTCTAGAGGCAAAAGATTAAGAATAACGCTTAAGGCATCGGTTGGGCAAGATATAATTGCACCTGTGGAACCTATGCTGGCTGTTCTTTGAATCTTTTTCAGTTTGTCTATATTATATTTTTTACTTAGGGCTGGCCACCATACGATCGATCTGTATGTTAGAATTGGACGAACTACAGCTGTGTAAGTTCATAATATCATTTAAGGCTTCAGACCCCATTTTTTCCCGAAAGTTTTACTACATGCATAGAAGGCTATACTTGCTTTCTTCACACGTTCTTCGATATTGATTTTCCAGCTAAGCTTAGGGTCCAGAATAACTATTAGGTATTTAGCTTTTGTTGATAGAGAAAGAGTGTGACCGTTCAACTTGGGCAGGGTGAAGGGGGGAATTTAAGTCCTAGTGGTGAAGAGCATCAATTCGGTTTTATTTGGATTGACACCTAGTCCACAGCTCGTAGCCCAGATGTCAACTCTTTTCAAGGCAGTTTCCATGATATCACTTTTCACTGTAGGAAACGCCCCTGATGTCATAAGCACCAGGTCATCCGCATACGCCACCGCCTTTACACCACAGTTGTCCAGTTCACAAAGGATTGTGTCCATGACAAGCAACCATAGTAAGGGGGATAGAACTCCTCCATGAGGTGTACCCCTATCTACGAGTTTAATAATGTGGTCATTACCCAACGTTGCTTAAATGATTCTTGATCTTAACATGGATAAAATCCATTTTGTAATGTAAGCATCGACGCCGAACTTGACAAGAGATCCCTGAATCGAATTAGCAAGAACGTTATTGAAAGCTCCCTCGACGTCAAGGAAGGTTGCAAGGGTATATTCTTTGTATTGATTTGTTTTTTCAATGGTGCGCACCACCTAATGAAGGGCCGTTTCCGTGGACCTTCCCTTAAGGTAAACGTGCTGTGATTTGGAAAGAGGATTTCTATCTAAAATCCCTCTAATGTATATGTCAATTATTCTTTCCAGTGTTTTTATGACAAAGGAAGTGAGGCTGATGGGCCTAAAGTCTTTTGGGGCTTCGTGTCCCCGTCTCCCCACCTTCGGAATCAAAATAACTTTAACTTGTCTCCATGACTTGGGGACGTGGTTAAACCGGAAGCAATTTGTGAAGAATACTTCTAACCAGGGTACAGCTGTGTTATGCAACTTCTGTAGCATTATGGGAATAATGCCATCTACACCTGGAGATTTGTATGGAGAGAAGCTATTAATAGACCAGGAAATTTTTTCCTTGGTTATAATATCATGAATATTTTCTAAGCGTTCTGACTGAGCACTAAGGACATTGTCTGTTACTATGCTGTAGTCCTTACAGCCTGAGAAATGGGTTGTCATTAAAGCCTCTAGAGATTCGGCTGAATCCACTGTCCAAGTACCATCCTCCTTTTTGTGGAGAGATGGACAAGAGTGTTGTTTTGACAGTATTTTGCCTAGCCTAGCAGAGTCTTTTATATTTTCAATTGATTCACAGTATTCTTTCCAAGCCAGCCTTTTGGCTGAGGATACCACTTTTTTGTAATCTTTGAGGCAGTCCTTGTACGGTTGCCATTGTTTGCTAACGTAGCAGATATTGAAGGTCTTTCTTGTAATCTTCCTAAGATTTGAGAGATCTTCATTCCACCATGGAGAAAAATTTTTTTTACTGTACCTAACTGGACAGGAAGCTTTGAATGCTACATTCAAAGCCATTTCAAAAGTGCTTACTTTCGCCTCCAGTTCTTCTACGGAATCTAAAACAAGATTCGGTACAGTTCTTAGTTTGGAATTTACAACTTGACTGAATTTGTTCCAGTCGGTTTTCTTGGGGTTTCTAAACGGGACAGGGGGCTTAGTGTTAAGACCTAATTCGTAAAGTATATACCTGTGATCGGAAAATGATCTCAGTGTAGATACTTTCCAGTTTTCCAACCTGACCTGTTCATTATTGCTTGTAAGTGTAAGTCTAGCATATCTTCCCACCCTTCAAACGTATCCGTACTCGGGAAAATGAAGGTGGAGATATTGCCTTTGTTACAAATAGACATGAAATCTTTTATTGATTTCGGAACTTCCCCATACCGTGTGCCTGGCATTGGCATCACACTCCAGTATAAGGTTGGCATTGTTGATGTTATGGACCAGGGTGGTAACTTCCTCGGGTGGTGCAACGCGATCTTGGGCCATATACGCCGATCCTACATGTAGTCCACCTACACCTGCTGTCTCCAGTCTGACAACTGTCAGGTCTGGAGTGCTAAAATTTGGACATAAAAATACTTTTAAATGTTTTTTAGCAATAATACAAGTGCGAGGGTTACCTTGGCTATTGTTGTTTGAGGTGTAGTAGAGATTGTAGAGCTGGTATTGAAGCCCGCAGATCTTATGGCTCCGAACCCATGGCTCTTGGATGATGCCGAAATCCACATCTTCCTCCCTGAGGAAGATTCTGAGATTGTCTGAAGCACTTTTTGAGTGCTTCAGATTAATCTGTATGAATTTCAGCATTTTTGGTTGTTGTTGCGGCCACGCTCAGTGGTTCCAACGTCACGTTGGATGTTTCGACAGCTCCTGTGTCGTCCCCTTGAGGGGGCAAAATCCTCACTTTGGCTTCTCTGGTGCCAAAGTTTAGACGGTGTGAATTTGCAATCGATGACCTTCCTGCCTCATCAATCAAGAGCAGGAAGGAAATCGTTGGCTTGTTGGCATTGGCCCCTTCGGCTTTTATGACGACCCAGTCATCCATAGCAACCCCCGGGTTTTGGCATTTTAGGACTTTGAGAAAGCTCCCACCATCCAACTTTTCCATATAAGGTACCCAAATGCGAGCCTTTGGTCGTCTGGGAATGTCCCTGGCTTGGATTAGCTTGAGCTTCATGCCTTTCCATGCATCACTGATCTTAGTAATGCAATTGCCAAGGAATTCCTTCGACAACTGATCCTTGCACTTGATCACCCTACAACCTCTTACCGTCTCAGCAGAGCTGAAGGATGGAGAGGGCCCTCCCTTACCTTCTAGAATATGTTCCACCACCATACCCTGCAGTCGAGCCTCTATGGCGTTCCACGCTTCGAGGACTGGTTTCCCTGTAAAGGAAAACTCGTCCGTCAGCGCAACTTGAAGGTCGTCCCTGACGATCTCACTCAAAGTTTTCGCCACTGCCTGACTACCGGATGTGGATGGTATAATGTTTTTTTTTTTATTTCTGACAAGAACTGGAAGAGCCTTAATCTTTTTCGAGGGGCGAGTAGTCTCATCCTGAGACCTTTTGCGCTTTGCAACTTGCTCTTTCCTCTGAAGAGTAGCGCCCTCCAAGAACTTGCTATATTCTTCAACAATTTTGGAGAACTTCTCCCTGTCCTCACGATCGCGTTCGCTTAATGCTTGCGTTTCTTTTCGTTTCGCAATTTTTTTCAGGACGAACCTAGCATGGTTGAACTGGGCCTTGCGAGTCGTGCGATGGGACCTATGTTTGTTTGTCCGGCCTTGTTTTTGTGTTGTGATTAGCACCCGCTCACCGCTGGTGCTCTGAGTGCTAACCGAAGGTTTTGGTGACGATGGAGTACTACTACGAGCAGCACTACCTTCGGCACCGACGTTGATAGTTGTCTCCTGACTGGAGGCAAGCAGTTCGTCTTCTGACGCGCTGCCAAGTTCGTTAAAGTCTGTCATATCAACGTCTGGTTGTTGTTGTATTTGGGGTCTGTAATCGTTCGTCATGTCATCGTCTGGGGTTTTGGGTTTTAAAAAATCTATGTTGGTCCCACGAGTAGTACGGAAAGGAGGTCAGCCCCGGCAGAGTCGATATACCGGGGTAAGGTAAAGAATATTTCGGGCCTTGTAACTAGGCACCCGAAAGAACTCGTTAATGACTGGCTTTTCCCCGAGCCTTCCATTTCTTCAAACTGGATTGTGTTCTAAGAACGCTCACACCACCTTGAAAATCAGGAACCTCGTATCAATGGTCAGATTGCATTTCTGAAGAGTTGAACTAAAGGAACTCCTCAGCGATTCAACCTGATCTTAGCTAACCACCTGCTATTGCCAAAATCGCACAAAACAACTGTAGTGATCATTGCCCGCCCGGTATCCACTTGGAGGGTTAGAAACGAGGATTTGTGCCGAGCTTGATGGGTTAATTGAAACTGATATTATGAAACAGCTTTAGAAGAAAATTGATTTAGACAATTCATTCCTTACTTAAGATGGCGCTCACAATCCAGGATGGACTTCGGCCTCAACCAACATTCCTCTCCAGCCAGCTCTGTTCATAGCTAGCCGCTTCCAATTTCGCACCGCAAGTTGGCTGAGGTCGTTCTCCACTTGTGTGCGCCATCTGTTCCGGGGTCTTCCAATGCTGCGGACACCATCTGGATTGGATTCGAAGACTCGTCGGGCTGGTGCGTTGGTGTCCATACGCTCTACGTGACCCAGCAATCTCAGCCGTTGTATTTTTAGCTTCTTGACCAGGTTAATATCGCTGTTTAGCCCGTATAGTTCGTCATTGAATCTTTTCCTCCATACTCCTTCGATACACACAGGACCAAAAATCACTCGAAGAATCTTTCTCTCAAAGCACCCAAGTAACTTCTCATCCGAGTCCTTCAACGCCCATGCTTCCGCCCCATAGGGCAGGACTGGAATGATCAGGGTCTTATATAGCTTCTCTTTGGTTCTATAAGAGAGGGCTTTACTACTTAAATGCTTTCTCAGCCCGAAGAAACAGCGATTGGCAAGAGTAATTTTTCGTTTGATCTCTGCACTGATGTCATTCCGCTTAGTTATAGTGGATCCCAGGTAGACAAAGCCCTTGACTACTTCGAAGTTATAGCTATCCATCTCGACATTTTGCCCGAGTTGCAGATTTTCAGATTCCTTTCTTGTTGATAGCATATACTTCGTTTTGTCTTCGTTAACAGCCAGTCCCATTTTTGCCGCCTCCGATTCAATACTGGCAAATGCACCAGCCACAGCTCGCTTGTTTCGGCCGATTATATCTATGTCATCTGCATATGCAAGTAGTTGAACGGACTTTTGATAAATTGTACCAGTGGTGTTGACTCGCGATTTTCGTACAACTGCTTCAAGAACGATGTTAAATAGGTTGAATGATAACGCGTCGCCTTGTCTTAAGCCTTTCTCAACATCAAAAGGTTCGGTGGTGTTCCTACCGACTTTAACAGAGCAGCGAGATTTCTACATTGTCATCCTGCACAAGCGGACGAGTTTGGCAGGGATGCCGAGATATGACATGGCTCTGTACAGTTCTTCTCTATCCACGCTATCATACGCGACTTTAAAATCGATAAAGAGGTGGTGGGTATCGATCTGGAATTCCTGAGTTTTTTCTAAAATTTGTCGGAGTGTGAATATTTGATCGGTGGTTGACTTGCCTGGCCTGAAACCACACTGATAGGGGCCAATCAGATCGTTTACAAGGGGTTTTAAGCGATCACACAGGATGGACGACAAAATTTTATAAGCGACGTTTAGAAGGCTAATTCCTCTGTAGTTGGTGCATGTCAGAGCGTCTCCTTTTTTGTGGATGGGGCATATGATGCCAAGGTTCCATTCATCGGGCATACTTTCATCCGACCAAATTTTACAGATGAGTTGGTGCATGCTCCCTACCATCACATCTCCTGCAGCTTTAAACAATTCAGCTGGTAGGCCATCTGCGCCAGCAGCTTTATTCGATTTAAGCTTGGCAATCGCTAAGCGCACTTCGTTCAGGTCGGGTGGACGGAAATGTTGGCCATCATCGTCCAAGTTTAGTGGAATCATTTGCCTAGCAGCGGGATGTTGGTTATCTTCGCCGTTTAGCAGTCTAGAAAAATGTTCTTTCCAGATCCTCAGCACTGACTGTGTGTCTACTACCATATTCCCCCTCTCGTCTCGGCAGGCTTCCATTCTGGCTTTAAAGCCTTGGGTGGATCTTTTTACCCTTTGATAGAATTTTCGAACATCACTTCTGCCGGTACAACCCTCGATAGACTCGACCGCTCGCTTCTCGTGCTCTCTCTTTTTTCTCCTGAGAAGTCGGCGTTCCTCCCTTCTTTTTTGCCCGTAGAGCTCCCGGGCTGCTCTCTCATTGCCTCTTGTTCTAGACTGCAGCATCACCTGGTAGGCCTCGTTTGCTGCATGCGCCAACCGGCATTCTTCATCAAACCAGGAGTTTCGTTGTGGACGCCTAGTGAAACCCAGCACATCAGAGGCGGCATTTCTGATGGCTTGTTGACAGTGTCTCCACTGGTCTTCTGTACTTGCTGCTGGTGGCAGACTCGTTGAGAGATGGGTTGAAACGCGGTCAGCAAAGGTTCTTGCAGTCTCTTGCGATTTAAGCTTCGCGACATCATATTTTCTGACAGCAACAGCTCTGCGTTGTGGCGCCATGGAAATCCGCATTCGCACTCGCGACACTACCAAGTAGTAGTCCGAGTCTATGTTGGCCGTCCGGAAAGTTCGAACATCCAAGATGCTGGAAGCATGTCTGGCGTCTATCGCAATGTGATCAATTTGATTGACTGTTTTATGATCACTGCTCCTCCAAGTTCCTTTGTGTATATCACGGTGTGGGAAATGAGTACTCGATACGATAAGATTTCTCCCCGCCGCACAGTGGTTTCTCCCATAGGCCAAAAGTCAAAATTTCAAGGTTGAACAAATTAATTTTTTTTAATGCAATAACTATCTATGATAACGGGACAATTATGTTGCAGTAAGGTTTCTATTCTAAAATTAGTTGTTGGCAGTCAGTCGCGTCACAAAGATCAGTGTTTTTCGCGGTTTTATAAAAAAAGTTAGTCTGAAAATACGACATTGCGGTTTACCCATTTTTTGTCTGTTGTTCAAAGTAAATTTTTGAAAAAAAGGTGATGTGAATATTAAAATAAAGTATACTAATAGCTTTTTAATAATTTTCTTCAAAAAAAATATATAGTTAATGTTTTGACTCCTATTGAAAATGGTGCATAATTTGAACTTTTTCATATTTCGTGTTTTTCTGAAGAGCCAAAACATCAAATTCCCATAAAATCCCACAATGATTCTTATAGAATAATTTTGAGTTATTTTTCCTCTTTTAGAATACATATGATTTTTTTGCGCAAATTTGCGCAAGTCCTAAAATTTCGACCCGAAGTAAAACACTGTTTTCCACTTTTTTTTAGATTCTAGCAATATGATCAAGCGAATTGATATTTTTAACATATGGCATGCGGCGAAGAAAGGTCGCAGTGATGCCAAAATTAATGAAACATGGACCATTTTCAAAGAAACTTATCAAATTGAAAGCTTAGGCGCTAAGAAAAAGATAAATACGCTATGTAAGTCTTTTCATAGAAGGTGGGAGGATTGTTCCCGAAAAAAAAATTTGTTTTTATCTAAAAATAGTATTTGGCTTGACTTCATCGAAGACTTTAGTTCTTTGGAGGAGGCCCAAACAGAAAAAAAAAGTCGCCAAATAATCAAGGGAGACCAAAAAAACCATTTTTTGAAAGCTCGTCTCGCACTAAGAGGAGACGAATTGCTAAAATCGTTGAAGTCGATGAAGACATTGCTTGTGCTTTGAAACATTGCCAGTCTACAGACAATCTCAAAGTAAGACAACTCGATTCAAATGATGCTTTGAAAATTTTGGTCGAGGCAAAATTGTCAAAACATCAGTACCAAGTTATCAGGAACTTGGTAAACAAAAAAACTGAGGTTGATATTTTTCCAAGCTATGCCAAGGTTCTTCAAGCGAAACAAAAATGTTACCCAGAGCTGGATATAATCAACATTTCCGATTCTTCAGCCGAGGTTACCCTTCAAGGTCTCCTTAACCATACTGCCCAACGCATTGTAGAATCCCAACGGGACATTTTTGAAAATTCGGAGACTAATTTCGGTAATAATTAAAATATCTTACCAACCACGTTTTGTGTTTTATTGTAAAACTTGTCTACTTTTTCTTTTGTGTTTGTTTGTGGTAAAAATGTCTCGTGTTTGTTACAGCCGATATAGCTCCAGTTGCAATTCTAACAGTGTCTCTAGTCTTAATCTAATCACAGGAGGTAGAATAATGCAGTGTTCGTCTTAATGTACAAACAAAAATTTCAGTGTGACTAAATAAACTCTTGATTTAGGTGATCTGACTTTAATTGGGAAATGGGGATTTGATGGAAGCAGTGGACAGTCCGAATATAAACAAAGAACGTCTGGCGAATTCAGTGATGCGGATATGTTTATAACATCTTATGTTCCGATTCAACTTTTTTCGCAAGAGAGTTCTAATTCTGAAAAGAAAATTGTATGGCAAAATCCTCGCCCAGGATCAACTCGATATTGCCGACCAATACGTTTTCAATTAAAAAAAGAAACGACAGAGTTGAGCAGAGCTGAGCAGGAATACATGCAGAACCAGATAAATAACTTAACTGGAACAATAATTACAGTAACTGACCGCTCTATAAATGTAAAACACATCCTCAAATTGACAATGGTTGACGGTAAAGTATGCAATGCCTTGTCACATACTTCTTCCCAACAGGTTTGTTATATTTGCGGAGCAAATCCAAGTAACATGAATGATATTCAAAGCTCTTTACAAAGAACAATCAACGAAGAATTTCTAGATTTCGGCATATCTCCACTGCATGCGTGGATAAGATTCTTTGAATTCTTCATTCATCTAGCATATAGATTAGATTTTAAAAAATGGCGAACCGGAAATATTGAAAAACCTCTTTTGGACGCCAAAAAAAACGAATACAAGCAGACTTCAAAACCATTGGATTGATAGTTGACAAGCCAAAACAAGGTGGTGGAAATTCAAACGATGGCAATACTGCTCGTAGATTTTTTGCAAACCCTTCTTTATCGTCTCAGATAACTGGCGTTAAGCAATCTATACTTGAAAGATGTGCTGTAATTTTGAAAACTTTGGCAAGTTGTTTTGCAATTAATGCAGAATCCTTCCAAATATATGCGCAAGATACAGCTCTTGAAATTGTTGAAGAATATCCTTGGTACCCATTGCCAGCTTCGGTACACAAAGTCCTTATTCACGGAGGACAAATTGTGAAACATGCCATATTGCCTATAGGACAATTTACTGAAGAGGCAGCAGAGGCGAAGAACAAAGACGTTAAATTTTTTCGGTCGAACAATACTAGAAAAATATCTAGGCTGTCAACTAACACTGACTTATTGAACAGACTACTTTTAACGTCAGACCCTTTGCTTTCTAACGAAAGAAATTTAAAACAAAAACAAAAATCGACATTGTCTCAAGATATTTTGAATTTATTGCTTTAATACTAAAAAAATAAATATAAAATACTATAAAGTCATTAATAAAATTAAATAATATTTAAAATAAATCGCTGGTTTTATTTTCTATCATTTAAAATTAATTTTTGAGTTTTGACCGCCCTTCCCATACAAACGAAACCACTGTGCGCCGCGAAGTCTATCATCCTGTACCCGTTGTCGGAAGTGTCATCGTGCAGGCTGTCGTCCCCGATGGTTGAACCAAATTTGCCCTCTTTTCCGAATCTGGCATTGAAGTCACCCAGAATAATTTTGACGTCGTACTTTGGGCACGAATCGTATGCGCTCTCTAAGAGGTCGTAAAACTCGTCCTTGGTTGTATCATCCTTCTTTTCGTGGGGGGCATGGACACAAATCAGCGTGATGTTCTTAAATTTTGCCTTGATACGGATTGTGACCAAACGCTCGCTAAAACTGCGAAAGCCTAAGACTTCTTGCCTGAGTCTTCCCCTTATCACAAAACCGCACCCAAATAGCCACTGACCCTGCTCCTGACAACACGGTCCGTGGTAGATGTCACACGTTGTCATCCTTCTTACATTCTCCCCATCCCATCGCACTTCCTGGATAGCTGTTACATCAGCCTTAAGCCTGTCCAGGGTCTCCACTAATTGTTCGGCTGCACGTGGTCTGAACAACGACAATACATTCCACGTACAGATCCGAAATTCGTTGTCCTTGTTTCGTTTGCTGGGTTCGTCAACATTTTGATCATCCTTATCCGAGGCTTGTTGGTTTTTCAGAACTAAATTTTTTTTACAATGGTAGGGAAGTTAACCCGCCGCACAACCCCCAACCTGGAGGACCAGGCTCTTACTAAAACTCCAAGAGCGGGGAGCCGGATAGACCGCTCCTTATCGGCCTGAGCTTCAAATATGTCGGAGTAGCCCGTATAAGGTGTTCACTAAGTAGTTCAACCTGACTGGAACTGTAGACGCCACCGTTGACTCCATCTGGGGAATTCCTCCGCTGCCGTCTCGATGAAAGGAGAAGTGCCTTAGTGGAAACACCCCTCCCCCCCTCTCTCGTTAGCTGCCGCCAGAACCGTCCAAAGGGGTTGGTTACCCAGATCTCAGGTTAAGGTACTAGGCACTCGATGTTCACCACGGGAAGGTGAGAGTAGGAGTTGATAGTCAGAGGTTGGTTTGGGAAAACCTGTGGACGTATTGTCCTCTTGAATTCACATAACTACCTTTTGAACATCAATTCATTCCTAGAAACTGAAAACGTTAGAATCCCTTTTATGTTTAAACAAAACTTGTTATCTAACACTTATTTATTACCAGGACGTACGAAGTTAGGTTGTAAGCTTCCCGTTTATATTGAGTCTGGGAACATATATATAATTCCAACTATAACAAAGGATTCTATCAGCATATCAGAAGGACTTTATACAGCTAAAGATTTGTGTTCTTACCTTGAAGTTGTCAATTCTCCTGATTTATCTGAATTTTTTTTGATTGAACAACCGATAAGAGCTGAAGCATTTGCATTCAATAATTACATTGAAATAAATAATATTTTCTGCAAAAATTTTAGCATTTTAAGCAATTAAGAAACCGATAACTTGAATAATAAGGAAAAAGAAGCCTTATTAAATTTATGTAAGCAATATAAAGCTATTTTCTTTCAAGATGGTCGAAAATTGATGTCTTCTAACCTCCCAAAACATGACATTAATACCAAAGATATTCTTCCTGTCTACTCAAAAACTTAACGATATCCATGTATCCATAAGGCAGAAATTCAAAAGCAAATTTCTGACATGCTCTATCAAGGCATAATCCGACAAAGCCTTTTTCCTTGGTCCTCTCCAATATGGATCGTTCCTAAAAAATCAAATGATACAGGTATACGAAAGTGGCGGTTGGTTATCGATTACCGAAAATTAAAATATTTTGCAAAAAACTTTCAAACTCATAATATTAGAGTTTTCGCCAAAGCGACCCCAGCCCCATCTACTATCCACCAGTGAAAATCCCCGTCGAAAACGGTCGATCCATTTCCTGTCGTCGCGTGCATGCGACATTCCATATTCCATAAATAAAAAAATTTAAAAGGCTACCCCAGCAACTATGGGATAATAATTAAAATAGTTACTTATTACAACATCAGCTATCTGTCAGTTAAAGTCCCATCGTAATTGATCCATTAGGTTGTGATCGGAACATATATACGAAGATGCGAAAAAAGCGAGCGCCGCCTATGAAGTAATTAAAATAGACCCGCTACAACAATAGCTATCGGTCAGTGGAAGTCCCGTCGAAATCGGTCCAGTTGTTCTCGAGATTAGCCAGGACAAACAGACAAACCGACAGACAGACAAACATTTTAAAAATTTATGTTTTCTTAGAAGTACCGTATATACTTTCACTAGCTGAAAACCCGTCGAAATTATAAATTATTCTTGGTGAAGATTCTAAGGGGTTATTTTTTACTAGTTAAGGTAACCGGTAAACGTTTCAAAGCTCACGTCGTGTGTTACTCTTACTTATCCATTTTAAGAACACACCTCTTTTGAATCTGCAAAAAATGCCAGATTCCCGTTAAAATTTGAAATAATAAAAATAAAAAATAAAATTTCTTATATCCGGTTTGGACTTCCAATAAGCTTAATTTTAACAACTTATTGTGGTGTCTCAGCTTAGCATTTCCTCAAACATTAAACTCTATTTTTCGAGGTAATTTGCCGTACCTATGTGCTTAAAAATATCAACTTGCCGTTAAAGCTTTAAAATAAAAATAATATGAATTCGAAATACCAAATAACAATTTTTTCTAACCTGAGTTTCAATGAAGTATTGTATCAATTTGCCGTAAGTCCATAATCTTTAAAATGTTACATTTTTAATATAAAACAAAACTAAGAGAAGTCCTAATAAATTTGTTACTAACCCGAGTTATGCGAATAATAACAAAAAAATATTTTAACACAGTAACAATTACTTTTAAGTACTGTGAGTAAGTTATTCACTAAAATAAAAACTTTTTCACTTTATTTTTTACCAAAACTTAGATTTCCACTTTAGTTTTCACAAAAACTTTGATTAATATATTTCTGCACAATGTATTGTGTTCGATGTTAGAGAATAATTATTCAGTATGTCCATCTTAACCACCAATGGTAAAAAAAGCTTTAAGTTTTCTTTTTGTGAGGTTAGTTTTTACCGGATATGATTACTAAGCGTTTCAAAGCTCATTCGATTCCTGCCTCTACTTATCCATTTCCAGAACCCAAAAACGGTTTGGATTTCAAATAAGTTTTAATAGTATAGATGCCGCTGCAATTGAGTTGGAGAAAAATATTCATCTGTTAATGGTCGCACTGCTATGGGCAGAATCAAAGATCAATTCAAGTACTTTGATGTGTTGGTGTCACCGAATATTTAAAATAATTATTTTATGCCCAATTTTATCGATTTGCGGAAGTGCAACTTTGGTGTGGTTTTTTAGCCAAACTGTGGACCTTTGTCGAGTAATATAGTTTTAATAACCTAGTTGGATGTCAGTAAAATTTAATTTGTTTAATTGAGCCTGTCTCGGATAAGCATATTTTTTTTAAACCATTAGCAAAGCCATCTCTACATAAATATTTTCAAAACTGAAAATCGGTTAAAAGTGAACAAAGCAGTTTTTGTTTGCTGCGTTAACATTTCACGCCGAAACACGGCTAATATAAAGCTTTAAGTTTTCTTTTCATGAGGTTATTTATTACCGGTGGGGATAACCGGTAATTTTAAAGCTTATTTCGATGCTTGCCTCTACTTTATTTAAGTGAACCTATAGATAATATGGTTAAATTTAATATGTAGGGAAAGCTTCATTTAAGTAAATATATTATCCAATACCAACTCCTATCGGGTTAAAATTTTGGCAAAGGCTTTGCTTTTATTGTACTTGTTTTTATTACATGCCTACATTATTACATGGTGTGATTTTGAGTCAGATTGGTCCATAAATTAGAATTTTCTTGAAATAAGCAACCCCAGCGTCATCTAAAGGGTACTCAATAGAAATTTAGTTACTCAATAAAACATCAGCTATCTGTAAATGGCAAGTCCCGTCAAAATCTGTCAAGCATAGTTTCTGACCGGGCATACAAAAAATTTTTTTTTTAGAAAAAAGCGACCTTAGAGCCATCAAGAGAGTAAATGAAATAGCTTAAGTTCCGCGTCACAGCATTATCTATCTGCCAGTGAAAGTCCCGCCAAAATCAGTCGAGCCGTTTTCGGGATTAGCCAGAACAAACAGACAGACAGACAAAAATTTTAAAAATGTGTGTTTTGTTATAAGGGCTGTATATGCTTTCATATGCGTGTAGTAAAATACTGTTATTTTTACATTACAAACAGACACTCAATTTTGATTTATGTGTATAGATTACCACTAAGTACAATTTGAAAGAAAGTGAAAAGTTTTTGCAAGTTGATTAAAAGATTACAAAAAAATAAAAAGCTGTACGAAAGCTAAATAACATCGATTCAGATTCCGAATCCAAAACCCATACAAAAATTGCCTTTAATTCTGGCAATACCTTTTCGGAACAAACAGTTGATGGTGTTTTTGCGATGGCTTTAACTCACAATAACGAGTCCATTCAAAAATCGTTCGAAGAACAAGAACAAAAATATAAAAATGAAATAAGCAAGTAACAACACCTCATCTCATCGATGGGGATTACTAACTCTATTACAGAGTACAAAACACAGACAATCGATCCTACCATGAACTGTGATGAAAAACTCGACGTAATTAAGTCACTTCCTGAATTTTCTGTAGTTCAGACAGCTTATGGGAGTTGCCGAGAAGCTGCTTACAACTCCATTTCATTATATGAAAAAGGAAGCAAAAATACTACGCGAGTTATGCCACCACCATAACATCAACGTTTAACCATAACATACGTGTATACATAACATACATACATATGTATGTAATCATAATCCAATATTTAATTTTTTTCATTTTGTTCTTTCAAATACTAAGTAGATTACATTTCCATTAATTTTATCTGCAATTGAACAAAAAATGCAAAATGCACACAAAATGTTAAACTCAGCATTAATTCATAAAACTCATATCCATTTTGTTCTTTAAAATAAAAAGTTTAAGAATTCATTTCAATTTATTTTCTCATAAGTTAACAAGAATGCGAATGCAATACAAAATGTAAACGTCAGCATTTAATCAAACTCATGTTACATATCCTTCCTTCAAATAATAATTTTTCAGATTGCATTTTATTCATATCACCTTTCATTATTTTTTCATAGATAACTAGCTAAGTACAATGTCTTTATCTTTTTATGCTGAAGTAACAGAAACACAATTATAAAACCCCGTGTAAATTATTCAGAATGGTTCATTGTGTTAAATAAAGTGTCTTACGGCGAAGCTCTGCCCGAATTTGAAATCGTTTTATTTTCAAAGACTACGAATCGGAACTATAACTCGCGGCATTGACAATATTCCGCAATAAAATTACGAACCACGCTAACGACGTACTTACCAATCACGGTAAAGTACTGAACTTTGATGCAATAATAGCACGTCTCGATTTCGCGTATGCGGATAAACGTCCTGCGCATATAATAGAACAAAAATTAAGTATCCTTCGGCAAGGACCTTAATAGACTATTACAATGCGATGAACCAAAAATTAACTATGTTAACAAATAAAACAATAATTTTACATTTATCAAATTCCCCAGTGACGAAAAAATTAAATACTATACATGGCAGAAACGCGCTGCGTATATTTATCAACTGGTAAACATCATGTTCTCACTAAATCCACAAGATTTGCCAAACGCACTTGCCAAGGCTCAGGAATTAGAAAGCAATAATACAAGAGCAAATTTTGCTCTTCAATTTGCTGCTCCTAGAGAAGAAGTTAAAGACTCAAATATATTACGTTTTCCTTCACGAAATAGTCACGGACAAGCTCCACAACACCACAACACAAACGGTTCTAAGCAATTATAACAGCGTGTTGAAACAGTGGTTCTCGGCAGCTCCATTAATATACCTACCAGCTCTCAAAAAATTAATAGATTTAAACTCATGCACGAGCAAACAAATAATTGCAAACCTTTCCGTAGAAACAATAATAATTTTAGCCAAAAACAAAGGGCAAAAACCCCAGTTTAACACATATGACAATAATTCTAGCCCAATTTTTAAACGAGATCGAGAACCGAGTGCACAACACTCTATAGAACATCAACCTCCTCCACCAAAATTCGAGTGAATAAACAATTTAAACGAAAGGGCTGATTTTTTAAGGCGAAGAGTGAGGTTACCCCTCTTACGCCGGCGAATAAATAACAAAATAGTAAGATTACTCGTCTACACTGGAGTCAGCAGCAACTACTGCAAACCTGGTATTCTCAGCGATGAGATCATTCTGCCCATTAAAAAAAGAGCACGTACTGTCAATGGTGAGATTATCATTGATTCTTGCTATAAAGCTCTTATTATGGGAACCAAAACAAGGTTCTATATTTTGAAAAAACTTGAATATTATGCTCTGATCGGGGCTTACTTATTGAATCAAGTGAACGCTGAAATAAGTTTTTAAACAAGTAGCCTTAGCTACGACGATAAAAAGGAGAAACTTTATTTTGACGATTCAGACAAAATTTATAATATACAGGGATACGAATAATCTTGCCGAATCAATGATGAAGAAAATACCAAATATTCATAGTAACATTGACTCGACTTTACCGTTCGTAACGAACGCTATGGTAGAAATTTGCACCATTAACGATAAACCAGCTTTTCTGTCAACAATGGTAAATAAGAATACGACCGACTACCCTTTGCATTGAAGAATGTTTATTCAATCTTTCAAAGAGCAATGGATAATATTCTTCCACCATATATTGGCAAAATATTTCACGTCTGTATAGACGATATAATTGTATATTCTCACAACATTCAAGAACATACAGAACATTTGGACACTGTTATCCAAGTGCTTAAAACGCAAACATGAAAATATCGATTGAAAAATCGAAGTTACATCAGGAAAAGGTAAATTTTTTGGGTTATGTTGTGGGATATAAAGTTATCAAAACGAATCCAAACAAGGTAGCAACAATAAAAGGATATCCCAAACCTACGACTCTCCGTCAACTCAAAAGTTTCTAGGGTATGATTGGTTACTACCGAAAATTTATAAAGAATTACGCAAGTATAGCAAAGCTATTAACTAAATATCTCCAAAACACGAGTGACAAATACGAGAAGACAAATATAAAAATAGATCAATATGCTGTGCAAGCTTTTAAAATGCTTAAAGACCACCTTATCACTAAGACCAAACTCACTCAGCCCGACTTTTCAAAATAAAATTATCCGTACTACCGATGCGTCAGATGACGCAATCGGAGCGGTATTATCCCAAGATGGAAAACCAACAAATTTTATATTAGAAACTATGCAGCAAACGAGAAAGAACTCTACGCCATCATAGTTTTCGCTCTAAAAAACTTAAAAAAATATTTGTATGGAGTGACTAATTCAGAGATTTATACGGATCACCAGCCCTTGCTTTGGCATTTGCGGTTTCACCTAGAAACCCTAATGAAAAAATGAAACGCTGGCATGTTCTAATTAAAGAACATGCACCAAAAATGGTATACAAACCTGGCACTACAAACTTAGTGGCTGACGCATTATCCAGGCAAAACATAAACCAAATTTCAGACAGTTCTTCTGAAGCCACTCAGCAAGTAGTGATGAGTATCATATTGAAATGATTGATAGACCCCTTAACAAATTTAACCAACAGATAGTTATAGAAAAAGGAATAGAAATTCACGAACATTATAAACCTTTCCCTTCAAAACTTAGACACATCATCTCATGAAATGAACCTACTGACCTGATTCCCATATTCAAGGAATTTATAAAAGATGATTTAGCAGCCCTATTTGCTACCCCTAAAACCATCTATGAAATAAAAAATATTTTGAAAGTAAACTTTAAGAATAAACTCATAGAGGCAAAATATTTTGGGAATTACATTTCTAACAAAGATGATCAGGTATCAATAATTTCACAAACGCACACTCGTGCCCCCAGAAATTTAAGTGAAAACCTCTAGCAAATTATTGATTACTACTATTGGTCTGGAATGTCCTACGCATTCCATCAGTACGCGAGAAATTGTGAGATAATAAACAACCAACAAACAACCAATCGGTGAAGCACCAATTCCTGTAAAAGAAGGGGTGAGCGTACACATTGATGAACCTAATGTTTGCAGAAAAATTAAATCATTCTAACATGTGTCGACGCATATTCTAATTCCTAATTGTAAAAACTCTAGAAAATCGTCAAGAAATGCAAAACATAGTTCACGAATTACTTCAAGCAATCCTCAATTGCAAAAACTTGTGTGCGACCAAGATCCTACAAATACCTCTGTTCCTTTTGTATCTTTCAAGAGATAGCTAGATGCGTAAGATCCAACTGAAATATTCACCAGAGCAGCTAAAGAAGAAACCCGCAGAAGTTCTGTTTAATAAAATTTATTATTTTGATGTTCCGTTAAAACTAGAGATGGCCCAAGATAAAATGCTTGAGAAACATAATAAGAATCGTAAACCTAAGAAAATAGAACCCAATAATTCAGTGTATCAAAAGCCTACAGGTGCCCACTGGGGTAAAGTGCAACCAAAGAATAAACCTAGAAAAGAATCAAAAGATTTAGGGAACAAAGTTAAACTCAAGAATGACAAGATTGCCTCCAAAGATAATCTAAAGTTTTAGTTTCAGAAAATGGACATCATCAACATCCTGCTGGCATTCATGCTTACAACTCAAGCAGAAATCATCGACTGCACCCGAGACAACTACATGTTGGTCGAAATCGACGACGTATTATTGCACGAAAACACATCAAGTTTTTTTCACGTGACAAATTTAACATACATCCAAGATTTTGAAGATACAACTTAACAAGAAATAGAACAAGAGTATTACGAATCAAAGTATGCACAAAGCCACAGCAATAATTTTAACATAATACAAACTCTTTTGTATCAACTCATGATTTCACGCTCAAAACGAGCAATAGAAACAATAGGAACTATCTGGAAATGGAAAGCCCGATATCTAGATCATAACGATTAACTTATCATAGAGAATAAAATGAATGCCCTTATTGCAAACATCAATAAACAATTGGTAACCAATTCCAAATTATTCGATGCAATCAAATCAGTTAAACACACAATTAAAGATGAACTCATTGTTGAAAAGAGTAATTTAATAATTTTTGAATTACAAAACATGATAAACACGTTCACTTTAAGCAAAATTAAGAATTTTAAATCCAGCCATTTGTTGATATTCATCAACGAAATTAATAAAATTTAAAAAAAAATGAGCTTATTAAAACATTCAAAATAAGTGATTTAATCAATATTTCGAATTCGAGATTTTACAGAAAAACAGAATCGTTGTAATTTATATTAAGTACCCCATCATTTATGACAAATGCAAATTATATGAAAGTAGGGTCATAATCCAGAAAGATCGGAAATTAATTTTTTTTTAAAGAAATAATCAAATGTAAAAGTAATTAGGTTAGGTTTGGTTTATGTGGCTGTCAGGAAGACTACTGACACACTAAGACCACAGATAGGTCCGTTGTGATACCACGAAATGGAGCTTGGAGCTTGGAGCTTCTTAAGAAGAACTAGAGATGGCCCAAGATAAAATGCTTGAGAAACATAATAAGAATCGTAAACCTAAGAAAATAGAACCCAATAATTCAGTGTATCAAAAGCCTACAGGTGCCCACTGGGGTAAAGTGCAACCAAAGAATAAACCTAGAAAAGAATCAAAAGATTTAGGGAACAAAGTTAAACTCAAGAATGACAAGATTGCCTCCAAAGATAATCTAAAGTTTTAGTTTCAGAAAATGGACATCATCAACATCCTGCTGGCATTCATGCTTACAACTCAAGCAGAAATCATCGACTGCATCCGAGACAACTACATGTTGGTCGAAATCGACGACGTATTATTGCACGAAAACACATCAAGTTTTTTTCACGTGGCAAATTTAACATACATCCAAGATTTTGAAGATACAACTTAACAAGAAATAGAACAAGAGTATTACGAATCAAAGTATGCACAAAGCCACAACAATAATTTTAACATAATACAAACTCTTTTGTATCAACCCATGATTTCACGCTCAAAACGAGCAATAGAAACAATAGGAACTATCTGGAAATGGAAAGCCCGATATCTAGATCATAACGATTAACTTATCATAGAGAATAAAATGAATGCCCTTATTGCAAACATCAATAAACAATTGGTAACCAATTCAAAATTATTCGATGCAATCAAATCAGTTAAAAACACAATTAAAGATGAACTCATTGTTGAAAAGAGTAATTTAATAATTTTTGAATTACAAAACATGATAAACACGTTCACTTTAAGCAAAATTAAGAATTTTAAATCCAGCCATTTTGAATATCAACGAAATTAATAAAATTTAAAAAAAAATGAGCTTATTAAAACATTCAAAATAAGTGATTTAATCAATATTTCGAATCCGAGATTTTACAGAAAAACAGAATCGTTGTAATTTATATTAAGTACCCCATCATTTATGACAAATGCAAATTATATGAAAGTAGGGTCATAATCCAGAAAGATCGGAAATTAATTTTTTTTTAAAGAAATAATCAAATGTAAAAGTAATTAGGTTAGGTTTGGTTTATGTGGCTGTCAGGAAGACTACTGACACACTAAGACCACAGATAGGTCCGTTGTGATACCACGAAATGGAGCTTGGAGCTTGGAGCTTCTTAAGAAGCGATGTAAAGATAGAATATCTACGTTCGACAAATCGCTATGATCGTCGAAAAATAAATTGCCCAGGTGTAATTTACGTCTTTGGGAGAGAGCTGGGCATGAACAGAGAAGATGGGTGATAGTCTCCTCCTACTCCTCGTCCATGCAGCTTCTGCAAAAATTATTAGAGAATACGCCAAAAGTAATTTTATTAATGCAAAAACTTGTAAGAAAGAACTTAAGAACACATTTTGCAAAATAAGCATAAATAGAACATGTCTATCATCATCATCATCATTGGCTCGACAACCCGGTGATTCCTCCTCCCCCTCCTCCTACCGACCAATTGCACTTACGTCCCTTCTTTCATAGGTCATGGAAACGCTGATAAATCGTCAGTTCAAGAAATATCTCGAAGATCGGGAGCTTTTAAATTACCCGCAATACGGCTTTCGCAGCAATCGTTCCACTGGTGATCTGATGGCATATCTCACCGAACAGTGGAACAAATCTGTGCATCGCTTTGGCGAAAGCAAGATTATTGCGCTTCATATTTCAAAGGCATTTGATAGAGTTTGGCATGAAGCTCTTTTATCGAAAATGCGTGCATTTGGTATCGATGATACTCTTATTTGTTGGATTAGAAGCTATCTTTTGGACCGTTCAATACAAGTTGTATTAAACGGTTTCAAGTCTGATCTCCACAAAATAAATGCTAGTGTGCCCCAGGTCATATACTTGAGATTGCTAAGAATGCTGCAAGATGCTTAAGCTTTCTTAATAGATGCAAGAAGTTTATCACCCCTTCTGATCTGGCTACAATTTACAAGGCGTTTATACACCCTAAACTTGAGTATAACTCCCATCTCTGGGCAAGTGCTTCTCAAACTTTTCTTCACCTGCTCGACAGAGTTCAGAAAAAGGCGTTAAAATTGATAGGAGAGAGAAACATTAAGGAAACATTTCCATCACTCGAACATCGTCGAAATGTTTCATGTCTTTCTTTATTTTACAGGTTCTTTTACAAAAAATGTTCACTTGAGGTAGCCAGCTGCGTTCCACCCCTTAAACATTTCTCCCGTAACACTCGTCTTGCTAGGAACGCTCATCAGCTTACACTTGAGCCCAATTTCGGTCGTACCGTGAAATATAGGGATTCTTTCTTTAGCCGTACAACACGAATGTGGAATGAATTGCCTGGCACAATTTTTCCTTACCATTTTGATCTGCAGACATTCAAAATCAAGGTTCATCGACACCTCCTTTCCCTTCCTCCCTAAATTCCTATCGCTCGCGCTGTGACTTATCAATGTATCACAAAGAACTTTCCGAGCAGGTTCCTCTTCGCTCATGCGAGCTAAGTGGCCTGCCCACCGGAGTCTACCGAGCCTAATTTTTGTCACGATATCTGCTTCAAGGTAGATTGCGTACAATTCATGATTGTACCGTCTCCGGAATCGTCCTTCCTCACATATGGGGCCAACAATTCTCCTTAAGACTTTTCTCTCCAACGCTGCTAAGAGGTCGGAGTGCTTTTTGCTAAGCCTCGGATCCATATGTGACTACTGGCAGGAACATGGTCCTGTACAGCAGCAGTGTTGAAGTTATGATGAGATTTCTGGATTTGAAGAACTTTGACGGACTGTACTAGGCTCTGTTGGATTTGAGAAGCTGCCCACTTATTTCTTCTTCTATATTGTTATCGGCTCCTTCTACTGACTCAAGGTATTTAAGGGATTGCACCACTTCAAATTCATGCTCCACTACCTCGATTGTTTGACCAACTGTTGCTTTCGCATTCGACGCCACCATGTAATTTGTTTTACCTTCACTATGTGCAGCCCCAGGTTTTGTACCGCCTGCTTGATCTGGATGAAGAAATCGTGTACAGCTTGCTCAGTTCTTTCGATGATGTCGATGTCGTCTGCGTAAGCCAGTATCTGGCTGGACCTGTTGACGATGGTCCCTCTTGTTGCCGTGCCAGAGTCACGGATTGCTTTCTCCAACGCCAGGTTGAAGAGGAGGCAGGCCAAACCATCCCCTTGTGAGAGTCCATTAAAAATGTTGATTGGTGTGGATAGCAATCCGGCTATTTTTACTTGGCTTGTTACGTTGGTCATGGTCAACCTCCATAGTCGTGTCAATTTATTTGGGATGCCGAATTCTCTCATGGCTTTGTAAAATTCTACCCTGGCTATGCTATCATAGACGGCCTTAAAGTCTATAAACAGGTGGTATGTTGGGATGTTAAATTCTAGACATTTTTCCATCGCCTGCCTAAGGGTAAAGATCTGATTAGTTGTGGATTTGCCTGGAATGAAACCAAATTGTCCGATGATGTCCATCGCCTGCCAGATGGTAAAGATCTGATTGTTGATCAGTTGTTGATGAGAGTATCTTATAAGCGGTACTCAACAACGTGATACCTCTATAGTTGTTGCACGTTGTGATATCTTCTTTCTTATGTATGGGGCATATTATACCTTTTCGCCAGTCTTCTGGCATTTCTTCATGCTCCCACACGTGCACTATAATATCATGAATTGCCTGAAGTAGAGCTGGCCCTACGTGTTGAAATAATTCGGCTGGTATACCATCAGCTCTCGGGGATTTGTTCTTCTTTAGTTTATTGTTTAGTTCAGTTTATTGACTTCAAAAAGTATACAAAATTTACATTACTTGTTATATGTATGACTAAGTCTTAATATGGTTTGGCCGATGGCCGTCTAACAGACTGGCATTTGTATATTATTTTGTATATTTTTAACAATTCACAATTTTAAGGATTAAATTTATGTACTTTATAACAATTTCATAAGTTCATTACAAGTAATTTTTTCAAGTATTTTTATATTTTTAAAAATTTCCCTCAATAATACGGGTTCTGTATCGAATGGCGTTGTTAGGAACCCGTTTCTTTAATAATGATTAAAACACGTCTTGATTTGTTGACTCCCGATTTATTACTAACTCTTGAACGAGAAAATTAAAAAAATGAATTCAATGATGCAAGTGATATTGTTTTACAGTTTTTTATCTTACAGCTAACAATGCAGTCATTTCTCAGAACTAACATTGATCTTAAAGCTAACAATGCACTTTATTTCTCAGAACTAACATTGATCGTAAAGCTAACAATGTTTATTTCTTAGAACTAACATTGATCTTAAAGCTAACAATGCTGTTTCTTTCTTAGAACTAACATTGATCTTTAAGCTAACAATGCAGTTTATTTCTTAAAACTAACATTGAACTTAAAGCTAACAATGCTGTTTATTTCTTAGAACTAACATTGATCTCAAAGCTAACAATGCAGTTTATTTCTTAGAACTATTGTTATGGTTTATAACAGCGTTCAACGCCTAAGCGTGCAATGTGTCCTAACCTAGTTCTCCGTTCAAAATGTTGATCGTTTCATCTAAATCAAGAATGTCTGATCCAAAGAAGTATCGGACAGATTACAACAAAGTGGAAAAAATCTTTTCTTACTTTAAATTACATAGGTCACTCAACAATGGCAGTTCTGGCCGATGTGGTATACAATTAAGTTTAATTAGTTCTCCTCTTGTCTTAAATAACAAGCTAATTTTTTCGGATGAATTATGTGACAAGAAGTAGGAGTTAAGGTTTAGGAAGTGGTTCATTTTACTATAGTAAGCCCTGTATTGTGATGGTTCTGCTTCCTCCATATACCTATCGTAAGTCATGTTCCTGACCCTCTTCATCAGTTCCTTGAATTTTAAATTTAGTGTATCCGGATTTTCGTTAGCTGAAATTGTTATCAAAGTCGTACAGTCGGCTGCCAATTTGATTCGCTCATTGACACAAGACCCTCCAGAATTATTCATTTGTGTCAGCACCAGTCTTGGAATACGCTCTTGATCCATTGCCATAACTCTTGTCACGTAATCAAAGTGTAACTTTAGGGTGTCCATAAATAAAGACGCTATTCCTGATTCAAGGTAGAGCATATAATTCGGTGCGCTACTTGGCAGCTTAAAAGTTATACGGATAAAAAATCGAAGGAACTTTTCAACCACTTCAAATGATTGGTATCCCCATACTTGGGCTCCGTAAAAAGGATTGAAATTGCGGCAGCTCGAAATACTTTATGCTGAATAAAGTATTTCGAGCTGCCGCTTCGTGGCAGACATTTTTCCTATCTACCCAGCTTCTCCATATTGAGCAAATAGCACGTTTTGCCTCTGCTAAATTGACTTGTAAATGTTTTTTTTATATTAAGGTTAGATGTGATCAAAACTCCAAGGTACTTGTACCTCCCACCGCCACTTCTGATTATCATAATTTTCGATTTTGAAAGGTTTATGGATAAATTCCATGTTTTGCAGTAGCATTCAAGGTGATTTATCATCAGCTGCATACCATCTATTGTTTCCGATCAAAAAACTATATCATCCGCGAACAATAGTCCTGAAATATTTTTCCCACTCACAACAATACCACCTTTTACCGCATCGGTTATATCATTTATGTATAATAAAAAGAAAAGAGTGCTAAGAACACATCCTTGTTTAACGCCCATCGGGGTAACGAACTCGTCCGAAAAAAATTTACCATCCCATACTTGAGTACAATTATCTTCATACGTAGTGAACGATCAGATATTAAGACCGTCAACCTGGGATTCCCAATGACTCCTTTTTATTTAAAGGTTGCTGTGTTGAACGATTATCAACGGTAGCGAAATGTTCTACAAAATATCAAACTAGGTTTAAACCACGATAGTTATTCTCTACTAATTTTAAGAACGAACAAAGGTTCTGGCCAACAAAGGATCCAGACAAAGCGAGCAAAAAAAAAACGACGAAATAGTTGAACAATAAAAAGAGCAGAGTTTTCCCTAAAGGTTTAAATTCAAGTGTGTCGATTTTATTTCTCGTGAAGTATTTATGTAATGATAAGTGAAAGAGATTACGTTATCTTTAGTCCTCAAATGTACAGCGAATTCAGAATAAGAAAAATATGGCAAATGGTATAAGAGAGGCGCAAAATTTGAATTTAACATAGATACTAAAATGTTAACATGATCTTATGTGTAAGATTTTATAACAATAAAAGCAACAATATTTTTGATAAATAAGATGTTAGATAATGATGAATGATTCGGCTCCAACATTCCGCCTCCTTTGAAAGGACTGCCTTTCAAGATGGGATCGCTGCCAGTTTGCGAATGGGACGTCTGAATTCTCCTCGTGACATTTTAACATCGGCGACTCTGACCCGACCATCTGGACCTTCGATGATTTTCTTTATTCTTATCATGAGCCATTTTTGGGGTGGTAGGTTATCTTCGTGTATAATTACTAGACTGCCCACAGCAACGTTTGGCCTTGATGATGTCCATTTCGCTCGACTTTGGAGTTCTTGGATGTACTCTGTAGACCACCGTTTCCAAAAGTTGGTTTTGACGGCATTTATTCGCCGCCATCGTTGAATGTAACTGATATCAGACACCTCCACTGCTGGATCAGGAATTGCCTTTAGTGATGACCCAATAAGCAGATGTCCTGGCGTGAGTGGCTGGAGATCATTTGGTTCCGACGACATCGAGGTAATTGGTCTCGAATTCATAATTGCTTCGATTTCCACTAATGCGGTTGACAGCTCTTCAAATGTCAGCTTAGCACCTCTCAAGCTGCGATAAAGGTGGCCTTTTGCGACTTTTACGGCCGCCTCCCAAATTCCACCAAAGTGAGGTGCCCTGGGGGGTATAAAATGAAAATTTATTGAGGCATTAGTACAAAAATTTATAATGGATTCTTGATTAGATTTTTTGAACAACATATTACGCAATTCTAATAGTTTTGATTGCGCACCAACAAAATTGGTTGCATTGTCGCAATGGATGTCTCTAGGGAGATCTCGACGACCTATCATCCTTTTTAAAGCTGCTATGAAGGCATCGGCTGATAGATCCGAAACTGCCTCCAGGTGAACAGCCTTTGAAGAAAAACATACGAATACTGCAACATAGGTCTTATATGGTACTTTACCACGAATTTTAAGATGAGTATATATGGGACCGCAGAAGTCTTCTCCACAGCACATGAATGGACGCGAGGGAGTCAATCTTTCAAGTGGTAAATCTCGGACGATACCTGACACAATGAGGACATTGACGAACCGTCTGTCGTGCCAGTTCACAAACATTAACTATCCAAAATTTTTGTCTCGTAAGTGCTACAAGAGCTTTTTCACCAGCATGCATATTAGAAAAATGTAGATGACGAACGAGATTTCTTGTGAAATTGCTGTTTTTGGGAAGTAAAATAGGGTGCTTACATTCCTCTGGAACATTGGAGTGCTTTAAACGCCCTCCTACTTTCATTAAAGGAAGCCCATTTTGCTTCTGGATAAAAGAATTCAACCATTTTCTGGATCCCTTTATATTAGAATTTGTTTTATCTATTTCTCTTGCAAAATACTTGATTTGAAGTAGGTAAACTATCGTGTGTAATGCTTTTTATAACTGCTTAACGGTTAGATCTATATCTAGTGGAAGCGTTTGATCTAATGGAAGCTTGTCATTTCTGATTCTGCTAATGAACTTCTGAACAAACGCGAATACTCGAAGAGTTTTTGTATACGAGCTAAATCAATCCAAAATTTCTAGAAGATAGTTTTGTTCTTGCATTTTACAGGTTAAGACTATTTTCTTCATTCCAATTGAGATTCATCTATAGAAGGTATAGGTCCTATAGCAGATGAACTCTGGTCCATTGAACCAGATCGAATTCTTCAGCTCCTCCACCGTACATCCTCGCGAATTCCTGCATTTCTGCAACCTGTTTCCTACAAAAGTATTTAGCTTCGACGAGTGCGTGACTATCCAATGCAACACAATTGCAGTATCTGTCCAAAAGTAAGTCTTTGCGTTATTGGGTTCAATAACCCTTTGAATTTTTACCCAAAGTTTTGACAAAAGATGGGCTGCGCACAGCTCCAAGCGAGGTAGTTGCTTCTTTTTGGCAGGTGCAACTCTGGACTTGGCAACTAAAAGCTCCACCCCTACTGAACCAGAAGAATTTGTTGTTCTTAGGTATATGCAGCAACCATATGCCTTCATGGATGCGTCTGCGAATCCATATACTTGGTAGCTTTTTCTGCTCTCCATGAAAACGTATCGAGGAATTGTAAGATTTTGAAGTGAGTGCAAGTCTTCTATAAATTGACACCACTCAAGTCCGATAATATCTGGGATGGATGCATCCCAATCCAATTTCTCTATCCAAAGTTTTTGCAGTAGGAATTTTGCCTGTATAATAATGGGGCTTAGTAAGCCCATTGGATCGAATAGCGACGAAGAAAGAGAGAGAATAGATCTCTTGGTGTATTTGGAGTAAATACGATTAGGCTTATAGGAAAATCTGAATTCATCAGACGAAGGGTTCCAAGCAATCCCTAACGTGCTGGTGAGATTTGATTCAGTCAATTTGATCTCTTTTTTATGAGTTTCCTGAGCAAAAGAAGGGTGGTTACTGTTCCATTTTGACAGTTCGAAGCCAACTGACTTCAAAATTGAAACAACTTGTTTTCGTTTCTGGTTCAGGGTATCTAAGTCGTCCGCTCCTGTCAGCATGTCATTGACATAAAAGTCAGAACCGATGCACCTAGGCTCAAGCATCCTTGATTTTTCTCAGCCAAGTACTGAAGACAACGGATTGCTAGGAACGGTGCAGACGATGTACCATAAGTTATGGTGTTAAGCTGGTAAGTATTTACTGGAGTGTGTGGACTTTCTCTCCATAAAATATAATGTAGGCTCCTATGCGACGGGTGAACAAGAACTTGTCGATACATCTTAACGATGTCTCCAGTAAGAGCGTATCGATGAAGTCGAAAACGAAGCAAAATTATTAAAAGTTCGTCCTGTATAGTAGGACCGACCATAAGAATTCCGTTTAAGGAAATTTGCGACGAAGTACAACATGATGTGTCGAAAACAACGCGTAATTTTGTTGACACACTATCAGGTCTGATTACGCATTGATGTGGCAAGTAATAATGGGTGTTTTCTAGGTCGGGAGTCTTAACAAGTGACATATGGCCTAAAGATTCATACTCTTTTAAAAAATCACAATATTGGACCTTTAAGGATGGGTTTTTTGATAAATTGCGTTCGAGTGACAAAAATCTTCTAAAAGCGATATCATATAAAAATCCGAGACAATTTGGATCCTTTTTAAAGGGTAACTGAACCATCAGCCGACCGCTGGGCAGAACTTCGATGTTGTCTTTGAAGTGCTTCTCGCAGTTCGTCTGCTCTTCGGACCATTTCGACCGATGGTCTTGGATTTCCTTGAGTTCCCAAAACCTTTCAACGTATTGTTCTAGAGAATTTTCTACAATATTAACGCAGCATAATTTCTGGCTCTTATAAAGTGCAGTTCTGTATCTTCCAGATACAATCCAGCCTAATGTCGTTCTCTGCAATAATGGAAGTCCCTCTCCAAGTTTGATCTGACCTTCCTGCAATAAATCAAAGAACGCTTCTGCACCTAACAACATATCAATTCGAGAGGGCTGATTGAAAAGTTCATCTGCAAGCTCTATGTTTTGAGGTAGATTCCAAGATGTAGTATCCAACGCTGCCTCGGGTTGATATCCGCTAATGGATGGTACGACTTAAAATTCTAAGGAAACGTCGAAATTGTTGTATCTTGAGCGAATGGTAGATTGAGTTTGATATTTTATTTTTGTTTCCGTGACTCCTATTCCAACTATGTCAACGTTCTTCCTTTGAACGAATCCTTTACTAAAACCACTGCAGTTGCCAAAATAACTTGAGCTTCTGGTATGTGCTCCTTTTCTGAAGCAGAATGCGCTGAAGCAGAGGTTGATGGTACAACATCAGTTTTCGAAAGTGTATTTGCTGTTTGGGTTCTGTGCAAAAGACTATGGTGTGCATGTCTGCAGGTCTTACACCTATATGAAGAGCAACATTTGGAAACGTTGTGACCTATTCTCAAACAGTTCAAACAAAGCCCTTATCTCTTGAAATTCGAAAATCGTTCTATAACTGACAGTTTAATAAAACTTGGACAGCTTGTTATTGCATGATCCTTGGATTGACAAAAGATACAAGAAAGTTGATTAGCAGCCAGTGATGTTTGAGAGCGTGGGTATTGTGGGCGGTTTGTTCAACAAGTTGTGAGTGTAGTCCGAACGAATCTGCTTGCTATCTCTTGCCTCCAGATATTGACACCGTTTACTTAAGACGCTCGCACAATCCTTCCAATCAGGAAGATTCGTATAATCCATCATATTTGGATTGGGTTTCAGAATCGACCTTCGACATTGCAATATGTTTTATTATTGCGTTGCAAATATTTTCATACGATCCTATCGAGAGTAATGAGCTAAACAAGGCAGAAATATTGTCTACCAAAGTCCTTAATGAAGCAGCCGAAGATTTTGGAACCTTTTGTAATTCAATAAGTTCTGAAATGTATTCTAAAAAGATGAGGCAGTTGTTATCATAACGCTCCCTTAGCCTTTCAAGTACTTTTGGATAATTTTCTTCTGTAACCTGAAATGCTTTAACTGTTCCGAGGGCTTGGTCACTCAAACACGACAGCAAGTAACTAAATTTTTCAATTTTGGATAAACTCGAATCAGTTTCTACTAGATTGTTGAATGAATTTATAAAATTTTTGTAGTCAGAGTACCTTCCACTAAATCTAGGTAACCGCTGTTTAGGAAGATGACTAATTGGGTGGGATAACTGGGCAGCTAACGTCAGGTCTGCAACACTAGTACGTCTACCAGTTCCTAAAAGCGAAAGAATTCTTGCTTTGGCAGTGATATAACAAGTACCCTTCTTGATGTCTTTTTTGTCTCTGATTTGAATAAAGTACTTCTCTATAATCAAATCTCAGTTCCCTATTTTTCACGTCATGACCTAATTCATCTTACTTTTCAGTGTTTTCCAACTCGTTCAAAGACTTCTTTCAGCTTTAGAGATTTTAATTGCATAAATCGAAATCTTTTGGAAGAAGATGTCGGATCAATCGAATGGTATCGAGTGTATGGTATGTCATCGGTTGACGACCAAGTTTTTTTCATTGAAAACAATATTAGAAATCTGTTTAATGTACATGTTCCACTTAAAATATCAAAATCAGGTAACACTGATCAAAAATGGTTTACTAATAAAATTAAAGAATTAATGCATAAGCGCGATCAAGCTTATAAGCGTTGGAAACTTTTTAGATTGAATGTGCTTTTTGATATATATAAGGTTCTTAGAAATAGAGTTGTATGCGAAATACGGGAAGCAAAAAGAATATTGTATGCCACTCGTTTGGATCCTTCGATTGCTCGTCACAAGCTATGGAGATATATACGAGAACTTGGGATTGGTAAAACAAGTATAAATTCAGCAGATATTGACTGCAATGAACTTAACCGGAGTTTCATAGGTCATTCCACTATTCTTTTGGATAATAATTTAATTGTTCCACCAATTTTCGAGTCTGACGTTGAAACTTCACAAGGGTTTAGCTTTTCTGGTGTAGAAGAATCCGATGTTCTGGAAGCTTTACTATCAATCAGATCGAATTCTATTGGATTAGATGAATTGCACCCAAAATTTATAAAAATAATATTGCCATATTGCTTAAAATATATAACTCATCTTTTCAATACTATTTTAATGACTGCAACTTTTCCTAAAACTTGGAAACAATCTAAAATTATTCCTATTCCCAAAAGTTCAAATAGTGATGAGTTTAGACCAATTGCTATATTACCATTTTTTTCTAAAATACTTGAAAAGGTCATGAACGCTCAAATGCGAAAGTTTTTAATTGAAAATGATGTGTTTTGTCTCAATCAGTCTGGATTTTGTCCTAAACATAGTTGCACAACTGCATTAATAGAAGTTGTAGAAGATATAAGGGAATCTATAGATGATGGTAACATAACATTTCTAACTCTTTTGGATTTTTCAAAAGCATTTGACACAGTCAATCACACCATGCTTTGTAAAAAGCTGCATATGAAGTAAATAAAGATCTCGAGCTCATTTATAATTGGTCAAAGAATAATGGATTGTGTTTAAACCCAACTAAGACCAAATGTTTAATTATCGCTAGGCAATGTGTTGATACTTCATACTTTCCAACAATATTCCTAAATGACACACCCATAGATTTCGTTGACACAGCAAAAAACCTTGGTATCACCTTTAATAAAACTCTTACCTGGGATAATCACATCAGAATAGCGATAGGTAAGTTATATGGTGGCCTTCGTACCCTTTGGACAACCCAACATTTCACGCCAATCAAAACAAGAAAAATACTTGCCAAAACTTTGCTCATTCCCATAATTCTTTTCGGTTGCGAAATTTTTTCAAATTGTGATTGTGAACACAAACGTAGACTAAATGTAGCTTTTAATAGCGTTGCCCGTTACGTATATGGTCTGCGGCGATATGACCATGTCTCATTATTTTCGAAATCGTTGTATGGCATCACTTTTCAAAATTTGTTGAATTTTAGGACGTTGACTCTACTGCATAATATAATGCAGACTCGACAGCCACTATACCTTTTTAATCGAATACCTTCTCAGTCTGCTAGAACACTCGATCTTACACCAGTTCGTTACTTTTTTGCTGTTTCCAAAAGACAATTTTTAGTGAATGTATTCCGACTGTGGAATTCCCTCCCTAGATGTATTAGATTAATAGCTAGCACGAATCAATTCAGGCAGAGACTGTGGCAGCATTTGGAGGCATTTGGATAAGAATTTTGTATTTTATTATTTAATTTTTATTTTTCAAAAAGATTTTATCTATTTTTGTATTTGTATAAAATATTCTTACTTTTATAATAAGTCATTGTATTAATTGATTTTGTCACTTAGTATTCACTAATGTATTAATAACTTAGTATTCTATACAGAAGCTTTCACTAATTTAAAAGATATTGTATCTTACAGTGTTAAGACTATTCCTTTTAATAAATTGAAATTGAAATTGAAAAAAAAAAAAAATATATACAATTCTTCTATTTCGCTGCGACAAGTATCCAATGGTGTCAAGCTTTCTATTTTAGTTTGATATACTAAAATTTTCTTGAAGTAGGATTCTAAAATCCCAAGACGACACTCAAGTTCCGTTGATGTGAATGTGTTTGAATTGGACTCGACCACATTCTTGATGCGGGTTATACTTCCTTTAGTTGAAGACCGTTGCTGTCTCAAGTCCTCAATGCTAGGCTCACTCATCGTGAATGCTAAATACTCAATATGGAACTAGGTATTCCCAAATCAGCGACAATTAATTTCAAAATAAAAGTTTTGTTTGTTGAACGATTTTATTCTTTACACCAAAGGTAGAGAAATAGCAGATGGCAACACCTAATGCAAGAGTATCTATGCTGTGTGTTTCCAAAGATTTATTTTTATAACTCCAATGAAATGATTATATGAGCCAACGATCAAACAGAATGCTAATATGTAAATCTACTTTAAAGGTACGGTAAGTAACGGCAATGTTCGGAATAATGATGAATAATTTTTTGTTGCAAATTAATAATTTAATCCAACAATTAAAAATTATTGTGGTTACGAATCCACACGAAGATTTAACAATAATAATTTGTAATAATATGTTTGTACAATTATTGGGCAAAAAGATAATCTAAGTCCCATCCAAACAGCTTTTCCCGTGCAGTGATTATGCAGCAATATCTCCCGCGACGACGACGATGGTAAAGAGCTACGAGCGAATAGTGTGGGCGAAATGAAGATCGATGCACTGATTGTGTATTGTAAGTTTGGAATTTGTATGGATGCTACAGCTTGCAACTGGTAGCTTGTGAGCGAACGAACGAGATGTGAAAACGGCGATAGAAAAAATGTAAAGGTGTGGTAAATGATGGATTCTAAGATTCAGATTTGCGGCGAAAGCTTTAAAACGAGTTATGTGTATGTGTGATATAGTGGACACAAAAGTGGATTCTTAGTTTTCCCTTTTCTGTGGATTTTATCGAATTTTTGGGAGGATTAACACCTATGCAATTTACGGAGATCAACTGATGAACGACAATGATTTAAGTATTTTTTTTTCTCAGCGTCTTTGAATCTTTGATTTAAGATTTATTTGTATTGACTAGGTGGAAATGGCAAATGCGGAATATGTTGTTCATAGTAATGTATTTAATATATTAGATTATTTAATTGCGTGCAGTAGAAAATAGGTATGCAAGTACATAGGTCAAAATTATGTCGAATGTGCGTTCGTGTTTTGTTGAAGGTAAGTATTTTGATATTTTGAATTGTGATCTTTGATTACCGACGAGATTTATAAACGCACATTGGAATAATTAGACGTTTTAATCGGACTTCCCTGGGTGGGAGATGTTATACTTACAAAATGAATAATTTTGATTAATTTTTCACTTATTTCAGTGCAGTATATGTTCAAATGTATTTTAGATTTTTAAATTGTTAGTGGATTGTCACTTTTACCAAGTGGGACGCCAAAATGAACGATCAGATATTAAGACCGTCAACCTGGGATTCCCAATGACTCCTTTTTATTTAAAGGTTGGAACAAATCCTGGTTGCTGTGTTGACTCATTATCAACGGTAGCGAAATGTTCTACAAAATATCGAACTAGGTTTAAACCACGATAGTTATTCTCTACTAATTTTAAGAACGAACAAAGGTTCTGGCCAACAAAGGATCAAGACAAAGCGAGCAAAAAAAAAACGACGAAATAGTTGAACAATAAAAAGAGCAGAGTTTCCCCTAAAGGTTTAAATTCAAGTGTATCGATTTTATTTCTCGTGAAGTATTTATGTAATGATAAGTGAGAGAGATTACTATCTTTAATCCTTAAATGTACAGCGAATTCAGAATAAGAAAAAGATGGCAAATGGTATAAGAGAGGCGCAAAATTTGAATTTAACATAGATACTAAACTGTTAACATGATTTTATGTGTAAGATTTTATAACAATAAAAGCAACAATATTTTTAATAAATAAGATGTTAAATAATGATGAATGATTCGGCTTCAGCACATAGCTCTAATTACATTCATTATTTTCGTTTTAAATTCATATTTATAGAGTTTATAAAACAACGCCTCTCGGGGGATTGAATCAAAAGCTGCCTTAAAATCTACAAAGAAAGCGTAGAGCTTTTTTCCTTTCTTCTTATAGCTGTCTGCTATGTTAACCAGAGAAAAAATCTGATCAACCAATGAGTGGTGCTTTCTGAACCCCGCTTGTGTTTCATGCAAAATGTTCATATTTTCAACCCACTCGCTGAGCCGATACCTATATAGTTTGTAGGATCTTCAAGGTTTCCTTTTTTGTGCAGTGGAAAGATGATCGCTTTTTGAAAACATCCAGGGACATCGACCGTTTCAAATATTCTTTTATATTCCAAAGTAAGAAATTTAAGAAATTCTGGTGTAAGATTTTTGAAATATTCGCACGGAATTCTATCTTCACCAGAAACTTTTTTGTTTTTTGCACTTCCGATAACCAGTTGCACTTCAGCTACATTTATTTGAGCATCTTAATATTCATGTGTTACCTGCGGTGCTGCATACTGAAATGGAAAGTATACTTGGGGTGTATTGAGGAGATTCATGAAATGGTTTTTTAAGTGTTTGACTTTTAAAACCGTAGCAATTGTGATTCTTTTACCATTCACAAGTCTAACCGCTTTCCAGAATTATGTTGAAGTTTTTGAATTGTTTACTAATTCTATGTTTTTTTGATCGAATTCAAGTTTTTTTTGTATTACAAAGATTTTTATAATTTTTGTTTGCTGCTGCATAGAGGATTTTAAAGTTGTTGTTGTTAGTCAGTCTAATTAATTTCAAGAAGGTAAATGACATATTTCTTGCTACCATACACTCATAGTCGAACCACTTTTGATTGTTTTTCGGTTTTTATTTCTAAAATTTTGTTTTTGTGGTACTGCTTTTTTTATAACATCAGTTAGAATAGCCATGTCAAGACTGTTCGATTCGTTCAGTGCTACATGCTTCTCAAGTTCTCTATCCAAGTTTTGTTGAAATGACCCTCGAAAACTATCTATCCATGGAAGTTTAGGAAGAAGACCAAGTTCCGTTGCTGTTGACTCACATTGAGATGTTTTTAATTTCAGGGTTACCTCAAGTGGTATATGATCTGAAAACGTTTTTACTGCTACTTTAAAATCATCGAAAAAGAAAAACCAATCGCCAGATAAAAAACAGTAGTCTATCACTGAGCAAGCTGCTCCACGAATAAACGTTAATTCTCCACTACGATCACTTTCACAGCTTCCATTAAGTACACGACAGTCAAAAGCACCTACTAGGCCGAGAAATTGCGAACCTTTCATAGCACATACAAACAACATTATATGTGTAATTTTTTTTTTTTTTTTTTTTTTTACACTATCAGATCTTATTCCAATGGAGCTTAAAGCAAGCATCAGCAGATGAAAGAAGATTTGCCGACACATAAAATGTGTCCCACTGGCTCATCACTTAGTGCAGGTGTTAGTTGTTAGTAGGCACAATGCAACAAAAACAAAAACACTTGCACATAAAAAGATGAAAACATATAAAGACAAAATTAAACAAAATTACACAGAAACATTTAGGATCGTGGAGCACTGGTTCTGAAGATAGTTTTTAAATTACTTTTATTTAAATTAAAATCCAACACACCATTGTTCAAGTTATATAACTTACTCATCCGCGTGAGAGGCTCATGCATGCCATAATTGGTTCTGTGATGTTCAATATTAAAAATTTCAGAACTTCGAAGGTGGTACGACCGTCCGCGGTAGTTAAAACCAATTAAGGCTAACAGATCCGATGAATCAATTTGTCCAGAGATAAGTTGATGGAGAAAAATTAAGTCATTGTTTACTCTACGTTGATATAAAGATTGTATCTGCAAAAGCCTCATCCGATGCTCGTATGGTGGCAGGTTATAAGGATCAGCCCATGGAAGGCCTTTAAGAGCAAAGCGAATAAAATTATGCTGGACTGATTCAATACGTTTCTTATGGATTTCATAGAAAGGGGTCCATACTTGTGAGGCATACTCAAGATGCGGCCTAACATAACAGTTATACAAAGAGAGGGTAACGTATGGATCGTTAAATTCCTTTGCCCACCGTTTTATGAATCCAAGCATAGAGTTCGCCTTTTTTACAATAAGGTTAACATGTTCAGAAAATTCCAGATTAGCACTGAAATTAACACCTAAGTCCTTAAAACTAAAAACACGACTAATTTTATTTTGTGTTATACAATATTCAAAATTACTTGGAACGTTTTTCTTTGAGAAAGTAACAGTTTGGCATTTAATAGGATTAAGAGTTAACCCATTTTTATTACACCAAATACTGAAACTATCAAGATCAGCCTGCAAAAGAGTATGATCATTGGGAGATTTGATTGATTTATAAATTTTCATATCATCTGCAAATATGAGAATCTCACTAAAGCGTATAAAAGAAGAAACGTCATTTATAGCAAGAATAAATAAGAATGGACCCAAATGGCTTCCCTGGGGTACGCCTGAATGGGCAACGAAAGTATTAGAAAGGGAATTTCTAAATTTAACCTGGTAAGTTCTATTTTTTAGGTAGGATTTGATCCATGATATAAAAAGAGTAGGGAAACCGTATGCTTGCAGTTTAAAAACAATAATATTATGACTGAGTTGGTCAAATGCTTTAGAAAAATCTGTGTATATGCAATCAACTTCAGAACCACCTTCTATTGCATTTGAACAATTATGTAAAAAGGTAAGAAGGTTTGTAACAGTAGACCTTTTCTGCACGAAACCGTGTTGCTGTTTACATATAATGTTCTTACCAAATGTTCTTACTCAAAACCACTGTCGAAATTATTTTGAGACAAGCCTATTCTTCCGTGGAAATCACCGATCAGCATCAAATTCCCGGATCCCAATACATAATCAAGATCATTTAGTTCGTTAAAGTCACGCTCCCAGTGAAATATATTGGTATGATGTGATGCGTTCTGTCTTCCATTTTTACTATGCTTTTAAACTTGATTGAAGCATATTCAAATTGCTTCCGATATCCAAAAATTTCGCCTCCGCTTCCTCTTCCGAAAATATTTGTTTTTACGGCTGGTATACATGTAAGGTAGCGCAGTAATAACCACAAGTGGCAACACTATCGAGTGTGACATTCAGACATATAAAAAGAAGACACACGGTGAAGTCGTTTAGTCGTCAAGCAGTAAAGCAGTGTTAAGCAGTCGTCAAGCTGTAAAGCAGTGTTAAAGTTAAGTTCAAGCAGTCTCTCCCGCCGTTATAATTATTCCCTTTCAATATAATAATTCTCTTTATATTTTGTAATCATTCAATAATTATCTTTATACTTTGTAATCATTCATAAAAGCCTAAATCGAACTATATAATAAAACTATTTTACATTTGGGGGCTCAACCAGAAAGGGCTTAAAGAATTTGTGAATATTGCTTAGTTTTTTTTTTTAACACATACACTAACCTATGCAAAAACGCCGGTCGAAAAAGAAGTATATAAGGCAAATAATGTACAACACACGTTTTCAAGCAGCAAGTAGCGGTACCGTTGAACGTATGCAAAACGAAAAAACAAAAGAGGACGAATTATTAAAAGACTGTGCCAGTGGTGAAGTCAATGTCAAAGAAATGGAAGCAAAACTTGAAGAAAATAACGAAAGCCTACAAAACCTAATACAGCTGCTTACATTAAAAATAAAGACAGAAGAAATCAAACCAAAAGAACCAAAAATTGGAGCAGATGGTTTCGCGAAAATTGTTCCAGACTTTGATGGTGAGAGTGTCCCAGTCGAACATTGGTTTACAAATTTTGAACAAAACGCAGAAGCATACGAGTTAACGGAGAAACAAAAATATGTACATTCACGAGTAAAAATGATAAACACAGCGAAATTGTTTTTGGATTCTGTTGTTGTTAAGTCTTATGAAGAGCTAAAGAATGCTCTGGTTGCTGAGTTTAAATGCACATTAAACAGCGCAGAAATCCATAAAGACTCTTTGACAGACATAAGAAGATGGATGAAAGTTTTCACGAATACGTTTTGCACATGAAAAAAATTGGTGCGCTGGGTGATGTAGAGGTTAAATCGGTCATTCGATACATAGTGAACGGTTTATATATAAAAAACGAATACAAGTATAATATGTACAGTTGTAAAACATATCACGAGTTAATAGAACAGTTTGAAATATACGAGCGCATGAGTGAAAATGAAAAACCTTATAAACCGTACAATCACAGTGCAAGTGCAAATATAACAAAAAGAAATATTTCTAGTGCTAAAAGAATTCGTTGCTTAAATTGTGGTCCCGCTGATCATATGCGAAAAAATTGTACAGTTGAAAAAGAAATATATAAGGCCAATAATGTAAAACACACGTTTTCAAGCAGCAAGTAGCGGTACCGTTGAACGTATGCAAAACGAAAAAACAAAAGAGGACGAATTATCAAAAGACTGTGCCAGTGGTGAAGTCAATGTCAAAGAAATGGAAGCAAAACTAGAAGAAAATAACGAAAGCCTACAAAACCTAATACAGCTGCTTACATTAAAAATAAAGACAGACGAAATCAAACCAAAAGAACCAAAAATTGGAGCAGATGGTTTCGCGAAAATTGTTCCAGACTTTGATGGTGAGAGTGTCCCAGTCGAACATTGGTTTACAAATTTTGAACAAAACGCAGAAGCATACGAGTTAACGGAGAAACAAAAATATGTACATTCACGAGTAAAAATGATAAACACAGCGAAATTGTTTTTGGATTCTGTTGTTGTTAAGTCTTATGAAGAGCTAAAGAATGCTCTGGTTGCTGAGTTCAAATGCACATTAAACAGCGCAGAAATCCATAAAGACTCTTTGACAGACATAAGAAGATGGATGAAAGTTTTCACGAATACGTTTTGCACCTGAAAAAAATTCGTGCGCTGGGTGATGTAGAGGTTAAATCGGTCATTCGATACATAGTGAACGGTTTATATATAAAAAACGAATACAAGTATAATATGTACAGTTGTAAAACATATCACGAGTTAATAGAACAGTTTGAAATATACGAGCGCATGAGTGAAAATGAAAAACCTTATAACCCGTACAATCACAGTGCAAGTGCAAATATAACAAAAAGAAATATTTCTAGTGCTAAAAGAATTCGTTGCTTAAATTGTGGTCCCGCTGATCATATGCGAAAAAATTGTACAGTTGAAAAAGAAATATATAAGGCCAATAATGTAAAACACACGTTTTCAAGCAGCAAGTAGCGGTAGCGTTGAACGTATGCAAAACGAAAAAACAAAAGAGGACGAGTTATTAAAAGACTGTGCCAGTGGTGAAGTCAATGTCAAAGAAATGGAAGCAAAACTAGAAGAAAATAACGAAAGCCTACAAAACCTAATACAGCTGCTTACATTAAAAATAAAGACAGACGAAATCAAACCAAAAGAACCAAAAATTGGAGCAGATGGTTTCGCGAAAATTGTTCCAGACTTTGATGGTGAGAGTGTCCCAGTCGAACATTAGTTTACAAATTTTGAACAAAACACAGAAGCATACGAGTTAACGGAGAAACAAAAATATGTACATTCACGAGTAAAAATGATAAACACAGCGAAATTGTTTTTGGATTCTGTTGTTGTTAAGTCTTATGAAGAGCTAAAGAATGCTCTGGTTGCTGAGTTTAAATGCACATTAAACAGCGCAGAAATCCATAAAGACTCTTTGACAGACATAAGAAGATGGATGAAAGTTTTTACGAATACGTTTTGCACATGAAAAAAATTGGTGCGCTGGGTGATGTAGAGGTTAAATCGGTCATTCGATACATAGTGAACGGTTTATATATAAAAAACGAATACAAGTATAATATGTACAGTTGTAAAACATATCACGAGTTAATAGAACAGTTTGAAATATACGAGCGCATGAGTGAAAATGAAAAACCTTATAACCCGTACAATCACAGTGCAAGTGCAAATATAACAAAAAGAAATATTTCTAGTGCTAAAAGAATTCGTTGCTTAAATTGTGGTCCCGCTGATCATATGCGAAAAAATTGTACAGTTGAAAAAGAAATATATAAGGCCAATAATGTAAAACACACGTTTTCAAGCAGCAAGTAGCGGTAGCGTTGAACGTATGCAAAACGAAAAAACAAAAGAGGACGAGTTATTAAAAGACTGTGCCAGTGGTGAAGTCAATGTCAAAGAAATGGAAGCAAAACTAGAAGAAAATAACGAAAGCCTACAAAACCTAATACAGCTGCTTACATTAAAAATAAAGACAGACGAAATCAAACCAAAAGAACCAAAAATTGGAGCAGATGGTTTCGCGAAAATTGTTCCAGACTTTGATGGTGAGAGTGTCCCAGTCGAACATTAGTTTACAAATTTTGAACAAAACACAGAAGCATACGAGTTAACGGAGAAACAAAAATATGTACATTCACGAGTAAAAATGATAAACACAGCGAAATTGTTTTTGGATTCTGTTGTTGTTAAGTCTTATGAAGAGCTAAAGAATGCTCTGGTTGCTGAGTTTAAATGCACATTAAACAGCGCAGAAATCCATAAAGACTCTTTGACAGACATAAGAAGATGGATGAAAGTTTTCACGAATACGTTTTGCACATGAAAAAAATTGGTGCGCTGGGTGATGTAGAGGTTAAATCGGTCATTCGATACATAGTGAACGGTTTATATATAAAAAACGAATACAAGTATAATATGTACAGTTGTAAAACATATCACGAGTTAATAGAACAGTTTGAAATATACGAGCGCATGAGTGAAAATGAAAAACCTTATAAACCGTACAATCACAGTGCAAGTGCAAATATAACAAAAAGAAATATTTCTATTGCTAAAAGAATTCGTTGCTTTAATTGTGGTTCCGCTGATCATATGCGAAAAAATTTTACAGTTGAAACTAAATGTTTTAAGTGCGATGGTTATGGACACATGTCAAATAATTGTCCAGAAATTACAAGGAACGTGCGAGTTGTGAAAGATGTAAGACGTTTAAAAACCATCATATTAAATACTGTACAAGTAACGTGCTTAGTTGACACGGGCTCAGATGTCACAATTATTAAAAACTCAATTTACAAAATGCTGCGCAACGTTGAACTGCGAAAATGTTTTTCTGTGTTACGTGGCCTCGGTAATAAGCAAACATTGCCAGTGGGTGTTTTTTTCGCGAACGTGAACGTTGATGGCTTGGAGACGGAACAAAAGTTCATCGTGGTACCTGACCACAACATGGAATACGATGCTTTACTTGGGTTTGACTTCGCTTCGAAGTTTCATTGCACGTTGGACGAGAATGGCTTTAATTTTTTACCGCTTTTTAACCAGCCAAAAAGCGGTGAAATAAATGAGATAAGTATTTACAATGTGATTGAAACTGATATTAATGTTGATACTCCTCCGCAGTTCAGAACGTTGATTCAATCGCTGATTGATAATTACAAACCAGCTGCATCTATTGTCGATTGTCCGGTGCAGTTAGAAATCATCCCAGACGAGAACATAAAGCCGTTTCACCACCAGCCAAGCCGCCACCCACCAGTCGAATGTGATGCAGTGAAGAACCAAGTTGATGACTGGCTGTGCAACAACATCGTTCGTAAATCCACCTCCAATTTCGCCAGCAGAGTCGTAGTGGTTAAGAAGAAAGACTCCACTTACAGGATTTGTGTAGATTTTCGGCAGCTCAAAAGTTAAGAAGAAAGACTCCACTTACAGGATTTGTGTAGATTTTCGGCAGCTCAATAGTATGGTACTCAAAGACTGTTTCCCAGTACCGCGCATGGAAGATGTTCTCGATAAGCTGCAAGCTGCAAAAGGTTTCGTTGTGATGGACTTAGAAAACAGCTTTTTCCATGTGCCGATCGAAGATTCAAGCCGTAAATATACAGCGTTCGTCACAAGAGAAGGTCTATTTGAGTTCAATCGTGCACCGTGCGGATTCTGTAATTCACCAGCTGCTTTTATGCGTTTTATAAATTGTGTATTCCAGAATTTGATAGTCCAAGACGTTATGCAGCTTTACATGGACGATATAATTATATATGCACAGACGAACGACGAATGTATCCAAAAGTTGAAAATGGTTCTGACAGAGGCGGCCAAATATAATTTGCGCATAAAATGGAAGAAATGCCATTTCCTTAAAAGTAAAATTAATTTTTTGGGGCATTCAGTAGAAGATGGTAGAATTTGGCCGGGAATAGAGAAAACAAATGCCGTCAAACACTTTCCTCCACCGAAATATATAAAAGGTGTGCAATCATTGACGGATTGACCGGCTTTTTTCGCAAATTTATTAAAGGCTATGCCAACATCGCTCGTCCATTAACGGACCTTTTGAAAAAAGATGTTATTTTTAAATTCGAAGCTGCTGAGCTGAATGCGATGAACCAGTTAAAAGATGTCTTATCACAGGAATCGGCTTTACGAGTTTACTCGAGAGATGCGCCAACAGAGCTGCACACAGACGCATCTAAAGATGGTTTTGGTGACACGTTACTTCAGAAGTTCGACGTACAGCTTTATCCCGTGTATTTTTGGAGTAAAAAAACATCTTCAAGTGATTCAAAGCGTCACAGCTATATCCTAGAAGTCAAAGCAGCTTATCTCGCTGTTGAAAAATTTCGCCATTACCTGCTTGGTATCAAATTTAAATTGGTAACAGACTGCTTAGCGTTTACGAAAACCGTAAAGAAGAAGGATGTACCTCGTGAGGTAGCACAATGGATATTATACCTACAAGATTTTGACTATCAAGTTGAGCATCGGACTGCAGGTAAAATGCAACACGTAGATTGTCTCAGCCGTTACCCCGTTGATGTTTTTCCAGTAACGTCCGAAATTTCAGCACGCCTTAAAGTTGCTCAACAGAAAGACGGTTACGTAAAAGCGTTACTAGAGATACTTAAAAGTCAGCCGTACGAAAGTTTCAAGTTGAAAGGTGGAATCGTTTATAAAAACGTCAATGGCAACGATCTGCTAGTTGTTCCTAAGTCGATGGAGCGAGAAATGATTAGTGAGGCACATAATGCTGGTCACTACGCCGTTCAAAAAACGATGCATGCATTGAAGCAACAGTTTTGGATTTCGCATATGGAAAGTAAAGTTGAGCAAGTTGTCAAATCCTGTGTTAGGTGCATAATAAACAACAAAAAGCTGGGAAAACAAGACGGGCACTTATACTGCATAGACAAAGGAGATACACCATTACATACGCTGCACGTCGACCATCTGGGGCCTATGGATTCTACGGCAAAGCAGTACAAATTTATTTTTGCCATGATCGACGGATTTTCGAAATTTGCATGGTTGTTTACTACGAAGTCGACGGGGAGTGATGAAGTCCTAAAGAAACTAGAAGAGTGGTCAAACGTCTTTGGTCAGCCTATTCGGATAGTAAGTGACAGAGGCGCTGCATTTACCTCCAATGCTTTTAAGGAGTACACAACATCGAACGCTATTGAACATGTGCTGACTACGACGGGAGTTGCAAGAGGTAATGGACAAATAGAACGGCTCAATAGGTCCACCTTATCTATTATCTGCAAGCTGTCAGACGAGGACTCATCCAAGTGGTACAAATTTGTGCCGCAGGTTCAAAAAGTGATAAATTCGCACATTAATTGCTCAACAAAGAAGTCGCCGTTCGAATTACTGTTTTGTGGCAAGATGCAGAATAAAGTCAGCGATAAAATTATTACGTTTCTTGAACAGGAAATAGTTTCTGATTTCGATAATGAGAGACAGAAAATGCGACAAGAAGCCAAGGAACAAATCTTCCAAGCACAGAAAGTCTACAAGAAACACTACGACCGGAAGCGTAAGAATGAGTTTGGCTACAAAGAAGGCAATTTAGTTGCAGTTAAGAGGACACATTTTATCGCCGTCAGGAAACTAGCAGGTCCTTACCTTGGTCCATACGAGGTTACAAAAATTAAACGCAATGGCCGTTACGATGTCAGAAAAGCAGCTCAAGTTGAAGGTCCAATGGTAACGTCTACGAGCGCCGATAATATGAAACTATGGAAATATTTCAATGCAAATGAAGAGTTGTTGTCGTCTGGGTCAGACTCCGATTGTCAGGATGACCGAATGTAAGGTAGCGCAGTAATAACCACAAGTGGCAACACTGTCGAGTGTGACATTCAGACATATAAAAAGAAGACACACGGTGAAGTCGTTTAGTCGTCAAGCAGTAAAGCAGTGTTAAGCAGTCGTCAAGCTGAAAAGCAGTGTTAAAGTTAAGTTCAAGCAGTTTCTCCCGCCGTTATAATTATTCCCTTTCAATATAATAATTCTCTTTATATTTTGTAATCATTCAATAATTCTCTTTATACTTTGTAATCATTCATAAAAGCCTAAATCGAACTATATTATAAAACTATTTTACATACATTCTAATTCGTAGGTTATAAAAATATTCTTAAATAATAATAAGCTTTTGTTTTTTAGCCCTGCGTCATTATATTTTAATATTTTTAGCGTTGTTAAGTTCACCTGGCAGACGGGTTCGACTCGCCGTGTGAAAGCATACCTGTCCCACCATGCATCTGCACAGCGGCTCCTGCCGAGTATACATCCCTGGATTTTTGTTGGCTGTCATTTCTGTCAAACTCAGCTGGTGACATTTCTTTATTGTTGTTTACGTGTTCTAATTGTTTATTAAAGATGAGGGAATTTCTCCAAACAATTGTCTAATCACAGCTAGACTGTCGTTGTTATTTCTACATATCAACCCTTGCGATTCATCCCATGTAAAAGCTGTGTCTTCCACGTACATTCTATCGTCTCTCACAAAAATTTTCATATTCGGTTTAGACTTGCGAAGTACCTTCATAATTGACACCAACTTTCCTCTCCTTTGTCTAGCGCTATACGGCAGTTCTTTGTGTATGCTTATTCCTTTTAATTCTTTGCCGTTCTACAACGTTAAGTGCGGTTAATCGAGACTTTAATTTGACAATTATAACAGCCGTGGGTGCATCTCTTCCATTTACTCTGAGCGCAGATTCTATACAAGCGCTTGTTTCATTTGCGTCGAGCAGTCCAGTGCATATTGTCTTGGCTTTTTCAACTGGATCAAAGTTTTGTTCAGGTGTCATGTGAACAACCACATTACCCTCTACACTTATTTGCATTGTTCTTCTTTAGCCGGCCTATAGCCTTCTCAACCTCTTCTATGCTTGGTGACGGCAACATAGTGTATTCGTCTTGAAGCAGTGGAGCCTACACTTCTGCAGTGAGTTTACCATTTAGCAATTCATTAAAGTACACTTCCCATCTCTCCAGTATGCTTTGTGGATCGGTGATCAGATTTAACTCTACGTCCTTGCAGTAGGTGCAGCTTTGTGTGTACGTGATGTTTCAGACGGATTGGTAGAACTTCCGCGCCTGGTGCGGACCTCGCTCTCGGCTTTTTTCTACTTTTTCTATTTCACAGATTAAGTTCTTCTAATAGGCTGAAGCCGTTTTTCTATTCTTCTGAGCTCTTTATATTCTTCTTCGCGTGCCCGAGTTACATGGCAACACCTTCAGACAACGTACCAAGCAACATGAGTCAAGTTACACAGCAACACCTTCAAGAGTGGCATAGAGAAATTATTGATGAGCGACAACATACCCAGCAACATGAGTCAATGAATTGATCCTCTCTTATCACAATCGAAACCAGCGTCGTTTTGTTGCTAAGCAGTGTTTGCAATCAAGGCCAATTTCTCATCTTAGTCCAACCCAAGCCAAGTTGTATGTTTTTTTCCACTTTTTTGCTTCATTTTTTCTTGGACCAGCAACGAGTTCTCATATTATCATATAACATAAAATATCATCTTTTAAATAAGATTGTATACTTATAACGTAAAGAAAATAAAGAAAATTAAATTATATAAAATAAACAATTCTATTAAATTGATTTGGGAATTTATAACTGGCGCAGTCGGACTGGGAAAACTACATCCAGACATCCTAAATAGTGAACATCTCGAGTAGCTAAACTTGGACTGGATAAAGTTGGAGCTCACTTCAAAGGAATATTGGAGTGATGGTTTTCTAACCTTAAGCACCGTGGACTGAAGCAAAGATTAGTGAGCCGGACTGGATAAAATTGGAGCCTTAAGCACCTTGGACGGAAGCAAAGATTAGTGGGGTAAGTTCAAGTGAATGAATTCATTGGTTCCTCCTTATGCCCTCAATACGTAGACTTAAAACTCAGAAAAATAGTTTTCGAAGTGCGCTTTCTACACCAAGTTGGGTTGTACAAAAAATTTGTTTCAACAAGAAAGTTATTCAATATCACATAAAATCATTAAAAGAATCCTATTCAGATAAAAAAATGTTTCCTAATTCTAATGTTGCTAATGAAATCTATAATTGCCTTCGAATTCCGGATGGAATTAAAGATGTCCCAACTTTTGATGGAAATACTAGATTGTTGTTCGAATTCATTGCTAACGTTGATGAAGTATTAAGTCTTATGCCTGGATTAAATGCAAACCCTGGTTATCAGAAATTAATTTTAAGAGCCATACGAAATAAAATTGTTGGACCTGCCAACGAAGCTTTAATTATGTACGGAGCACTTGTTAATTAGGAAGACATTAAACATAATTTAATCACTCATTTCTCTGATAAAAGAAATGAAACAAATTTGATAAAGGATTTGCATCAGATTCGACAAGGTCAATCGTCTGTAGAAACTTTTTATTCAAAAATTGTCGAAACTCTTACTGCTATGATGAATCATTTAAAGGTCCATGAAACGAATCAAAGCGTTGTCGAATCTAAGCAAACACTTTACCAAGAAATGGGTCTTAACATCTTTTTGTTCGGTCTTCGAGAACCTTTAGGTTCAACGATTAGATCAATGCGTCCAACAAAACTCACTGATGCCTTCAATTTTTGTAAACAAGAAGAAAATTATCATTATTTCCAAAATACTCAGTACAGGACACAGACACAATTTCCGCAATAAAATACAAATTTTTTTTTCAAAATAGCAATAGACAAACACAAACAAACCAAAATTTTAATGCGTATAATAATTGGTCAAGCAATCAGAATCCAAATTATAGATACAACAATTACCGAGGAAACAACAACAACTACAATAATAACTTTTTACAAAATACAACTAGGCAAAATTCTGATATGAGACAAGATAACATTCCAGGTACTTCGAGACAAACAAACAGCAATTCATTAAGAAGCAATAATAATTTTAAGTCCAATTATTCAGTTCCAAGTCATCAGACTTATATGAGTAGGAATACATATCCTGAGCCAATGGATACTTACAGCGGAAATACGATAAGAAGACCAAACGAAAATCGTAATAGTGGACAATTTTATAATATTGAAAGTCAAACCGTAGAAAATAATTACCCAACAAACAACCTTCCTTTAAATTCAAACGTAGTGGACGACAGAAATTTTCAAATAACAGCCTCGGAAAATCAATCGGGTATTTAGATCTTAATAATCATAACACAAATCTCCTTCCATACGTTAATATCAAAAGTTTATTCAACAAAAACTTAAAATTTTTAATTGATACCGGAAGTAACAGATCGTTTATAGATCCAGATGTAATAAGAGATATTAATAAAGAAACAATTAATCCTTTAATAATTAAAACAATTAACGATAAGAAAATAGTTAATAAACAAATAAAAATAAAAAACTTCTTAGAATTTAACACCAATAAAACTCTTACGTTTATTCTTTTCAAATTCCATAATTACTTTGATGGATTGATTGGAACAGATATTATGAAACAACTTTCAATGAAAATAGACTTGCAAAATTCATTCTTAGAAACCGAAAATATCAAAATTCCATTACCCTTCAAACAGAACTTAATTTCAAATAGCTACGTTGTTCCAGGATACAGTAAGCTTATTTGCTACCTTCCTGTCGACGTAAAATCTGGAAATATTTTTATAAAGCCTACAATAATAAAAGAAAATCTAATCGTTTCAGAAGGTCTTTACAAAGCTTAAGATTGGTATTCAAACATAGAAATCGTTAACACTTCAGATAATTCTCAAACATTTATAATCGAAGAACCAATAAAAGCTTTAAACTTTTCTTCAGAGGAGTATATTGAAGTCAACAATTTTTCATTTTCTAATCAAATAAAATATAGTTCAAACATCCAAGATTGTTCAAAAATTTTGAAAGCTTTAAAGTAAAATAACTTAAATTTAGAAGAAGAAAAAGCTATTTATAATTTATGCAATCATTACAAGGATATTTTTCTCAAAGAAGGTCAAATTTTGAGTCCATCAAATTTAACAAAACACGCAATTTCAACAACAGACAACATCCCTATTTATTCCAAGACCTATCGCTATCCTCACATCCATAAAAAAGAAATTCATGCACAAGTTTCGGAAATGCTCGATCAAGGCATTATTAGAAACAGATTTTCTCCTTGGTCATCACCGATATGGATAGTGCCAAAAAAACCGGATAGCATGGGGAATCGTAAGTGGCGACTAGTCATCGACTATCGCAAACTTAATGAAAAAACAATTGGCGATAAATATCCTCTGCCGAATATAACGGATATATTAGATGGGCTAGGTAGATGTATGTATTTCACTACACTTGACCTCGCTTCTAGTTTTCATCAGATAGAGATAAGAGAAGAAGACATGCCGAAGACAGTCTTTTCATTTGATAGTGGTCATTTTGAGTTCCTCCGCATGCCATTCGGCTTAAAAAATGCGCTGTTCACATTTCAAAGAGCCTTGGACAATGTCTTAAAAGAATTAATCGGCAAAAATTGTCTTATTTATATGGAGGATATAATCGTTTTCTCGACCTCTCTCCAACAGCACATAGAAAATTTAAGATCCGTTTTTGAAAGACTTAAGTCTGCCAACCTAAAAGTTCGTCTAGAGAAATCCAACTTTCTTCAAAAAGAAGTTTCTTTTTTGGGTCATTTGATAACTTCCGATGGTGTTAGGCCCAACCCCGAAAAAATTAGGGCTATTACAAACTTCCCCATTCCCAAAACTTCAAAACAAATCAAGTCATTCTTAGGGCTTTTGGGATATTATAAAAAATTTATCCGTGACTTTGCCCACCTCACTAAACCTCTGACTGAGTGCTTACGTAAACAAAATAGCATCAAAATAGATTCGAGATACATAAATTGCTTTGAAACTTGCAAAGCTCTTCTATGTAACGATCCTATTTTACAGTATCCTGACTTTAGTAAGCCGTTCGTCCTTACAACGGACGCTAGTAATGTGGCACTGGGAGCAGTTCTGTCGCAAAGGTCTATAGGTTCAGATAAACCGATTTGTTTCGCAAGTTGGACCTTATCTAAAAGCAAGGTAAGTTACAGCACTATAGAAAAGGAACTTCTTGCCATAGTATGGGCTACAAAGTACTTTCGACCATATTTATACGGCAAAAAATTTGTAATTGTAACCGACCACAAGCCTCTTACTTGGCTCTTTTCATTGAAAGACATGAATTCCAAGCTCATACGATGGAGGTTACTACTTGAAGAGTTCGACTTTACTATAACTTATAAAAAGAGGAAACAAAACTCCAACGCGGATGCTCTGTCAAGAATAGAAATACATTTCGGTGAGACTAATGACACAGACAATCTCGAACTAATTTCTGTTCAAAACAATGAAGATGAGCGAGACGCTGTGTCTACTGTGCATTCTGCGCATGAAAATATGAACGATGGAATACCAATATCTGAACGACCACTTAATGAATTTTCAAACCAAATTATATTCAGTCAAAACAAAAATATAAAAAATCTTAGCCCAAAAATTTCAAGTCACCATCCCACCAAGATCCACTTGGGAAAATGAGAGATTCTTGAAAGATGAATCAGTTCATTTTTATACTGATGGCTCAAAAACTTAAGATGGGGTTGGTGGTGGCGTGTACTCAGACAAACTAAATTTAAGTCTCTCCTTCCGTCTCCCTGACCATTGTAGTGTGTTCCAAGCGGAAATTCTGGCGATTAAAGAGGTATTATCCTGGTTAAGGGAAAACGTGATATCTGTATCGGATATCCGTATATTTTCAGACAGTCAGGCAGCCCTTAAATCAATCAGTGCTGTTTCCACAAACTCAATAACTGCCCGCGACTGTCGATCATCTCTCATGGAGATGGAAGAACAGTTCAATATTCACCTTTTCTGGGTGCCGGGACACAGAGACATTGAGGGAAACTGCAAAGCCGATGAACTCGCCAGAAATGGAACCCTACTACTGGTTTTACCTAACAAGGTGAATATTGGTATACCTATCGCTACAAGCAAACTCATGCTAAAACTAGATGCCATTGAGAAAACAAATTTAAGATGGACAAACACTACTACCTGCGTAGCGACAAAACAAATCTGGCCAAAATTAGATCAGAAACGTACTAAATGTTTGTTATCTATGAGCAGATTACATCTTAGCTCCGTAATTGGTGTCATAACCGGACACTGCCTCATAGGATGACACGCCATAAGACTTGGCGTATTCTCTAATGATTTTTGCAGAAGCTACATGGACGAGGAGGAGGAGGAGACTATCACCCATCTTCTCTGTTCATGCCCTGCTCTCTCCCAAAGACGTAAATTACACCTGGGTAATTTCTTTTTCGACGATCCAAGCGATATGTCGAACGTTGATATTCTATCTTTACATCGCTTCATAAGAAGCTCCAACTGGTTTAATTAAAAAAATACTCCCTCGCTCATTTCGTGGTATTACAACGGACCTATCTGTGGTCTAAGTGTGTCAGTAGTCTTCCTGACAGCCACATAAACCTAACCTAACATAACCTAACCCAAAAATGATTATTTTATTTAAACGAAAAAAAAGAATAATAATTGAATACGATAATATTAATGATGAGTCCGTTATAGTGCAAATTTTTAAAGATTTTCTTTGTACAAAAAGATTGTCAGCCATACTTGCCGATGACGAAACATTTAAAAACATTCAATCAGTCTTCTCACAATATTTCAGCAATAATAAATATATAAATTTAGTGCGATGCAATGTTCTTTTGCAAGATGTGTCAGAAAAAGACCTACAAGAAAAAATTATAAGAGACTACCATTCATATTCAAACCATAGAGGTGTAGTTGAAACATTTAATCATTTGAGAAGGTCATATTTCTTTCCAAATATGAAAAATTTAATAACGTCTATCATAAATTGTTGCGAGATTTGTCAAATACAAAAATATGATCGACAAAGGAAACCTCTTAAATTCGAAATAACACAAACACCTTCAATGCCATTAGAAATAGTGCACATTGATATTTATTCGGTCTGTAAGGAACATTTTTTCACAATTATAGACAAATTCAGCAAATTCGCTTCAGTTTATTTACTACCTTCTCGTAATAGCATTAGCGTTATAAGATCCCTCAAACATTTTTTTTCTCACCACGGCATTCCTAAGATTCTAGTTTCGGACAATGGCAGTGAATTCATTTCTTTAACTTTTAAAGAGTTCCTTGAAATACATAATATTGACCATCATAAAATAAGTGCCAAAAGCTCTAATGGTAACTCACCTATAGAGAGATTTCACTCAACATTGACCGAAATAATAAGAATAATAAAATCACAGGATGCAAACAAAACTATAAGTGAAGTTATAGACGAAGCAGTGATTACTTATAACAATAGAATACATTCAACCACCAAATTATCTCCATTTGAATTATTAAATGGACACTATAGTAAAACAAATCCTTTGATTATTAGAGAGAATACAAAAACAGAGCAAAAATATTTACTTCGACATATACAGAATAACAAAAAATTATCAGAAATAGTTCAAAAACGAAGCTTAAATGTTAAACAAAAAATTATTGAAAAACGAAATAAAAATAGATTCGATCCACCTTATTATACACAAAATGAGACAATATACGAGTTAGATGACAGGCGGAACAAGTTGGCACCGAGATTTCAAAAGCATAAAGTTGTTAAGAACCACAAAATAACTATATATTCAAATAAACGCAAAGTTCATAAACAAAAAATTAGAAGTAAACGAAAAAAAAAACAAAAAAAAAGTTAAATTAATATAATAAATAATGCCCCAATTAGTTTTGTTTCATATGATCAATAAATGTAGCCTATACAAATATTGCTGCAAATGTATACCTGTACGAACACAATTAATTTAACTAATTCCTTCACCTATTTTGTATTTTGTCACTATGGCATATACTTACTATTTTTTATTCAATCTCCATTTTTCACTCTAATTTTAAAATGTATATATGAAAAAGCGATACTTCGATTAAAGAATCTTGAGTGTGAACATTTAAGTTGAGTTACTCTTACTTTCCCTTAAACCAATGAACTCATTCATTTTTATGAGCTCTACTAATCCGCTGCAACATAAGAGGTGCAATAATTCGTTGAAATAGTTATGACTGGACTATCAACATTATTCTGAACTTAACTCACTCATTCATTAAGTTCATACTCAGAGGGGAGGAGTTACATGGCAACACCTTCAGACAACGTACCAAGCAACATGAGTCAAGTTACACAGCAACACCTTCAAGAGTGGCATAGAGAAATTATTGATGAGCGACAACATACCCAGCAACATGAGTCAATGAATTGATCCTCTCTTATCACAATCGAGACCAGCGTCGTTTTGTTGCTAAGCAGTGTTTGCAATCAAGGCAAATTTCTCATCTTAATCCAACCCAAGCCAAGCTGTATGTTTTTTTCCACTTTTTTGCTTCATTCTTTCTTGGACCAGCAACGAGTTCTCATATTATCATATAACATAAAATATCATCTTTTAAATACGATTGTATACTTATAACGTAAAGAAAATAAAGAAAATTAAATTATATAAAATAGATAAAATAAACAATTCTATTAAATTGATTTGGGAATTTATAACTCCCGCGTTCTATGAGATTGCTGCATTGCTCGGTACGCAACATTCCTACATTCAGTCGCTAGCTTGCAGTCATCATCAAACCAGTCGACTGCTGCCTAAGATGGAGTTGGCAGTACTAATGACAGTATTCTTAAGGCGTGTCCACTTCTCATCTACGCCCAGCATACTGGCTCCAGGACTTACTCTACCTAAATCGAGTGATTCTAGGGCGAGTCCTAACGCATTACGAAAGGTGTTACTGGCATTTTTATTGCGCAGAGCAGTTGTGTTGATTCGAACCTGATCGGCGGATGCAATACGTCTTCGCAAGGCAATCCGCCCTCGGAAAACCATACCAACAAGATAGTGATCCGAGTCGATATTGGCGCCTCGGTATGTTCGTACCGTTCTCAACTTCGAGTAGTGGCGACGGTCTATCAACACGTGGTCTATTTGGTTACGAGTGACTCCATTAGGTGATACCCAGGTGGCTTTGAAGATATCTTTTCGCGGGAACCTGGTACTCGCAACGACCATGTTTTTCGATGCTGCCAATTCTAAGACTCGAAGTCCATTGTCATGTGTGATCTCATGCAAACTATGGGTGCCAGCATACTGCCTGAATACCGGCTCCGGACCTGTTTTTGCATTCAAATCCCCAAGGATGATTTTTACGTCATACCTTGGACAGGTTGTGTAAATCACTTTTTCTTCGTCTGAGGACTCCTCCGTAGGTCCGTGAACGTTAATGAGGCTGATGATCGTAAATTTGCCTCGCACGTGAAGGGTGCATAGCCTTTCGCTTATAGCGTCAAAGCCGATGATGGTTGACTTCATTTTTCGCTGACTAGGAAGCCTACCCCGAGCACATGGTGTTTTGTATGTCAGCTGTAGTATACGTCATATTCTTTCTTCTGTAAAACACCATTCCCTGTCCATCTGATTTCTTGAAGTGTTGTTATGTCAGCTCTATATTTTGACAGGGCATGAGCTAGCTGCTGAGCAGCTCGAGTTCTATTGAGCGATCGTACGTTCCATAAGAAAATCGTAAACCGTTTTGCCGTTTTCGTTGCGTGGGTTGTCGTCGTGAGATCAGTCCGTTTCGGAGGCTTGTTGTCGGTTTCGTAATTCTCTTAATTTAACGGAACAGGGAATTATCCTTTTGCCAATCTAAGGATCATATTAGCCAAACCTTTTTTTAAAGGCTTGTTACTAGCGGCCGCCGCGAGGAGGCTATGATCACACTTCCAACAGGCCCGAATAGTTACGGCACATGCATGTTTTCGTATGCTACATGTTATTCCCCCTATTCGTCTGATGGCTGACCGCCATGACCAGAACATGTCTATTGGATATCCTTAATAACAATTTATAATAAAATTAAAGAGAACAACCTAAACTTAGAAGTAATTAAAGATGGAACCATTATTCTATCCGGGGAACATACCCTGGACAATGAAACTCTACAAGACGTCATTTTGAGAACGTGAACGTAAATTTTGAGAACAATAAAACTATAAATGGTAAAATGTATGATGCAGAATTATTTTAAAACATACACGTTCGACAAATATGAGATCGCACAGTATTTTGAGACTCTCGATGAAAAACTAAAATTCGACAGCATAAACTTTCTACAGTCCCTACAGATAGAAGCAAATAAAAGTCCTATTATCTATTCTCTTGGGCTAATCTCGTTAACTGCACTCGTTACAACATTTATAGTTATTCTCTACAAACGAATAACTCTTAAGCTAACCCCAGAACAACTACTAGACCAGAAAACCGAACGAATAGAAATTCTAGTTCGGCAGGACGAAGCTGCGGGGCGCATTTTTTTAGGAGTTAAGACACACACATTACTATAAATCCAAGCCAGGCCACAAGGATTTCAATTCCAGGAAATTCTTAATTTCAAATTTAATGAACACAGGAAAAACGATCGTGCGAACAGCAACTATCTGCGAGCAAATCATAAATTTGATGACCGACCATTAAAATTTAATAAAGATCAAATGCTAAGACACTATCGTTGAATACCTAAAACATTATGTACCCTCGTAAAACAACATCCGGCATTATGAACCATAATCACCTACCTGGCACCATACAATCATAATCCCTGTCAACTATAAAACGAGACATCACCAACGACCGACAAGTCAGTCGCACACATAACATGTTCCTGTTATTATATCCTACTCTTAAGATAATTTAATGTAAATAGTATTTTTAAGTGAATAAATGTTATTTTTTGTAAACACCGCAACGCTCGGAGAAATTTTTTTGTCAATTTTTTTACGGGGGAACCCTCCTAAATGATCAGCTTTTGCAGATATTCAGATAGCCAACATTTGAGCTCAATCGGATAACTCTAAATGGTGCCGATTATCGCTAAAAATTAAAAAAACGTGGTTTTTCAGTGTTATCTTAATAATCGGTTTTTAAGAGCTTTCATAGTCGGAAATAAAAAATTTCCAAAGTGCTCAAGAGATGTACGGCAATAAAAGCCGGAAAATCTAATCATACAATATACGACGTGTAAGCAAATTAAAAAAAAAAGAAGCAAAATTAAAGTTGCCAACAAATATTAAGCTGATTTAAAATAAAGGGAAAATACGTTGAAATAAAAAAAAATTGCTTAAGTGGAAGAAAGCAAAATTTAAAGTTGCAAACAAATATTAAGGTGATTTTATATAAAGGTCAACAACGTGAAGGTGCAATTTAATAAAAAATTGACACTGTTGTATGCTCTAACAAAAAGACTTTTATAGACTTTATAGACATTAAACGTTGAAAGTGCAAGTTAGCAGGAAGTTGGCAGCAGAAAGCAGAAGCAGGGAGAGGGGCCTTTTTCCCCCCGTTTAGGCGGGAGGGGCAATTTTCTAAAACATTGACTTAAATCAGAAAAAAAATTATTTAAAAACAACTGTGAATGAAACAAAGCCTTGTTATATTTTTTTGGAAAGCCAGAAAACTACTCTTTTATTTATTTTTTAAATTAAGTTGTTTAAGTGAACAGTTTTAAAAAAATTAAATTAATTAAACTATAAAACGAGACATCACCAACGACCGACAAGTCAGTCGCACACATAACATGTTCCTGTTATTATATCCTACTCTTAAGATAATTTAATGTAAATAGTATTTTTAAGTGAATAAATGTTATTTTTTGTAAACACCGCAACGCTCGGAGAAATTTTTTTGTCAATTTTTTTACGGGGGAACCCTCCTAAATGATCAGCTTTTGCAGATATTCAGATAGCCAACATTTGAGCTCAATCGGATAACTCTAAATGGTGCCGATTATCGCTAAAAATTAAAAAAACGTGGTTTTTCAGTGTTATCTTAATAATCGGTTTTTAAGAGCTTTCATAGTCGGAAATAAAAAATTTCCAAAGTGCTCAAGAGATGTACGGCAATAAAAGCCGGAAAATCTAATCATACAATATACGACGTGTAAGCAAATTAAAAAAAAAAGAAGCAAAATTAAAGTTGCCAACAAATATTAAGCTGATTTAAAATAAAGGGAAAATACGTTGAAATAAAAAAAAATTGCTTAAGTGGAAGAAAGCAAAATTTAAAGTTGCAAACAAATATTAAGGTGATTTTATATAAAGGTCAACAACGTGAAGGTGCAATTTAATAAAAAATTGACACTGTTGTATGCTCTAACAAAAAGACTTTTATAGACTTTATAGACATTAAACGTTGAAAGTGCAAGTTAGCAGGAAGTTGGCAGCAGAAAGCAGAAGCAGGGAGAGGGGCCTTTTTCCCCCCGTTTAGGCGGGAGGGGCAATTTTCTAAAACATTGACTTAAATCAGAAAAAAAATTATTTAAAAACAACTGTGAATGAAACAAAGCCTTGTTATATTTTTTTGGAAAGCCAGAAAACTACTCTTTTATTTATTTTTTAAATTAAGTTGTTTAAGTGAACAGTTTTAAAAAAATTAATTTTCAAACTCAACATTTAAAAAAAAACTAAAAAAAAAATGTTTAAACTAATTTTTTTCAAAATTTTATGTAATTAATTATTATTTTTATTATCAAAATTCAATGCTCTTATTAATTTTTAGTCAAAAACAGAAAACCGGATGCCAAAATGTATCTTAGTTTTTGAGAAATTAAGAAAAACTTGAAGTATTTTTTCCAAGAAAAACAATTTTTTTTTGTGTTCCCAAATTTGACCTTCTCAGTTCAATTATTAATTAGGGAACTATCCCTTTTTTATTTTTTATTACATACCATCCGATTTTAATCAAATATTAAGAAAAAACGAATTAACTTTTTACTTCACTTACTAGTTTTACTTTAAATTTTTTTTTAATTTCTCATTAACTAAGATACATTTTGGCATCCGGTTTTCTTTTTTTAACTAAAAATTAATAAGAGCATTGAATTTTGAAAATAAAAATAATAGTTAAATACATAAAATTTTAAAAAAAATTAGTTTAAAATTTTTTTTTTATTTTTTTTTCAAAATTTTGAGTTTGAAAATTAATTTTTTTAAAACTGTTCACTTAAACAACTTAATTTAAAAAATAAATAAAAGAGTAGTTTTCTGGCTTTCCAAAAAAATATAACAGGCTTTGTATCATTCACCGTTGTTTTTAAATAATTTTTTTTCTGATTTAAATCAATGTTTTAGAAAATTGCCCCTCCCGCCTAAACGGGGGGAAAAAGACCCCCCTCCCATACGATTTTTGTCTTGTATTAACTCCACCTACACGCTCAAGCTTTTTGGTGCACCTTATACCAATCACCCTGTATAATGTAAGTTTTTATTACTGACCATTCTGTTAATTTTTCATTGAATGTTTTGAACAACAACAACAACTTAAAGGCGCTACCACCAATTTAAACGAAATTTATTTACTCGTTTTTACGAAATTTATTATTCGTTTTTTCATTTTTGGCTGGAGATATAGCTATATCAAGGAGTGCAAATTCCTATCATCAGTCTCCTTATTAGTGGTGCCGAGCTTTAATCCAATTTTATTATGAAAAACTTTTTCACATGCACATCATGAGATTCGAACCCACGCATTATCATATTTGCTTGGTCTTCTAAGGCGTATGCACAACGCATTCCACCGCTTATTTTTTTAATTTAATTTTTCTAAGCGCCTTTAAGTATGCCGTTTTGTTCCGACTCCATTTTCTCCTAACCTTAATTTGATAGACTACAATTCGTAGCACATATCAAAGGGGGAGAGGTTGGAAGATTGGTAACATACCAGACTATATAAGTTATTATTGTTATTATATTGTACTATTCGTATTATTGAATGTCAGTTTTTATTACTGACCATTCTGTTAATTTTTCATTGAATGTTTTAAACAACCTTTCATCAGTCTCCTTTTTAGTGGTATTGAGCTTTAATCCAATTTTATTATGAAAAACTTTTTCACATGCACCTCGTGAGATTCGAACCCACGCCTTCAGATTTACTCAGTCTTCGAAGTCGTATGCACTACGCATTCCACCGCTTATGACCACTGATGACACAGGTCGAGATGTTATGTTTGTTTGTTTTTTCAAACGCATTTGGAGCTTTAACATTTTTCTAAGCGCCTCTAAGTATGTTGTTTTGTTCTGCCTCCATTTTCTCCTAACCTTATTTGATAGACTACAATTTATAGCACATATCAAAGAGGGAGAGGTAGGAAGATTGGTACGACCATACTATTTAAGTTATTATTGTTGTTATATTGTACTATTTGTACTAGAATGTCAGTTTTTATTACTGACCATTCTGTTAATTTTCATTGAATGTGTTTGAACAACAACAACAACTTAAAGGCGCTACCACCAATTTTAAACGAATTTTATTTACTCGTTTACGAATATTATTATTCGTTTCTTTCTATCTTTGGCTGGAGATATAGCTATTTCAAGGATTGCCAATTCCTTTCATCAGTCTCCTTTTTAGTGGTATTGAGCTTTAATCCAATTTTATTATGTAAAACTTTTTCACATGCACCTCGTGAGATTCGAACCCACGCCTTCAGATTTACTCAGTCTTCGAAGTCGTATGCACTACGCATTCCACCGCTTATGACCACTGATGACACAGGTCGAGATGTTATGTTTGTTTGTTTTTTCAAACGCATTTGAAGCTTCAACATTTTTCTAAGCGCCTCTAAGTATGTTGTTTTGTTCCGCCTCCATTTTCTCTTAACCTTATTTGATAGACTACAATTTGTAGCACATATCAAAGGGGGAGAGGTAGGAAGATTGGTACGACCATACTATTTAAGTTATTATTGTTGTTATATTGTACTATTTGTACTAGAATGTCAGTTTTTATTACTGACCATTCTGCTAATTTTCATTGAATGTGTTTGAACAACAACAACAACTTAAAGGCGCTACCACCAATTTTAAACGAATTTTATTTACTCGTTTACGAATATTATTATTCGTTTCTTTCTATCTTTGGCTGGAGATATAGCTATTTCAAGGATTGCCAATTCCTTTCATCAGTCTCCTTTTTAGTGGTATTGAGCTTTAATCCAATTTTATTATGAAAAACTTTTTCACATGCACCTCGTGAGATTCGAACCCACGCCTTCAGATTTACTCAGTCTTCGAAGTCGTATGCACTACGCATTCCACCGCTTATGACCACTGATGACACAGGTCGAGATGTTATGTTTGTTTGTTTTTTCAAACGCATTTGGAGCTTCAACATTTTTTCTAAGCGCCTCTAAGTATGTTGTTTTGTTCCGCCCCCATTTTCTCCTAACCTTATTTGATAGACTACAATTTGTAGCACATATCAAAGGGGGAGAGTTAGGAAGATTGGTACGACCATACTATTTAAGTTATTATTGTTGTTATATGGTACTATTTGTACTAGAATGTCAGTTTTTATTACTGACCATTCTGTTAATTTTCATTGAATGTGTTTGAACAACAACAACAACTTAAAGTTGCTACCACCAATTTTAAACGAATTTTATTTACTCGTTTACGAATATTATTATTCGTTTCTTTCTATCTTTGGCTGGAGATATAGCTATTTCAAGGATTGCCAATTCCTTTCATCAGTCTCCTTTTTAGTGGTATTGAGCTTTAATCCAATTTTATTATGAAAAACTTTTTCACATGCACCTCGTGAGATTCGAACCCACGCCTTCAGATTTACTCAGAATTCGAAGTCGTATGCACTACGCATTCCACCGCTTATGACCACTGATGACACAGGTCGAGATGTTATGTTTGTTTGTTTTTTTCAAACGCATTTGGAGCTTCAACATTTTTCTAAGCGCCTCTAAGTATGTTGTTTTGTTCCGCCTCCATTTTCTCCTAACCTTATTTGATAGACTACAATTTATAGCACATATCAAAGGGGGAGAGGTAGGAAGATTGGTACGACCATACTATTTAAGTTATTATTGTTGTTATATTGTACTATTTGTACTAGAATGTCAGTTTTTATTACTGACCATTCTGCTAATTTTCATTGAATGTGTTTGAACAACAACAACAACTTAAAGGCGCTACCACCAATTTTAAACGAATTTTATTTACTCGTTTACGAATATTATTATTCGTTTCTTTCTATCTTTGGCTGGAGATATAGCAATTTCAAGGATTGCCAATTCCTTTCATCAGTCTCCTTTTAAGTGGTATTGAGCTTTAATCCAATTTTATTATGAAAAACTTTTTCACATGCACCTCGTGAGATTCGAACCCACGCCTTCAGATTTACTCAGTTTTCAAAGTGTATGCACTACGCATTCCACCGCTTATGACCACTGATGACACAGGTCGAGATGTTATGTTTGTTTGTTTTTTTCAAACGCATTTGGAGCTTCAACATTTTTCTAAGCGCCTCTAAGTATGTTGTTTTGTTCCGCCTCCATTTTCTCCTAACCTTATTTGATAGACTACAATTTATAGCATATATCAAAGGGGGAGAGGCAGGAAGATTGGTACGACCATACTATTTAAGTTATTATTGTTGTTATATTGTACTATTTGTTCTAGAATGTCAGTTTTTATTACTGACCATTCTGCTAATTTTCATTGAATGTGTTTGAACAACAACAACAACTTAAAGGCGCTACCACCAATTTTAAACGAATTTTATTTACTCGTTTACGAATATTATTATTCGTTTCTTTCTATCTTTGGCTGGAGATATAGCTATTTCAAGGATTGCCAATTCCTTTCATCAGTCTCCTTTTAAGTGGTATTGAGCTTTAATCCAATTTTATTATGAAAAACTTTTTCACATGCACCTCGTGAGATTCGAACCCACGCCTTCAGATTTACTCAGTTTTCAAAGTGTATGCACTACGCATTCCACCGCTTATGACCACTGATGACACAGGTCGAGATGTTATGTTTGTTTGTTTTTTCAAACGCATTTGGAGCTTCAACATTTTTTCTAAGCGCCTCTAAGTATGTTGTTTTGTTCCGCCCCCATTTTCTCCTAACCTTATTTGATAGACTACAATTTGTAGCACATATCAAAGGGGGAGAGTTAGGAAGATTGGTACGACCATACTATTTAAGTTATTATTGTTGTTATATGGTACTATTTGTACTAGAATGTCAGTTTTTATAACTGACCATTCTGTTAATTTTCATTGAATGTGTTTGAACAACAACAACAACTTAAAGGCGCTACCACCAATTTTAAACGAATTTTATTTACTCGTTTACGAATATTATTATTCGTTTCTTTCTATCTTTGGCTGGAGATATAGCTATTTCAAGGATTGCCAATTCCTTTCATCAGTCTCCTTTTTAGTGGTATTGAGCTTTAACCCAATTTTATTATGAAAAACTTTTTCACATGCACCTCGTGAGATTCGAACCCACGCCTTCAGATTTACTCAGTCTTCGAAGTCGTATGCACTACGCATTCCACCGCTTATGACCACTGATGACACAGGTCGAGATGTTATGTTTGTTTGTTTTTTTCAAACGCATTTGGAGCTTCAACATTTTTCTAAGCGCCTCTAAGTATGTTGTTTTGTTCCGCCTCCATTTTCTCCTAACCTTATTTGATAGACTACAATTTATAGCACATATCAAAGGGGGAGAGGTAGGAAGATTGGTACGACCATACTATTTAAGTTATTATTGTTGTTATATTGTACTATTTGTACTAGAATGTCAGTTTTTATTACTGACCATTCTGCTAATTTTCATTGAATGTGTTTGAACAACAACAACAACTTAAAGGCGCTACCACCAATTTTAAACGAATTTTATTTACTCGTTTACGAATATTATTATTCGTTTCTTTCTATCTTTGGCTGGAGATATAGCAATTTCAAGGATTGCCAATTCCTTTCATCAGTCTCCTTTTAAGTGGTATTGAGCTTTAATCCAATTTTATTATGAAAAACTTTTTCACATGCACCTCGTGAGATTCGAACCCACGCCTTCAGATTTACTCAGTTTTCAAAGTGTATGCACTACGCATTCCACCGCTTATGACCACTGATGACACAGGTCGAGATGTTATGTTTGTTTGTTTTTTTCAAACGCATTTGGAGCTTTAACATTTTTCTAAGCGCCTCTAAGTATGTTGTTTTGTTCCGCCTCCATTTTCTCCTAACCTTATTTGATAGACTACAATTTATAGCACATATCAAAGGGGGAGAGGCAGGAAGATTGGTACGACCATACTATTTAAGTTATTATTGTTGTTATATTGTACTATTTGTTCTAGAATGTCAGTTTTTATTACTGACCATTCTGCTAATTTTCATTGAATGTGTTTGAACAACAACAACAACTTAAAGGCGCTACCACCAATTTTAAACGAATTTTATTTACTCGTTTACGAATATTATTATTCCTTTCTTTCTATCTTTGGCTGGAGATATAGCTATTTCAAGGATTGCCAATTCCTTTCATCAGTCTCCTTTTAAGTGGTATTGAGCTTTAATCCAATTTTATTATGAAAAACTTTTTCACATGCACCTCGTGAGATTCGAACCCACGCCTTCAGATTTACTCAGTTTTCAAAGTGTATGCACTACGCATTCCACCGCTTATGACCACTGATGACACAGGTCGAGATGTTATGTTTGTTTGTTTTTTCAAACGCATTTGGAGCTTCAACATTTTTTCTAAGCGCCTCTAAGTATGTTGTTTTGTTCCGCCCCCATTTTCTCATTACCTTATTTGATAGACTACAATTTGTAGCACATATCAAAGGGGGAGAGGTAGGAAGATTGGTACGACCATACTATTTAAGTTATTATTGTTGTTATATGGTACTATTTGTACTAGAATGTCAGTTTTTATTACTGACCATTCTGTTAATTTTCATTGAATGTGTTTGAACAACAACAACAACTTAAAGGCGCTACCACCAATTTTAAACGAATTTTATTTACTCGTTTACGAATATTATTATTCGTTTCTTTCTATCTTTGGCTGGAGATATAGCTATTTCAAGGATTGCCAATTCCTTTCATCAGTCTCCTTTTTAGTGGTATTGAGCTTTAATCCAATTTTATTATGAAAAACTTTTTCACATGCACCTCGTGAGATTCGAACCCACGCCTTCAGATTTACTTAGTCTTCGAAGTCCTATGCACTACGCATTCCACCGCTTATGACCACTGTTGTTGTTGTTCAAACACATTCAATGAAAATAAACAAATGGTCAGTAATAAAAACTGGCATTCTAGTACAAATAGTACAATATAACAACAAAAATAACTTAAATAGTATGGTCGTACCAATCTTCCTACTTCTCCCCCTTTGATGTGTGCTACAAATTGTAGTCTATCAAATAAGGTTAGGAGAAAATGGAGGCGGAACAAAACAACATACTTAGAGGCGCTTAGAAAAATGTTGAAGCTCCAAATGCGTTTGAAAAAACAAACAAACATAACTTCTCGACCTGTGTCATCAGTGGTCATAAGCGGTGGAATGCGTAGTGCATACGACTTCGAAGACTGAGTAAATCTGAAGGCGTGGGTTCGAATCTCACGAGGTGCATGTGAAAAAGTTTTTCGTAATAAAATTGGATTAAAGCTCAATACCACTAAAAAGGAGACTGATGAAAGGAATTGACAATCCTTGAAATAGCTATATCTCCAGCCAAAGATAGAAAGAAACGAATAATAATATTCGTAAACGAGTAAATAAAATTCGTTTAAAATTGGTGGTAGCGCCTTTAAGTTGTTGTTGTTGTTCAAACACATTCAATGAAAATTAACAGAATGGTCAGTAATAAAAACTGACATTCTAGTACAAATAGTACAATATAACAACAATAATAACTTAAATAATATGGTCGTACCAATCTTCCTACCTCTCCCCCTTTGATATGTTCTACAAATTGTAGTCTATCAAATAAGGTTAGGAGAAAATGGAGGCGGAACAAAACAACATACTTAGAGGCGCTTAGAAAAATGTTGAAGCTCCAAATGCGTTTGAAAAAACAAACAAACATAACATCTCGACCTGGGTCATCAGTGGTCATAAGCGGTGGAATGCGTAGTGCATACGACTTCGAAGACTGAGTAAATCTGAAGGCGTGGGTTCGAATCTCACGAGTCATAAACGGAATCTCGAGTCATAAGCGGTGGAATGCGTAGTGCATACGACTTCGAAGACTGAGTAAATCTGAAGGCGTGGGTTCGAATCTCACGAGGTGCATGTGAAAAAGTTTTTCGTAATAAAATTGGATTAAAGCTCAATACCACTAAAAAGGAGACTGATGAAAGGAATTGGCAATCCTTGAAATAGCTATATCTCCAACCAAAGATAGAAAGAAACGAATAATAATATTCGTAAACGAGTAAATAAAATTCGTTTAAAATTGGTGGTAGCGCCTTTAAGTTGTTGTTGTTGTTGTTGTTCAAACACATTCAATGAAAATTAACAGAATGGTCAGTAATAAAAACTGACATTCTAGTACAAATAGTACCATATAACAACAATAATAACTTAAATAGTATGGTCGTACCAATCTTCCTACCTCTCCCCCTTTGATATGTGCTACAAATTGTAGTCTATCAAATAAGGTTAGGAGAAAATGGGGGCGGAACAAAACAACATACTTAGAGGCGCTTAGAAAAAATGTTGAAGCTCCAAATGCGTTTGAAAAAACAAACAAACATAACATCTCGACCTGTGTCGAGATAAGCGGTGGAATGCGTAGTGCATACACTTTGAAAACTGAGTAAATCTGAAGGCGTGGGTTCGAATCTCACGAGGTGCATGTGAAAAAGTTTTTCATAATAAAATTGGATTAAAGCTCAATACCACTTAAAAGGAGACTGATGAAAGGAATTGGCAATCCTTGAAATAGCTATATCTCCAGCCAAAGATAGAAAGAAACGAATAATAATATTCGTAAACGAGTAAATAAAATTCGTTTAAAATTGGTGGTAGCGCCTTTAAGTTGTTGTTGTTGTTCAAACACATTCAATGAAAATTAGCAGAATGGTCAGTAATAAAAACTGACATTCTAGTACAAATAGTACAATATAACAACAATAATAACTTAAATAGTATGGTCGTACCAATCTTCCTACCTCTCCCCCTTTGATATGTGCTATAAATTGTAGTCTATCAAATAAGGTTAGGAGAAAATGGAGGCGGAACAAAACAACATACTTAGAGGCGCTTAGAAAAATGTTGAAGCTCCAAATGCGTTTGAAAAAAACAAACAAACATAACATCTCGACCTGTGTCATCAGTGGTCATAAGCGGTGGAATGCGTAGTGCATACGACTTCGAAGACTGAGTAAATCTGAAGGCGTGGGTTCGAATCTCACGAGGTGCATGTGAAAAAGTTTTTCATAATAAAATTGGATTAAAGCTCAATACCACTAAAAAGGAGACTGATGAAAGGAATTGGCAATCCTTGAAATAGCTATATCTCCAGCCAAAGATAGAAAGAACCGAATAATAATATTCGTAAACGAGTAAAAAAATTCGTTTAAAATTGGTGGTAGCGCCTTTAAGTTCTTGTTGTTGTTCAAACACATTCAATGAAAATTAACAGAATAGTCAGTAATAAAAACTGACATTCTAGTACAAATAGTACCATATAACAACAATAATAACTTAAATAGTATGGTCGTACCAATCTTCCTACCTCTCCCCCTTTGATATGTGCTACAAATTGTAGTCTATCAAATAAGGTTAGGAGAAAATGGGGGCGGAACAAAACAACATACTTAGAGGCGCTTAGAAAAAATGTTGAAGCTCCAAATGCGTTTGAAAAAACAAACAAACATAACATCTCGACCTGTGTCATCAGTGGTCATAAGCGGTGGAATGCGAAGTGCATACACTTTGAAAACTGAGTAAATCTGAAGTCGTGGGTTCGAATCTCACGAGGTGCATGTGAAAAAGTTTTTCAAAATAAAATTGGATTAAAGCTCAATACCACTTAAAAGGAGACTGATGAAAGGAATTGGCAATCCTTGAAATAGCTATATCTCCAGCCAAAGATAGAAAGAAACGAATAATAATATTCGTAAACGAGTAAATAAAATTCGTTTAAAATTGGTGGTAGCGCCTTTAAGTTGTTGTTGTCGTTCAAACACATTCAATGAAAATTAACAGAATGGTCAGTAATAAAAACTGACATTCTAGTACAAATAGTACCATATAACAACAATAATAACTTAAATAGTATGGTCGTACCAATCTTCCTACCTCTCCCCCTTTGATATGTGCTACAAATTGTAGTCTATCAAATAAGGTTAGGAGAAAATGGGGGCGGAACAAAACAACATACTTAGAGGCGCTTAGAAAAATGTTGAAGCTCCAAATGCGTTTGAAAAAAACAAACAAACATAACATCTCGACCTGTGTCATCAGTGGTCATAAGCGGTGGAATGCGTAGTGCATACGACTTCGAAGACTGAGTAAATCTGAAGGCGTGGGTTCGAATCTCACGAGGTGCATGTGAAAAAGTTTTTCATAATAAAATTGGATTAAAGCTCAATACCACTAAAAAGGAGACTGATGAAAGGAATTGGCAATCCTTGAAATAGCTATATCTCCAACCAAAGATAGAAAGAAACGAATAATAATATTCGTAAACGAGTAAATAAAATTCGTTTAAAATTGGTGGTAGCGCCTTTAAGTTGTTGTTGTTGTTCAAACACATTCAATGAAAATTAACAGAATGGTCAGTAATAAAAACTGACATTCTAGTACAAATAGTACCATATAACAACAATAATAACTTAAATAGTATGGTCGTACCAATCTTCCTACCTCTCCCCCTTTGATATGTGCTACAAATTGTAGTCTATCAAATAAGGTTAGGAGAAAATGGAGGCGGAACAAAACAACATACTTAGAGGCGCTTAGAAAAATGTTGAAGCTCCAAATGCGTTTGAAAAAACAAACAAACATAACATCTCGACCTGTGTCATCAGTGGTCATAAGCGGTGGAATGCGTAGTGCAATGTGCATACGACTTCGAAGACTGAGTAAATCTGAAGGCGTGGGTTCGAATCTCACGAGGTGCATGTGAAAAAGTTTTTCATAATAAAATTGGATTTAAGCTCAATACCACTAAAAAGGAGACTGATGAAAGGAATTGGCAATCCTTGAAATAGCTATATCTCCAGCCAAAGATAGAAAGAAACGAATAATAATATTCGTAAACGAGTAAATAAAATTCGTTTAAAATTGGTGGTAGCGCCTTTAAGTTGTTGTTGTTGTTCAAACACATTCAATGAAAATTAACAGAATGGTCAGTAATAAAAACTGACATTCTAGTACAAATAGTACAATATAACAACAATAATGTTTTCAACAACAACATAGTTAAAGTAAAATAAGTTTATATATAATGATAAAGATAAAATTTTGGAAAAGAAAAATTATTATAAATTGTCCAAAATTTATTTTATTTTAACGATATATATACATATATATTTATACCAATATGCTTTTAAAAAAAAATATATATATTTGAATTGAAACTTTGAAACTAATAAAACAAATATATCAGAATGATGAACGAACAAAAAATTTCAGAACTGGTGGCAAATGCGGTAGCACAAGCCGTATCATAAGCGACAGACGAATTATCAACACCGGTTGGTAATTTAACTGCCATCATAAACAATCTTACGGTCGGTGATACTATTGAGTCCTACACGGACGAAACTATTGATCCAAACATTACGAGCGGTGAATCATTGATGTAGTTAAATATCTCCCACAATTTGACGGGACCAACTACGTTAGTTGGAGAACTGCTGTCAAGAACTGCAGTCAAGAACTGCATGAAAATTTATGAACCATGTAGGTGCAAAAGTAGGTACTACGCAGTAATAAATATAATAAGAAATAAAATTGTAGGGCCAGCGAACGATGTTCTAACAAGTCACGGTACCCCACTGAACATAAAAGCCATAATCCATAGGTAGGCTAGACGTAACATACGAAGACAATAGGCCGATTCATATGTAACAAAATGAGTTAGCCGGTCTAAGACAAGGAAACTAACACTTCAACAGCATTATGACCAAATAAGTCGCATACTGACATTAATAATTGACAAAACAATTATGACGTTTGGGCCTCAGAATGCAGAGACAAATTGTTTAGTTGAAGTTGCACGAGCAAATGCTTTGAGAGTATTTATATAAGGCATTGACCAGCCTCCTTTAATCGTTTGCCAGGGCACAAGAAGTTGAGTTAAATCAACTTCAAAACAGGGAGCTGTCTGGACATTCAACATCTAGACTATTGCCTATTATAAGACAGAATTTACCCAAAAAAAATGTGTTTTCACAAACACCCCAGAGATCTAACCACCAGAACCCACAAAATAATTTCCAACATAGACACAATTTTATTTTGAAAGGGCCTGTGCACCCTCGCCGAATGGAAACGTCTAGCGGAAAGAACCAAAGACGTGAAATTCCGAACAACATTCCTTTACAGCAGTATAGAGATAATTATTTTAACAATGTGGAAAGGAATAATAATAAACCTTTCAAAAGAGATTGACCTAATAGTGGGCAAATACAAGTTTTGAAAGCTCCAAGGTTAAACAACCTACAAGAAAACGAAAGCGATTTTTTAGAGTAAGGCACGACCTGCTAATTATCAAGAAAATGCATACTAGGACAGGAAACAGTACCCATATCCGCAAAGTGCAAATCAATTTATAAATTTTTTTTTTTTTTTTTTTTTTCTTTCGGTAGGTGGAAATCTTCAAAAGACACTTGATAATATTCGGTATCAAGTAGTGTGGGACTTCTACCGCACTAAAACCACCTAGAATCATGACCAATCTATAAAAGATCGACAAATGATTTTAGTTTCTCAATTTTTAGTTCACATTTTGGGAAGTTTGATGATTTAATACTTTCCCATCGCTTTTAGACCATCAGCTCATGAGGCTTGGTTCTTCTTAGTCTCCGAACATTGGTACGTACATTTAAGACTGTCTCCATTTCGGAGTTAGTGTGACTAAGCAGTCGCTGATTGTGTGATACAGCGTGTTTTCTAATTTCTTCTGTAACTATTTCTACTTGAAGGTCACGATGTAAATCGCTGTTTCTTATATACCAAGGGGCGTTTACTATTCCACGAAGGACTTTGTTTTGGAATGTTTGGATGGTTTCCGCATTTGTTTTCTTTGTACAACCCCAAAGTTGGATGCCATACGTCCAAACAGGTTTTAATACCTGCTTAAAGAAGGGCTCGAAGAAAATGGCAAACTTCGAGATTTCCGGGCGATAAGAGAGTATTTAATCGACTAAATAACGAATTGAAAAAAAGAATCTATGAATTCAAAAATGATTCACTTAGCAGTTTTCTTGAAAGTTTGACGACGGATGCTTCTACTGATTACTCACTGTGGAAAGCTACCAAACGTCTGAATAGACCGCAACAACAAAATCCGCCCATCAAAGCACAAGACGGAAAATGGACTGCAAATCCGAAACAAAAAGCTGACCTCTTCGCAGATCATCTCTCGAATGTCTTTAAGCCGTTTCCACAAAGTGCAGGGGCAAATAACTTACAATTTGTTAATAAAAATGATGACTTAGAAATTCCCTTAGTAAGGCTCAAAGAAGTAAAAAGCATGTGCCATCACAAGTTATCAAATAAAAAATCACCCGGGTATGATCTAATTACGGCTCAGGTCTTGAAAGAAATGCCAACAATAGCCTTCAAAAAATTCCAATACATAATAAATGCATGCCTTAAGCTCCGTTATGTTCCACATCATTGGAAAATTGCAGAAGTCATTGTTATACCAAAGCAAGGTAAACCACCAACCGAAGTTACATCTTACAGACCAATATCGCTTATACCAATTATGGCAAAAGTTTTCGAAAAACTGCTTTTAAATAGACTAAGCAAAATAATAGAAGAACGAAAACTAATACCAAATCATCAGTTTGGATTTAGAAACAAACATTCCACGATAGACCAAGTACATCGAATTACGGATGTTGTTGAAAAAGCACTTGAAGAAAAACAAGTATGTTCCGCTCTATTTCTAGATGTTGCTCAAGCCTTTGACAAGGTTTGGCATTTGGGGCTCGAGTACAAACTGCACAGGGACCTTCCCAGGCAGTTCTATGAAATACTCAAATCATATATTACCGACCGACTTTTTAGAGTACGGTACGAGCAAGAGTATTCGGAACTTAAGAAAATCGAAGCCGGCGTACCACAAGGAAGTGTCTTAGGACCAACCCTGTATTTGTTGTATACAAGGGATATTCCAGTGGACAACAATGCGATCATGGCCACTTTTGCAGATGATACTGCGATATTAGTGTCAGATAAATGCGTTGTGAAGGCAACAGAAAAACTGCAATATGCAGTCGACAAGATAAGAGAATGGACGCAACAGTGGCGTATCAGACTCAATGAAACAAAATCAACGCATATAAACTTTACTAATAAAAAGATTAATTTATAAATGCGGAAATAAAAAACCTCCTAGAAAATGGTGTACTCCGTGCTAGCAGAAGTGCCTACAATAACCCTATATGGGTGGTAGACAAAAAAAGTTTAAACGAAGACGGTTCGAAGAAACATCGTCTTGTGGTCGACTTTAAAAAATTAAACTCTTTCACCAAGACAGTTAAATATCCGATGGCAGAAACATCTATTATTCTATCAAATCTAAGTAAAGGAAAATTCCTCACGACGTTAGATTTGCAGAGTAGTTTTCATCAAATTCGAATGAAAGTGGAAGACATTAAAAATCAGGAATTTCGCTATGATCGCAAGACAATTTTGACAAAACGACGCTAGCACTAATGCCATAGGCGCCTTGCTAAGCCAAGAAGGAAAGCCAATAACTTTTATAAGTAGAACGTTAAGTAAGTCTGAGAAAAATTATGCTCCTAACGAAGAAGAGTTACTAGCCATAGTTTGGGCCCTTAAAGATCTAAGAAATTATTTATACGGGCATAGCGGTATAAAAATTTATACAAATCACCAACCTCTGACATTTTCAATTAGCAATAAAAATCCTTATGCCAAACTAAAAAGATGGAGAACTTTTATAGAAGAGTATTGTTACGAAATTCCGCCGCAGCTATTTGCTAAACAAAAGAATTCTTGGGAAGAAACCAAAAGAAATCGATAAATAAAACGCAATTGGTTTTAATTATAAAATTTGTTAATTTTATTTAATGAGAGCTCCGGTCACCGAGAGGTTTTATTTTAATTTTATCAGGTTCTCTCAAAAAGAAATTAATTTCAACCAAAAAATGAAATGTGGCAAGTATAAAAAAGATAAGAGGGCTTTTTCGTGGGCCGCACTTCTTTTTATGTCTTCAAATTTAATTCCAATTCGCCATCACTTCTATTTCTTCGTTATTTTCTCCTCCTCGTGGTGATACGTCAAATTTCAGCATTACCTTTCATTTCGCCATCAATTCACTAAACCACATGTTCATCCGCCCAAGTGTCATAAGTTCGACGACTTAATTTATTTTAACGATTCGTCGCAACATCTGACATTCATAACACTGCATCCTCCTTAAAACTCATAGTTCCATCTGAGTTTGATTGTTAGGTTCGTACGCGGCCAAGCGCTTTATGTGAACAGTCTTCGTTTTCCTCGATCCCTGTAGCTGAATTTGGTGTAGCAAATCGGATATTTTTTTTTTGCTATTCATACGGGTCCCTGCCAATCACTTTGTAGCTAAGGACTCAATCCTTTTTGGCGCCTCGGATTGTAGAACCATACCTGTTGATTGGGGGTAAAATTAATGGGATTTGATTTAAGGTCGTACCTGTTTTTCATTGATTTTGCTGCTGTGTGTAGGTGGGCTCGTGCAACATCATGAACTTTCTGTAGCCTTTTCTCCAGTTCTAAGACATAAGATGGTGCATTGGGTGATCTGTTTGGTGGTACTCCGCGAAGAAGGTCTGTGGGAAGTTTTAATTCACGTCCGAAAGTAACCATGGTGGGAGTGAATCCAGTCGCTTCTTGTTCTGCCGTGCGATAAGCCAATAAAGCAGGTTGTAGATATTCATCCCAATTGTTTTGTAGTTGATTCGAAAATTTTGCCAGATAGTCCAGGAGAGTGCGATTAAAACGTTCCACCATACCATCTGACTGCGGACGAAGAGGCGTAGTACGAGTTTTTTGGATTCCTAAAGCTCTCAAGGTTTTTTGAAATATTTTCGATTCAAAATTCCTTCCTTGATCGGAATGAATCATGTGAGGAATGCCGAATCTACAGAAAATATGGTCGATCAAGGTTTGTAGTACAACTTCAGTCGTCTGGTTGGGAACGGCAAAGCATTCCGGCCACTTTGTAAAGTAGTCCATGACTACAATCACATATCGGTTGCCAGTTGTGGTGCGTGGTAGAGGACCGAGGATGTCAATCGCTATCCTCTCGAATGCATTACCTGGTCGGCTTGGTAAAAGCGCCCCTCGAGTATGTTTTGTAGGACCCTTTCTAGCTGTACAGAGAGCACAGCATAAACACCAACGTTTTACGTCCGCGGAGCGGTCTATTCAAAAGTAGCGACTCTTTACCTTATGAAGAGTTTTCTTTTGGCCTAGATGGCCACCACATGGGCTGTCGTGTAGAGCCGCCAAAATATCTAAAACATTATTTCTAGGAATTACAAGAAGTTGACTCACCGTACCTTTGTCATCTGTCCATTTAAGGGTTAGTTTGCCATCGGATAGTTGCAGTTGATCGAAGAGAGCCCAATAGGATTTGAGTTCAGCATTTTCTCCTAGGATTTCATCGCGGCTTGGACGTGATCCTCTAATAAGCCAGGTTTTTAGTTTTGACAGTGTTGGATCTTTAGTTTGCTCGTCTTCTACGTTATCTCGTGAAATCTCCGTGAAATTGACTCGTTCAATGCGTAATGACTCTTTTTCTTCTTCTCTTGTACAGAACTTGCAGTTTCCACATGGCCTCCGGGATAAAGCGTCTGCATTTCCATGTTTAGGCCCAGGGCGATGCTGAATATTAAAGTCATACTGTTAAAGAAATTCAATCCATCGTGCTACCTGTAATTCTGGCTGCTTAAAGTTGTAAAGCCATCCAATGGAAGCATGATCGGTCCTTAAAAGAAAATGTCGTCCAAACAGATAATGATGAAAGTGATGAGTTCCTAGAACAACCGCCAACAATTCTCTCCTAGTAACGCAGTAGTTGCGCTCAGCCCTGTTAAGAGTTCTGCTGAAGTATTCTAGCACCACTTCTGAGTCGCCTTGCTGTTGACTAAGAACGGCTCCAATACCAACATTTGATGCGTCTGTTTCCAAAATTAAAAGATCATTAGAAGTAGGATGTGCGAGTATTGGGGCGGTAGTGAGCCTTTTCTTCAAACTTGAGAAAGCTTCCTCACACTGAGGACTCCATGCAAACCGTCGTTTTTCCTCGGTTAGCTCCGTCAGTGGTTTGGCGATTGTGGAAAAACTCTGAATAAATTTACGGTAGTAGGCACAGAGGCCCAAAAAGCTTCTTACCTGTCGCTTGGTTTGAGGAGTAGGCCATGCTTGAACAGCTGAGATTTTTGTTGGGTCGGTAGTCAGTCCTTTCTCAGAGATATAATATATAGTAATATAATAATTAAAAGTATATAAAGTAGTACAATAAAATTTAAGTAACTATAAGAATTATTTAATTAACAAGAAGCAAAGTTATATTATGATACATGAATATTTAAAATTAAGAATTTAACTTTCTCTCTGTCATCACACAAATTAATTTCTGTACAAACTGAATTAAATAAATTAATAGATTTAGTAGCAGGCTCTTTAAGCCCATAGTTATAAATATGCCAAGGATTGAATAATAAATTTCTTGATCTGAGTATTCTTACAGGTGCGTAAATCAAAAAATTCTTAAGAATATCAGGACACTTTATATGATAAGAAAACACATCATGAACAAACAATATACAATGAACATTACGTCTTTTCTCAAGGGTATCTAACCCTATTAATCCACATCTAGTAGAATAAGAGGGTCTTTCATCAAGGTTCCATTTCAATTGAGCAATGACAAATCTTGTAAATGACTTTTGCACTCTTTCCAACCGATTTATGGAAGTGATATAGTTAGGGCAACAAATAATGGAACAATATTCAAGAAAAGGACGAACAAGGGACATTTAAACAGATTTATGAGCATAAGGACTAGAAAATACGGTGCACGATCGTTTGAGGAACCCAAGCATAGAATTAGCCTTAGCCACAACGTAGTCAATGTGAAGTGAAAATGAAAGTTTGGTTTCAAAAATCACACCAAGATCTTTAACTTCAGTTACATTAGAAAATGAAATTTCTGAAATCTTATATTGATAAATAACTGGAGCGAGAATACGATAAACAGATAAGGAATGACATTTAGTAATATTCAAGGAAAGCCGATTTAGCTTGTACCAATTGATGATTGTGTTCAAATCAGATTGAAGCCTATTGCAATCTAAAATGCTTTTAACACGCAAAAATATTTTCAAATCATCAGCATACATAAGACAATGAGCATGCTGAAGCATGGTTGGAATATCGTTGATAAAAATATTAAATAGCAAAGGTCCTAAGTGACTGCCTTGAGGAACACCCGATAAAACGTCAATAGGCCTCGATTGAGAAGAACCACACAGTGACACACAGTGCCGAAGGCCTTCACAAAATCTGTAGACACAACATCAACCTGATAACCTAATTCAACGGAATCGAAAAGGTATTTACTGAAAAGCATTAAGTTAGTCACTGTAGATCTACCAGATACAAAGCCATGCTGGTATGGAGAGATTTGTTCTTTCAATGAGAAATTGAGTTTGGTTGTCACAATTGACTCAACAAGTTTTGGAATGGCAGAAAGTTTTGATATTCCACGATAATTTTTTACTTTCAGTTTTTAGCCAGCTGTGAATATGGGGGCTATAAATGATGTTTTCCATTCATCCAAGAACGTACCAGACGACAAAGATAAATTATAAAGAAATTTCAATGGAAGGGCTAATGACGATTTGCAGTTCTTTAATACCTCAAAAGGAATCTTGTCCGGACCAGCACTTTGACATGAGTCTAATGATTGTATGCCCTGCAAAACATCATCAGTGGAAAAATGTAGTGTTCACAAATAAGAGTTACCTCCATAAATTGGATCTACTTGAGGCCAAAAACATAAGAGTGATCGACATATACCGATTGGAAAAACTTTGCAAAAAGCTATGTTGAATCGATGCTACTAGAAAATTCACCTTCGAATTCCATGTTTTGGAGAGTGACATGATCTTTTTTTTTACTTTTCAAAAATGTCCAAAAACCTCTTGGATCTTTAGTTATTTTTGACTCAATGTTCATTATGTACTGTCTATATAGAAATTTGTTTAAAAATTCATATTCACGACGCAATTGAAAGAAACGTTTTTTGTCTACTTCAAGGTTTGACTTTTTAAATTGTTTGAAAGACTTGTTTTAAGCTGTCTTCAAATTAGTCAAACGATGATTTTGCCATGGCAGTTTAAAAGTTTGTCTATTCCTACATTTGGGAACATACAGAGCAAAACCATTCTGTAATATATTTAAAAATCTTTGATTTACTTCAGCAAGTTGCAATCCTGAAAAAATACTTGACCAATCAAATGAGGAAAGAGAGGGCACTGTAATTTGCTTTGGAATAATTATATTTAATTTCATTGTTGATGCAGTGGATTAAATCCGTTGACACAAAAGAACTATATTGTAAATATAAACAAGGAGCATCAGGATTTATAGAATTTTGCATTATTGGGCATATCACTCTACCAACAGTGCAATTTACATTATTGTTTACAAACACAAGATCAAGTAGTCTATTTAAAGAACTATGACAGTAATTTTTTTGAAATAACCCTAACGCAAACATGGAATCAACAAAAGTGTGTTCACAAACAGATTTCATATTAAATGGAATTGAACATTTATCATCATTAGAATAAGACCAATCTATGTCTCCTAAATTAAAATCACCTAATACAAATAAATTTTGATCTTCACTCAGCTGATTAGAGATGTATTCAATGTTTACAAGATGACCTTCATATACACATAGTTGACTTATTGGAGGTATGTAGCTTGCGATGAAAAAGTGTTCTTGGTAATTTGCAGTACCTTCACCAAGAACAACAGAAACACACAGCTGTTCAATCATGAAGTCATCATTCGGGAGGGAGACTGGTTTCATTTTCAAAGCTGATTGTACAGCAATGATTACTCCCCCGCCACGTTTCTTGCCAGTCAAACAGCTACGATCAATACGATGAACAGTCATTCAGCCACGTTTCCGTGAGTATGAGAATATCATACTCATGTAGAGAGATGGCGAGCTTTTTAGCTTTTTTGACGCATAGGCCACTATTGATTCTACTTTCGTAGATGTAGAAAAGCGAGAGAGATGGAGCCATTTTATTGCCGATATGACTTCAACATCAGAGCAAGCGGGATCTTTGCCAATGATTGTTTACGGTTGTTCAATGTCCGCTTCTTCTTGATTGCATTATTCCATTGCACGTTAACCTGATCAGTATCCGTATGCACATTAGTATTGGCACTTGATAGAGGGTCATTGACATTAACGGATGGATTGTCATGAGCAGTGATTTTGAAGTTGAGACACATTAACAGAACTAACAGATGATTTTTCAGGGGAAGTGGTATTGTTTTGCACTTTATTTTTTTTATTGTTTTTATGATTTATTTGTTTTGTTGACATGGGCATTGGTGAAATTTGTTCGCATGCACTGATGTTATTATTGTTTTTAAGCAATTTAATTTCATTACATAGATTTTGAACAGTTTTACTTGGTTCAGCAATCTTACACATTAAGCCAAGTATAGGCACACTTGAACATGCATTACATTTCCAAGAGAAATTTTTGCTTGACTTTAAAAAGTTCAAGGCACTATCCGATAAAATGGCACATTTATCATGGAATTTTTGTCCACATATACCGCCACAAATAATAAAGTTATTACTTATTTCTTTATCACACTTGTTACAATTTTCAGTCATAGTGATTAAGTTAATAATTACTTTAATGAAGAGCACAATAAAAGCACGTCTGCTTGCGTCGACAGCACAAGATGTATTTATTAACTTCTGCATGTTTTGCGACAGGTACCCTACGTGCTGGAGTTTTTATTGGTTTAGCTTCACCAGTTTCTATATAGTGCTTGGCTATTCCGGTTCGCCCAAAATCATTTGGTCCTGATAAAAACACGCTGCGAAATTTTAAAAGAAGTGCTTTAAATCTACCAACCTGATCATTAGTCAGACCCTCTGGGCATTCAGACAGTAGTTCATCTAAGGTTATGAGCTTCTCTTCCTTTGCAGATGGTTGTTCACAGATCTCCGCAGCCGTCAGTCATCCTACTACCAAGTTCGATGGGAGAGTGACAGTTTCCAAAGAAGTGTTGGCTATCCTAATCAGCACCTTAGATTGATTTGACTTAAAGAGGCATCGAGCAAGAAACACACCAGTTGGGAGGTTGCTTTCATTGCATGGTTCGATTAAAGCATCAGAAGATGAAATGGCTAAGGGTGTTGCTAGCTCCAGGACAGTCTCGGTCAGTTATAAACAAGATTCTTGCCTACTTGGAACCTGCAATGGAAGTGTCTTACCCTGAACCTCTAACAAACATGCCTCGAAATCAAGATGGCAATGATTCTCGATTAAAAAGTCTACTCCGAGTATGATTGGTACATCGTGATTGATGACAGAAAATAAGTGCAAGAATTCTTTACCATTTAAAATCATCTTTACTTCGGTCGTTCTCAAAGCCCATATGATTCCTCCTGAGATGCCCTGAATTCGGATAGGTTGTCCACTTATTGGTGTTCCCTTTGGCATATATTTTTCCCCTAAAATTGAAATATTTGCACCAGTATCGATGACTACCTGGCAACACTTTCCTCCAATACGTACATCGACACACAAACTTGTTCCGTTAATGGCACCCACAAACTTGCTGACTTTTTCACATGGTTTGTTTGTGTCAGAGCATGAAACTGTTGTTCCCGTTTGGATTTCGGAATCTGTGGAAGAAAGAAACGTTGTTGGGCTTAGCAGTAAAGTAACATTTGGTTTTTCCACCGGCCTGTACTCAAATTGGCCGGTAGTATTTAGTTTCCCGATGGATTAACTGCAGCCGATTCGACTTTTTGCCGTCTTCTGTCTCTTCTTCGGTCTCGATCAGGTTGGGCTAATAGAACAGTTCGATGATTCCTCCTTACAATCCTGTAAGTCATGTCTTGTACGATTTGAAGTGCCTCAGTCAAGTTATGAGGACGACCAACTGTGACGAAGTTTTGCACTTGATCGTCTCGAATACCTTCCACAAACTGCGTAAGTAAAATTTCCTCGACCCTGCTCTTAAAGCAGTCTGGAAAAGCAGCAACGGTTAAACGCTGCAATTGAATTGCAAATTCAGCTAATGATTCTCTTGGACGCTGGACTCGGTTCCTCAGCTGAGTGTAGCTCGCGTGATTATCCATGCTGAATCGCTGCCGTAAAAGTCTTCGACTGGTTTCATATGAAAATGGTTTTCCACAAGGAAGTGCACTTTAGACTCCTAGAGCCTCTCCCCTTAGTTGTAAGGCCAATCCATTGGCTTTATCAGCTTCTTTCCACCCATGCACATTTGCAGCTATATCAAATTGTCTCTCATAATCCGACCACGACGAGCTACCGTCAAAAGGCTGAACGATGTTTGGATTAAAATTGGATGATTGATTAGCCGTTTGAGCTCCACCAGTTTTGTATTCAGGTTGCTTGACCTCAAAGTTAATGGTTTCCTGTCCTGCGTCTTTAGTGGTTAAGCCACGCGAAGGAGTTTCGAAAACTTCACTTACCATTCGTGCGCTTTCGGCTCCACGGTGAAATGTAGCTGGAGCAGTTACTACCGGAGCAGTACTGCGACCCATGTTACCATTAGAAGGTAGAACGGTAGATGACATTTGACCCAAAACAGGTGTCCATTCTCCTAGTGTTTTTTCGAGCGCACCTACCCTGTCTTCGACGACTTTTTGTCTTCCCACTAGCTCCTCTTTCCATTCACTCAATTTGTTTTCCAGAAAGTCCTATCACTCTTTGTGTTTTCAGCAAATAGGCTCGCCAATGAATCAAACTGCTGCTGCATTTTTTCTGCATCCATAGTGGTAAAGAACTAATCTTAGCTCTGATCGCAATAACCCCACACCTGACACCAGTGTTACGAAATTCCGCCGCAGCTATTTGCTAAACAAAAGAATTCTTGGGAAGAACCCAAAAGAAATCGAGAAATGAAACGCAATTGGTTTTAATTATAAAATTTGTTAATTTTATTTAATGAGAGCTCCGGTTACCGAGAGGTTTTATTTTAATTTTATCAGGTTCTCTCAAAAAGAAATTAATTTCAACCAAAAAATGAAATGTGGCAAGTATAAGTACCACCTTACTTGTCCAAAGAAAAGATAAGAGGGCTTTTTCGTGGGACGCACTTCTTTTTATGTCATTCCAAAGCCTCCAAATTTAATAATTCGCCATCACTTCTATTTCTTTGTTATTTTCTCCTCCTCGTGGTGAGGAGGTGAGGCCATAGCGCAGATTCAAGCCCAATCACTGATATACCGAAGGTCGCCCAGAAATTAAATTTATTTAATAACCAAATTATTATACAAGAGGCTTTAGTAAACAAAATTATTAGTAAGAAAATCCATGTAAAACAATAGAGACAAAAAAATTTATACAAAGACGAAGAAATTTTTAAAAATTAAAAAGAAATTATAAACCAGGCAGAAATGCTTTATATTGCAGAATGTAATTTAAAATAACAAATAAATTGAAAACCGAATTCCCAAATACTAAATTTGTACATACTAGCATAGTGCTAGAAGACTTAGAAATCAAAGACGAGCAACTGAAAATAATTGAAAAATATCACGACAGAGCTCACAGAGAAGCCAGAGAAAACTTCAAACATATATCATTAACATATTATTGGCCACAAATGTACCAACATATTATGGCGTACATTAATAATTGCGAAAATTGTAAAATAAATAAACATGACCGTCTTCCCCATGAACAAGAAATTGGTGTGGCACCAATTCCCCAGGTAGGAGGAGAGCGTTTACACGCAGACATATCTTATACCCATAATATAAATTTTCTTACAACTGTAGATAGTTTTTAAAAATACTTAATAGTATCCGAAGTCAAAGACAAAAAAGAACCTAAAAATAAACTTATATACTTTACCATTATACGAAAACGTAAAAACAATTGTCACAGACAATGTAAAAGTATTTTGCTCATCTACAACAGAACTAGATTACAAAAACTAGGAATACAACATTACAAAACGCCAGTAAATCATAGCAAAACTAATGGTATGGTAGAACGGAAAATCCTCACTGGACGAAAGATGAGATAATGCCCTTAGCGGTAAGACAATATAATGAAACGATTCATTTTACTATCAATAAAAGACCTACAGACGTTTTTCACAATTATGAAAAATATTCATACCTCAAAGACTTTATTAAAGACAAACAAGACAAAATGTTAAAACAGCAAAATAAGAAAAGAAAAAATAGAAATTTTAACGAACATCAGATAGTTTTTGAAAAATCAGATGGAAGACAGACTAAAAATAAACCTATATATATTAAAAGAATAGTTAAAAAAAAAAAATAAATACTGAACGGAATTGTTTAACTAATATTTTAAATAAACAAAAAGCAAAGTGTAAAAGAGTTTTAGAAAAGAATAAAAATATCGATATAATTAATGAAAGCCATATTGTAACCTCAGGGAAAACTGTTATTGACAATAAAACTTATGAAGGCGTACAATTAGTACAATATTCAAATAATGTTATAATAAATAACATACTTTACACAAATTTAGAAACCGAAGTAACAGAACATATTACAAATAATGTTAATCTGGATATAGATACAGTTCAATACATAGAATCAGATAATCATGAATTAAAATTTACCAATATAGATTATGTTCTACCTTATGTAGAGGAAATTAAAGCACCTTGCACTCTTTTTCCCTTTGGTTGGGGTAAATTCAAAACAAGATTCCACCATTTCATTGTTTTTCTGTTTGTGCTTACGTCACAAGTGAAAAAAACACAACAACAAAAAGCTGTAAAAAAAACAAGTGTCGTAATCTGGTATTCTTTCATTCATGCTACTTGAAGCCTAAAATAACATACATTAGTTAACACACTTTATGAACGACATAAAGTCACCCCCATTTCGATTAGTATTGTATAAACATATAAAGTATCTATCGATCGTCGCTTGACCAACGATCGTATTTTAAGTATCTGTATCCAAAATACCGATAGTGAATACATCTATGTATCAATAGATATAAGCTTATGCTCAAGTGAAGCATAAAAGATTTTAGTTAAAGTTAAGTTATTTCCAGTTAAGTACTCACCCGGATCGGTTCGTTATAAAGTCCTGTAAAGAATAAGAAATAAAACATATTAAAAACACAAACATATGAAAGTTACAAATAAAATGTTATTACTTTTTTTTTATAAAATAAAAGTTGTGTATTTTATTTAATTTAGTGCAAATGTATTTTAACAATCACCAAACGAGATAAAATTATTTTTATTAAATTTCTCTTGATATGTACATGATTTACAAAATATTTAAAAATATGGTTTTTGTGGAAAAAAATGGCCTCAAATATTTTTATAAGAAATCGTTTCTAAAATAAGAATGTTTTTACAGGCCCCTTATTTATATCGACCTGTTTTAGAAAACTGGTAAAAAATATTTCTCGCGTTCGATATTTTGCCTTTACTGGCTCGAAAAATACAATTATTGATTATTTTTATACCTCCCATATTAAAATAATAATGTCAAAAACAGAAATTGTTTAAGTTTTGGTTAGTATACATGATAATAATATGACTTCAAATATGGCATTACGTTTTTAACAATACATATTAATATTTTTCTGTAAACAAGTTTTATGTTATTTTTTTTCGAAGTGTTTTTGAACGTTTACAATTGTAAACGTTCATATGCCTGTAAACGATTCGTTACTAAAAAGTAGTTTGTCTGTTATGTGTTTTGAAGAGTTTTTGAACGTTTATATTTGTAAATGTACAAATCAGGTACATCAAATAGAATGTGTTCATATACTGTAATCTCGAAATTTCATTCCTCAAAACCGTATTTTAGGTACAAAGAGTAAACATTTTATATTTACGATGTTAATATTCAGTAAATGTTCTGCAGCTCTGAAATGCTCCTTGGGATAGGTACTTTTTAGATTGTGGTAAGGATTTTGTATTAATCATTTACATAATGACAACACAATCTTTTATATGTAAGTAGAGTGCTTTTTTTTATTTTTTTATTTTTCTTGATTTATTTATTTCTTATTTAGGCTTCTAGTGAGAATCTTGATGTTGACATTTCGATACCAGTTCACTTATCCTTGGGACTGTTTTTGTGAAAGCCAGTCTCATGTCGTTCTGTACTTCAAGTTATACATATGTAGAGGAATTCAAATGAAATTACAAAAACAACATATAAACAAGTCAGTACTCAGTTCTCAGAAGTCAGAACTCAGAAGAGTTCTTTCTTTATCGTAAATAATAAACGACCTCATTTGGTACACTTTTCGTGAAGTTAGGAATGTTAATAAAATAATATTAACATGTTTTTTCCAACACAAAATCAAAAAAATAATTTGTGCTCTTGACCTTCTTAAAATGGCTAGGTGACCCACTTTTGGGTCGCGACCCATGGGTTGGGAACAACTGGTTTAAAGCAATAAGGCAATCCTTATCATCTACGATAATTTTTTTTTTTTTAATTTTAGTATAAATGGAAGAAAATCCTCATAGTTGATAATAGTAACATAAAATCATATTATCGATGATGATGGATGTTACCAATATAAAAACCGAGCTGCAAGAGCAAGAGGAATGGGGGTATACCGTATACCTAATAAGGTGGAGCGTAAACATTTTTTATTTTCGTACTCGAATAAATTTTAAAAGTGGCATAATTACGTTAGCTATACGAAAAAATTGATTAAAAAAAATAATTTTAATTTTTTTTTAGTACTCTACAGCAGTTGAAAGTGTTGCAAAATAAGAAAAATTGTAACTTTTTTTAACGTATTATCCTTGTAACTCTAAAAGTATATATCATACGAAAATTCTTCACAAAAAAGAGAGATAGTTTAATTTCCTTTAAAAAATATTGTTGAAAATTTTAGGTGCGATGAGTCTTTCTCGAGATACTTGTTCAAAAGCATATTATTACTAAAATAATAGTTACAGTAACTTTTTTCAATTATCAGAATATTTTTGCACTTTTTTTGCAATTTAGGAAAAAGGGGTTTACTAAATTTTTTCTTGGTTTCTGACTTAAATGCACCAGGTATGAAATAAAAAAATGTTTTTCTCGTACCAAGCTAAGATGCCGATTTAAAAAAAAATAAGAACAATTGGAAGAACATATATTTTACTAAACTATTTGATGTTCGAGCAAGTGTGTTGATTTAAATATTATTATTATTATTATTATTATTATTATTATTATTATTATTATTTTTATCTTTATTGTTTTTTTTTCAGAAGAATATAAACTTAAAGTTAAAAAGATATACAAGCATGGTTCTAAGCCGTCTGCCGGTTTATTAAACATATATCTATATAATCTGAGAGAAAATGTATAAAAAAAATAAAAAAATAAAAATAAAACAAAGTGGCTTAAAACAAGATTTATGACAAAGGAATAAAATAAAAATAATAGAATAAAAAAAATTAATTAAACATAATCTAGAACAAAGAAGGACTTAAATTTATATGCTTTTAGTTAAGCGAAAACGAAATTAATAAAGTAAATAACAATATTGATTCATATTTTTAAGACATAAGTTTGGCTTTATTTTACATTTAATAAATTAGGTTTAGCTAAAACAAAACAGAACATGGAAGCAGTTAAAGACTTGAAATATCAACTGGTATCGCGGGCTTTTCGTTTAGCTAAAACGAAATTAAATTGAAAAGGGCTTTTAGTTTAGCTAAAACAAAATTAGATTCAGATTTATCCTCAAAAATCAGGTTTTTAGTTTAGCTAAAACTAAATTAAATCAGATTTTATCTTCATAGGTATGTACCTAAAATAGATTCACGTATGTATTTCTATACTCAACCGAATGTGAGATAAACCAAATAAGCAGCTTCCAACCACTCTCTCCGTTCAGAACACTTAAACATTCTTCTAACGACAAGTAACTACAGAACTGCAGAAAACTAAAGGGAGAAGAAACGCAATGGAAAACTTTGCTTGTCCAAGGTTAAGTCTGGAACGGTATCAAACATCTAGATCAATTGAGTGGTTAAAAAGATATGGTCCAAATAAGCATTTTCAACGTACATATATGGTACCTACATTTTGTAAATCTTATGAATATTATTTTTTGGTTTTAGACTAAATAAAAAACTGACTATGCAGAAAGGATCTCGGTCCAATGCTGGGTATATAACGGTATCAACCATCCGATTGGGTTCATTAGCTTAGAAGGTATAGTCCCATTTAGTATTTTCAACGTATATGGTACCTACATTTTGTAAATCCTATTAATGTTTGTTTGGTTTTGATCTAATTAAAAAACTGACTATGCAGAAAGTAGGTTGGTCCAAAGCTGAGTCTGAAATGTATTAACCATCCGATTCGGTTCAGTAGGTTAGAAGGTATGGTCCCATTTAGTATTACCAATATTTTTGTTTGGGTTTGAAATATAAAAAAACTGAACTATAAAAAAAAACTGACAATGCAGAAAGTAGCTCGGATAAAATAATTGCTCGGTTTAAAGTTGAATCTGGAATGGTATTAACTATATGGATCGGTTGAGGGGTGAAAGATATGCTCCCATATAGCGTTTTCAACGTTTATGGTACCTACATTTTGTAAATCATCAGTAGTTTAGAAGGTATGGTCCCATTTATCATTTTTGACATCCTCGTACCTAAATTTTCTTTATGACTTTTGTTTTGTTCTTATCTGAAGCAAAAAACTTTATAATTTAAGCAATAAATGAATGCGTGCTAATTTTTTTTCATTTACCCTACCTCCAAGCTGGCTGCATCTTGCAATGAACATGCTGAGAATTTCTCTTCGGTAAAACATCAGAAATAAAGGGTTTTCCCGCATTTGGTTGTAATAAGGTAGCAACGCAGTATATATTCATTCATATCGTTTGTCCATTCGATGCGTTGTCTAGGACAGCCTGCTCTCGTTTTCCCAGGGTTGAAATAAAAGTAAGTTAAATTAATGGATAAATAGTTTTGTTTACATTAAATTATAGATTTTGCAATATTTGTAAATTTACTTTTTTGCAATTCCAGTTCACTTAAGTACAAATTACTGTAATTTACATTTTTGCACAAAGAATTCACGTATGCTCTGAAATCATCACTTACACATAATTCTCCACCACGGAAAACTGCAAAAAAAAATCTTTAAATCTCTGAGAGAGACACGAACTCCCCTTCTCTCAATATGGGTAATCAGCATACATCGCAACTTATTGATCTTCTGTCTTCCTCCGCGTCTACTGAAGTGCATAATATCCAGAGCGTATCAAACAATTCATCACTACCATCTCACTTAAATCCAAACATTTCATCACTGAAATATCAACCAAATATTTATTATTAAATTCGGTTAACATCGACTCCCAACAGTCCCGACCTCCTCAGATGAATAACAGCTCTGTTTGGCAAACAGTGCAATCTAATAAATAATCTTCAAAGCCCCCAAATATAAATAAAATAGTTGGTTCTGATTCTTCAGCTACTCTTTGTGCTCTTCCTGAATATAAATGGATTCATCTGTCAAAGTTTAACAGAGACACTAAACCTGAAGAAATCATTAATCACATTTCACAAAAATCTGGCATTTCATCAAATCAATTTAAATGTTATGCGTTAACTAAATAAGAAACTGATTTGACGAAACTTAAGTTCATCACTTTTAAACTAAGTGTTCTTGCTTCTAAAAATTCAGCTATAATGGAATCCTCAGTATGGCCTTGCTTCGTTCAAGTAAAAAAAAATTATCCCGCGTGAAGGAAACAATAGCAATAATAATAATAATAAATTGCTACCTCATACCCAAACAACAGAATACACATCTCAACATACAGGAACTTCATCATCATCACCGCAGCCATGATCTCCGCCCCTACCGCCACCACCACCGCAACCAATAACACTACCGTCAACCCAACAGCAACAGCCGCTGCACAACAACTGACTTTGTCATTTTTTCATTCTCTCTTCTTCTTCTTCTTCTTCATCTTCATGTAATTAAAATACTAATCGTCTCTTTGGTTATTATCGAAACATCAGGGGAATGCGCACCAAACTGCAACTAACCTTTTTGTCTTTGTTCTCCTGTCAATATGATTTCATTGCACTCGCCGAAACTTGGCTCACAAGTCACAAGTAATCACCACAATGCTGAAATATGACACAATAATTACTATACTCTTTTTCGCAAAGACCGTTGCCCACACACACTGGACTTGAAAGAGGTGGTGGTGTAATGGTTGCAGTTCGTTCTTCGTTATCTTGCATAGAATTGGATTTGCCTTCTTCTGTTTCATCATGTGCGTACGACATTGACCAAATCATAAATAGGTTTATCTTTGAAAAAAAAAATTAAAAAAAAAAAATTAAAAAAAAAAAAAAAAAATATAAAAAAAATATTTTTTTAAATTTAAAATTTTTTTTTTTTTTTTTAAATTTTTTATTTGTTTAATTTATTATAATACTTATCTTTGAAAATTGTTGTTATGAGTTACGTTCCACCAAGAAGCTCATTCGATCTGTACAGAATTCATGTGAATATTTATCAATTCTATTAATCGAAACTTAATTATAATGGACATATAATTATTCTAGGAAATTTTAACTTAACTAATGTTTAATGGGTGTTTGATCCCGAAGAGCTTCAATTTATGTCATTTAATGTAAATTCAGATTTTGAATGAGCATTAATAGATTCTTTTGCAAGTTATGACTTAATTCAAATTAATGGTTGCATGAATAATTTCAATCGTGCACTAGATCTAGTTTTTTTTATAAAGAATTATCTATATCGGTTGATAATCAATCTATCCAATTTTTCCTAGGTTAGGTTAAGTTAAGGTGGCTGTCAGGAAATCGACCGACACACCTAGACCAGTAATAGGTCCATTGTGATACCACAAGTTAGAGGTGTTGCCTCTTTAATTAAACCAGTTGGAGCTTCTTATGAAGCGATGTAGACAGTGAATATCTATATTCATCACTGGGTTCATCAAAGAAAAATTTCCCTAGGTGTAGTTTTCTCCTTTGGGAGAGGGCAGGGCATGAGCAGAGAAGATGGGGTGTAGTTTCCTTTTCCTCCTCATCCATACAGTTTCTACAGAAATCGTTTGAGAAGACGCCAAATCTTTTGGCGTGTCTACCTTTTAGGTAATGTCCAGTTATGAAACAAATTACGAAGCTAATATGTAGTCTATTCAAAGACAACAAACATTTCGTTCGTCCCAGATCTAATTTTGGCCAGAACTGTTTGGTTGCTATACAAGTAGAAGTGTTGCCCAGTTTATGTTTATTCTCTTTATGGCATCTTGCTTTAGCATAAGTTTACATGTAGCGATATGTATACCAACATCCACCTTGTTGGGTAGAATAGGTATTAAGGTTCCGTTTCTGGCGAGTTCATCGGTTTTGCAGTCCCGGACCCAAATAAGGTGAATATTGAACTGTTCTGCCATCTCCATAAAAGATGACCGACAACTGTGGGCAGTTACTGGGTTTGTAGAAACCGTACCTAGTGGTTTAAGGGCTACTTCATCCTCATCATCGGCTCGACAACCGGGGTCCGGTCCTGGCCTCCTTCAACAAGTCTCTCTGAGAAAGTCGATTTATTGAAGGAGGTCTTATATTTTCTTGTGAAGGGGTCAAGTTCAGTTTTTTTATAAGTAAGTTTAGAGAATTTTGCATCAATTCAGTAAGAATATGTGAATGCTTTCCGGATACCGCAATGGATACGTCATCAGCATATGCTACCACTTTAAATCCCTCTACTTCAAGGCTTACTAGAAGTTCGTTTACACCTATATTCCATAGAAGTGGGGATAGGACTCCAACTTGCTGTGTGCCTCTGCTGACAGATCTACGTTCTGAAAAACCTCCTATGGATGAGTTAATAATCTTACTTTGTAGCATGAAATTTATCAACTCGACCAAGGAGCATTCAACGTTAAGATATTTCAGTGCTGTTATGATGGATAAGTTGCTGACGTTGTGGAAAGCACCCTCAATATCTAGAATGCGACTAGAGTGTTCTCTTTATGATGCAGGGAATATTCGATGGTACGTACTTGCGTATGTAATACGATTTCCACCGCTTTACCCTTACAGTAGGCGTGTTGTGCAGTAGAGACAAGACTGGGATCTGTAATGGAACTACGAAGATGGATATCGATCAATCTTTTAAAGAAGGAATGATGATAGACTGATCGGTCTGAGATCTTTCGGGTTTACATGGGAACATTTGCCCGCTTTTGGTATAAATACAACTTTAACTTCTCTCCATAGCAAGGAGATGTGTGTGAGTTATAAACACCCATTTAAGATGACTTCAAGGATAGATATGATAATATCCGAGACCATTTGAAGTTCAGCTGGTATTACACCATCTGGACCAGCGGATTTATTCAGATCGAAGCTGTTGATTGCCCATTTTAATTTTCCCCTTGTAATCAGACCAAGTTTTTTTGTTTCAACGTTAATTGACTGAGTCGTGGCAATATTACATGTTATGTTCTCTGAGCTACCTGGAAAGTGAGTATTTAGTAGCAATGCTTGCGATTCTTCGCGAGAATTGGTCCATGTGCCATTTGCTGTTTTTAACGAACCAGGCATTGTTGGATTTTTTGAAAGGACTTTTCTTAATCTAGAAGTTTCTGAAGTATCTTCAATGTTTCCACAGAAGTTCTCCCAAGATGTTCTTTTATTTTTCCTCAGTTGCTTTTTATAAATTTTGAGGGATTCTTTATACAAGTCCCAACCTAAATTTTCGTTAGAATATTTGGCTTGGTTTTCTGCAATCTTTCCTGGGCGGTTCTAGGTCTGCATTCCATCAACGTGATTTCTGTTTTCCTCTTATTTGAATAAGAGGGCAGGAAATGCTCATTGATTTATTGAGAGCTAAAGTTAGATCCTTGATTTTGTCATCGAGATCATTTTTGTTCGAAGGGTAACTTAAGAGAGAAGGTTCAGCTAACTTCCTAAAATGTCCCTATATTGTTGCCAGTTTGTTTTCCGATAGTTCTGGAAAAGTGGCTGTTTTATAGTTTCCGCATTAAGAAAAAATTGGATATACCTATGATCGGAGAAAGAGTGTTCTTTCGATACTTTCCAATTTCTAATCTTATGGTGAATAGAGTCGGAGACAAGAGTTATGTCTAGAACTTCTTGTCGATTTTTGGTAATGAAAGTTGGTTCGTTGCCAATATTAATAACAATAAGGTTAGTACCAAGAATGAATTCAAAAAGTGACTCACATCTATCATTGATATCTGTACTTTCCCATACGGTGTGATGAGCGTTAGCATCGCACCCGATGATGAGACAGACTTTCTGTCATCAATTCCATTAGCTTATCACCAGGGAGTGAGCCAGGTTGGTCATAGCCGAGATATGCCGATGCAATCCAGTACTTTCCATTGTTGGTCTGAAGGCGTACTGCGGTTAGATCTCGATCGCTGTAATCAGGGAGTAAATATACATTTATGTTACTTTTTACTAATATGCAAGATCTGGGGTCACCTTTTTCTGATGCATACAGCAAATAGTATCCAGTGATCCTGAGACCTTGAACTTTAGATTTTACAATCCACGGTTCTTGGATCAGGATGACATCTTCCCCTTTTTTTGTAGTCACAACTTTGAGTTTGGCACCAGGCCATAGGCACTCTAACCTACTGACAGGAAGCCTATACAGATCACACGATCTCTTACTTTCAAAGGCAACGAGCTTGACTGTACCTTGGTACCAGCACGCATCCTCGAAAATTGCAGGTTCCCCTGGATTTTCCAGCATGAGGGTCCAGTACGAGGCTTGGAGTTTATTCAGGCCCATAAGCCGTTGAACGTGAGAGATCGTGCCATCCGCATTGCTTCTGTCGATTAATGCCAGAATGGTTTTGTCCTTAAGTACGTCACTAAAGGACAGGTCTTTTTTGGTAGAAGAGGGAGTGCCGGTGCTATGCACCTTCGGCCTTTTGGGTTCCGGAGTTGTTCCCTCGGAAGACCTTACTCGCTTCGACGTGGAGTCGGAGCTGGTCTGGATTGGGGCAAGAGTGTTCTTTGCCCACGAGTTTAGCGGTTTGTTCTAAACTTAATTCGAATGCCGGAATGGACTCGACGACCTCCACTATTTTCGTTGCGTTCCGCTTGCCTCTTACTGTTGGAATTTTCTTCCTCCTCTCGGTGAAATTGGAGCTAGGTTTGTTAGATCCACCTTCATCGAGGGGAGGAGCCTATGTTGCAATTAGGAAAGATCTGCCATATCTAGTGGTGGCGCCACAGGTCGTTATTGTACTACGTGACAGAGCAGTTTAACACGAGCACACAAGAGGATTTTTGTGGGCATTATTAGTGGAGTTTCCACTGAAGTGGGCTGATGCCACGTTCGGCGGGATGTTGACGATGCCCTGATCAGCTATTGGACTGTTTAGACTACCAGCAGGAGGAAGATTTCTTCCCGTGCAGATAGAACGCGTCTAGACTGTGGGATGTTCCACACCCCTTGGATGGCTTGTCAGCAATTCCAAGAACTGTAGTCATCTCACTAGTCCTACCGCTTTTATCGATTTTTTTTCCATGATTTTTGTTTTGGTGCTTATTTCTTGGTAAATATGAATTTTTGGTCACTGGCGACTCATCTTCTTTCGAGGCCAAGCCATCGCCGGCAGTCGTGACTCCTACCGACTTGTGAACGAATATCCCCGCTCAATTTTTATTTTGTATTTTAACTTTATCCATATTTTTTATTTTTGTCAAGTTTTTAGGCTTGAGGTTTGTTTGAGTTATGTTCGTTTGTGAGGCTCTGCAGCTGGATTGCTGAAGAACCCCACAACGACAAGGTCAACTCACAGGGAGTGAAGAATTTTTTTTTAAATCTATTTACGTTCGGTTAGCACGTGAATTCGATGTTCTCAACAAATTTCTGTATAAGAATTAAATTTTTTCAATTGAAACCAAGTTGAAATCAAAAAGCAAAAGTTTCCGGTCGTTTATGAAAAGTAAACAAAATTCAAATGGTATTCCTAGCTATATGCATTACCTAAGTTCCACTTTTTCAGATCTTTTGTCTATTTGTAACTCATTTGCTCACTATTTTAATTCAAATTATACCAACTCTAATGAATAATTTTCGAGTAGATCCGAATTATTTTCACAAGAATGCAAGGTTAACATCGCTTTTTTAGAATTAAATATTTTTGAAATAGAACAAGGTCTTTTGAATTTGAACAACGACAACAAATCGGGTCCTAATGAAATTCCACCAATTGTTCTTAAAAAATGCGCAGGTGCTCCTTCTGAGCCCCTTTTGAACATTTTTAATAGCTATCTTACGAAAGGTGAATTCCTTTCAGTGTGGAAAAAATCATTTTTAACACCAATTCACAAAACTGGTCGAAAGCAGGAAATATCCAACTATCGTCCTATTTGTAAACTATCAAGCATACCGAAACTATTTAAAAAATATCTTATACGACAAACTCTCTTTTTTACAAAAAGAACATATCTCACCGTTCCAACATGGCTTTGTTGCAGGAAGGTCAATAACCACTCCCCTTTTTTTTCTCCGATTTTGCTCTAAATAAACTTGAAGAAGGTTACCAAATTGATGTTATTTATACCGATTTTGCAAAGGCCTTCGACAGAGTTAACCACTTTATTTTAATTAAAAAATTAAAATTATTTGGCTTTCATTCTAACATGTTGAAATGGTGAGAATCTTACCTCAAGGGTCGAATACAACTCGTATGTATTGACCAAGTGATTTCAAACCCGCAAGAAAGTCACCTTGGTCACCTTGTTTTTCGGTTATTTATTAACGACATGCCAGATATTTTCTCAAATTCCTTTCTACTTCTATTTGCTGATGATTTAAATTTTTTTAGGTGTATTAAATCTGTAGATGATTGTCTTCTTTAAAAGATGATCTTCAAAAATTAATTGAATGGTGTACCCTAAACCAATTGTACTTAAAAGTCACGAAATGTCATAATTTTTCTTTTTACCTCTATTTTTCACCGATTTTCTTTGAATATAAAGTTGAGAACGAAGTTCTCGAAAGAGTTTTCGAAAAAAATTACCTTGGTGTTATTTTTGACTCAAAGCTAAACTTTGTCAAGCATATTGAATTCATTGTGTCTAAAGCATACTCTATGTAAGGTTTTATTAAACGCAACTCTGAAGATTTTAAAGATCCTTTTGCCGTAAAATCCCTTTTTTAGCTGTTATGTAAGGTCGATCTTTGAATACTGCCTTGTGATTTGGAAATGGTACAGAAAAAACTCATTAAATTCACAATACGAAAATAAGGTTGGAACATCGAAATTCCTTCGTATTCTACCAGATCTCAACCTCTAGGTATTCAGTCCCTCGAAAATAGACGAAAAATATTCTCAGTTATGTTCATAAGTGATATTTTGTCACATCATATCAAATGACCTTTTCTCTTGTCCTTGATTGACTTTTATGCTCCATCGCGTCAGTTAAGAGAACGTTGATTGCTTCGTGAAAACGAACATAGAGTTAATTATCCATAACTCGTTGTGTCAGAGAAATTATATTGATTTCAATTTTCATTTAAGTAGGTCTACTTTGAAAACTTATTTACTTATGTACTTTTTAACTAATTGATTAGAAACTACCTACATTATATAGTTATCATGTTATTACGTTATTAATAAAAATTTTCTATAAAATTTCCGTTGTGAACTTTCGGTAGTCGAATTGTAGATTTAACTGTCGCTTACTGATGTAAATACATATATAAATAAATAAATTTTTGTTTGCATTCTCAAAAAACTTTTTTTTCAAAAAAATAAATATTTGCTTTTGAAATTGGTTTGTCGAATATTAATAAAGCATTGCAGGATTATCTGAAAATCAAATAAATCAAATCGGTATAAAAAAAAAACTGTTCTATTTTCTGTCAATGCTTAAAGCAAACATTTGAAAGTGAATCACAACCATAAGTGGATTACAGCCATATGGGTGGCGTTTATACGCATTGTTAAGTAAATTTATGCCGCTATGGCGTAAGTTCATATTGTTATTTTTTTGAGCTCATTGTTCAGAGGGTAAATATATGAACATACACGAAGGAACTTTGTTTGCGCATCTCAGGCACGAAAATTAACGTATATCTTTGGCATCGATATCTATAATCGTGATATTTCCATTATCTGCACAATGTTTAGTAGAAACTAACGAAACAGATCTAAAGTTCTTAATACCTATGGCAAAGTAAATATTAAATAGCGTTTCTTTTACATACAAAAAAGTTGTCTTAAAAAATCATCTCAATTGTCAACGTTTCTTATGATCCAGGGCAACTTGATTTAATAAATTATGACAATCTTGTGTCTAGTGACTAAAACGCATTTGATATTTGAATAATAATTTGTGTTGACATTTTGTTGGATGGTATTTGAAAGCGAAAGATGAAGGTAAAATAACCAAATTTAATAGGGTGCAAGTTCAAGAAACCAAGAACAAAACAAGATATTAATACATGAAAACTAAAATTTTTTCAACCCGGCAAGCCCAATAAGGAGAGCCTTAAGTGAAGCGATGATTTGTGGCCTCTTTTGATATCATAATACCGTCAGAGAAGAAGCAAAGGATAAATAAGATAATTAGAAGCTAACCATTAAAAGCGTCTATAAAATTGTTTTCGTTCACTTTCTTGCGCGAATTATCATGCGTCAACACTAATCATGTACCTTCTGATTCAGGTTGAAAAATTAACGAAGTAATCAGTGGTGGTTTGAATGCATAAGGGTCAGTTGAACAGTCGTAGTCCAAAGTGGTTCACCGATTTCGGCAGGTTAACAAGTGTGGTTAAACTCTTCTTAAGGCATGGAATCGCTTATTATCACATAAATGTACCAGAACTAGATCTTATTTAAGTGATTTTAAAAAAAGCTGAACTGCTGTTTAATTCCTCGGAAAAGAAAAAGTAAGCATTATTGCAACTACTAGCTGAAAACCCGTCCAAAACGACGGTGGAAATAAATTATTCAGTGAAGATTCTAAGGGGTTATAACCTTAGTAAATTTGTTATTCCTATTAAAAGAGAGGAATCGTGACCGGATGTGTTTTCTTACTTACTTTACTTATTTACTTATGCTGGCTCAACTAGAGTGTTGTCCTCCTAGGCCTCCTTTAATATGCCCCTCCAGCCGGCTCGATCCCTAGCCTGCCGTCTCCAATTTTGCACTCCAAGTAGTCGGAGATCTCCCTCTACCTGGTCGCTCCATCGAAGATGAGGTCTACCTTGGCTTCTGACTCTCTCTGGTTTGGCGTTGAAGACTTTACGTGCTGGAGCGTTGATGTCCATTCGCTCTACATGGCCAAGCCATCTTAGTCGTTGTTGACGAATCTTTCTGGCTAGGCTTATGTCGCTGTACAGCCCGTATAGTTCGTCGTTGTATCTTCTTCGCCAAACGTTGCTTTCTCTGTTTACGCGGACAGGACCATAAATCGTACGCAGGACTTTTCTCTCTAAAATTTCAAGTGACTTTTCATCCGATTGGGAGAGGGTCCATGCTTCTGCACCATACAGCAGGATACAGTGTTCTGTATAGTGTCTCCTTGGTTTTTCTCGATAGGGCTTTATTCCTCAATTGCTTATTCAGGCCAAAAAAACTGCGATTAGCAAGAGTTTTTCAGTGCTGATGTTATTGTCTGAGTTTACAGCAGTAACCAGGTAGACAAATTCACTAACTACCTCGAAGTTATACCTATCAATGGTTACATTTTGACCAAGTCGGTGGTGGGATTGGACTTTCGTTGATGAGAGCATATACTTCGTCTTATCCTCGTTTATTTTCAGTCCAATTTTGTTTGCTGCTGACTCCATAGACGTGAAAGCGCCGGTTACTGCTCTTTTTGTTCGTCCTATCACGTCAATGTCGTCCGCAAACCCAAGTAGTTGTGTCGATTTATTAAAGATGGTGCCCGATGTACTGGCCTGGGTATTCCGTATTACATTTTCGAGCACAATATTAAAACAGCTGCATGACAGTGCATCTCCTTGTCTTAACCCTCTGGTGGTGTCGAAGGTTTCAGTAGAGTCCCTACCAATTTTGACGGAGCAGCGAGCATTTTCTAACGTCATCCTGATTAGTCGAAGGCACGATAAAGTTCAGTTCTGTCAACGCTGTCGTAGGCTGCCTTAAAATCGACGAACAGGTGGTGAGTATCGATGTTAAATTCTTGGGTTTTCTCCAGGATCTGGCGTAGAGTGAAGATTTGGTCGGTCGTAGATTTTCCATGTCTGAAACCGCATTGGTAAGGACCTGTTAGATCATCAGCAAACGGCTTCAGACGTTCACACAAAACGCTGGACAGGATCTTATAAGCGATGTTTAAAAGGCTTATGCCTCTATAGTTGGTGCAGAGTAGGCGGTCTCCTTTTTTGTGGATCGGGCTGATGGTACTGAGATTCCACTCATCGGGCATACTTTCCTCCGACCATATTTTGCAGATGAGTTGGTGTATGCTCCTGACCATGTCATCTCCAGCGAATTTAAAAAGTTCCGCTTCTAGACCATCGGATCCAGCTGTTTTTCTCCTTTTAGTCTGTCAATGGCTACTTTGATTTCATTTTGGCCGGGCGGATCTATCTCATGGTTGTCATCCAGATTAACATGTACAAGTTGGTTCTGGGCGGGATCTTGTCTGTCATCGCCATTTAACAACTGGTTAAAGTAGTCTCTCCAGATGGCTAACATCGCCTGTGTTTCTACTATGATGTTTCCATCCTCATCTTTGCAGGGGCCGGGGCGACTTATGAAACCTGATGTTGATTGCTTCACTCTTCTATAGAAGTTTCTCACCTCTTTCCTGCAAAAACATCTCTGCATCTCCTCGACTTCACGTTGTTGGTGTTCTTTTTTCTTTCTCCTAAGTAGGCGTTTTTCGTCCTTAATTAGCTCTACGTAGAGATTTCTGGACGCTCTAGTATCTCTCTGGAGCCATGACTTGTATGCCTCCGTTTTTGCTTTGTTTGCCTGAGCACATTTGGAGTCGAACAATGGGTTTCTGGGGGGAGGCTGTGAGAAACCCAATACCTCTGATGCAGCACTCTTTATGGCTTGTTGACATAGCTGCCATTGGTCTTCCGGGTTCATATCAACAGTCGAAGGATTTCTCCCAAGCTCATGAGATATGTGGTCGGCATAGGCAGCGGCGGTCTCTTCCGATTGAAGTCGTCCAACATTAAATTTCCTCGGCGTAGTTGACGTTCGCCTAAGAGCCTCCATGGATATCCGTACTCTAAATTTGGCACCAACTAGGTAGTGGTCCGAGTCGATGTTGGCTGCTCGGAATGTACGGACATTCAGAATGCTAGAGGAGTGTCTTCCGTCAATCGCAATATGGTCGATTTGGTTGCAAGTTCGACCATCTGGAGATAGCCATGTGCCCTTGTGGATGTCGGGACGTGGGAATCGTGTGCTGCTCACTACCATGTTTTTTCCCGCTGCAAAATCTATGAGCCTGAGTCCGTTATCGGAGGTGGTGTCGTGCAGGCTCTGTTTTCCGATCGTTGCACCAAAGATGTCCTCTCTCCCAATTTTGGCGTTAAAATCTCCCAGGAGGATTTTAATGTCGTGTTTGGGGCATTGCTCGTAGGTCTTGGCGAGGAGCTCGTAGAACCTCTCTTTGGTGTCATCGTCTTTCTCTTCTGTAGGGGCATGGGCGCTTATGAGGCTTAGGTGGTGGAATTTAGCCTTAATACGGATCGTTGTCACTCTTTCGCTGACTTCACGAAAGCTCAAGACATTTTGCCTCAGTCTTCCTCTGACAGCGAATCCGCACCCAAACAAGCGAGATTTCCCATCGAGGTGGCAATTTCCATGGTAGAAATTACAGTTCTCTGTTTTTCTCAGGCCCGCTCCATCCCATCGCATCTCCTGGAGGGCTGTTATATCAGCTTGGAACTTGGCGAGGGTCTCGGCAAGCTGCTCAGCTTTGCGTGGCCGTTTTAGCGTGCGCACATTCCACGTGCATACGCGTAAATCATTATCCGTTTTTCGTTTGCGGGGGGGGGGGTCGTCAACATTTTCGGTTTGTTCATCCGAGGCTTATATTTTTAGTTTCATCACAATGTTTTCCCTTTCTGACCGGCTTGTCAGGCCTGAGCAGACGTGTATAGATCATGTTGGGGTTGGATATTCAGAGCGTATTTTCTCCTGCTAGTAGTTCCTGAGAAGGTAACTCAGGTATCTACAACCCATGGATCCGATGGATCCAACGTTCGTCGTTAGTTCACCTTTCGGCTATCCAGCGGGCACCACATGGAGGTGACGATAGGATTTTGCGCCGCAAAAACTTAAAAATCTCAAAAAAAAAAAGAGTTAATGCAATTCGAAGAAATAATTATTTTAACACAGTCTCAAATCCTTTTTTTAACACTTTTCACTAAAACATCGATTTTAACTTTAGTTTTCACCAAAACTTCGATAAATATTTTTTGCACAGTGAACATATTGTGTTCAATGTTAGAGATTAATAATTCATTACGTAAATCTTAAATCTTAAATTTAACCTTTCCGGCTCGAGTTTCCGGTAAATTTAATTTGTTTTGGTACTCAACAAAAAAAAAAAGAGTAAGCACTTCACGCCGAAACACGGTTTAAATTAAGATGTGTCTACCGAATCTCCGAAAAATGCTTAGCTTCCGGTCCAAATTTTTCAATGAAGATAACAGGTTTTCGGTTTGGATTTCAGATAAGCTTAATTTGAGCTTATTACTAATACATGTTCAGAATCCAAGAGCATAGAACCAAAAAGCTTTTCCCAACAATAACGAACAAACTGGCTTTTATTATAGGGAGGATAAATTGGAGTGCTCCTTGATTAGCACATATGGAAAGAGCGTTCAACGTTTTTGAGGCAATGTATAGCTGAAAATTTTAAAATACGTTAACATAGGAAGTTGCAAATGTATGTATGTTATTTCTGTAGCAGTACAAACGAATTTCTTGTTTTTTGCATAATTAATTTTAAAATGCAATTACTTTCCCTTTAAAGGTTTTAAATACCTGACAATCCTAACCCTGCTCTGACTCATTAATATTTAGATGTTAAAATTAAGGTAATCACGCCCTAAGTGCTGGATACAATATCCGCTGCAAGACAACGCTAATACGATAAAAATAATAAGCTGGTTAAGAACAAGGGAACGAATAAAGGTCGTCCGTGGAATTTCGTAAAAATGCTTCCAAGTACATACAAAGTTGAAGCTCTTTAGCTCGAATGTTAAATACGTTTGTGTTATATTCGTGAGAAATTTGTTAGGGCAAACATATTGAGCAAAAACTTAACCTAACTTTAAGTAGTTTAAAGACCGATAAAAAGAAACTGTATGCAACAAGTAGGTGTAAATACTGATCCTACAGAATTTAAACTCAACGGGTATATCTAAGTGCCATTATTCCTCTCGTACCATGATCTCGCCGACTATATTAGAAATGACGTTGCTTACCAACTTCAACCACAATACGGTTCTTGTTTAAACTCGTTCTTTAGTTTTATGTGGTTAAAATTTACTGTGAATAAGCATTTAATTCATATATGTTTCATTTATCGGAGCCCAAATTTGGACAGCAATTCAACTTTTCACGAATTTGATGCGTTGTCTGACTCCATTCAAAGAATTGTTGCCCATTATCCTCGCACTGAAATCGTTATTGCGGGCGATTTCAATGTACACAATTCTAGTTGGCTTCGCTATTCTGGCCAGAAAACACCCGAAGGTAGGTATGTCGAGCTCTTTGCTGAGTTAAACAACTTGACTCAACTTGTCGACGAGCCAACACGAATTCCTGACTTTGCAGGTCACACACCCAACACTCTAGACTTGTTTCTTACCTCTCATCCTGATAAATACACTATAAATGTAACATCACGTCTAGGTAAGTCGGACCATTGTGTGGTATCGGCAAAATTCTAGTGTAAAAGTAGTCCAGTTAAAGAAAAGACCCCAAGAAGAACCGTTTGGCAATACGAGAATGCCAACTGGGACGGTCTCAATGATTTTTTCAGAAACTTTAACTGGTCATTATGCTTCCTCGATAATGACGTAGACTCCAGTGCTAATATGGTCACAAATATCATTCTTCTCGAAATGAAATATTTCATTCCTAATAGGTCAAAAATCATCAAACCTTAAGAAAACTCGTGGTTCGATTCGAGCTGTAAAGAGGCTATCAGGTTGAGAGAAGTAAGTTTCCGTTGTTACAAAGCCAACCCTACTGAAGAAAACCGGAAAAATTTCAAACAAGCTAGAAAGACCTGCAACGGTCATATTCGACGAACCAAATTTCTACGTGAACAAAAATTACGTCAAAAATACTGCAATTTCCCAAAGGCAGTAAAAATTTTTGGTCGTTTGTAAAAAAAAAATACGAAATTCAACTTCGTCCTCGGTTCTGACGCTCGTCTCAAACGTCGGCTCACAAGGAAAAGCAAATTTGTTTGCAACTCAGTTTGCTGCTAACTCCAAGCTGCCACATAGTGATATGACACCTCCTGTACTTAAGAGCGTAAACGGTTTTATGGGGCGAATCTTCTTTCGCACTCGTACAGTTGCAAGAGTTCTCAAAGATCTCGACACACACAAATCCGCTGGCCCGGATAGTATTTCCCCCATTATTCTGAAGAGGTGTGCTTCCACGCTGGCAAAACCACTTTTCCATCTGTCCTATTATACTGGTCTCTTCCCGAGTGGATGGAAAACAGCTTTTGTCCAGCCCGTCCCTAAAAAAGGTGAATTTTCTTCCCCCTCCAATTATCGACCGATTGCACTTACGTCCCTTCTTTTTAAGTTCATGGAAACGCTGATAAACTATCAGCTTAAGACATATCTCGAAGAACGAAAGCTTCTTAATGACCGGCAGTACGGTTTTCGTAGCAATAGGTCCACTGGTGATCTGATGGCTTATCCAACGGAAAATTGGAACCAATCTTGCATCAAGCTCTTTTTTCGAAAATGCATGCTTTCGGTATTGATAAATCTCTAGTTCGTTGGATTAGAAATTACCTTTCGGACCGTTGAATACTAGTAGTACTGGATGGTTTCAAGTCTGAAATCTTTAATATAAATGCTGGTGGGCCCCAAGGCTCCTTCTTGTCTCCGACTCTCTTCTTGACTTTTATTAATGATCTTTTGTCTGAAACTTCTAATCCACTAAATTGTTTCGCTGACGACAGCACCCTCAGCTTTTCATAGTCGTTTACAGATTCACAACCCAGCTCTTCGGTTGTGGAACTGGAGCGACAGCGTATGATAACCTCATTAAATTCCAAATCTTGACAGCATTGTTCAATGGGGAATTAACAACCGTGTGGAATTTAATGCTTCTAAAACTCAATGTTGTCTTTTACCGTTAAAGCGTAACTTACCCCTTATGCCACTATCTATGAGTGCCACTTGTATAGACGAAACTGAAAAGCTTTCCATCCTCGGTATGTGTGTTACCAACCACCTTCTGTAGAATGATCACATATTTGATGTCGCCAAAAACGCTGCGAAATGCTTAGGTTTCTTACGACGATGCAAGATTTTTTTTTCTCCCAATGATCTGGCTGTTGTCTATAAGGCGTATATTCGTAAAAAACTAGAGTACAATTCTCATGTCTGGGCAGGAGCTCCTGTAACTTATTTGAATCTCCTAGATCGAATTCAGAAAAAAGCCTTAAAAATGATAGGGGACAGGATTTTAACAGAAACATTTGTGTCACTTGAACACCGCCGAAATGTTTCTTGCCATTCCTGTGCTCCGCAAAAATAGCCATTTGCGTTCCTCCCCTGAAACAATTCAACCGCAATACTCGTTCTGCAAGGAATGCCCATGAGTTCACCCTTGAGCCCAACTTCGGACGAAAAGTTAAGTACAGAGACTCTTTTTTTTAGCCGCACTACACGAATGTGGAATGCTTTACCCCGCTCTGTTTTTCCCCTCAATTTTAATCTTCAAGCATTCAAAACCAATGTGCATTGGTATCTCCTTTCAACCCCTATCCAATTTTCCTCAACGCTCGTACTGTGTTAATCATATAAAAGGTATTCATAATCCCTTGAGTGAGTGCAAAATATAAAAAAAAAAAAAAAAAAAAACAGTTCTTTAACGATGATTGCTTTCGATTGACCTCGAAATGAGGGAAAAAGATTATATCATCGTGAAAAATCAGACGTGCACACAATGAAATTGAAAGATTCTAGAGTGCTTGAGCATTAGGGAAACATTTATGTGTGTATATTTCATTATAAGTATGATTTCGTTTGTTGTACGCTTTCATTATATCTATATCTACAAACATTTTGTACTGTGGGAGCAGGGGTTCATATCTCCCTGTTTAGTTGGGAGGGGCAATTTCATAAGAAAATTACTTTAAATAAAGAAAAAAAATATTTCATAATAACGGAAAAACTTAAAATAAATATCACTGCTGTTTTTGAAAGCCAAAAGACGGTTCTAGTATACTGTTCTTAAGCCCAGTTATTGATATAAAAACTTTTTTAAAAATACCTTCAAACTTAAAATTTAGAGGAAGAGGAAAAAGAAGAAGTTTAAAATAATTTTTTTTTCAAATCCTGAAGTAAATTTTTAAATCGAGTTTTTGAGTTCGCTGCTCCTATAAATTTTCAATTGTACATTGAAAACCAAATAGTTGTATGTTATTCAGTTTTTGAAAAAATTCAAAATTAACAAACTTTAATTTTTAACAGATCAGAGCCGATCTGCATCCCATCGCGCACGAGTTACAGAATTACTCCCCATTAATAATCACAAATGCACTCCAAGCATATTTACTTCCAGTTCCAATCAATATTATAAACGACACCAACGGAAAGTCGTAAAATGTGAACCCATTGTAGTAAAAAAAAATTTTAAAACTCTTTGTATTCATTAACTTTTGTTTAGAAAATAAATCAATTTAAAAACGACACCAACAGAAAGTCGAAAAATAATCCAATATAATAATATAAACAATGATCATCTTGCATTCTTATCTTTGAATTTCACAAGAATGCTTATGTGACGATCATTGAAGTATAAGATCACTTGTGTGTATCCATACAGAAATAATCTTGTAATTCGATTTTCAACAATAGAAAGTCTCATTTTGTATCTTGTAATGTACAGTTCAGTTTTTGAATATTGTTAGTGAATGAAATATTTAATTTAAATTGTGTTTGAGTTTTTTATTATTTCAAGAAGAAAACATTTTTTTTAAATTGATTCAAAGATTCAAATACAAATTTGGCGCAGTCGTGTAAGATCTCACTAAGACATTAAATGAAAATTAATTATAGATGAGATTTAGTGATCGAACCAAAAAAAAAAATATAATAACAATTTTTTTTAAACCGGTTAATACAATTGTGTTTGTTGAAATTATCAACACTGAAGTGTTTTAGTGGAGGAAATAAGTTTTTTAAACAAAAAAATAATTGCCGAAGCAATTAATTAATTCATCATAAAAAGAGGAAAAAAAATTGATAAAAAAAGTTATTCATCTTAAAACACCGAAGTGATTTTTCGAGTTAACAAAATAAGAGTTTGCTTTAAAAAGCACTAAAGTGTTAAGAAAAATAATAATAATAATACACGAATTTTCGTAGAGAGATTAGCAGAATAAAAAAACATTATTAAATTGTCTACGAAAAAGACAAAAAACTGACATTGGGACGGAGTTTGTTAAAAAAAAAGTAATAAATTATAATAAATATGGCTCAACCAGCTGTTGACCAAAAAGTAGCGTTGCTTCGTTTAGAAAAACTTCCTACATTTTCTGGACGTTCGGATGAAGACGTTATTTCATTTATTGAATATGTTGACTATGTTTTTGCATATATAAGTGTCGAAAACCATCCAATCTCAACTTTAATTATCCGAAATAAAATACAAGGAGCAGCAATCAATATATTAAGGAGAATTTTAACGCCAACCTGGCCAACAATAAAGACAGCTCTTCAACAGGACTTTGGAATCCATGAAACGTTCGAACAAATTCTATAAGATCTTCATGCAATAAACACTAATGACTTGCAGCAATTATTTAAAGAGACCGAAGCGATTTTATTAAAACTAAACAAAAAATGTAAGTTGGAAAATTCTATTATTTATAGTGCACTAAATAACGAAAGCGTCTGATATTATTGCACAAGATATCTCAAATATCAGCGAGGCGTATATTTTGCTTATGCACCATAGAAATCTTAGCAAAGATTATAAGCAGGGAAATTGTAATAATAATTTTAAAATAAATCAGGCATATCAGAGTAATAATTATCAAAGTAATAGAGTAGTGAATAATCAAAGACAGAATAATTATGTAGCTAGAGACATCCATTTCAAAATAATTTTGGAAATAATTTTTATAATCAAAGACTTAATTCAGGACAGTTTAGAAACAATGGGGCATATTCATAGACACAGTCTAAGTTGTTTTTAACAAAAACTCGAGTTTATCCCATCTAAATTACATTGCTTAAACCAAATCTAAGAAAAACTGTAGTTTAAAAACAACTATGAATATGCCCCAATAACTCTAATTACAATAATAATCAAAGACCACAAAATTCAGGACAGTTTAGAAATAATTACAATAATTATAATAAAAATCAGGGTAGGAATCCAAGGCCAGAACTTATGGATGTAAATAACGCAGAACTTAAATAAGAACAGGTTAATTTTACCATAGCAGGGAGGAAGAATCAATTCCCATAGTTAACGATGCATAAAAAACATTTTAACATTCTAATAGACACTGGTTCAACAACAAGTATACTTGATGAGTCACAACTATTAGAAATTCCTAGAATTTTATTGAAAGTTCCAATAAAAATAAAATCCTTAAATTACAAAAATATTATAAAAAATGAAATTATAACTCAAGTACCAGTAGAATTCAATGAAGATGAGGCTACTATGGCATGAAAGTTGATGAAAATAAGAAATAATAAATTTGTGGGAATAATAGGCCAAAACTTATTGAAACCTATAGGGGCAAAATTAAATTTAGAAGAAGGATTTTTAGAAATAAATAAAAGAAATTTTTTTTTTGAAAATTATTATAAAAACAGTAGAGAAACAGCATGTTTAATTGAATACGAAGAAATTCACAAGCTAGAATATTGTAACTCAACGCATATGGGTCAATTAGTAGATGAGAATTTAAATTTTGAAGAAAAACACGAACTTAAAAAAAATATTGATGGATATAAATATGTGTTCTACAGAGAAGGTGATAAACTTAACTCAACAAAACAAACCATGCATAATAAAAGGACTGAGCATGATAGTCCGATATTTAGCAAGATATATAGGTACCCTAAAATTCATGAACAAGAAATTGAACGGCAAGTAAATGATTTATTAGATCAAGGTATTATAAGAAAAAGTGTTTCACCTTATAATGAACTCATTTGGGTAGTCCCATGGAAAATTGACAATTCTGGCGAGCAAAAATGGTGAATGGTGGTCGATTACAGAAAATTAAACAAAAAAACAATTGAATTTAAGCATCCTCTACCTAATATCGACGAGATATTAGATAAATTTGAAAGAGCTCAATATTTTTCAACCCTTGACCTAACTAAAGGCTTTCATCAAATAAAAAATAATCCCACTGACTCTGAAAAAACAGCTTTTTCAACTCCATATGGTCATTACGAATGGTTACGAATGCCATTTGGTTTAAAAAATGCACCTGCTACATTCCAAAGAATGATAAATGAAGTTTTAGAAGGATTAATTAATAAAATTTGTGTAGTATATCTTGATGATATATTAATTTTTAGTACTTCATAACAAGAACACATGGTTAACCTTCGATTAGTATTTCAACGACTAAAAAAATATAACCTCAAAGTACAGGTAGATAAATGCAATTTTCTTAAAAGAGAAATTAAATTTTTAGGACACAAAATCACAGACAAAGGTGTGAAGCCAAATATAGGCAAAATAGAAGCTATAGAAAAAATACAACTTCCTACTACAGCTAAAGAAATTAAATCATTTTTGGGTATAACAGGGTATTCATCATCATCATCGGCTCGACAACCTGGGTCCGGTCCTGGCCTCCTTCATTAAGTCCCTCCACCTATCCCGGTCTCGAGCCGACGCCATCCAGTTGCGCACCTCAAGGCTCCGGGCGCCCTGGTCTACGCCATCTCTCCAGCGCACGCATGGTCTACCACGCTGTCGTCTGCCATAGAATGTACCACAAAGAACTTTCCGAGCAGGTTTCTTTTCGGTCATGCGAGCTAGATGCCCTGCCCACCGGAGTCTACAGAGCCTAATTCTTGTCACGATATCTGCTTCAAGGTAGAATGCGTACAATTCATGATTGTACCGTCCCCGGAATCGTCCTTCCTCACATATTGGGCCAACAGGGTATTACAGGAAGTTTATTAAATACTATGCTAAAATTGCACAACCCATAACTAAGTATTTAAAGAAAGATAAGAAAATTGATAAAACCGATGTTAGTTACATTAAAGCACATCAAGAATTAATGAATGCACTTCAAACAGGACCAGTACTTGCATTTGCTGATTTTAATGAAAAATTTGTCTTAACGACAGATGCATCTTATTATGCAATCGGGGCAGTGCTTATGCAAAAGGGGCATCCAATTACGTTTATAAGTAGAACTCTCAACGAACATGAAAGGAAGTACAGTACAACAGAAAAAGAATTACTAGCTATAGTTTGGTCAGTTAAATATTTACGACCGTATTTTAATGGGAGACGATTTGAACTCAAAACAGATCACCAGTCTTTAAAATTGCTTCAGACAAAAAAATTAGGCAGAGATATTTCACCTTGATTTCAAAGATGGGTACTCCAATAAGTTGAATATGATATGCAAATTGAATATTTAAAATGTACTTGCAACACTGTAGCAGATTTTTTGAGTAGAGAAATTAAAGACGTACAAGAAATAAACATGTTAGAACAGGATTCAGTTCAAGCTACTGTACACTCACAACATGAAGAAGCAAATGATCATTTTCCAATTAAAGATAGAGCAGTAAACGTATTTAAGCAACAAATAATATTAAAAGCTGGAAATGGACTTAAGAAAAATCTTAAATAAAAAAGAATACATATATGTTTGAACGAAATACATACAGAGAATTTTAATGATAAATTAATACCATACATAGAGAAAATTAATACAGGAATTTATACTGAGCTAACAAACAATGAATATAATATACTCCAACAAAAATTGATTGAGTTATTTGGAACAAGAATAAAATTTTATAAATGTGAACATTTTGCTAAAGACTTAGAAACAGAAGAGAAAGCCATTAAACAAATAAAATTATATCATGAAAAAGAAACAGGACATTCAGGAATTGAAGAAAATTATAGAGGACTTAGAACAAAAATATATTTTAAAAAATTGAAGGAATTAATAAATGACGTAATCAACAGTTGCAACACATGCAAACAATCTAAATATGACAGAGGACCAATTAAAGAAAAATTCCATTTGACAGAAACTCCAAATGATATTAATGAGATAGTTCACCTAGATATTTATTGTATTAATAAGACAAAATACTTAACTTCAATCGATAAATTTAGTAAACTGACTACAACTTCATATGTTCCGAATGTTTCTCATGAAACTTTGGAAGAAACTATTTTACAACTATTATCCACAAATGGTAGACAAAAAAAATGTGTAATGGATAATGAGTTTAACTTCCCTAGAAGAAGACCTTGGCATATAAACACATTTCACTAAACCAAACAGTCATACAGGGAACTCTGACATTGAAGTTTTCCAAAGAAAATTAGCTGAAAAAGTTAGAGCACTCCTAAATGGGAAAACTAACTCTAATATACATGAAATTCGAATTGCGGTCCATAGAGCAATTTTTTTTTATAATAATTCAGTACACTCAACGACTAAGCGAAAACCATATGCCGTACAAAAAGGAAACAAAGACAAAAAAAAGGTTCATGGTCTTATGATCACAACAAAAGAAAAAGTTATAAACAAACTGAATATCAATAGAGAGGAATACAATGAGAATAGAACGGAAGGGTTTGTTAAAAATTCGAGAACGGACCGTCATAAAACAGAACCAAGATATTAGTATAACAAACTTGAAAACCAACATACTAAAAATATCCAGAAGGAAAGAATGACTAAGCTTTCAAACCAAGATAATTTAATTAAAGCAAGCCAAATGAACAGAAAGACTCAGAATAGAATTTAGTCTATTTTGTTTCGTAAGCAGTGAGCTTATTGTGGAAGAAATTATCAACAATATTGGTTACGGTATTATAAAATATGACGAAGTAAAAATAGTCAGCAAATATAATTCGATTTTATATATTATTAATTTAACCGACATCAGTGAGTTGTTAGTGAAAATCCAAGGACAGTGGTTAATTCAAAAGAATACATTAGTGAAATCAATCCAAACTTGGCATTTGCCGTGTAAAGACAAATTTGGTGCGAATATTTTTTGACCGCGTGTGAAAGATATATTATATCATAGCTGATTCTTTTTTTTCACGCCACTAAAAAGGTAAGCGATGGATTGGGGGCCGCCCCCTCATTCCGATAACAGGTTTAATGTCCTCAATCCAGAGGTCAATATAAGCCTACAAAAAAAACAAAAAAACTCTAAACGAAAAACCAGAGACGATGACGACTATCTGCTACTACCCATTATTACGAACGACACCAACATCCCACGCTTTCTTTTTATAAGTGGAACAGAAAAAGCTGTAAGTGCAACAGGAAAAGATGAAATTCAACTACGCACTCTTGCTTCTTACAATCCCTTCCAAATAAATAGAGGCTTGGAACACATATCGAAAGATATTTTGGAGGTTAAGGCAATGAGGTCAGGTGATCTTTTACTCAAAGTCATGAATGAAGCAACCGCAAACAAATTCCTCAAAGCTAAACTAATCGATTCAATTCCGGTTAGAGTAACTAACCACGTTGCCCTAAACTCTGTGCAAGGAAGAATTTACTCGAGACATATAATCGATATTCCTGAAGCAGGACTCTTAGAAGAACTTAAAAAGTTCAAAGTAACTGAAGTAAGAAAAATGATGAAGCGTGAAAAAGACAGCTTGATACCGACAGGTGCAGCAATTATTACATTCGATTTAATCCGACGGCCTCAAGCTATCAAAATAGGTTTGTTGAACTGCAAAGTTGATGAATATATTGCTAATCCTATGCGCTGCGTGCTATGCCAAAAATTGGGACATACTAAAAACCGCTGCACTAATTCAGCACTTTGTAAAGAATGCGCACTTCCGCCACCACATACACCTTGTACCCGCACGTTCTGTATCAATTGCAATGAAGAAACCCACACGTCGTATGACCCCTCCTGCCCCGCTTTCCTTCGGTACAAATCTGTCAATAAGATCAAAGCTGACCGCCGGTGCACCGTTCGTGATGAATGGCAAATCTATAACGACAACCCGTCACTTCACCAACTACAGCCTCCCAAAAAAAGGAACGAAAATAACCCGACAGTAGCCGAAATAATAAAGAAACGCGTAGAAAATCAAATGAAGAAAACAACCATCTCCGCCAACTCCAGTCCACTCACTGAGACGACAAATTTACAAAACCAAAATGAAAACAAACCAAACACTCCTAATATTGAACCCATGACATAATCTCCACCACTCAATAAATCACTCCAAAACCATCCCCGCCCCCTACCACAGCAAACCAACAAAATACCCCAAGCCCAAACACAATCAACTCAGAAATCTCTCTCATCTTACGCTCCCGAATTACAAAATCTTACTAATTTCTCTCATCATTCCGAAAGAAATGCAAATATAACTTCTACATCAAAGGACAACATTATGGATATTGACTCCGAATCTGAGCAATCCGTTTGCTCAAACTTAACAGATCACTCAAACTTAACAGATCACTCAAACTTACTCCAACGAAATCTCCCTCTCACACAACAACCAAACCACAATACACCACACACACAACTTTCGTTAAATACAAAAACTGATAAATTATAATGGCTCTGTTGGAATTTGACTTTGTCATCCTCCAATGGAACCTCCAAGGCTTTTTAAACAATAAACACTGCTTAGAACGTTTAATTAATAAATATAACCCGGATATAAAGCACTACAAGAAACCCATATAACACCTAATACAAATAAATACTTTAAAATGAAAAACTACCAAACTTTTGAACATAATAAAAATTATCATTATGCCAAAGCAGGTATAGGTTTTCTTGTCAAACAGAATATACCTATAGAATCGCATATCACCTCCACATCAAACTTGTTGCATCAAATAATCGAAATTAGAGCAAATAGAACAATTAACATCGCAAACATATACAGGGAACATGACGTTATCATTACTCCAGAAATCCTAGAAGATATTCCATTAAGAAGTCGTAACCATCATATAATAGTAGGTGATATAAATGCACATAATACTTTATGGGGATCAAATGCAAATAACCCTCCTGGATTAAAAATCGAAAACTTTGCAAATGATAGAAATCTAGTTCTTCTGAATGATGGTTCACCCATTTTCTTTAGCACTAGATATACTTTTACGGCAATCGATGTGTCATTTGCAACTGAGGATATTGCACCCTTACTAAATTGGGAGGTCATACCTTCTGGCTCAGAAACTAAAGACCATATTCCAATCGTGATACAAACTCCACAAAGGAAAATAACAAAGAAGTTCCAGGCAAGCTTTAAAGAAAATTTGGCTAGTTGGAGGTTATTTGAATCAACCACACAAACCCTTTCATTAGAAATAGCTTCATCAAATAACATTAACCAGGAAGCTGCAAAAATTAATAAAATCATCAGAACAGCTGCAGCAAAAAGTATCCCTGTAACAAACCAAAAAAGACACAAACCAAATCCTATTTGGTTTACCAAAACCATTTCCATCCTTGTAAAAGAAAAACATGTTGCATGGTCAAAATTACGAAGAAGCCCCACAACAGAAAATTGCATTTATTACAGAAAAACTTGTTCGAAACTTCGGAGAGAATCTATCCAAGCCAAAAGCCAAAATTTTATCAATACCATGAATCCAACTCTAGACTCTAGAACACTTTGGAACAGAATAAGGTCACTCCGAACCTCGAAGCCACCTCAAGAATTCCCTCACATGTTTATGGAAGAAACCATACAAATAGATCCCAGAGTGATAGCAAATACTTTCGCTAACAAATGGAAAGGATATAGTGCGGACATCTCTTACCCTAACAATACGATCCCAAAAAAGATCAGTTTTAATATAGATAACCTCCCTAATGTTATTGACCAATCGGAATATCTCATGGAAGCAATCACACTAATGGAACTAAAGCTAACCCTGCAAGGTACAAAGGGAACTACGCCGGGAGAGGATAAGATTACGTACAATATGGTAAAATATTGTGATGATAGTCTCAAAAGAAGAATTTGTTCTCTGTACAACAACATTATAGATAAAGGTATTTTTCCACAGGACTGGAAGCGGGCAAAACTTAAACCCATACCTAAAAAGACACAATCATCCCATTTATATGAAGAATATCGACCCATATCACTCCTCCCCATTCTCTCCAAGATTTTTGAGAAAATCCTAGCAAGACGAATTGGTTGGATGATGGAAAAGAAACTGCACCCGGCACAATATGCCTTTAGACCTAATAGAGGAGTTCAATCACTCTTACAGCTATTGGAACAAAAAATTGCCCAAAATCTATCTGCAACGAAACACAGTATGGTTATGTCATGGGATCTTGAAAAGGCGTTTGACAGAGTCTTAGCTTTTCCAGCTATCAATCAGCTACACTCATGGGGAGTGTAGCTGATTGAAAAAAATCCTAAAAATAATTCTCTCTATTCTCTCAGGAAGAACCTTTCAAGTTAATGTTGATGGATACAACTCGTCTCTAACTAAGCTGGAAAATGGGATCCCTCAAGGTTCCCCACTTTCAGTGGTAATATATAACGCCTATATCGATTCCTTAGTAACACAGTTGGCCCTTCCAAGATACAACCTTGACTTCATCGGAATTTATGCTGATAATATTAACGTTCTAGCATCAGGTGATACTACCCACGTCAGACAAATTATTGAAGGAACTGACTCTGCGATACACAATTGGGCTCAGGAAAGAGGTGCAGTAATCCCACCAGCCAAAACAGAAGCTCTCCGCCTCTGTAGAAAGAGAAAATGTGTACAATCCCCAATTATTCTGCGTGATAACCCGATTCCACCTCAAAAACAGCTAAAAATACTTGGTGTAAATTTTAGTGGTAATCTCAAATGGAACATACATACCAAAAACTTGCTTAATCAATTAAAATCCAAGAATAACGCACTAAAATGATTTGCTCTCGAAAGAAAGGACCACACCTGGAAACAGCGATCAAAATAGCAAAAGTGTTAGTAGAAGGAACTCTTCAGCATGGCATGACAGTCTTTATGTTTACAACAAAAAAGAACATTGATAAAATTGACGCCGCAATCAATGAATGTTATCGCACAGCTACAGGGGCACTAAAAACAACACCAATCGCAGCACTCCGAATCGAGGGAGGATATACCACCTTTGAACAACTTGCAAAGAAAAGAGCAGCAAATATAACCAGCAAGGGACTAGCTGACGTTATGCACCCCCTTCATACTCTACTAAAAGAAGAAATCCTCAGCAGAAAACCAAATCGTAAAAATTCCACTTCCGCCTTGAAGAATATGGTCTCCTTGCTACCTTCAACTCAAATAGTATTTCCCGAAATGAGTTTAAAAGACAGCTTCAATCCCCCGCCACCTTGGAAAAGAAACTTTCTCAAAATCGACACCAGCTTAGCACAGTTTAGAAAAGACGAAACCCTATGTGAACAATACCGTAAGCTCCACAAGGATATGATAACTTCTTCAAATGCAGATCAAATTTTTTATACCGATGCTCTTTCCATGATAATAACTCCTCATATGCAGTGATTGAATTTCAGATGAACGGAAACACAAAACCTATCCATCAAGGGCCATTGTTGGATCTAGCTGGAAGCTACATTTCAGAACTAACAGCTATCGAAAAAGCTATATCCATAGCCCAATGCCTTAAGGAGAGAACCATTATTTTCACTGATAACCTAAGCATCCTTTATGGACTTCGCAGTGGACTTAACAAATGTCCTTCCCTGGAATCCATCAGAAGCAGCCTCAATAATCACAGCAATATAATGTTAGCTTGGGTACCTACGCGTGCGTAGGAATACCGGGTAACGAATTTGCAGATACATCAGCTAAAGAAATTAATAAATACCCTTTGACAGTAGAAATCCCTATTTCTTATCGACTTACAAAAAAAAAATTTTGAATCAATACAGAAGGCGCAGATAGCTGAGGAGTGGAAACATTCAGAAACTTTTCTTCGAAAACATCACTTTTCCCCTAATCATACACCATACAATACAGCATTTACGAGAAATGACTGTATAAAACTGCTACGAATCAGGGTAGGAAAAACCCTTTTCACCAGTCGGCATTTGTACAACAGAGAATCTCCAGAAGAATGTCAGAACTGTGGAACTGCTCTTACTATTTGGCATATATTGGTTACTTGCCCTATCTCCAAGCGTATAAATGAACCACAACTTATTGAGCAACAACTCGCAGACCTTTAAATCCAGCTCTTTTGCAGTCCCTTCAAAACATCAAAGAAGCAACATTACTCCACAACAAGTTTAATGATATTTAAATTCTTAATGTCTAAAATACAAGTTAATCTTTTACTTTTGTTATTTCTTATTTTTGTATTCAAATCAACTATTCACACAAATTAAAATTTTACTCATGTACGAACATACATAAATGTTAACTAATTATAATTTCTAGTATACCTGAATTATTTGTGCTTTTCAAAAAACGACATTATATGGCCTTGCTGCCTTAGTGTCTTCCTTAAAAAATAGTTTATAAATTAATTTTGTAAATTATTTAGCTATAAATAAATAAATAAATACATTAGTGAAATCTCCTGAAGATATAATTATAACGACTTATAAGGATGACGAAGAAGAATTGAAAAGTGTTAAGGGACGACACCAACAGAAAGTCATAAAATACTCCAATATAATAATATAAACAATGATCATCTTGCATTCTTATCTTTGAATTTCACAAGAAGGCTTATGTGGCGATCATTGAAGTATAAGATCACTTGTGTGTATCCATACAGAAATAATCTTGTAATTCGATTATTAACAATAGAAAGAGTAGTCTCATTTTGTATCTTGTAATGTACAGTTCAGTTTTTAAAAATTGATTCTGAAAAATCAAATTCAAATTTCACGCACGTACGTGAAAGTGTGGTCGAGGAAAAAGTCTTACAAGTCTAAAATAAATAAACTAACAAAACAAAAAATAAGTAATAAATTTTTTTGCAAAAATCAATAATCCAAAAATGAGAAATAAATTAATTATTAATAATTATTATTATAACTACAACCAGCCGCGTCGCGTATAAGGTTATAATTTAACTATTTTTTTTTTATTATTATAAAAGCCAGTTGGTACGTTATTGCTGGTAAAATTTGTTTGGTTCTATGGTTTTGGTTCATTATTATTGGTTTGTTATTGTTGGTAAAAGCTTTTTGGTTCTATGTTTTTGGATTCTGAACATGGATAAGTAATAAGCTTCAATATAACTTATCTGAAATCCAAACCGGAAACCTATAACATTAAGCTAAGCATTTTTCGGAGATTCGGTCGACACATCTTAATTTGTCTGTAGCCGTGTTTCGGTGTGAAGTGCTTAAGCAGCACACAATAAAACGGCTATTTTCACTTTGAACTCATTTTTAGTTTTGGAAATGATGACGTACCGATGGAGTTGTTAATGGTGTGGAGAAAAAACAAATTAAATTTATCGGAAATCCGAACCGGAAAATTAAATTTAAAATTTAAAATTTTACCAGAAGTTAAACCTTTTAAAAGACCAATCTTAATCCGTCTGTATTTCAGCAATCACTGAACCGATTTACACGTTTCACATGCTTTTGGATAGAAGAAATGTCAAACTAGGTCTTCAGCGCTATATTTCTGAACATATGTTCACGGTTTTGCTGATAAACGACACCAAAGTTTTAATTCCAGAACTCAAAAAAATTGGGCATAGAAATATTTATTTTAAATATTGGGTGACAGACATGCAAAGAACTTGAATTGATCTTCAAACACTGCCCATAGCAGTGCAACCAAAAATTACTTGCAACCAAAAATAATTTGCAGCGGCATCTACACTTCAACTGTTAAATAATTCATATTAACTTTATGTTCACTTCTGATTGCTGACTTATTTATATACACTTTTGGTTTTTATTGGGACAAACGTGTAAAATCTTACTGAGCTGGCTAAACTTGACACTGAAAGAAGGCATGTGCTCACTGAAACGATCTTTCTTTTCACACGTTGTTGAAAGGGAATATGTAAAACTAGGACGTGAGAACTATATTTCCGTTAAGATGTCAACAGCTTGCCTAGCAAACGACCATAAAGTTGCAATGTTGGAACAAAACAATTAAAGCTATTTATTGGGATTTTTCAGAAAAACTGACTAAGCAGAGACAACCACCAATATGAGCTTTAGTACATTTTTCGTTTACTTAATATCCGAACCATCATAAACATAAAAAAAAAAAAGTTTATTGTTTGAGGAAATGCTAAGCTGAGACACCACAATAAGTTGTTAAAACTAATCTTATTGGAAATCCAAACCGGATATAAGAAATTTAACTTTTTATTTTTATTATTTCAAATTTTAACGGGAAGCTTAACATTTTTTTGAAGATTCAAAAGAGGTGTGTTCTGAAAATGCATAAGTAGAGGCAAGAATCGAAATGAGCCTTGAAACGCTTACCGGTTACCCCAACCAGTAAAAAATAACCTCGCGAAAGGAAAACTTAAATCTTTTTTTTACTTTGGTGGTTAATATGTACTACGTACTGAATCATTATTCTTTAACATTGAACACAATATGTACATTGTGCAGAAAAATATTTTTCGAAGTTTGGTCAAAACTAGTGTTGAAATCCATGTTTTGGTGAAAATGAAGTGGACATGTTTTTATTTTAGTGAATGCAGTGTTTATTAATAAGGAAAAAAAGTGTTAAAAAAGGAATTGTGACTGCGTTAAAATAATTTTTTTTTAATTGGATTAACTCAGGTTAGTAAACCATTCATTTGGACTTTTCAAAAAGTTTATTTGGCACGAGTACGATAACTTTGGAGCCAAGAATTGATAACGGTTTTTTGTAGAATAGTTCAATACAAGCACTTTTTACTATTGGTGGGGGGGTTTCTATCTCCCTCCGTTTGGGCGGGAGGGGCAATTTTATAAAAACAGTGCTAAAAATTTAAAACAAATATTAAAAAATAACGGTAATATTTAGAACTAAGTTTTATATCTTTTTTTAAAGCCAATACTTTTTTCTATTAGATATTTTTTAAATCAAGTGAAACCTATGCATAGTCTTTGAAAAAACGGACTTTAAACTCAAAAATTGCGAAAAAAAAAGGTAAAAAAAAATTTGAAGTGTGATTTTTCAAAACTGTAAAATAAAATACTCTTTTTTTTTATAAAATTCGTTGCTCATATTAATTTTAAATCATAAACTGAAAACAAAATGATTTTATGTTTTCTGGTTTTTGAGAAAATGGAAAATTACTAAAGCGTATAAACAGTGAGGTATGTAAGGGGGGACATGCTGCCCCCCTGCAACCCCCCTGCTTGGACACAATATAGGATTTGGGGTGGGTGCGAGGTGGGGTGGGTGCGAGGTTGGGTGTATGCAAAGTTTCTGTTGCATTTAAAGATGCCCAAACATCATTACAAAAACGAACCTACGTACAACATTCACCGTATACCAAAAAAAAAGAAAACTCTTATAAGAAAGTAGTTTTAGTAATTTTCCATTTTCTCAAAAACCAGAAAACATAAAATCATTTTGTTTTCAGTTTATGATTTGAAATTAATATGAGCAAAGAATTTTATAAAAAAAGTAGTATTTTATTTTACAGTTTTGAAAAATCACACTTCAAATTTTTTTTTTTACCTTTTTTTCGCAATTTTTGAGTTTAAAGTCCGTTTTTTCAAAGACTATGCATAGGTTTCACTTGATTAAAAAAACATCTAATAGAAAAAAGTATTGGCTTTAAAAAATAATATAAAACTTAGTTGTAAGTATTACCGTAATTTTTAATATGTGTTTTAAATGTTTGGCACTGTTTTTATAAAATTGCCCCTCCCGCCCAAACGGAGGGAGATAGACCCCCTCCACCCACAGTAAAAAATGCTTGTATTAAACTGTTCTACAAAAAACCGTTATCAATTCTTGGCGCCAAAGTTATCGTACTCTCCCCGTTTATTTTATTTTAAAATAAACTTTGGTAGCAAAAAGCTAAAAAGTGTCTTTTGATATTTTCAAGTTCATTAAAAAAACACATCCGGTCACGATTCCTCTCTTTTAACAGGAATAACAAATTTACTAAGGTTAAAACCCCTTAGAATCTACACCAAGAATAATTTTTTCCACCGTCGTTTTCGACGGATTTTCAACTAGTATATAATAATATTCAGTGCAAGTGCAAGTGTCGGAAAAACAGACAACAAAAAAAAAAATAGCCCATCATTAATATTATATTCTCTTTTCATATTAAAAAAAAAACACACGAGGAGGAACATCTTATCTCTGACTCACACTGTCACAGTTACTTTTGCTATGATCATTTATTGCTATACGTGGGAATTCTCCCGTATGGTATATACCAAGCAATGATCAAGTTGATTTAACATTAAATGGATAGCTGTCATTTCTTTTTGAAGGTATCCAGGAGCGGATCAATAACATAATTGCTACAAAGGCTTAACACTAGTTGCAATGTGTTATTGAAAAGTTCTTATGGTGCTTTTTATTAACTTCTCAGTTTAGATTATTTGTTTAATTTGGTTGTTTTTGTGTTTTAATTTTGTATTAGAGGATAAATTTAGGGTCGATTTTAGCAACATTCGGGGGCTGAGATCGAATATTGTTTCTGCGTTTGTCCATACTGTAGTATACCGGCCAGCTGTTTTGGCACTTAGTGAAAACCAAGAAGGTGCAAATACTGATCCTGCAGAATTTAATCTGAACGGATACATTTAAGTGCCATTATTTCTCTCTTAGCATTGTCTAGACGTTTATATTAGGAATGATGTTGCTTACCAGCTACAACCACAATACGGTTCTTGTTTGAATTCGTTCTTCAGGTTTATAAGATTAAAATTTACGGTCAATAAGCATTTGTTATTGTTATTGTTATTGTTCCTATATGTTTTATTTATCGAAGTCTTAAATTCGACAGTAATTCAATAATTTAACTCTTCACAAATTTGATACACTGTCTGACTCCATTCAAAGAATTGTTGCCCATTATCCTCGCACTGAAATCGTTGGCGGGCGATTTCACTGTACACAATTCTAGTTGGCTTCGCTATTCTGGCCAGACAGCACCCGAAGGTAGGCACGTTGACCTGCTGAGTTAAACAACTTGACTCAACTTATCTCACCGAAAAGTGGAACCAATCTTTACATCGTTTTGGTGAAAGTAAGATTATTGCACTTGATATTTCAAAAGCTTTTGCTTAAGTTTGGCATCAAGCTCTTTTTTTCGGTGTTGATGAATCTCTTGTTCGTTGCATTAGAAATTACCTTGCGAACCATTCAATTGGGTGGTTTCAAGTCTGAAATGTTCAATACAAATGCTGGTTTGCCCCAGGGCTCCGTTTTATCTCCGACTCTCTTCTTGATTTTTATTAATGATCTTTTGTCTGAAACTTCTAATCCACCAAATTGTTTAGCTGAACACAGCACCATCAGCTTTTTAATATTCTTTTCCAGATTTACAACCTAGCTCTTCGGTAGTGGAACTGGAGCGACAGCGTATGATATGTTAGGTTAAGTTTGCGGGTTGCTGTAGGAGAGCCAATAGCTCAGCCCCAGCATACTTAGGTCAATGTAGACCCATTGTGATGCCCATTTAGGGGTTTAAGTATCATCCCGGGGTGTCCAACCATCCGTTTCCTCTTGCGAATCTATATAGATTTGTTATTGGGCACTCTGATAGTTCTTTGATGCTTTCGAAAAAGTATTTCCCCAGAGTTTTTTTTCTTAGATGGCAGAGACTGGGGCAGTGACAGATGTAGTGGATTATATCATCATGTTCTTCCTCGTCACTGCAACCCGTATATAGATCGTTTTCAGTTAGACGTAGTTTTTTGGCGTGATATCTTAGCATGTTATGGCCAGTTAAAACACCTACCAACGTCGATACTGACTTCCTGTCTTTTTGAATGATTGCATTCGTTCTATTTTTATCGTACTGCGGTAACAGTATTCTAGCTACCTCACAAGTTTTTAAGTTTGCCCATCTTGAGTTGGCTTTTGCCAGGATTTCACACATTATATTAAGTTTGAGGTCGCATAACGGTGGTCTTACGCTCCTTTCTGAGAGTTCTAGGCTAAGTGCTGAGAATTTTCTTGCCAATTCATCTGCTTTTTCATTTCCCATGATGCCCGCGTGACCGGGGACCCAACAGAGTGTTATATTATGCTGTGTGGCAAGAACTTTAAGCTCTTCGCGACAGCTTTTCACAAGCTTGGACTTTATTTCAACAGCAGAAATTGCATTTATCGCTGCCTAGCTATCGATGAGAATGTAATATCTTCTCGGGGTAGTGCCATCATTGATGCCACTCTGGCAGCTTTCGTTACTGCTAGAACATCTGCTTGGAATACACTGCTGTTCTTGAGAAGTCTGATTGAGCCTTCTATATTTAGAGCTTCTGAGAAGAAGCCAGCCCCAGTACCTATATCCATTTTTGATCCGTCTGTAAAGATGGATTTGGTTGTAGGTTGTAAGACTTCATTATTAATCCACTCCTCTCTACTTGGGAAGAAGCATTGGAATGGCCTTTCAAAATCTGTAAAGGGAACTATGTAGTGAGACTCTACATTTGTTCCTGTGTGGATGTTCAAAATTTCAGAGTGTCCAGTTAAACTGGATCCCCATAGATTAGATTGGCTAATCCTGAGAGCGCTTTTTGCTGCAGTTTCCTGCATATAAAGGTCAAGTGGCAGAAGGTTAAGTATGTTTTCTAAGCCCGCCGTGATTGTCGTGCGCAAGGCACTGGTTGATTCAATGCATGCAAGTCTCTGGATGTTAGTCAACGCTTTATTAGCGGCTTTCCACCAAACTAAGCATCCATACGTCAGTATCGGTCTCACTATCGCAGTGTAAATCCATAGAATTACCTGGGTTTTGAGTAAAATGCGATGGATGCCTTTTTGACTCTTTCTTGGACGTTCATTTTCCAGTTCAATTTCCTATCAAGTATTATTCCGAGGTATTTCGCGCTTTCGGATAACTTGAGGGGTGTGCCTTCAATTGATGGCAGATGGAATTGTGGAATTATTCGTTTGTTCGTGAATAGAACTAGTTCTGTTTTTTGGGGATTAATACCTAAGCCGAATTTTTTGGCCCATTTGTTCAGTGTGTTGATAGCTCTTTGGAGGATATCACTGATGGTGTCTAGGTATTTCCCCGTGGCCATTATGACTAGGTCATCTGCAAAGGCAATGACTTTTATCCCATTATTATTAAGCCGTACTAAGACCTCATTCACAACTAATATCCACAGCAGTGGTGAAATAACCCCGCCTTGGGTGTACCTCTTGAGGCAGTCATTTTCAATTCTGTGTTAGCGAGGGAGGTGTTTACGTTTCTTTTGTTTAATAGGCTTAGTATTATTTGAGTAATACTGTTGTCAATGTTCATGCTTATTAAAATTCTTTCTATAGCACTAGCCTCAACATTGTTTCAATGTCGAGAAAGGCTGCTAATGTGTATTCTTTTTGATCGAGTGATTTGTCTTTTGTACTGAATACTGCATGAAGGGCAGTTTCAACACTTTTTCCTTTCATGTACGCATGCTGGTTCTGGGATAAGGTTCCTGTATAAATACATCTAGTAGTTTCTCGAATGTTTTAAGCACAAACGATGTTAGGCCTATTGGTCTAAAATCTTTTGGCGTAGTATGAGTTGGTTTACCGGCTTTGGGTATAAATACAACTTTGACTTCTCGACAAGTGGCATGTATATGTGTGTACATAATACATCGCATGAATAGTTCTTTTAACACTGGTATTAACAGGTGCTTTGCCTTTTGAAGCATTATTGTATTAATACCATCAATGCCTGGTGATTTGTATGAGGAGAAGGAGTCAATTGCCCACTCTATTCATCCATTCCCTTCTCACTAATTACTTTTTCCGGAACTATATTATTGTGGGGATTTTCGTAATTGGCATCTGTGCCCGGTTCGGGCTGCATCTTAACACACCCAGGGAAGTGTGTATTTAGTAGGAGATCTATTGTTTCGGTGCAGGACTCAGTTCATCTGAAACTATTACGGGGCATGATGTTTCCTATGCGCTTTTGAGAATCAGGTTCAGTGTCTCAACCATATTGTCGATATCTTTAGGTGACTCATAATTCAGGCCTTGTTATATGTCCTGTTTTTCCTCTACTTTTGTGACAAAACGATCCCCGTTAGTTTTTCGGAGATTTCTATATGGTTCTTTTAGTTTTATATTATCTCCAATTTCAAATTCAATACTTCTGTGGTCAGAAAAGGAAGGTTCAGTAGATACTTTCCAGCCACTCAAAGAAAAAGAGTTAGAGTTGTTAATAAGGGTTATGTCTAGCACTTCTTTTCTGTTTCTAGTAACGAATGTGGGTTCGTTGCCTATGTTTCCTATAACTAAATTATGTTCTATAATAAATTCAAAAATTGACTCACCTCGTGGGTTGGTGTTTGTACTACCCCATTGTACATGATGCGAGCTAGCATCACATCCGAGGATAAGGTCCCATCTTTCATCTTGAGCTTTTTTGACAAGCTCCTTCGTCATTTCGTTGGGGGGATCATCCGTCCCATGTGGCATGTAAGTTGATGCGAAGACAATTGGATAGCCATTCTGTCGTTCTCATTTTACAGCGGTCTGGTCAATATTGCTGTGGGTGGATAAAAGAAATAGGTTAACCTGACATTAAGCTACAATGCAAGTTCAAACTGTACATTCATTGTTCTGTGGAAAGGCATACGTTACGAGATCTTTCGATCTAAGCCCTCGTCTTTGACCTCGAACTACCTAAGGTTCTTGCACCAGAGCTAGATCAATATTGCCGCTTGTCATTGCATGTATTAGGTTGGCGCTAGCGGCTTTGCTGTGATGAAGATTAATTTGGCGTATCTTCATGCCGGCTAGTCGTTTCACCGCTTTTGTTCTTGTACACTATCACAAATGGTCTTATCTTGCATCAAGTGATGCCGACGCGTATTTTGTAGCCACATTTGCGCAGTAGTGGCATGGATTTGTGACTGAGTCTCACCACAATCTCCATGCCTTTATCGTTGTGTGGCTCCATTTCCTCCACCTGCCAGTCCTTACTTAAAAGTTCCGGGTTTAGGTTTTGGATGTTGAAATGCACACTTTCTTTCTACAGATAAGGGACGGGAAGGAATAGACGACCCTTAGGTTTAGCGAATTCCAGAAGTTCTTTCCTATCGCAAAGACGCAGGTTGGCTTTTGGCCATGGTGCTTCCGTGTTAGCGATGAACTTCTTCAACCATTTGAGGGTTTCCGCGTCCTCACATTCCATCACTTTGAATCTTTTCAGAGATGTAAGCTGTCCAAAGTGCGGGATATGCCCAGCCACTTTGTACGAGTCATTCATACCATCGAGGATTCTGACTTCAATTAATCTCCATTGGTCATCTGTCAGCCACCGTTCTGGATTACCAAAGTCAACAACTGCAACCCGGTGACTGGCTCTGACCACATTGGATACAGTTCTCTGTTTTTTGCTTTGTTTGGGTAGAGGAGAGAATGTGTCGTCATGCCTACCTCTTTTTACACAAACCGCAACTGGCTTCGGTCCCGTGTTTACTTCACCGGCGGCATTTGTTGATACCAAAGGAGAGGGTTGAGCTTTGTCATTCCCTCTCCCTCCAAGCTTCCTTGCGGGTTCCCTACTACAGGACGTTACATTATCTAGGGTTTCTCTAGCTCTAGCTAACGATATTTGTTGTCTTTCCGTTAAGAAGCTGGGTTCTATACCCTTAAGGCTTTGGAGCGTTCTTCTGGCGTTACGTACTCTATTCAGGCCGTACTTCAGCGATGCTGTTTGAATGTCAGCCTGAACAGTACCGCCTGCTTTAGTTTCCCTCTGCAAGGAGAGTACTATTCAGACACTGCCTATAGTCTCGTCCCCGTTTTCCCGTGTGTCTACTTTTGGGACCTGTTGAACTCGTCGTAGGTCCCGACGGGCTTGTGCCTGTCACAGTTCCAGATTTGTTTAACAGTTCCCTATAACCGCCTACACTAGCCAGACAAGCCGATGAACCCGTCCCGACGGGCTTATGGCTGTCACAGACTTTGATGAATCCACCAACTTCTCCACACTGCCTAACTTTTTCCCTTCATTTGCAGAGGCAGACGGGTACCTGTATGATCCCGACGGGCTTGGGCCTGTCACAGAACTAGGTGCTCCCATCTTTCTCTCAGATGTTGTTGCTGGCTTCGAGTGCACTGGTACCACTTTCAGTCCCGACGGGCCTAAACCTGTCACAGATTTGGGTGGGCCAATTACACTCTTTAAGTTCGGGTATACGTTAGGTGCTACCTCCGACAGGTGAACAACAGGTTGATCAGTTTGTGGGGGTAACACCTTTGAGTATTCCTGAATTTTATCTAGGTTCATGTGAGCTTCGGGTGTGTTCGTCCGTAGTCCCGACGGGCTTAAGCCTGTCACAGACTCGTATGACTCCACATTTCCGCTCTTGCTTGTGACTACCATTGAATTAGTGTTGCCCGAAGGATCACGACTCCGTAGGTAGGCACGAGCAGCTTGAAGCCTAAGTTGTTCCCTATCAATAAGACTCTCCCACTTTTTCCCTTCCAAAGCCCTAATCGTCTTCCTGTAGCTCTTAATTCTGCTTCGGTTAGAGGCTAATGACGATGTTGAAATGGACGAGCCAGCAAGGGAGACAGTGTCATTGTCACCTAGGAATAAATTTCCTAGATCCATGACACTCTCTCCAATGCTGCCGTCGGAAATAGCCTTAAAGGCTGAAGAAGATTCGAGAGGGAAGCTCTCCTCTTCTTCTGTCATGTTGTCGTTGATTGAATCGGCTTCCGTTCAGAACTTCGTGTCCGATTCTTACACGTCGTCCTCTTTTGTTTTTGTTTCGTTTTTTTGTTTGTTGTTCATTTTTGTTCACCCCCTGTACACAGATAAGGTCAGGTTACTCTTCGATTTGATCCAGTTTCGAAGAGGTACCGTTAGAATACAGCCGATATACCCCTTGGCTGCAAACCATCCAATAGGCACGGTGATGTAACACCCTGGATTAAGGGGTGGGCATTTCTTGGTTCATTACTCATCAAAATCACTGTAGATCTAGGTTTCCCCAGATTCACAGATCAGATGAATCTTTGAAACTTAAGCCTTCGCACCACAACAAGGTGACGACCCTTTCGAGGGGACAGCGTATGATAAGCTCATTGAATTCCGATCTTGACAACATTGTCCAGTAAAGAATCAATAACCGCTTTTAATTTAATGCTTCAAACTAGGGCTCTCGATTTCAGACGTGTATTTAACTACACGTGTATTCGTGTAATGTGTACACGTATATCCACAAAATGACGTGTAAATAAAAATACAAGTGTAATTAAGAAAACGGAGCTTATTTTTTATAACTGACCGGAGTATCATGTATTTCATCTATATTTGACCCTTGGCGACATCAAATAAAAGTTTTTGTTTTTGTTATAATAGTGTGTATAGAACGAAAATCAATTTCATTTGTATTTTTTTCTTGTGTTGTCTCCTCTACTTGAGATATAAGTTGCAAAATTTTTAATAAACTTTTACCGAAATTCTAAGTAAATAATCACTATACCCCAATTTCTTGCATTTTGGTATGGAAAATTTCAACTGATCGATAACATGTGATAAAAATGTGCACAAGGCTTTTAAAAGTTCCTTGATTATTTTTGGCGGGAGGTGTTAAACAAGATCCGAATATTTCCCACACTACCATACCCTAACATACTTAAGACCTACTATATAAATATTATTGTGAAGAGTTTTTTTTTGTTTGTTCTAATTAAAATTTAAATATTTAATGATTTTGAAATAAAAAGTTTTTCTTTTTCTTTTATCATAACCCTCCTATTATAACGACATAAGAGAAGCCAGTTACTTAACATATCATAACAAAGTAATTACACAGCACAATTGAGTTTTTGATTTTCACATCGGAATATCAGTAGCCCTAGAGTTTTATGTGTACAAATTTTCAATCTGGAACGATATAAAGAAAAAATGCCCATAGGGGGCGTTGCAGTCGGTTGCAGTCCGTCAATTTTCAAATCGCAATATCAGTAGCCCTAGAGGAAAATACGCATTGAATTCTAATGCTCTACTTCAATTAGGGAAAAAGTTAGTAAAAACTGCATATAGGGGGCGCTCAAGTGGGTAAATTTTTATACTTCATGTTCCGTAATCAAAGAGAAGCACACACACCAAATTTTAAGTCCCTATCTCAATTACGAGCGAAGTTGTTAATACTATCTACTTTAAAATTTCAACTAATTTCTCGTATTTGTGATAGCATTTTGTTGGGCTAACGACTTCGTTTATTTTACTGGAGTTTGCTTATGACATACACACATCAAACACTATTATAAAGATAGCAGTGAATTAATTATCGCAAATTTTAATGCTAAACAACTTTTCAAATGAGGCTTTTTGTATGGGAGTTTTGTACCTTTGATGAAAAAATTGATTTAAACATATGTTGATTTGTTTTTAGGTCATTTATTATTGTATTTAATCTTCATTATTACATTAACTACATTACTACATAAACATATTTGGTTAAGCGACGCTGAACTAGCTAACCGAGAGGAATCGCCACTGAATCGCAAGTAATTACACGTGCATTTCTAAATACACGTGTATTTCTAAATACATGGTGTAAATATAAATACGAGTGTTTATACACGAATAATTTAATTACACATGTAACAAGTGTACACGAATTCACGTGTAATACGGGGCTCTAATCTTGCCTTTTGTCGGTAAAGCGTAACATACCCCTAATGCCATTATCTATGAGTGGCACTTGTATAGAGGAAACCAAAAAACTTTCCAATCTCGGTAACCACATTTTGAGGAATGAACACATATTAACGTCACCAAAAACGCTGTGAAATGCTTAGGTTTCTTGCGACGACGCAAGAAATTTTTTTTCCCAATGATCTGGCTGTTGTTTTTAAGGCGTATGTTCGTCCAAAACTAGATTACATTTCTCATGTTTGGGCAAGAGCACCTATAACTTATTTGAATCTCCTTGATAGAATCCAGAAAAGAGCCTTAAAAATGATGGAAGATGAGACTATAACGGAAACATTTGTGTCACTCAATTCACCCTTGAGCCCAACTTCGGACGTACTGTTAAGTACAGGGATTCCTTTTTTTGGTCGCACTACACGAATGTGGAATGCTTTACCCGGCTCTGTTTCCTCCCCCATTTCAATCTTCAAACATTCAAAACCAATGTGTATCGGTATCTCCTTTTAAACCCTATCCAAATTTCCTAAACGCTCGTGCTGTGTTAATCATATAATCGGTATTCATAATCCCTTGTGTGCGGGCAAAATAAAAAAAAACCTACTTTTTGTGTGCAGTATGATAGATAGATTCTCACCCGCAACCTGTTTCAAAATATTAAAGCTTAAAATGTGCAGCAAAAAAACATTTATATTAACCCTATAGAAACCCACCCTTTTGCTTATAACTTTTTGTAAATCATATTTTTGATCTGATACACTGAACCAAAAATACTAGCATAGCATGCGTTACGGTTTTTGTAATTCTAAATGAAAACATTTGTCGTTAGTATGTTTCTCTTGGCAAACACATAATGCTGGTTGTTTCTATGTGATAACACGTTTATTGGTAGAAATTGAAAATATCATTTAAATATATTAGTATTTTAAAAAACCACAAACCACAAAATATTCATCATAAAGTCATAATTTGGTAAGCACATCATTTCACGTCCTAAACCGTTACGATTATTATAAATATTACCTTTCTTCAAAATTGTTTGCCACAAAAGATATTCACGATATCCTTTAAGGAAAAAGATTGTACAATGAAAACAACACCATGGAAATCAGCCAGTAAGGATCTATTAAAAGACTTACTGCAAACAATATTGTCAATCATGCTCTCAATGATAATACATTGGAATCAAAGAATTCAAAGATATTGAATTGGATGTAAAATAATAACCTAAAGATATGTCACTCAGCTTCAAATGATAAAAATTATTGAATACTTCATAACACTGTTATCTCAAATGATTTTAATGGTCATACTATCATGCAAATAAACGACTTTAAAAATATAGTATATAATGTTTGAAATTATGCCCAGTAAACTTCTACGTACCTTTTATTCATTCACTACTGTTGATGAAAGCATTTGCTTCCAAATATTTCACAATTTTACTTCAAACGATAATATAAAATATATTATCAGATAGTACCTGCTATATGTATATCGATCAAATCTTTAAGAACCAATGCTTTGTCTGTTTGGGTGGAACTGTGTCAGAAATAGCGAATATATTTTGGAGTTTGAGATTATTGCAATATGTTCTTACAGATAAGTATAAAACTAATAGCTAAAAACTTAAGGGTTTTAATTTAGGTAAATTGTGTATTTCTGTTAAAAGAGATTAATCGTGAAATCGCCATGAATTTCAATAATACGGTAGACAACATTGTCTTTAGTTATAAATTCATTTTATACTTTAAAAAATTGAAGTAGGTACATATGTACTTAAAATATCCTAAAATAATATGAATTCGAAATACCAAATGAATGTTTATTAACCTGAGTTTCAATTAAGTATATTATCAATTTGCCGTAAAGCATTAATCTTTAAAATGTTACAGCTTTAAAAAAAAAACTAAGAAAAGTACTAATCTGTAAATGGTTTACTAACCCAAGTTGTACGAATTATAACAACAAAATATTTTAACACAGTCGCAATTCCTTTTAAGTAAAGTAAGTAACTTATTCACTAAAATAAAAACTTTCCCACTTTATTTTTCACCAAAACTTAGACTTCCACTTTAGTTTTCGCAAAAACTTTGATTAATATATATCTGCACAATGTATTGTGTTCAATGTTAGAGAAAAATAAGTTTTAATAGTATAGATGCCGCTGCAATTGAGTTGGAGAAAAATATTCGTCTGTTAATACTTGGTCGTACTGCTATGGGCAGAATCAAAGATGAATTCAAGTACTTTGCTGTGTTAGTTTCACCAAATACCAATTTTTTCGAGTTGCGGAAGTGCAAATATGGTGTCGTTTTTTAGCGAAACTGTGGACATTTGTCGAGAAATATAGTTTTCAGGACCTAGTTTGACATTTCCTCTATCTTACAGCATGTAAACCGTGTAAGTCGGTTCAGTGATTGCTGAAATACAGACGGATTAAGATTCTAGCTTAAAAATTATTAATTTTTTTATTTTTAAATTAACCTTTCCGGTTCGGATTTCCAGTTAATTTAACTGGTTTTGGTGCTTGTCCCTGATAAGCATATTTTTCTTTAAACCATTAGAAATGCCATCTCTACATAATCATTTTCAAAACTAAAAATGAGTTAAAAGTGAACTTAGCCGTTTTTGTTTTGCTGCGTAATCTTTCACCGGTTTTAAAGATCATTTCGATGCTTGCCTCTACGCTCTACTTATCTATAATCAGTATCCAAAAACATTGAACCAAAAAGCTTTTACCAACAATAACGAACGAACAATAATGAACCAAAAACATAGAAACAAAAAGATTCCCCAACAATAGCGAACCGACTTGCTCTTGTTATAGAGAGGATTTGAGGCAAATGATATATTCGTTCACGGGAAACAAAATTAGCTGAAACATTTATTTATGAAATCTTTGAGTACGAATGCTTTGTCTGTTTTTGTGGAACTATGTTTCAGTTGAAGTAGATTAATCTTGGAACTTACGATTATTGAGATAAATAAATTCAAGCAAATACAAAATTATTTGAACAACTCGTTCATGGCAAACAAAATTAGCTTTGATATGTATCAGTAAAATCTTTAATGACAAACGCTTTGTCTGTTTTGGTGAAACTATTATATGTTTCAGCTGAAGCGAGTTTATTTAGGAGATCTCATAATGAATGAGCTTACAATCATTGAGATAAATAATTGCAAGCAAATACTTTACTATTTGAGACAAACGATATACTCGTCCAATTGAAACAAAATTAGCTGCTTTATACCGATGAAATCTTTATTGATAAACGCATTTTCAGTTTTGGTGGAACTGTGTTTCAGATAAAGAGGATATATTTTGGAGCTGAAGATCATTAAGATTATGTACTTATTTGATAAATATAAAACTATTTGAGACAAACGATGTGTTCATTCATGGCAAACACAATTTGCTGCAACCTTTATCGATAAACCTTTTGAGAACGAACGCTTTGTCTATTTTAAATCAACTATGTTTTAATACATTTACACATCAATACTTCTGGTTACAAATAAATAACACTGCTATTTCTTAAGATTTAAACCCATAAACATAAAAAGAATAAAAACTTGGTCCTTTTTTCGCTTGGGACAAACGTTTTTCTGCTTGCAAAAACGATTTTGTTTTTTGGGTGTATAAAAACTAAGAAAACGAAATTAATTTTTGAATGTGTTTGAACAACAACAACAACTTAAAGGCGCTACCACCAATTTTTAAACGAATTTTATTTACTCGTTTACGAATATTATTATTCGTTTCTTTCAATCTTTGGCTGGAGATATAGCTATTTCAAGGATTGCCAATTCCTTTCATCAGTCTCCTTTTAGTGGTATTGAGCTTTAATCCAATTTTATTATGAAAAACTTTTTCACATGCACCTCGTGAGATTTGAACCCACGCCTTCAGATTTACTCAGTCTTCGAAGTCGTATGCACTACGCATTCCACCGCTTATGACCACTGACGACACAGGTCGAGATGTTATGTTTGTTTGTTTTTTCAAACGTATTTGGAGCTTCAACATTTTTCTACCACATTGGTGGTAGCGCCTTTAAGTTGTTGTTGTTGTTCAAACACATTCAATGAAAATTAACAGAATGGTCAGTAATAAAAACTGACATTCTAGTACAAATAGTACAATATAACAACAATAATTACTTAAATAGTCTGGTATGTTACCTATCTTCCAACTTCTCCCCCTTTGATATATGCTACGAATTGTAGTCTATCAAATTAAGGTTAGGAGAAAATGGAGGCGGAACAAAACAACATACATAGAAACATAGAAACATAGAACATAGAAAATAGGAGGGCGCGAACGTTCAGCCAAGGCCTCGGCTCAGGCAAAAATACAGAGGCAGCTGGATAGCTCCTCCAACGACGATGACGACAACGAAAACAACGACAAGAACGTAGAAGGCGACGATGAAGCGGAGGTGGATGAAAGGCACGTCAAAGAGGCTGACGGAGCGATCGCCACCGTCAATCCAAATGATAAGGACGCCAGTCTAACCGGCGAAGAAAACGCCGCTGACGATAATGCGGATGACATCTCTTACATGTCTGTGGAAGGAGAAGGACATTACGTCAGTGGCGAGGTAGTTGAGCTGTCCGACGAAGAAGAGGACAAGCAAATCGAGGCTTTAACAGAGCAGATCTCTTCGCTCATAGAGCTTGTTGAAGCGCTCAAGAAGAAGCAGGAGGCAAGACGGGAGAAGGAGCGCATAGTTGCTCTTGAGCAGCGCACCCGCCAACAAGCGCTCCAAGAGCAAGCTTCGCAACAACAGCAGCCTCCTCAGGAACAAAAACCACTCCCAGACCAGCAGCAGCCGAAGAAGCAGCAGTCAAAAAAACAGCCACAGAAACAGCTTCAAAAGCCACAACAACCGTCTCAGCAACCACAGCATCAGCCTCAGCAACAGCAAGCAAAACAAAAACAACAACAACAACAACCACAACAGCAACGACAACAGACACAGAAGCAGCAACAGCAGCAGCAACAACAGCAACAGCAACAACCGCAACAGCAACAACCGCAGCAGTCACAACAGCAGCAGACTCAACAGCAGCCGATGCAACAGCAGCAGAGACAACAGCAGCAGTCACAACAACAGCAACAACAGCAACAGCCACAAGCAAAGAAAGGTAAGGTGCCACCTATTAATACTTATAAAATGCATTTAAAAGACACAATTGAAATATGTAGGTCGGTCATAGGCAACAATTTCATAATTAAGCGGCTTAACTCAGACAGGCATTCCATTCAGTGCTCATCTTTAGAGCACTACAAAAAAGTGAAAGACCTTCTGTCTCAAACTAGAACAGAATATTATAGTTTCACCCCGAAGGAAGACAAGCTTCAAACAGTCCTCCTGAAGGGTATCGAATCCTCTACGGATCCGCAGGCGCTCTTAGCTGAGCTCCGTCAAGTGGCGAGCGACGATCTCGAGTTTATCGGGGTTAGACCGTTCACCACAGTCAAAGCCAGACGGGAGAAACGGAATTTACCATTTTTCCTAGTTCAACTCTCGCATCAAAGCAAATTGAGTGGTCTAAGGAATATAACAGTCCTGGATTACCAAGTTGTACGATGGGAAAAACTAAATAAGCAGAAAGACATGCTTCAATGCATGAACTGCCAAGGGTTCGGACACGTTGCAGTAAACTGTGGTATGGACCCAGTCTGTGTTAAATGTGGAGATACCCACAAAACAGTGGAGTGTAAACTCGGGCAAGATAGGGTCACAGATATGACCCAGTTAAAATGTGCGCTCTGCCGAGGCTCCGGGCACCCCGCAAACTATCGGGGATGTCCGAAGTTTCAGGGGATAAGGCAAAACAAAGCCGAAAAGAAAACAGTTGAGGTGAGACGCCCTGAAGTACGCCAGAAAACAACTTCCGTCAATCCCGCAATTTCTTACGCCCAAATCGCGTCTGGAAGGGGAAACACGGTACAGCCTCAACCACAGGTAGCCAAACAGGTCCAAGTGCCTACGGCTCCTGTGCCAGAGGCAGATCTGATGCAGGTGTTGCTGACCATTCATGGTCAGTTAACCGACGTGCAAAAACAGATCAGGGAGCAGGCGGATAGGGTGGATTACCTCTACTCTATTCTGCCGGCAACGCGAAATGGTTAAAGGCGCGCTGCCTGAGCGACCCTTTAAGATCCTAGCTGTGAATGTAAATCCGCTGATTAGAATCGAACGTAGAGCAAATCTCTTTCATTTGCTGCAAGACCAAAGTCCTGATGTGTTTATGGCTAGCGAAACTAAGCTTACCCAGAAACACAAATTGACTAATGATAATTACAATATCGTGCGAAGGGATCGGCCTAACTCCTCTCAAGGGGGTGGGGTCGCAATCTTCATACGAAAGGGCATTAAATTTAAGGTTATATATAATAATGAAGTGCGAAGATTTGGGCAGCTAGAACCCTGCATCATTTGCATTCTACTCCTTCAGGGGAAAAGAATGTACGTGATCGCGGCGTACGCACCCGAAGCACCTCAGCCTGCTAATTTTATCGCAGAACTCGATAAACTTTTCGAATGCTTAAGACTGCACTTGGATGAAAATTATTATCTAATGGCAGGAGATTTGAACGCCAAACATGAAGATTGGGGAAATCAAATTCAAAATCCGAGAGGGTACCATTTATTTAATTGGATGGGTCGTCGCAGTGTTGAGTGTAGGATCGATCTTTTTGCGACAGATAGACCTTCGTTTCCTAGGAGCGGTGGCTTTCTGGATCTTTTACTGCTTGATTCACGACTTGTTATAACTGACGCAACAAATCAACAGACAAGAAACTGTTTACGAACAATCGAATACGACAGCGATCACTGCGGACTTGCCACCGTAATACAGCTTCCGAGCGAACTTGTGGAATTGGATGAGTATGTGCCTGTGCACTCTTACAATTTCAGTAAGACGCGCTGGCCACGCTTCTCCAACGCCTTGGCAAGAGAAATACGTTCCGATGACATCTCTCCACCAAATGACAGAAACCTGACGAACCTCAAGATCGACGGGTTTCTGACTCAAATGGATACGACTATAAAACGAACAATGGACAAAACAATCCCAAAATATAAGGAACAAGACCCTACTGGTTTATACAAGAACGCGACAATCGACGCACTACACCGACAAAAAAGTGGACTGCTGACTAGGTTGAAACTTCTTTATAGACGTTTCACGGACACACGTGATCTGGAGATTAGGACATTGAAGTCGTCGATCAAAAACATTAACGTTCTGATTAGACAAAACTATAGATTATTTATTAATTTATATTAAGATAACAGAATTCGGGCTGTTAATTCTAGCGACCCTAGTATGTTTCCCCAAATAAATAAGATATTTAGAAGAAATGATCAAAACGATCTTCCATGTCTTAAACTCCAGAGGACAACAGATAACGAAGACGTACTAACGATTGCGGGAATTGATCCGGAAGGTGCCGTTTTCGATGACAATTTTTATATGATAGAAGATCCTCAGGAAAAGGTAGAAGCTGTAGGGGCTGCTTTCCAGCAAGTGTATAAGGTGAATGCTAGCATTCGTCCGAATCATGACCTGGAGAACAGAGCCTTGCTGCACAATTTCTATCTTGGAAATAACATAACGCAATGGCGATCTGAGAACACTGGTTTCACCGGGTTCAATGACGAAAATTTGGCAAACGCCACCATCGCCGAGCGAAATGGACCCAGTTCATTGTTAATTTTGAAGGTAGAACTTCAGTTAATTTTCCAAACATTAAAGAAAAAGAAATCTGCGGGGGTCGATGGTATACCCAACATTGTGTTACGACATCTCCCTGAGGAAGCCATAGACATTTATACCACACTGTTCAACAACGCATTGAATAATGCATATTATCCAGTGAGTTGGAAGACAGCAGTGGTCCATCCTCTCCCCAAAAAGGGAAAGGACAGCTCCAATCCGGTAAATCTTCGGTCGACAAGTCTTCTTCCAAGTATCAGTAAGGTATTCGAAAAGATTCTCAATATAGCTCTGTTCAAGTGGACTGAGGACAAGAATATTATTCCAGACAATCAGTTTGGCTTTAAGGCGGGACATGACACTATTCATGCCGCGTCTAAGTTAGTTTCTGATGTTCAATGGAACAAAGCAAAAAATCAATGCACGGGTGCCGTTCTGGTTGATTTAGAGAAGGCTTTTGACACCGTATGGTTAGAGGGTCTTTATCTGAAATTAACTAGATTTGGCATAAGTAAACCACTGTTATATATGCTTCATGACATGCTCAATGGTAGAAAGTTTGTTGTCAAAAGTGGCAATGTAACTTCCACCACAACTTTTGATATTAAAAACGGTCTACAGCAAGGAGCTGTGAACTCGCCGATTCTTTTTAGTATTTACACCAGCGATCTGATAGGTAGTCTCACTCATGCGATTGCGTATGCCGATGACCTTGTAGCGTACAGGACGGGTCCAAAAGTTGAAGTCATCAGAATTCTCTTGCAGCGTGACTTCGACAAGATTCAGCGATATTGTAATGACTGGAAGTTAAAAATTAACTTTCAGAAATCAGAAACTATCCTGTTTAGAACCCCTTTGTCTAGGGCTTCTAGGGATACAAGAAAGAACTGGAGAAATCTAGTGATCGTTGGACCAAGTGGACATTCACTGGCGAGTAAAGATGTAGTAAAGTACCTTGGTATCTGGCTAGATCAGTATCTATATTTCAATCGACATATAGATGCTGCTCTGGCCAGAGCTAGGGGAGCGTTTGCTCTGACAAGACGGTTGTTTTATAGCAGCCGCCTTGAAAACAGAGTGAAGGTGATTTGCTACATGGCCCTCATCCGGCCGATGATTGCCTATGGGTGCCCAGTGTGGTTTAACGTTGCCCCATCTCAAATGGAAAAGATTCGGGTGTTTGAGAGGCAGTGTCTTAGGACCTGTCTTGGATTACACAGAACACCAGAGTCGGAGTACACACATTATTATGCCAACGAGGTCTTATACAACGGGGCCAATATAAACAGGATAGATAACTTTTTAATTAAGCTGATTCGGGGTCACATTGCAAGAGCGATGACCTCAGCCAATGGACTTATTTTCGGGGCTTATTACCCCAATGAAGAATATAGTGAGAGCGTTTGTCTTAACGGTTTCATCCCGCCCGAGACATTCCTCTATTTAGACAGTCGGGGGCTGATACAGGATAGATTGGCGGTTCCGTTAATCTACCACGTCGGCCGTAGAACTGTGGATCGGCGAATCCTGTATGGTCGAGACGTCGGCTCTGGGAACGGAGCAGAGCGTCTGCGGTTCAGTAGAGCTGTGCCCCTTCGGGACAAAAGGGACTGTTATAAGCAAGTTCAAAAATACTGGTGGTTGGGTGACCACCTTGATATTGATGGTTAGTCAAAATTGTTGCCTTGGCCGACCTACGTATTTTTAAGTATTAATAGGTATAATTTATGTAGGACAGTGGTGGCACCAAAAAAATAGAAAACAGATAAACTGCATTTGTTGGTGTGTGTGTGCATTTGGCGGTTAAATATATATATAAATATATATATATATATTTGAAAACGTGTGCGCATATGCATTGGCTGCTGCACCACAAAAAAAAAAAAAAAAAAAAAAAAAAAAAAAAAAAAAAAAAAAAAAATGCTGCTGGTGGCTGTTCTAGTTTTAACACGTTCGCTGCCGCCATAGAAAAAAAAAAATATTACCAGAGTGCCAAAAGAGTTTTTTTGTGTTAACGTGATGTTTATGTGTATAATTGTTAAACTGTGTCTTTCGTTTTAAATTTGTGTTGTTTTTTATGTGTTTTAAGAGCGTGACCACCGGTGGGTCACATGGCCCCTAACACAAACTTACTTTAATGCAGTGCCACGTGACCCACCGGTGGTCACGCTCTTAAAACACATAAAAAACAAAACAAATTTAAAACGAAAGACACAGTTTAACAATTATACACATAAACATCACGTTAACACAAAAAAACTCTTTTGGCACTCTGGTAATATTTTTTTTTCTATGGCGGCAGCTAATTTTATAGTTTTCAATATTTATTTATTTTTATCATATTGTTTCAGATTTTGAATCTTTACAAACATTATGGATAATTCTGGTATAAACCCTAGAGTTTTTTTAGGGAGGAGAGAATCTGAAATGGAAGATGAAGATTTTGAAGCTTCAGATTCGGACGAATATGTTCCATCAGATGCTGGTTCAAGCGATTCAAATTCAAATGTAATGCTAGATGACTCTGATATAGAGTCTGAAGATGAACCTGACCTTCCCTCGACTTCTACAGCAGCATCTTCGAATGAGTGGGCTAGTGTTACAAAAAGTTCACTAAAAGCATTCATTTTTGAGCCGCCAGCCACTCCCGATACATCCCATTCAAATATATCAACATTGAAGCCTATTGATTTTTTTTCATTGATGGTAACCGAAGATATATACCAACTCATTGTGACCCAGACGAATCTCAACGCAAACAAATTTTTAGAAAATAATGTTGTCACCCGAAATTCACGAGCAAAATCCTGGAAGGACACTTGTGTCCCTGAAATCAATAAGTTTTTAGGGCTGGTCATGTACATGGGTATAGTGAAATACCCTTCTATATCATTGTATTGGAGTACCGACAACTTTTACAAGAACTCTTTTCTACCCGAAATAATGTCCCGAAACAGATTTCAATTGTTGTTGAAGTTCATTCATTTTGCCGACAACACAAGCATTGGAACTGATCGGCTAGGCAAAGTAAGCGGCTTGCTCGAAATCCTCGAGCGAAATTTTGTAAATGCTAGAACCCCAGGAGAAGTATTAGCTGTGGACGAATCCATGATTCCCTGGCGAGGAAGATTACAATTTCGTCAATACAATCCGGGAAAATCCCACAAATATGGAGTTAAAATCTACAAGCTTTGTGACCCTAGTGGTAACACGTATACCAGCTCCATATACGCAGGGAAAAACAATTCCGACAACCAAAGAGGAAAACCAACTCCTTCAACTTCTCACAGCACCCAAATAGTGATGATTGCTACGGACAATTTTTATACTTCGGTTTCGCTGGCAAAGTTTTTGATCAATTGTCAAACCCATCTTATTGGAACACTTAGGAAGAACAGAACTGGGAATCCCAAAGAGGTAACTCTAGCTAAGCTCAGAAGAAATGGTATTATTGGACGCGAGTCTTCTGGTATTGTGGTCTCAAAATGGAAAGACAAGAGAGAAGTATTGATGTGGAGTACAAAACATAGACTAGAGGAAGTGTCTACAGGGAAAAGGAATATAAATGGTGAGGAAATAAAAAAGCTCCAAGTGATTACGGAATATAACCATGCCAAGCAAGGAATAGATATTTCTGATCAAATGGCATGCTACTTTACACCACTACGTAAGACATTCCGCTGGTACCACAAAATAGCATTTGAGTATCTTTTGTCAACCGCGGTTGTAAATGCGTTAGCTATTTACAATAACATAATTATAAATTTCTCTCTCCGAAAAATTGTCTGCAGTCATTGTACGAAATTCTCTCAAATTTATTTGCTCCCGTTAATAATTTTTTGTTTCGTTCTCTCCCGGTGAGTGAAACATTTTATGTATAAGTTCTGCCTATGAAGCAAATTGAAGCTACATTGTTTCCCAATTTTCATCTACAATTACATACTTACTGCAACATTTCTGAGTGCCTACGCAATATAATACATTAAGCTGCTAATAAACGATCTTCAACGCTGGCCTGTACTTCAGATGTCAACTGAATAGCAAACTTCTACATTCAACGTCAACAATAATCCTATTTGCTTTCAGTCTGTTCTGCCAAGCAATTCCACTTTTGGTACTACACCTCAAACCCTTCTGGGAATTTTTTTTTTCTGTTTATTTACATATACTTGTCACCACCAACGAAAATCTCACCATGCTTCGAGGATTCGATAAATCTAAAAATCTTGTGTTTAGCTTAAGGAATACGCACGAACCATTTTGTATATCTTTGCAATGAATGTAAATACATATCCCTATCCCATGTTCTTCTGGCGGTAAAATATGTCAGTGAATCCACATACTCAATAATCGCCGATAATAATCGTTTTCATAAAAATGTGCTCTCTCAATTTCATCACTTTGACGATTTTTCCAAGAGTATCGAAACTTTTTTTTAAACTTTTCTATCGAGACATTCGGCAATAGGTTTTTATCAAACTTATCATCCTTCGAAAAGCGTCTTTCGTCTATAGCGCAGGAATTAAAGTCGCGAGCTGATCACACTCACTGCCAGTTTGTCTATATTAACACCGTAATACGTTCAACGCTCGAATCCGTGTTAAATTCATATCCTATCGACAACATATTGGATCATGTAAAAACTATTCGCTCCAATCACGATAGCAATCTACAAAGTATTTCTAATTCCATGTCATCCGCATCCGTTCATCTTAAATCAATTCTTCATGAGATGGATAATAAAATAAATGACATCAGTGACGAACTTTCGGCAACTCGCATTTCGTATAACGATATTATAGATGAAATAAAACGAACTCGTGCAAAATCGGTCAAATTCCTATTAACTTTCAACCAATCAAGCCCAATTATAATATGTCAATTCATGCAGAAATTATTGAATCGAACCTAACACCACCACCCTCTATTTCTCATGCTCCGTTTTCTGTCGACGATCTTGAATCAGTTTTCTCTCACCGCATAGAATGCTCTGAATCGTCTGTGCCTACTATCTAACGTCTAGGCACAACTTGGACTCTCAACGAATGGAAGAATAGGCTGAACAAATTAAAATGCCTAAATGAATTCGATCCTTACTATATTACTAATGCTCCCAACAACTCTGATGTCTTTTGGATCCGTAAACTTTTTCTAATTTCAACCTAGATTTAAGTTCAACCTTGGAGAATGTTACATAATTAATAAATCAAGCTTTAAAGTTTTTATCCTATCCAGATTTCAATGGATATTTTGCTCGACTGTTAAACAATTTTTCTGGTTAGGTAAAATGAAAATCTTCAAGTGGGTCAATAAAACTATTCATAAAAATAACAATGTATTAAAGAAAAAAATTGTAACATGTCCTAAGAACATCATATCTAATTTTCATAAACATAGTAATGTATCAAAGAAAGAAGTTGTAACTAGACCTATGTCCAACATATCCAATGCCAATTTCTCCCACCACCATAAAGAAACATTGACTTCGCAACGCGTTTCATTTAATTCTGATTCATCTAGTTCTTTTGCCTCTCTTGAATCGAATGCTTATAAAAGCACTTCTTCTGGGGGACAGTACAGTAACTTTATTCGGTCTAATATCCTAAACCCTGCCTCTTCTTCATCCACTAACAGACCTTCTCCCAGATCCCCATTATTTACTCTCATTCACCTCTTTCAGCAGCCCCACTTTTTTATCCTATGCTCCCTCCAGTCCTCAAACGTACATCTAAATTTGCTGACCATAAGACTACAACTGATGAGATCGATGGTCGATACATAAAGGCTAGGTTACGAGACAACAAACTTTATAATAACGTCCGTCTATATCTCTCGTATAATAAATCGGACTCTGTTTGCGTCAATGGCAAGACAAAACTAATGTCATCGTGTCAATTCAAAACGGTTTGGCTAAAAACAACACCAAAATTTTACTTCCGAAACTCAAAAAAATTGGGCATACAAATATTTACTTTATTTATTTGGGCATTAAATATTGGGTGACAGACACACTGCAAAGAACTTGAATTGATCTTCCAACACTGCCCATAGCAGTGCAACCAAAAATTAAGTGACGAATATTTTTATCCATTCCACGTGCAGCCCCAGTTAAATCATTCATAACCACTTTATGTTCACTTCTGATTGCTGACTTATTTATACACACTTTTTGTTTTTTTTTTGGGATAAACGTGTAAAAATTTACTAAGTAGAGACAACCATCAAAATAAGATTTAGCACATTTTTTGTTTACTTAATATCCGAACCACCATAAACATCGAAAAATAGAGTTTAATGTATGGGGAAATGCTAAGCTGAGACACCACAATAAGTTGTTAAAATTAATCTTATTGGAAATCCAAACCGGATACAAGTAATTTTAACTAACTTAAATCAGGTTAGTAAAACTTTCATTTAGACTTTTCGAAAAGTTTATTTTATTTTAAAGTAAACTATGGTAGCGAAAAGCAAAAAGTGTCTTTTGAGATTTTCAAGTTAAAAAAAAAAACACATCCGGTCACGATTTCTCTCTTTTAACAAGAATAACAAATTTACTTAGGTTAAAACCCCTTAGAATCTTCACCAAGAATAATTTATTTTCTCGTTTTCGACGGGTTTTCAGCTAGTTAAGAAATAAAAAATACTTGTTTTTGTTTGTTCCACTATTAAAAAATATAGTATTGTGGCAACAATGTTATGTTGAACGAAAGAATAAGTTGAAAAGGACAATTCGTTAAGAATTAAGATAGACAGTTTCATTCAGTTTCGATCGAACATTCAAAGCGTTAGGTAGTCCTATTGAAATTTTGTTATAAAGAGAAATAAAGAAACCCTTTTTTTTTGTGAAAGAAAAAATTTAATGACCGACAGTATTTTATTTATTTATTATCAAATGACGCCGACGCGTTTCGTCTATGGTAAGAACATTATCAAGGCACTAATTTATATTTAAACATTTAGTTTTCAAATCAACATAATGCATACATGTGTACATTTAACCAATAAAGAAAAGTTAACAAAGAGTGAGAACATTTTTAGATGAAATTACAGTAAAACTTGAAACTATTTAAACGAAAATTATGTAAGTACATTTACGCAGGTATAAAGATATTAAGTGAAAAATTTTAAATATTGTATATAACATTTTTTTAAATTTAAATATTGTATTTAAGAAATTTCGTTTTTTTTTAATTTAAAAGAGGGCTATTATTACAAAAATCTATTTGACGGCGTAAAATATTTTGGGTTTAATGTTTGTTTATTTCAAAAATCTCGTACTTATCAAGTACGCGTCCGGTAGGTAAACAATGGAGGAATTCTATGTCATCTATACAACAGTCGTGACCAGGATTGTGGAGATGTTGGGAAAGGCCTTAAGAAGGATCTTTCTGATCCTTCTTAGATCTTCGATATTCAATAAAACGAGTCTGTATTGTCCTAGCTGGCGAATGGTTTACAATTTCATAAATTAATTCCAATGCATTATCGAAACTCAGAATAAATAATAAAGCCAAAAATAGTCGATTTATCACTTTCAGGGGATTATGAATACCATTTATATGGTTAACACAGTACGAGCGTTTAAAAAATTTGGATGGAGTTTGAAAGGAGATACCGATGCACATTGGTTTTTAATGCTGGAAGATTTAAATGGAGGGGAAAAACAGAGCCGGGTATAGCATTCCAAAATCGTGTAGTGCGGCTTAAAAAAGAATCTGTATACTTAACTGTACGTCCGAATATGGGCTCAAGGGTGAACTGATGGGCATTCCTTGCAGTACGAGTATTGCGATTCCAAAGGAGGGATGCAACTGGCTATTTTGGCGGAGCACTGTTTATAAAAACAAACATTAAAATAAAGAGAGGCAAGAAAAATTTCGGCGGTGTTCAAGTGATATAAATGTTTACGTTTTAATCGTGTCCCCTATCATTTTTAAGGCTCTTTTCTGAATTCTTTCCAGGAGATTCAAATAAGTTATAAGAGCTCCTGCCCACCAATGAGAATTGTACTCCAGTTTTTGACGAATATACGCCTTAAAGACAACAGCTAGATCATTGGGAGAAAAAAAATTCTAGCATCGTCGTAAGAAACCTAAGCATTTCACAGCGTTTTTGGCGACGTCAAATATGTGTTCATTCCACAAAAGGTTGTTACCAAGATTGGAAAGTTTTTCGATTTCCTCTATACAAGTGCCACTCATAGATAATGGCTTATAGACAACGGCCAGATCATTGGGAGAAAAAATTCTTGCATCGTCATTAGAAACCTAAGAGTTTCGCAGCGTTCTTGGCGACATCAAATGTATGATCACTAGCTGAAAACCCGTCGAAAACGATGTTGGAAATAAACTATTTTTGGTAAAAATTTTAAGGGGTTTTGATTTAAGTAAATTTTTTATTCCTGTTAAAAGAGGGGAATCATGACATCGCCATGAATTCAAATAATACGGTAGACAACATTGTCCATAGTTAGTTTAAAACTATATTTTTTTTATATTAGAAAAAAATGAACTTAAAATATCCTAAAATATCAACTTGCCGTTAAAGCTTTAAAACAAAAATAATATGAATTCGAAATACCAAATAAATGTTTACTAACCTGAGTTTCAATGAAGTTTATTATCAATTTGCAGTAAAGTTTTAATTTTTAAAATGTTACAGCCTTGAAATAAAAAAAACTCAGAAAAGTCCTAATATGTTAATGGTTACGAAACCGAGTTACACGAATTATAACAAAAAAATATTTTAACACAGTCACAATTCCTTCTAAATAAAGTAAGTAAGTTATTCACTAAAATAAAAACTTTTCCACTTTAGTTTTCACCAAAACTTAGATTACCACTTTAGTTTTCACAAAAACTTTGATCAATATATATCTGCACTTTTTATTGTGTTTAATGTTGGAGAATAATAATTCATGTCCATCTTAACTACCAATGTTAAAAAAAGCTTTAAGTTTTCTGTTCGTGAGGTTAGTTTTTACCGGTTCAAAGCTCATTCGATTCTTGTCTCTACTTATCCATTTCCAGAACCCAAAAACGGTTTGGATTTCAGATAGGTTTTAATTGTATAGATGCCGCTGCAATTAAGTCGGAGGAAAATATTTGTTAATACTTGGTCGTACTGCTATGGGCAGAATAAAAAATGAATTCAAGTACTTTGCTGTGTTGGTGTCACCAAATATTTGAAATAATTATTTTATGCCCAATTTTTTCGAGTTGCGGAAGTGCAATTTTGGTGTCGTTTTTTAGCCAAATTGCGGACATTTGTCAGGAAATTAAGTTTTCATGACCTTGAATGACATTTCTTTTATATAACAGAATGTTAACCGTGTAAGTCGGTTCAGTGAGTGCTGAAACACAGTCGGATTAAGATTGAACCTTAAAAATGCTTAACTTCCGCTGATTTTTTTTATTTTAAATTTAACCTTCCGGTTCGGATTTCCAGTAAATTTAATTTATTTTGGTGCCTGTCCCTTGTCCCTGATAAGCATATTTTTCTTTAAACCATAAGCAACGCCATCTGTCTGTAATCATTTTCAAAACTGTAAATAAGTTAAAAGTGAACATAACCATTTTTGTTTGCTGCGTAATTTTTTACCGGTTGGGATCGGTAATTTTAAATCGGTAATTTTAAAGCTTATTTCGATGCTTGCCTCTACGCTCTACTTATCTATGTTCAGTACCAAAAACATTGAACCAAAAAGCTTTTACCAACAATAACGAAACAACAATAATGAACCAAAAACATAGAACCAAAAATTTTTACCCTAACATAACGAACGAACTGGCTTTTATTATAGAGAGGATTCCACAGAACGTGGTTGGTAACAAACATACCGAGCATGGAAAGCTTTTCAGTTTTATCTATACAAGTGCCACTCATAGATAGTGGCATAAAGGGTTTGTTACGCTTTAACGACAAAAGACTACATTGAGTTTAAGAAGCATTAAATTACACGCAGTTGTTAATTCCTCATTGGACAATGAGCTTTAATAAGCTTATCATACGCTGCCGCTCCAGTTCCACAACCGAAGAGCTGGGTTGTGAATCTGGAACGAATATGAAAAGCTGAGGGTGTTGTCGTCAGCGAAACAATTTAGTGGATTAGAAGTTTAAGACAAAAAATCATTAATAAAAATCAAGAAGAGAGTCGGAGACAAAACGGAGCCCTCTGGGCCTCTGGGGTACACAAGCATTTGTATTAAAGATTTCAGACATTGAGACCACCCAGTACTACTTTATTTTTTTTTTTCATATTGAGCATGCACTAAAGGGGTTATGAATACCCTTATAATGATTAAACACAGTGCGAGCAATTAGGAAAGGAGGATAGGATTAGAAAGGAGAAACTTGTATTGAACGGTCCGAAAGGTAATTTCTAATCCAACAAACTAGAGTTTCATCAAAACCGAAAGCATGTATTTTCGAAAATAGAGCTTGTTTCCAAACTCTATCAAATGCTTTTGAAATATCAAGCGCAATAATCTTACTTTCACCGAAACGATGTAAAGATTGGTTCCACTTTTCGGTGAGATAAGCCATCAGATTATCCAGTGGACCTATTGCTATGAAAGCCGTACCTCCGGTCATTAAGAAGCTTTCGTTTTTCGAGATATTTCTTAAGCTGATCAGTTATCAGCGCTTCCATGACCTGCAACAATAAAGGACGATGCCCATTAAATTTTATGAAACTTGTGCAGTGATGCAAGTTTCGTTCTTATATCGTTTCACTTTTGACTAAAAATTTCATTTGCGTTTCGCCGCTGAGCAGGAAGGTTGTATTAATTCGCTTATCCGTTAAGTTTCATAAATATTTCGTTTCCTTATTTGCTAGCCTATCTCTTACCCTCTTATTGAAAATTATTCACTCTGAAAAAGAAATATGTGTGGGTATAGAATAGAATCGCTGTCGCTGTCGCTGTACACTACACAGTTTATAGTTTCAATATTGCTTAGTAGAGTTGTTGACTGGTGGCCGGTATGCGGTGTAGTGGTTGATTTGATAGTGAGAATGTATCAGATACGAAGTACAATTTTGCTTGTCATGGTGAATATATGTATGTGTATTCTGTTGTATAGTGTGAAAAGTGTCAAAGTGGTAATTTACATTCTTACTTAAACAGGCATTATTGCCCAAAAAATTCTAAATTGAGACAGTGACTCTTATAAAAATTTTTTTTAAAAATAATTTAAGTGGATACAAATCTAAATACCAACGACACCTGTGCTCCAGCACAGGTTCTGGAGCACACTGTGCACTCAGTTTCTTACGCATTGTGTGAAAAAACTAGTGAATTTAATGATTCTCAGAGACTTACCAACAATCCAATCAATTTATTACCATTAAAAACAATGAATCAAAATGAAAATAATATATAAGGATATCCTATTGAGTATTCCATTCAAGAAAGCATGGATACGACATGTAATGATAAACAATCTGTCACTGAACAAGCGTGGACTACAGTGATCTCAAGCATGCCGCCAAAAATTATGGCGGGAAAAGAAGATTCAGATTAGATTCAGACAACTTAGATCAACCCAATCATCCTTATCTGTCACATAACAGATTCTTTCCATTATCTGGTTTAGAGCAAACGTCAGTTGAGCTCCCAAGCAACAAAAAAGCAGAGATAAATAAACCGAAAGACACCACACATCAAACAAGCGTTAACAACGGCGAAACCAGCAGCACACCATCAAGCTCTCATTAGAAATGTGTTGTGGTATGGCCTGTCTATGTGCAGTAGTATGTAAAAATTACTCTGGTGTATCTAAGCGTATCTTGCTTGGAAGTATGTATATACCTCCTTCCAGAGGAAGACGTCTCTATGATGAATTCAATAGGCTTTATATGATTATTAAAACTTTAAATGCAGCTATACTAGGTGGAGACTTAAATGCAAGGCACCCGATTTGGGGTGACATTGTAAGTAATGGAAATGGAAACATTGTCCATAACTGGTATTATAGTGCTCTTTTTTTTCTACTAGATCATATCTCTCCTTTCTCTTCCACTTTTCCTCGATCTTCATCTATGCTAGATTATTTTTTAATATCATCCTCTACTATAATGCACACTCAAGAAAGTTGTAAAACATTTGCTTCCTTTTCTAACCACTATGGTTTAGAGATAACACTGGATTATATCAAACACAAAAAGACTAGAATTAATAAAAATGCTTTAAGTTCAAAAGCCCCAAATATGTTCTTTATCAGAAACTTTTCTTAGCAAAAGACATAAAAGACGTTTTTCGGAAACATATCAAACGCTGAGATAGATGAATTTATAAGACATATAAATAAACAGATAGTTTTATGCGTGGAATATAACTGGATAAAAAAAAGCTTTAAGAACATGAAATTTAAGAATATATCTAATTTACAAAAGGCCTTTTGAAAATAAAAATTATTTGGTTGCAAAAATTAAAGAGAATTTACAAAAGACATTATAATATGAATCTTTAATTTAGATCACGATTAAGTAAAATTAAACCTTATCATTACGCTTATTAAGAAATAAATCACATTACAGGAAGAAAAATATTTGGAGCGGATATCGAAAATGATGTCTTAACCATTGATGGACTTGAATTAATAGATCTTGACGGTGCCGTGACATAAGGCCGTGTGTCATAGGGCCATATCTTCGTTTATAGGGCCTTATGACGTTTTCGTAAAGCGACACAAGGCCATATTCGAGCACATGGCCTTATGTCGCTTTCTAGAGCGTCATAAGATTATATGGCCTTATGTCACTTTCGTTTTCTCTGTGAATGTTTTGAATCCAAATAATCAATCGACAAACAACTTTTATTTAGTACGGCAACCAACCGTGAACGAACCCCATACGAACTAACGCCATAATGGTGTAAGTTCACTTTCAAATGCGAATTAAAGCCATAATCCAATTATGGCCTAAATTCAATTTTGAAATAGAACTAAGACCATATGGTGTAATTTCGATTTCAAAAGTAGATTCACATTTGAATGTGAATTAAACTCATATTGGATTTGAGATATTAGCGGGGTTGGTAATAGGTACAAAATCTCTAATTGCAAAAATCAAGGACAAAATGAAAATCTCGAATTTCAGTTCAATACTAACTAAATAACAAATCTAAAAGAAATTTTGCATACACCTAAACACTCAAATTCTATAACAGGCATTTATGCTTATTTGTTGGCTAAGAAAAAAGACCAGGAGCGTAGCGAAAAAAATTAACCAAGGAACGTTTGATTTATGGTGTAAAAATTGAAAATGTACCGCCACACCGCCTAGAGAGAATTAATTTCGGGCGAAGTTTTTTTTTATATGATGACTTCGATTTCAAATGTCACAACACGAGAAAAAAATTTATTTAACGAGTCTTTAATAAGAACTCGTTGCTGCGTTGAGAGGAACTATGGCGTTTGGAAGAGACGTTTTCCGATTCTGTCACTAGAAATGCGGTTTAAACTGAAAAAAGTACAATGCATTATTATTGCAACTGCTATTTTGCACAACATGTGTTGCATCAACGGTGAAAATGAAACTCCGATTTACAAGAAGCTATAGATTTTGTACTTTCAACTCCAAATAATAGGGAAAGAGGAATTGCAAATCATAATAATGTCTAAAGACGCACTTTGATTAGTGGTTATTTTAAAGTTATTTTACTTATGACACCAGCGAATAATTACCATTTTGGATAATTAACTTACCTCAGCTTAATATTTTAATAAATAAATGGGCGTTATCTAAAATTACTTTCAAAAGAGCCTTTATTTTCTTTCAAAGATTAAAAAATCATTCGACTTCTATCTAACTTTTAACATAGAGAACAAAAACTCACAGAACCAGTATTTGAGGTTTACAAATTTTTTATTTGCACCCTTTAATTTGCCTCTACATATTGTTTGCGTTAGTAGATGCAATCAAGAAGACTTTCGATCTCGTCAGTCGTTGTTGCTTCTCTTATTCATGCTGTCTTTTATTTTTATGTACGTAAGGTTTTTTTAGTTTAAATGATATGACATTTATTTGCAAATGACATATTTCGGTAGTGATCCCAAGATTAATATGAATTTTGAATCAAAGTTAACCCATCACTGAAAAATTACTTCATGAGTTAACTCTAAATTAATTTAATCTTGGGGTTACCAAGCTTTGAAAAACTGGGCCTTATAGGATGTTATTTGTTTTTAAAAATCATAAATTTAAAATCCATTGTGAATCAAACCAATTTCAAAAATGTACACTGCCTTGACTGAAAAAAACAAAAAGTTGTTGGTACACATGAACGAACACAAAATGTCTGATCACTAAATATCTGGGACTGAAATGGCAGCACTCAAATACCTAGCAATGAAAAGGTGGCACTGAAATATCCGGCAATGAAACGATGGTGGTGAAGTATCCGGCACTGAAACGTCGGCGGCGAACAGTCATGGTATGGACCCATGAATGAAAGAATACATGTATTCTTTCATTCATGGTATGGAACTGACATTTGGAAGTGGTATGGCGAACCTCGATTTTCCACCACGGTTTTCTTATCTCTCAGATATGTCAAGGGATGATACCGAGTTCTTACCGTTTGTCAAAGAACCAATTTAAATAAAAGACGAACAAGACCGAATTAACTATTATAAATATTTTATTATAAATGACTTCAAGTTTAAATATGTAGATACATTAAACGAAAGATACAATGTTAAATAATAGAGGATATAATACAGCGTACCGCAATTGATCAGAACTCAACGATTACTGACTAACTCCTTTTTATTAAGATCGTGGTACGGTTGCATCTGTTGGTGTTGCCGTTGACAGTGTTGCCGCTGACAGCTCGGCCTCTCCTGACTCTTCATCTTCAATGAATGATCCGTCCACGGATGAAGCGTATTCTCCGTCGTCATCAAAATCGATCTCTGGACTTAGTCAATTACAATTTACAATTTTCTTTATTGAGACTTTAAAAATCAACATTATTTTTTTTTGTATCATAACAATAATTTGTAGCCGACTTTGCCTGGCTATATACATTTTTTAAAGAATATACATAAATTTCTTAATCTATATCAAGTACATAATTATATGTTTAAATTTAACGCATAATATGCCTGCTTGCTCCCGGCATGCTAATCAGGTGTGTGTTTGGGCTTAAAATAATGACTAGAAAACTTTCATTAAGAAGATTAAATGGTGAAAGATAGTAATTTTCATCTAAACTCTCGCGCTTGTTAGAGATCATCAAAGATTTAACGAGCTCATTCGGATGTTCGTTTAAACGTTTAAGTTTTCTTACCGAAAGATTAATAAGGTATGTCATTAGAGGTGTTATTTTGCATTTATTGTAGAGTAATTTATTTGGGTACCATTTTTTGTCTGGTCTTCTATACTTCCCACAACAGAATCTAAGTATTCTCCTCTCAAATTTTCTTTTGCTGTTGTGGGGGAAATAGTGAACCATGCACTGAATCCGTAAGCTAATATGGGACTAATAAGCGTTTTGTACATAAGTAACTTTGTTTTTTCAGGCATTGACCTTGTCTGAAGTATAGGTTTCAAAGTAGCAGTCACAGCTTTGGCTTTCGTTTATATTTTCCTAGCATGTTTATTAAAAAGGAACCTGTTGTGAAAGTTTACACCTAGATATTTCACCTCCGTCCGTAGTGGGTCAGATTGACCATCAATTGTGATACTTAGCATTTTACTTTCTTTGACAGCAAGGCGATGTCCCTTTCCACTTGCATTGCGAAAACAGGTTATGCCACATTTTTCTGCATTTATTGTAAGGCCCCACTTTTTAAAATACCCTGTTACTTCCGGAAGTATTTCCTTAATTTTCTTAAGTGCCTTTTCGGGTCTAGTGTCGCTAGCTAATATTAATCATACATGATTTCACCAAATTCTCGTTCGTTAGTCGATTCTCTTCCGTAAGGAAAGTCGAAAAGAAATATTATAAAAAGGATGGTTCCAAGAATGGATCCCTGCGGGATACCTGACTGGACTGGGAAAGATTCTGAGTTCTCAGATTGAATAACTACTGAAGAGGAACGATCTTGCAGATAATCATAAAGGAGCCGAATAAGCCATGCTGGAAAGTTCAATTTTGTTAGTTTGAAAATTAGTCCTTTGTGCCATAGAGTGTCGAATGCTTTCTTTAGGTCAATATCCAACGCAATTGTGCACTTTTTGTTTCTTAAGTTATGGGTAATTTCGTTGCACAACAAAAGTATCGCATGTTCAGTGGAGTGCTCTTTTCTGAACCCAAATTGGGTAGGTGGAACTATACTTGAGTCTTCACATATAGTATTGATATTCGCAGCTAATATCTTTTCAAACAACTTTCCAATATTTGAAAGCAGAGATATAGGGCGAAATTCTTTAATTGCTTTTGAGGATTTATTTTTTGCAATTGGCTAAAGTTTAGCTTTTTTCCAAATTTTGGAAAAGTACCCGTTGTTTATACATTATTTAAATAATGACGACAATATATAATCAAGCGAATGACAACATTTTTTTAATATGAAATTAGATATTTCGTCTATGCAAGACGAACGCTTATTATTAAGGTTAATCCGGAAATCAAGTACTTTTTCAGGAGTGGTAAAAGGAGCAGAATTTGGGTTAACCGAAGGTTGGGATGGCGAGAACGTTGTAATGGGTATCATATTCTGATCGGCGCAAAACTCAGAAACAGTGGAAAGCACTTCGGAAGTTAAATTGCTGTCGAAAGAAGGTATTTTTTCAGAGTAGACAGATGAAAAATACTCTTTGAATTTTTGGAGCTTTGTTTCATTATCCATTAGCTCAACGCCATTGTAAATTAGTGTGTCTTTAGATATGTCTACATTGAAAAGTTTTCTACCTGTTACTTTATCGATCTGCTTAAAAGCATGGGGCGAGGGCTTTATTTTCTCTAATCTTGACCTAAATAAAGTATTTATATCTAAATTAATTCTCTCTTTAATAATTTTGCTAATTAAATTTATTCTCAACTACAGCTCTCGGTACTCATCATTAATTCTGTTCAGATGTCTGTGATAAATTCTTTTCAGTTTCTTTAACCAGTTAGAGCGTATTTTAATAAGTTTTATTGTAAGAGACGAAATATTGCTGTACTTAAATTGCTTAGGTTGACATATTACCGAATTAGAATCGACGCTTGTTGTCAAAGCCAAATTTAGGCTGCACACAAATGTATCTATCTCGCGTTTTGATAGATTTCTATTTGGTGAAATGTTTATTTGAGAAAGATTGTTTTTGAGGTCTAGCCTAAAAGCGTTCCAATCAGTGCTTTCAAAACTTCTATATGTTACAGGCGGTGACAACAAAGGTTCGAAGTTACCGATTTGTACGTTTGTGGAAATTCCATAATGGTTGGATATCGTAGGGAATGTTGAGCACAAGATATTGTTAGCTGTATTATTTAATGACGTTGAAACCAAAAAAAAAATCTAGAACGGAGCCAGAACTCGGAAAAGTGGGGCTGTTGGGTGAAATAAGATCCAGGTTTAAAAAAGGACCGTTGAAAAACCAGTTATAGACCTTTAGTCCATTTCCGTTTTGGAGGTGGTCTCCCCAGTGTTGGTGACGAGCATTAAAGTCCCCCCCAAAAATTGTCGCGTCGTAAGTATTAGCTAGAGCATAAAATCTATCTAGTTCTCTTGGCAAGTCTCGGCCTGCATTACAAGGAATATAAATGCTTCCTAAAAGTATCCGCAGGAGTCCACCTTGCGAATTTTTGAAAATTATAGAGGCTAAGCATATAGAGAAAATATCACTATGGAACGAAATTGGAATATATTTCAATTTATCAGCGAGTATAACTGCCGTTCCTCGTCCGGCGTTGTTTCGTATTATATTAAAACCTTCAAATGTAGTTTTATGTCTTGCGTTAAGTCTAGTTTCAGAAATAAAACATATAAGTGGTTTTTTACTTTTTAGTATTCTTAAGAGTTCAAATCTTCTATCATGCGAAATAATGAAATTGAAATTCATCGATATTATGTTTAAGTTTGTTGTAGCCATTATATTACTATTGAAGCTACAAACTCTAAGTATGTAAACATTTTTTCCTCTTGCGACTGAAGTTGTTGATACTTCGGCCAGAATTGCTTTATCTTTACTAAAAGATCCCTAAACGGGATATTAAATACATTTTGCGACTCATTAAGAAAGTCGTTTAAATTACCTGTTTGTTCGGGTTCATTATTTATCTGTTTGGGAACTTTTGAGTATCTTCGATTGGAAGAATCTTTTGCAATTTCAGCAAACGAGATTTGTGGCCTTATGAGTTGATTTACTGTCTCATGTACGTCTCTAACATAAGAAAGTTTACTGACCTTAGCAGTGTTGGACACTGCCTCTTTCCGCTCTCTGTATCTTAGATATGAGGGACAGCTTATGTCACTAGCTGCATGACCTGCAGTGTTGCAGTTGATGCATTTTGGTTCTGGAGCTACCTGGTTTGCTTCTTTAAGTGCTTTATGAGGCGTACTTGCTCGAATTTAAACGGCACCAGAAAACTTTTATAGCAGAGTTCGCCTTAAACTTTAAACTGAAAATAATATTCAAAAAATTGAAAAAAAAATGTTTTATATGATGACTCCGATTTCAAACGTCACAACACGAGAAGAAAATTTATTTAACGAGTCTTTAATAAGAACTCGTTGCTGCGTTGAGAGGAACTATGGCGTTTGGAAGAGACGTTTTCCGATTCTGTCACTAGAAATGCGGTTTAAACTGAAAAAAGTACAATGCATTATTATTGCAACTGCTATTTTGCACAACATATGTTGCATCAACGGTGAAAAAGAAACTCCGATTTACAAGAAGCTATAGATTTTGTACTTTCAACTCCAAATAATAGGGAAAGAGGAATTGCAAATCATAATAATGTCTAAAGACGCACTTTGATTAGTGGTTATTTTAAAGTTATTTTACTTATGACACCAGCGAATAATTACCATTTTGGATAATTAACTTACCTCAGCTTAATATTTTAATAAATAAATGGGCGTTATCTAAAATTACTTTCAAAAGAGCCTTTATTTTTTTTCAAAGATTGAAAAATCATTCGACTTCTATCTAACTTTTAACATAGAGAACAAAAATTCACAGAACCAGTATTTGAGGTTTACAAAATTTTTATTTGCACCCTTCAATTTGCCTCTACATATTGCTTGCGTTAGTAGATGCAATCAAGAAAAAAATCGATCTCGTCAGTCGTTGTTGCTTCTCTTATTCATGCTGTCTTTTATTTTTATGTACGTAAGGTTTTTTTAGTTTAAATGATATGACATTTATTTGCAAATGGCTTAAAGAAGCAAGCTGTTGGGCAGAAAGACCCTATGGTCATGGACAAATTTTAAAACTGTGGCCGATAGATCTTCGCTCAGTCCATATTGACTACCAATACCCTTGTCTTGACTTTGATAAAAGTTTCAATGTGCTTTTTCCTACCAGAGACGAATGGAAAAACGATACGGTGACAAATGAATATGACACCACAATTTTCACTGACGGCTCAAAGATGGTTGACGGAGTTGGGGCGGGTGTTTACTCCGACAAACTTAAAATTAGTCAATCGTTCCGCCTGCCCGACGCTGCCAGCATATTTCAAGCTGAAGTGCTTGCTATTAAGGAAGCCTGTAGGATACTCAAACAAAAAACAATATCTAACCATAATATTCACAATGTAGCCATTTGTATAGATAGCCAAGCTGCAATTAAGGCAATTAACAGCTGCCTGGTGTCTTCAAAGATAGTTCATCAATGCAGAGCAGAGCTCTCAGGTTTCAGTGATAGTATAAAAATTTCTCTCGTATGGGTCCCAGGCCATAGCGACATCCAAGGCAAAGAGCGAGCAGATGATCTTGCTAGGCAAGGATCAGCCCTTCTCGTCTCTCAGGCGGAATCAGTAGATCTTCCACTGGGCTTCGTGAAGGGCAGAATATATGACCATTTCCTTCCAGAATCAACAAAGAGGTGGCAAGGTTTGGCAACCTGTAAAATAACTAGAAAGATATGGCCAACCTATGACAAAAACAGATCGAATGATTTAATAAAACGAAACAGAATAGACACGGCCAGGGTCGTTGCAATCGTCACTGGCCATTGGCCAATAGGCGAACACGCAGCTAAACTGCGCATACCTTTTAACAGCTACTGCCGTAGTTGTAGAAATCCGCTGGAGAAGGAAACTATTGAGCATTTCCTCTGCCACTGTCCGGCCCTGGCTAGATCTCGCCTCCAGGCATTTGGTAGCCTGTTTCTCGACAACCTAAACGTGCTGTCGAACAAAAGGATAAATGATTTTACCGCTTTTCTCAACAGCACCAGTTGGCTCTAACAAACCAAGCAATATCTCTATTTCAACTTTCACCTTGGAAGTTTTTGGAACTTTCGTTTAAGACTGGCTATTCGGACTAGCACTTACTCTATCTTTGGCAATAGCATCAGAGTACTGATTAATACCTGGTAGGTATAAACTGTCTTTGAACGGGCTTAGCCTCATATAGATCTAGTGTAAAGTTATTGGGCAGGCTCTCAGTCCAAATGGAACCACCCAGCACACAGTATGAGCTAGGTTCTTCCCTTGTGACTGCGGGCACAGACCAAAAACTGGTCCCCTTAGCTTTTCAAAGCACTCACTCACTTTCCATTTCAACTTTCACCTTTTAAGTTTCTGGAACTTACCTTTAGGAATAGCTTTTCGGACTAGCACTTACTCTATCTTGCGGCGAAAGCATCAAAACACGGATTTACACCTGGCAGGTGTACCGCCTTTGAACGGGCCTAGCCTCATATAGATCTGGTGTAAAGTTAATTGGTCGTCTCTCAGTCCAAATGGAACCACCCGGCACACAGTTTGAGCCAGGTTCTTCCCTTGTGACTGCGGGCACAGACCAAAAACTAGTCCCCTCAGCTTAACAGTCACTACCACTATATCACAAAAATTAGGTCAAACGAGTTATGGTATCAAAACGGCGCTTTTCCGCGCTAATTGGCTTTCTTCGGAACAGTTGTTCTGCGAAACCGCCATTTTACCTACCTACCTATTTGCAAATGACATATTATTTCGGTAGTGATCCCAAGATTAATATGAATTTTGAATCAAAGTTAACCCACCACTGAAAAATTACTTCATGAGTTAACTATAAATTAATTAAATCTTGGGGTTAACAAGCTCTGAAAAACTGGGCCTAATAGGATGTTATTTGTTTTAAAAAATCATAAATTTAAAATCTATTGTGAATCAAACCAATTTCAAAATGTACACTGCCTTGACTGAAAAAAACAAAAAGTTGTTGGTACGAATGAACGAACACAAAATGTCTGATCACTAAATATCTGGGACTGAAATGGCAGCACTCAAATACCTAGCAATGAAAAGGTGGCACTGAAATATCCGGCAATGAAACGATGGTGGTGAAGTATCAGGCACTGGAACGTCGGCGGCGAACAGTCATGGTATGGACCCATAATTGAGAGAATACATGTATTCTTTCATTCATGGTATGGAACTGACATTTGGAAGAGGTATGGTGAACCTCGTTTTTCCACCACGGTTTTCTTATCTCTCAGATGGTGAAGTTAATAGATAAACCAAGGGAGTAATGTAGGTTTACACGACACGTGAGAACGCTACAATAACTTAAATAAGACGGCTTTTAGATAAAGCAACTCCTGCGTGCAACTCGTTAGTTTCTTACTCGCTGATTCGAGTTTGACGGAGGGAAACGTTTGTGGTAGCCGGGGAAGACGGAGTCGCTCGGGTAGTTCGTGTTGCACACATTAGCATTACAAGTAAAGTGGCATTCAGTTGCAAAGTCTAAAAGTAGCGTTGCGACTGGATGCAACACAAAAGATAGTCGCAAAGCAGAAGTTGCTAAATCTAAAAGCAGTCTAACAAAACGAATTAACTAATAAAATATGCACCGGCATCGGGCAAGATAATTTTGTTTGCTGTTGGTAAGTGTCAAAATACAGAAACAAGATAAGAGACCAACAACAACTAAAAAAAAGGAAATCGATTGAAATCAATTCAATGCTAATAAAAAACACAAGATATGGGTTAATGAATATTTGAAAGTACCACGTCAGGTCGTGCGTACTTCCTCGAATCAGTAAACTTTTATAGCAGAGTTCGCCTTAAACTTTAAACTGAAAATAATATTCAAAAAATTACAAGAATTGGAATTTTAATGTTTATTTCCGGGAAAACCTTTCTATGTGCAGGAATAAAACCAGGATCTTTTCGTTCAACAATAAAAATGTGTTTCATTTATATCATGGCAAAAGGCCAATTTTCAAAACGTAAAAGATAAAAAGAAATTTCGATGAATTAAATTTAATTACAATTGTGTTACAAGGACACAAATTGAAAAAGACTTTGCGTATAATTTCCGAACAGACAACGGATAATTACAAAGTTCGTTAGTTCCGCAATATCGGCATAAAAGTAAAACGAAGCGAAGACCTAAAAGATCATTTTTTTCTGCCAATATAGGCCACAGAAAAATAACAGAACGAAATCCAACCAAAAATTAAATTTACCAAAAATAGGTACTTATTTCTAATCCTTTCTCCTGAAGTTCTTACGCTCACCTGAGACTCCTCTACAAAAACTAAAAGATTTCCTTTTAAAATTATGGATCAAATCTGCCAACATTTTCCAAAAACTAATTCTCGCTGGAACTGCAACAATTATCACTATCACAAAAATAAATATGGAAATAATTCCAGGAAAATGATAGTTAAAATCACAATAGTTTCTCGAATTTTAATTTTCAAACTTTTCTCAATCTTCTTCCAAGAAGTGCCATAATTGCGGATTTCTCTCATCCATTTTTCGTCTCTTTCGAACCTGCTGTATTGTAGTTTTTGGCTACGCTTTATTCGCACGACCCCGCTCATTGGCTGAAGCCTGCCTTTTGATTCTCTTAGATACGACTCCAAATATCCCAAGACCCTGGTGATAATTCGATATGATCTGCACTGGTATGCATTACGACAGGATACGAAGAGAGCAAGTCAGGTGGAGAGTACTATAGCTTTGGCGCCGAAAATTGATAACGGATTTTTGTAGAAGGAACAAATACAAGTATTTTTTACTACGATAGGGGAACGTCTATCTCCCCCCGTTTGGGCGGGAGGGGCAATGAATGAAAAAACAAATCATTAAAAAATAACGGTTATACCTACATTTAGATATTATAGGGCATATTCATAGTTGTTTTTAAACTACAGTTTTGCCTAGACTGGGCTAAAGCAATGTAATTTAGATGGGATGAGTTTTTGTTAAAAACAGCTTAGACAGTGTCTATGAATTGTTTTATTAGCCAGTTTTAAAATCAAGTGAAATCTATCCATAGTTTCTGAAAAACAAAAATACTTTCAACTCAAAACTGATGAAAAAAAAACATAAACCAAATGTTTAAAGTGTAATTTTTAAAGCTTTGAGATCTTACATTACCTTTTTTTTTCTTAGAAATTGTTGCTCATATTAATTTTCAATCAGACACCAAAAACAAAATGATTTTATTTTTCCTAGATTTCGAGAAAAATAAAAATTACCAATTACTATTACTATTTTAATTCAATATTTTTTTTTTTGCTTGAGTATTTTAAGTGGTCTTATTTTGATAGTAAAAATAGAAAAGTCAAATACAAGCATTTTTAACCAAGAGAGGGGGCCTGTATCCTCCGTTTGGGCGGGAGGGGCAATTTAAATTAAAAATTTACTAAAAATTGAAAACAAAAGTTATTAAAAAATAACGGTAATACCTACAATTCAGTATTATGTCTTTTTTGAAAGTCAATACTTTGTTTTATTAGCCCGTTATCAAATCAAGTGAAATATATCCATAGTTTTTGAAAAAAACTACTTTCAAACGCAACATTTGGGAAAAAAACATAAAATAAATGTTTAAAGTGTAATTTTTCAAAACATTAAAATTTTTTTTTTTTTTTAATTTAAAAGAAACTTTGCATTTATACCCGAACTCGCCCTCACCCCAAATCCTATCACAGGCTCAGGCAGATGGGTTGCAGGGGGGCAGCATGCCCCCTCCAAACATACCTCACTGTTGATACGCCGTAAGGCTGGGTGTTGGGAAAGTATGATAATTTAGAGTCAATTTGTGTAAGAATTAATCCATATTCTATGTTTACTATCAAATTAAGCCCACGTAAAATACTCAAGCAATTAATTAATATTTAATTAAAATTACCATAACTAATTTTTAATTTTCTCATAAACTAGAAGACATAAATCATTTTGTTTTCAGTTTCTAATTAAAAATTAATATAAGCAACAATTTTTAAGAAAACAAATTTAATATAATATTGTTACGAATGTCAGATGTTGCGACAAATCGTTGAAATAAATTAAGTCGTCGAATTTATGAGGAATAAACATGTGGTTTAGGGCATTGATGGTGAAATAAAAAGTAATGCTGAATTTTGACGTATTACCACGAGGAGGAGAAAATAACGAAGAAAGAGAAGTGATGGCGAATTGGAATTAAAGTTGGAGACTTTGGAATGTCATTAAAAGAAGTGCGTTCGACAAAAAATCTCTCTTATCTTTTCTTTGGACACGTAAGGTGGTACCTCTGGGGAACCGGAGCTCTCATTAAATAAAATTAACCAATTTTACAATTAAAACCAATTGCGTTTCTCGGTTTCTTTCCCAAAATTCTTTTGTTTAGCAAATAGCTGCGGAAGAATTTCGTTAAGTTTTGAAAAAATTCACTTTAAAAATTTTGTTTATGTTTTTTTCCCAAATTGAAAATAGTTTTTTTCAAAAACTACTTAATCTTACCTGCCATTCAAATAACTAATAAGAAGAGTGAAGAGTGCAAACCAGCCAAGACATAACAATTTGCGGTACTAAGAAGCTATGGTACTGCGTGATGAGGAATTAAATCCACTCAACGACAACGAATAAATCCCTTTCTACATTGCCCCGGGGTCAGTCCACTACCCTGGTTAACCCTCCCCCCGCAAACACGACAATGACAACCGGATCTGAACGACCCGCGAGAACACCATCATTATATAATATAAATTTTTCAAGTTATTCCAATGAAATTTTAAATTAACATAACAAAAATAATAAACAATAATAGACTAGATTATCCCCTTCTGTGACAACATTCTAATAAGATCATAAGATATTTTTTACGATAACTTGGTGCTAGGCAAATTGTAATATATATATATATATATATACATATATATATATAGTTAAATAAACTTAAGCGTTAAATCGTTAAATTCGATATGATTAAAAGAACGAGTATAGTTTGATTGTTATTTCAAAACTTTTTTACTGTACGAATGCATAACTGGCCTTTTAGCTACCATGATCGCAAGTAAAAACTGTTAAGTGACCGTTTGTATACCGTTGGTATCTATAGTTTGAGAGCTTTTTTCGAAATATTTTTTTCCGGTGAAAAATATCACAGTTGGAAATAAATCACTCATATATGTTTTTATCAATTGATCGAAATTTTCTCAAAAAAATGCAGTTTAAAAAAAAGCTTAACAGACTATATTATTGTCTTATTGTACTATTCATACTAGATACTAGAATGTCAGTTTTATTTCTTGACCATTCTTTATTTTGTCAATTTCATTGAGTTTTTTAACAACAACAGCAACTTAAGGGTGCTACCACCAATTGTTTACGAATTTTTTTATTTATTTTTATTTTGGCTGGAGATATAGGTATTTCAAGAATTGCCAAGTCCCATCATCAGTGATGTCCTCCCTATTAGTGATGCTGAGATTTAATCCAATTTAATTATGAAAAACTTTTTACATGCACATTATGAGATTTAAACCCACGCATTATCAGATTTGCTTGGTCTTCGAAGTCGTATGCACTACGCGTTCCACCGCTTATGACCGCTGACTTCACAGCTCGAGATGTGATGTTTGTTTATCAAACGCATTTGGATCATCAGCATTTTTCTTAGCGCCTTTGAGTATGCTGTTTTGTTCCGCCTCCATTTTCTCCTAACCTTATTTGATAGACTACAATTTGTAGCACATATCAAAGGGGGAGAGGTAGGAAGATTGGTACGACCATACTATTTTTTAAGTTATTATTGTTGTTATATGGTACTATTTGTACTAGAATGTCAGTTTTTATTACTGACCATTCTGTTAATTTTCATTGAATGTGTTTGAACAACAACAACAACTTAAAGGCGCTACCACCAATTTTAAACGAATTTTATTTACTCGTTTACGAATATTATTATTCGTTTCTTTCTATCTTTGGTTGGAGATATAGCTATTTCAAGGATTGCCAATTCCTTTCATCAGTCTCCTTTTTAGTGGTATTGAGCTTTAATCCAATTTTATTATGAAAAACTTTTTCACATGCACCTCGTGAGATTCGAACCCACGCCTTCAGATTTACTCAGTCTTCGAAGTCGTATGCACTACGCATTCCACCGCTTATGACCACTGATGACACAGGTCGAGATGTTATGTTTGTTTGTTTTTTTCAAACGCATTTGGAGCTTCAACATTTTTCTAAGCGCCTCTAAGTATGTTGTTTTGTTCCGCCCCCATTTTCTCCTAACCTTATTTGATAGACTACAATTTGTAGCACATATCAAAGGGGGAGAGGTAGGAAGATTGGTACGACCATACTATTTAAGTTATTATTGTTGTTATATGGTACTATTTGTACTAGAATGTCAGTTTTTATTACTGACCATTCTGTTAATTTTCATTGAATGTGTTTGAACGACAACAACAACTTAAAGGCGCTACCACCAATTTTAAACGAATTTTATTTACTCGTTTACGAATATTATTATTCGTTTCTTTCTATCTTTGGCTGGAGATATAGCTATTTCAAGGATTGCCAATTCCTTTCATCAGTCTCCTTTTTAGTGGTATTGAGCTTTAACCCAATTTTATTATGAAAAACTTTTTCACATGCACCTCGTGAGATTCGAACCCACGCCTTCAGATTTACTCAGTCTTCGAAGTCGTATGCACTACGCATTCCACCGCTTATGACCACTGACGACACAGGTCGAGATGTTATGTTTGTTTGTTTTTTTCAAACGCATTTGGAGCTTCAACATTTTTCTAAGCGCCTCTAAGTATGTTGTTTTGTTCCGCCTCCATTTTCTCCTAACCTTATTTGATAGACTACAATTTATAGCACATATCAAAGGGGGAGAGGTAGGAAGATTGGTACGACCATACTATTTAAGTTATTATTGTTGTTATATTGTACTATTTGTACTAGAATGTCAGTTTTTATTACTGACCATTCTGCTAATTTTCATTGAATGTGTTTGAACAACAACAACAACTTAAAGGCGCTACCACCAATTTTAAACGAATTTTTTTTTTTTGCTTTCTTCTAATTACAATTCGTGTTGTCTGTTTCAATATAAGTAAACTGCGGCTATAATGTATTGCCTGCTTTGTCTGTTTCCTTGTAGGTGTGCTACAATGTCTGCCTCATGGCTTATAACTATAGTGATACTACTCTTGCTCATGACAGAGAGATTTAAACAGTTGCTTGTGATGTTTTGTCACCATAATAAAATAAATAAAGATAGACCTACAATAGTATGTACAAGAGACAGAAAATATATACCTTAAACTAGTCTTAACAATAAAAATGTGTACAATACCAATACAACACTATAAAAGGAATTAATATAAAACAATTATTAACTTTGATTTTAGAGCGAGAGCTCCATATTTTTCTTTTGAGCTAAATACATAGAAAGTATGTATGACAATTATGTTTAATACGATACGATTTAACACGTTTTTTTTTTTTTTTTTTTTTAGTATATTAGATAATACAGAGTATTATTATTTTTTTTTTTAATGAACATGTCTTTACGAAATTTCAGGCAATATGTATTTAAATTAAATTAAAGAATGTTTAATTGCACAGTTTCAGATAAAATTATATCACTATGTATGTGAATTGATTGGATGAACTTCATTAGGTTGAAATCTTCGTTGCTTTGATTGGCTGTTCCGTTAATGACACACCAGTATTTAATGAAAGAAATGGTCTGATACTCGTTTTTGCTTAAAGATGAATACTGCTTTGTAACAGTACGATTGCTGAGTCCGGTTAAGAGCTGGTACTGTTAGGTTTCTAGCGGTGAAAAGAACTGGGCAGGAAGACCTGCCGTCGTGGTCCTTGCCCTTTACTTGGAGCGCTGCAGAGCATTTCTCCCGAAGTGCTACTTCCAGTCTCCTTTACTGCTGCTTTGTAACAGCTCGATTGCTGGGTGGGCAGGCCACCCGGATAGGTGCTAGTACATCAACTAGCGGTTAATAATAACTGGACGGGAAGACTTCGTCCAAGATTTAGCATTTTACTTAGAGCGCTGAGATCATCCCTCCCCAAGATGGTCCTCCTGTCTCCAAAATTCTGCTTTGTAGCAGACAGATTGCTGGGCGACAAGCCGCCCTGTTTATTTAAAGTTACTTTTACTTTTTATTACTTTGATGGTGGCGCAAAGGCAGCGCCACCGTGTGTACCCTACAAGGGTTACAACCGAACTCCTGTTGAAATTCGATCAAAAATAGATTCAAAGTCAAATGAATCTTCAAAGTCAAATGAATCTATCCACTCGACATCCACAATCCACATACAACGAAGTATGTGAAGTAAAGTAAATGTAATGAATATGATGGCTTTGAGTGCATGAGAAATGTTCACGTTTTTTCTTATCTTTCATTTATTTTAGTAGAGGATAGTAGACAAAACAATACGTTATGTAGATCAATGTAGGTAATCTGTCATGAAAATATAACAATATCTAAGTATTAAGTAATTTCTGCCTTTGTTGCATTCTGTAAGCAATGTAGACACTGTCTAAAATATCTTATTGACGCACCGTCACTGCGAACCTGAGCAATCCGACATTATGGGCGCACTATAAAATTTGCTTGTATTCGTATGCTTTCCACCTGTTATGGTTAAGCCTTTAGGATAGGCGCCCACCTGATACTATTAGTCATAAAACAGTTTCGTTTCCAAAATGATTCAAATGGTCTCTTATGAGCGTTCGCTTACATACAGAAACTACCCATTTATCATTTCGATAAACTTCCCAGTTTGTGTTTTGACACAAACTTAACGATCACCCGAAACCAGATTTTTATTTTGTGTTACACAGAATCGTATCTAACTGCGCCGACAACAAACAAAATCGTTGAATAATTTTCTTGAAGTGCGAAAGAGAAAAAAAAAATTGTATTTCATGTATTCTGTTTGCAAGAAAATCTTACTGAAGAGGGCAGTCATACATTTCCATTTCATTGGTTTTCTCTTTTATCACTCAATTCCAGAAATTTAAATGTTGCAAAATATTTGTAACCTATGTGATTAAGCTTGCCAGCGCTCAAATTAAACCAAACAGTTTTTGGTGTCTTGTATCTATTAGTGCATCTCAAGTGTATGCTTCTAGAAGTGGGACGAGTTAAGAAGTATACTTTTGACGACGCACTTGTTAAAGACGATATTATTTTATATCGTCTGTTAGACCAAGGTGCATAAACCTGGGCCAACCGAAGTATGAAAGGTGAAAAACGGTTCTTGGTACCGCTTCACTACGCGAAGTCTATTAAAGAGTGCACACGGTTCTTGGTACCGCTGCAATGTCGAAGATAACGATGTTATATTAATGCTCCTTACCGCTGGTGGGGGAAGCACTAATTAATGGGAAGACGAGACAGTCGATTGCTAGTGAATGACAATATTTTATTAACTTACAATACTATTTATACTACATACATTTTTGCTTACTTGACTACAAGGTACAATAAGTTATTTTGCTTAATAAGTAATAAATCGTTAATATGAATATCCATTGCACCTTCCACAAGTAATAATTATGCTTACCCAGCAGATACCTTGGAAGTTACTGAATTAGAATGGAAAACACATGCAGAGAAGCTACATGCAAAATAAATAAAACACAAAGTGAAGCTGCCTATTGTTGATGAAAATAAATAAAAATAATATATGTATGATGAAGTTATGAACAGCACTCTCTCACACAAAATAAACTTTTGTTTTCCAATATAAAGTGAGCCTTTCTAAAATTTCTGTTTTGTTAAGCAAATAAATAGGTATAAATATTTTCTGATATGGTTTTAATTGCATAAGGGGAACCTATAGTAGGTATTTATATCTAAAGAAAAGAATAGAATCATTCAATGAAGAAAATTAATAGAGTGTGATTAGGGCAAAGCTACTTCTTTTGCTTGCACGTCCTATACCCTGTTACAATGGCGACCACGCCAATAGATTAAAAATGATCTTTGTATTTTAAGGAGAAATGAAACCAAGTTTTATTTCTCCTTAACACACAAAAATTATTTTTAATGTGGCTCTATTGGCGTGGTCTTTACTGTAACAGGGTATAGGACGTGCAAGCAAAAGAAGTAGCTTTGCCCTTATCACACTCTATTAATTTTCTTCATTTAATGAATCTTTTCTTTTCTTTCCTTAGCAAATAATAGGGTGAATCTAATATTGTTATACTATTGCATTTATATTGAAAAGCAAAGTACAAAAAAAAATATTTTTGTGTTTGTTTTTTTATTAGTTGGCCATAGAATTGCGCATGTGGGTACTCATCGGTCAATTGGTGATTAAACTATTTAGAACCGATTAGATTTCATGTGGGCGCCTAGCCACAAGTTTTATAATGAAACTGATTCATTGTTTGATTTATAATTGTCTTAAAACTGATTTCTATGTCCGAAAGCTATATTCGCTTTTCTGGGCAGTATGCAATATTGATCTGTATTTAGTTTTTGAATAAGTTTCCATTGAAGAGCCTGTTTCACAGCGATCAGTTTGCATTTTTCCTACAACAAGTAAGAACACCTAGAGTCTAGGCTCCAGGTCAAGGGAATCTTTAAGTAGTACCACCCAAGTTCATTGCTTTTATAAAAAAAAAACATATTAGAATATCAGTAATAAATAATAGTTTTTATTGCAATTATTATTTTCAGGCAGATGATATATTCTTAGACGATATTTTACAATACGATTCGAGTGCTTTACATGATTCATTGAAATTTGATAGCAATTATTCGTCTGATCTTTCAATTAAACAAGAATCACAGTCGTTAACAGATGCCGAAATGTATGCACTGGCTAAGGATCGCCAGAAAAAAGACAATCATAACATGAGTAAGTTCAAAAATATTTTTTTTCTTAAAACAAAAATGTACATTTCTTTTTTAATACAACAAATATTCATGTGCAATCTAAATAATAATTTCATATTGTTTCGCTTATGTCAAAAGTTGAACGCCGTCGCCGCTTCAACATAAATGATCGAATAAAGGAGCTTGGAACACTTTTACCAAAAACAAACGATCCTTATTATGAAGTTGTAAGTGATATACGGCCAAACAAGGGTACAATACTTAAATCATCAGTTGACTACATAAAATGTCTTAAACACGAAGTAAACCGTCTAAAACAAAACGAATACCGTCAAAGACAAATGGAAGTTCAAAACAGGCGCTTAATTAATAGAATTAAGGTATGATTACAATTAAGATTCCAAATAAGAATTAATCTTGCAATGTCAATGGTGTGAGAATTTCCTGGACATTCACTGCACTATTAAAATAGTATAGAGATAAAGGTTAAGTGGTTAGCTTTGCATTCTTTACTTTAATTTTATTTACAATAAACAAAACCACGATTATACAATTTGATATCGTTACATATTATAATTTTTTGATAATTTCATAAAGCTTCCATTTTAAATAATAAAAATAAGTTCTAATAATTCCTATTTAATACACTTTCCGAACTTAAAATAATGTTTCAGTTGTAACATATGTAAGTCGAATCAAATCACTGAAATGTTAAATGTGCGGTTACAAAACCATTTAAATATTTTTTTTGTTAAATATGTATATCTGTAATTCCTGTTTAATTCAATTTCAGGAACTTGAATTACAAGCAAAATCACATGGTCTACCTCTATCGGAATTCAACCTAACATCGGTTTCAGCTCCAACACCTATTTTGTATCTGAAATGCTCAAGTCCAACATCCCATAAACAACATGCAAATTCCCAAATAACAGATATTACAGACAAGGTAAGGAACACAGAATAAAAATAAGTAGAGGATCGTCTTAGGAAACTCCTCTTATATTTGTTTACTTCCTTGTACTCAATACTTGTACCCTCGCTCCGTGCCTTTCCGTGTAGAGTGGTCGAAAGGGGGCGGACACGTAGGCGCAAAAGTTGACCACCTGTGATAAGGAAACACCTATTTTATTTATTTATTTTTTTCAACCACTGCAGATTAAGCTGACTAAGACTTTGAGGAAGTACAGGAAAATACATTTTACAGATTTTAAAATTAAGTTACATCAGTTTGATTCTATTGAAAATAAAAGATTAGAAACAATAATATCCAATAGATATTGCGGTTATTGCTCATAGCAAAATGTATAATTTTTACGTGTCACATTTTTATAAAACCCTTATAACGAAAGATGGTTAAAAAAATATGAATATTAATAGGAGACTCTGCTAGTATGCTCTACACGTATTTTGATATCTGTACTTCTCGAAGTTAATATTTCTGTACTCTTCTGACAATTCTCCAAATTGAAGTGATGAATTTTTGATGATATTTTTACTTTAAACATCCAAAATTACTATTTCCCAATCCTTATCAATACTAACCCCAAGCTTATCGTGAAAAGAAGCTATAAAACTGTTAAACGTTTCAAAAAACTTAAATAGTATTCATAAAATAAACTTATTTCTTTTAGGTTTTGTTTTAATTATTTTATTTTTGTTTTCTATATGCTTTTTGATTAAGCAAGACTTAATAAATGACAGTCAGTGGAAAAAACATAGCTTCAAGCAATATGGCTAATCATTTTATTTTAAGACATGACTTAACGCCGTCTGCCCGAGTTTAACAAAATTTATAAATTATTGTATGGATTAGATATGTTAAAAAGATTCATTAATTATAGCTCTTCTATATTTTGTTACTTTTTGACAATAGTTGTACAAATTATTCCAGTCAGCGCCGTTTAAAATCATCTTCATTTCTGGTTCTTCCAATGCTGGTTTTACAAAAAATTTGAATCCTGAATTCATTCAAAACAGGACATCTTTCCAGGAAGTGATAAATGTTTTCCCTTTCACGCAGATTACATATAGTACAGATTGTAGGAAAATACCTGTACCTACATCCATAGGTATACAACAACAGTATACATACATCTAAAATAATTTGTTATTTTTTTTTATAAACGAAAGAACGCATAACACCTTGTATTCTCCTATCAATACTCCTATATAACCAACTCTAGCAATAACTTCAACCATCACCTTGAAATCAAATCAATTCAAAATATTTGCATTGAGTTAACAAATTTTTTTTTTCGTTTAAAATCAGAAAAATATACACGTAAATAAAACAATATTTCGAACTTCAACATCATTTTTTTAATGAAAACACATACAGTAAAGACCATATAGTAACAAATTATAAGTTGGCACAATTTGACAAAGTCATAAAAGTCATCAATATAGGGCTTTATATTCACCTTCTTGAGCTGATGTCATGTATGGTTACACTATAGTTCAGTAATTTTGTGCTACACGCCCATGCAACTCCAAGAGAGAATAATTTTTAACCCCTCTAACAAAACTCAAAATAGAGTGAAATGTCATTAGAACAAGTCACAGAGGAGCTAACAGAGATGGTAATCCTGTCATTTTATTTGACGTTACCTACAAGCTTCGACATCAGCTGATCTCAGCTTAGGTGAAGAAGTGTGCGTGAGAACAAAGGAAAACTGCACACCTCTCACCTAAGCTGAGTGGTGCATTAATTTGCCCGACTTTTTCAAAATCATCAGCTTTTTGGGTCTGTTCGCAAACTCGTTTATTTTTTGGTTAGGCTGTTCCTACACCAGTAACTCATTACTTCACTAGTTGCGTTTTTGTTTGTTTGTTTCGGTATACAAAGAAATTTGGGGTAAGAAATGTACCTCCATGGAAATATTAGTACCTAATATTTAGTAGGTTGAATCATATACAACAAAAATACTAAAAGCAAAACTTAAGAATGTAGTACACGGAATGTAAAAAACCACATGCGAATGTGTCTCTGACGTCCCGTATCAATGGTGTATTTGTGTTACTAGCGCAACATTTAGCGATGTTGGTGCTATTATATATGGTGCTTACGTATGGCTAGTATACGGCATGTAGTCAAATGTTTCACTGCACACTATTTGACATTTAAATGTGGTTTCCTAGTACACGATATGCAAACATTCATGCAGCGCTATCATTTTTGAAACATTATTTTTGGTGTTGTGTTCAAGTTCAATATAAATTATACAAGAATATACAAGAAATAATTGAAATAATTTGTTTAAACTGCCAATTACAAGAAGAAACATTCCAAACTGAAAATAAATTAAATTTCATTACAACTCTTAATATTAAGAAATTATCAAACAGTTATTCGCACAAAAAGCCAATATTAATTTTGTTTAGATTATATTTAGACACAACTTTATTTTTCATTAACAAAATACATTACAAACAAATTTTTAAAGCATTTTAAAGGATCCGTCTCCCGAACCCAAAAATATATGAAAAAAACTAATATTCATTGAAAAAACACGAAATAAAAATATATTTCCAATAAATATATATATATGTAAGTTACGATTTTGCTTCTATTACGAGAATGGCATGCTCAAATAGAGTACCAGCTGAAAATACAAGTGTGATCATAGCTTAGCGTGCATTTATGAACATATCCTTATTCGGGAGAATTCTACCTCATTTCATGAACGAAATCCACCACAGCTCATGAGTTTAAGGGGAAACGTGAAACTTAAAAAAAAATCATGAACTGATTGCCGTGTTACATATTGGAATTTTATTTAATAAAACAATCTGTAATATTTACAACACGTTTAAATACATTCAGAAACATTAATTAAAATAAATCTGATGCCGCAAATACTGGTTAAATCAATATGCATTTTATATTTATACTTCTAGAGTTTTTAAACAAGATTAAAACTTTTTGGGTCTGTTCATAAACTTGTTTATTTGTTAATTAGGCTGTTTCTACACTGGTGACTCATAAGTTAACGTTAGGCTTATAATGAGAAATACTATATTTGTGTTTGCATTTTCGTTTGTTTGTTTGTTTCGATGTAAAAGAAAAGAAGGTAACGAATTCCCTTCAATTGAACTATCAGTTCAAAACCTACTTGCAAAAGAAAAACGAAAAACAGTTCTTTTTTGGCACCATTGAAATCGAAATTAGTCCCTTTCATATTATTTGATGCAAAATATGGAAGTGAATCGATGACAATAATAACATAGAAAATTTTTTCCGTTTTTTACTGTTTCAAACACATCAGTAAACATTTTACTTAAGCAATTTGAATCCAGAAAATAAGTTTAAAAGGTATAGGTACAGTCTCTTTTTACTACTGATGCTATAAACGCGCAAATGTAAAAAAAAATTATTTTTCATTGTTTTTATAATTTAAAGATTGTTTTTGCTAATAACTATAAGCATTGGCGCAAAATTATAGTAGATTTAACTCGAAACTAAAAGCAATTTAATGTGAAACTTGGTTAAAAATACGTTTTTCCGTATTATAAACGGCATAAAGTATACATTTTCTTAATGACGTTGTCTAACTTTAAAAACAGCAAACCTTAGCATTATATTTTTAATGCAGCACAATAAAATTTGTGATAGATTGACAGCTCACTCTCTTGAAATCGCTTTTGTGGAATGTAACTACGCACAAATACTGCATAAATTCATCAAGAACCCCTTTCAGTTGAATAAATAACTGGAAGTTTATTCTTGAGTAAAAGTTAGACAACTGTTCTAAAATTGAAATAATGTTAAGTGGTTTGACGTTAATTCCTTAAATATAGGTTGACTATAATTTTGCGCCATTGAGTTTATAACATAGAGAAATCATGTGGAAGTTTCAAACTTTGCTCGTAGGATGTCGTTACTATCGACTTGTTTTTTTTTTACTCTAGTAGCAATTATTCTTGAGTTAAAAGGCAAGAAATATAAAGAAAAACAAATACAAATGTATACAGAAAAAATTTGTTCGGTTGGGGTTGAGGGATGTTCGTTACATGGAATTATTGCAATAATAATTACTCGATATGATCATTAAGCGACATCTACTACGGTGAGTTTGAAACCATCTTGATTTCTCTATGTTTATAAACTCAATGCTATAACCTAGCTATAATCCGGGAATGCGCAAAGCTGTATCTGATCTTGCACTTCTGTCATGTCTTAAAAAGCTTAGATACGTAAATAAAGTACAAGGATATCTGATATTGAAAAATTAAATAAAAAATGAAAAAACACGAAATAAAAATACAAGTTGCTGTTTTGCTTCTATTACGAGATATGCGGGCTAAAATAGTACCAGCTGAAAATACAAGTGTGATCTTAGCTTAGCGTACATTTATGAACACACCCTTATTCGGAAGAATCCTACCTCTATTCATGATCGAAATCCACCACAGCTCATGATTTTAAGGGGAAACGTAAAATAATCATGAACTATAATGTTGCGTACTGCGTATTAAAAAACAATCTGTAATATTTGGAAGACATTTAAAAAACATCCAGAAACATTTAGAAAAATAAAAATAATACAGCAAATATGGATAAATCAATATGCATTCTATATTTTAAACAAGATTCTTGACACCTGCATTTAATGTTTTAAATTCTTCTTTTCGAGTGGCATCAAGCGAAGCGATTCCTTTTGATTTCTGAGGAAAATCATTTTGTTGTTTTAAGGGAAATTAATTAATAAAAACAATTCAGACTTGTTTTTAAAAATATTATTTCAAATATTGATAGCATGTATTATTATTATTTTGTTGCTAAATATTACAAAAAGACAAATGAAATTTACTAAAATTAAAGAAAAAATTGAACTGTCAAAACAACAAAATCTACCTCGATTTGTTATTGGTCCACGTCACCAACTTCACACGTATTCATAGACGCGAAATTCAAAAAATCTAAACATTGGGTAGCCGGAGGGACGGACGTAACTACATATTTTTATCTTTATTAGATAATCTTTTTAGAAGGTCAAATAAAACTAGTGTGCGATGCACAGAGGAGCTTACAAAGAGGGTAATCCTGCCATTTAATTTGACGTTATTTTCAAATTTCGATATCAGCTTAGGTGAGAAAGTGTCTGTGAGAAAAAAGGAAAACTGCACACACTCTCACTTAAGCTGAGTGGTTTATTAATTTTCCCACCTTTTTCAAAATCATCAGCTTTTTGGGTCTGTTCACAAACTCGTTTACTTTTTGGTTAGGCTGTTCCTGCACCGGTAACTCAATACATTGTATATACATTTCTATAGTATTTTCATGCTGAATAATCACCGCCTGGCCATCTTGAGAAACGTGTGATAAACACATTTTTAGGTTCGTGCATTTAATAGTTGTCTATTCTGTAACCCTGACAACAGTCGTAAACATATATTATTTTTGTTTTGTTTACGACTCTTGTCAAGGAAATATGGATTTTAGAGCCAATAAAATACATTATATATTATTAATTTGTTTCGAGGACGACTATTGTTAGGGTAACAGAATAGACACTTAGTAAATGTAAGAACCTCCAAATGTGCAGTTAACAACTTTCTTTAGATGGCGCTGCTCCATGGTTGTACTATAGAAATTTATATACAATGCTCAATACTTCACTAGCTGCGTTTTCGTTGAAAATTGGGCTAAGAAATTGCCCTACATTGAACTATTAGTACCTAATATTTCGAAGGTTGAATCATAGACAACAAAAATACTAAAAGCAAAACTTAAGGATGTTGTTGACGTCAGTTTTATTAAATTCAAATAATTTAAAATTCAAATAATGCTTACAAATTTAAAGCATACTTTTAGGCATTTTGTTCCTTACGTAACGATTATTAAGTTACCATATGTTTTTAATGAAGTTGAGTAATCTGTAAACTCTCTATTTTTGTTATTCACGATTCACCTCTCCGCAAACTAAGTTTGTGTATTCATCACCGTGATAGTCGCTTTGACTAAGCTAAGTTCTTATTTTAATTTCTTTTGTAAGTTAGTTCTTAATTTATATTTGAAGAATAAAGACATTTATTAAATAATAGTTCAAAAGGTAAAAAACTGGTTATTGTGTTTTTTATTTCTATTGGTACTGCAAAGATTTTAAATTACAGCTTATCATTATTTGACCCTGGGATTTATATTGGAATCCCCCCAACATTTTTTTGATCCAATCGAGCCGAATGCTGATTTTTGGACAGCAATTGATTTTGGGAACCCAACTCATATCCCTTTGAGTTATTTTTTTGGACAAAATTGAATTGATGCGAATCTTGATCATTGGAATCTTTTGGACTTTTGAGAAAGACTTTTTATGCAAATTGTGCACTCCTATTGGAAATCCTATATCCCTTTTACCAAGGTAGGTGCTGTGCATTAAAATTTGGTGATGATTTTATACATTTATTTGGTATATAATTATAATTACATAAAAGAATTATTATTTTTGACCGTGATTAATATCATTTTATTAGTTTATCAATTTTATTGGTTTATAAAAATATAAAGATTTGCCTTGCTCATGTGCAAATTAATGAAAGACATTTTATGTAAAAAAATTTTAATGGAAATTTAATTAAAGTGATATAAAATATTTTTTTAATGTGGGTATATTTGAGGCGATTTTTGATCGAAAGGCTTGAGTACAGTTTCCGTTTCTTTTTAGTCTCTTGATAAAGTACAGTTTCCCTACGGTTTCTTATTAATCTCGTGATATAGTACAGTTTTCTTACGGTGTTTTCCAAATCCTTTTAAGGATTATCTATAATCTTTATTTGAATTGATTTTCTGGGATTTTCTTGGTGAACAACAATTTATTTTTTGAGATAATTTTTGGCTCTTCTATTTTAAAAGAATTTTTTTTTGTTTTTAAAGTAAAATTTGTTCAGAAATTTAATTATTTCTATTTTTTTTTGAAGTTTATTGCAATTTTTGCACCTTTTGTCTTCGTTTGAGAACAAATTAATTTTCTTTTCATCGTTTTTTTGAAAATGGCTGCATCTACAGATTTTTTTCTGAGCGTTAAGCAAATTAACGAAACAATTGAAAGTTTTCGGGATGTACCAAACAAAGATACGATGACTTGTGGTATGTTCAAGGTTTGGAAAAAGGAATTCGAAGATTAATGGGATAACTTTCGCACAGTGTATGCAAAATGTTTAAGTAATGAGGATAAAACCATAGACGATGCAAAATTATCGACAATAAAAGCAAAATACAATTCAGTATCACTAAATTATTTCAGTACAGTAGGTAGTATAATCGATAAAATTGAGATGGGTACAAGTAAAAACAAGGAAACCGAAATTAAAGAAGATTTAAAACATTCTCAAATATCTTAGTCCACTAAACCAGATTTTGGAATTAAAGTTCCACCTTGCGACGTTGAATGTGTTGAGGGTGATTACAAATCCTGGCCTACCTTTCATGACATGTTCACATCTATTTATGCAAACCACCCCGTTTAAGTGATGTAGAAAAACTATATCATCTACGCTTAAAAACCAAAAAGGAAGCTCATGATATTGTCGACAAGGTTTCAGTCACTGCAGATAATTTTACTCTTGCGTGGGAAGCTTTAAAATCCCAGTATGAAAATTCAATTCAATTCAATTCAATTTATTTCTCGTTAAAACTAACACAGTAAGATAAATGTTATAAGGTTGTGATAGTTAGTGAATTTACAGTTCAAGTTAAAGATAAAAGAATGAAGTTATACAAAATAAGATTTAAAATAGATTAGCAATTTACATTGATCACAGTAAGTATTATTTACATCATAAAAAAGATACAATATAAATCAATAAGCATAAGGCTTAGATAAAGAAACTAGGTATAAAAGTAAAAAAGGGGAAGACAGATTGAAAAGAATTTTGAAGGAAGTTAGAAGTTAATTGCTTTGATTGGAAAAGAAAATAGTAATTTGTTTTTGGAATGCTAGTATGTTGCTTATATCTCGCAGATAAGAGGGGAGTGAGTTCCATAGGCGGCATGCAGCTATAAAAAATTGTCTCTCAGAAGTAAGACACGTAAAACGAGGCAGAATAAGACAAGTAGACCTGTTTGATGCTGCAATCCGAAGTTGTTCATAAAGATAAGTCGGTTGGCGTGTTCTTAGGATTTTAAAAAATAGTATTAAAGTTCTCAATTTTATATAATTGTCAAATGACATTTTGAGGAGGTTTTGTTGCAAATGATAGACATGGTCATATCTTTTTAGGCCGTAAATGTAGCGGATGGTGCTATTGAAGGCGACTTTTAGCTTGATTGCTTTTGGAGATAAGTTAAACCTTTGACGTAGCTTGTTTAAAAGTAAGGAATGATTCACCATATCAAATGCTTTAGAGAAATCCAAAAGAACCAGAAATGATACGTTATCGTTGTCAAGTTCAACTCTTATGTCTTCGATTACCTTTATTAAAGCAGTTGTACACTGTACAGCTATGATGTGAACGAAAACCTGATTGAAAAGTTGATAACAAATTGTGCTGTGTTATGTATTGATTTAGTTGCTTATGCATAATACGTTCACAAACTTTGGAGAGAAATGGAAGTATAGAAATCGGCCTAAACTCATCACAAAGCGAGTTCTTGGGAATAGGAATTATTTCTGCCATTTTCCATCGCTGTGGAAAAATTCCAGTTGTTAGGATCGTGTTAAAAACATAGGTAAAGTATGGCAAAAGCAATGGTAAAATAGATTTTAAAAATATGGGATTGAGTTCGTCAATTCCTACGGCATTTGACTTCACTAAAATGAAGCTCTCAACAACATCTGTACTATCCACACAAGAGAAACAAAAGGGAGAATCCGTTGACGGAGGGCTTAAATCGCTTAAACGTTCAAATTCTCTTTTGGGTTCAACTTCAGGGGCAGACAAAAATTTCTTATTGAGTTCATTTGTATCAATATGATTTTGAAAAGTCGGTCGTTGTTTACCGATTCCAATTCTTCGCAGGTTATCCCACAATTTTCGACCATCAGAATTGACACTAAGGTGGTAAGAGAAAAATTGTGTTTTAGCAGCTCTTATTTCTAAAACAACCCTATTACGTAAAGCCATATAAACTATATAAAATTCTTCCACACGGAAATGTATCCAACGTCAATAGGCTTCATCACGTTGATTAATTAACTTTTTAATATTGTTTGTAAACCAGGGTTTTGACGCGCCTGAGTTTTTTTTAGTTTTTAAAGGTACGTACACATTGAATAAGAAGCTTATATTTGTGTTCAAAAATTCCACTTGGTCATCAGGCGAAGGCATAAGATAAATGTTTTCCCATGGTATCGAGTAAATATGGTTTTCCAGTAATAACCTATCTAAATTTTTGAAGTCTCTAAACTGAATCCTAGAATTTTCCAAAAATTTTTCGGTACTAAAATCATAAGTTAAAAAGATAAGATCATGTCTGCAAAAAGCAGGAGCTGCAAGTTGGTCATATAAAAGAATTCTTTTAGCATCACTAACATAAAAATGAACTAAAAATGTACTTGATGATTGAGTGAAATGAGTTGGAACAGTTAAATTGACAGAGTGTAAATCAAAAGAACGCATGTTATCATTTAAACTTTTATCAGTTAATAAATCGCAGTTTAATTCCCCGCACACAATTATATTTGATGCACTTACAGTTATGTCCTCTATAACTTTATAAATGGGTTCTAAATCAATATATCTATTCGGCCTATAGACTGTTCCCAAGAGAAGGTTGCTTTCATTACCTTTTATATCTAAAAATAGGTATTCACAAGATGAACCTGGTAGCGAAGTACAAATTTTTCTACACAATAGACCCTCCTTTACATACATCGCCACACCCGATGAATCTGTGGAAGAAGTAACGCAATGCTCCCGTAAAAAGGCTAATAACATTTCAAATTCAAATTCCAATTTTAAGAAAGTTAACTCATTTCATTCTGCAGAAGAGTTTTTGTTGTAAAATATGCAACAGTAATCAATCCTTGCGTTTATGTAAGAAATTTTTAGACATGGATGTCGCATCTCGACGTAAGCTAGCTCCATCCCAAAAGTACTGCTACAACTGCCTTGCGCTCACACATTCGGTATACGAATGTAAAAGTAAAGTGTCCTGTGACCAGTGTGGTAAACGACACCATAGTTTGCTGCACTTTACTTCACCAAAACCCACCCCTCCCGATACAAGATCTTATTCGCAACCCAACACTTCTTTAAGTACCATTCCCATACAGTCCACTTCTATTGCTCAGCAACAACCATCCATTAGTTCAGGAAAAGATGTTTCATCTGATTCTTCAACTCTTCAAAGTTTTCTGGTAAACCAGAAAAGGAATATTTTGTTAGCAACAGCTTTGGTTAAAATTACTGCTCATAACCAAACATTTCTCCTGAGAGCTTTGATCGTTGATTCTGAAGCTACATACATTTTGCAATCTGTAGTGAACCGATTTAAGCTTTTCACCTGTTCAACCAATGCGTCTATTTGTGGCATCGGAGAAGTTCAAAGTGAATTTTCAACGAGTATGTGTCCTCTCACTCTCGAATCTCGCATCAACCCTGATGTACACATTCCCAATGCAGCTGTTGTTTTGAAAAAGCTGACAGGTAATTTGCCATCGCAGACTGTTGACGCATCAAACTTGGTTGAGCTCAAAAGATTGCGATTGGCAGATCCTAATTTTGATAAACCCGCTTCTATAGATATGTTGATAGGAGCAGATATATACCCTCTTATTTTATGTGAAGGTATAAAGAGAGAAAAAGACCTTTCTCCAATTGCACAAAATACGGTTTTTGGGTGGATTATTTCAGGCTCATGTAATGAAAATATAAACAAAACAACCCTTAATACATTTTTTATTAGACTTTTGCTTCTAAGACAAGTTCAAAGGTTTTGGGAACTCGAAGAGGTTCCATATGTCAAACCCTTATCTGATGAAGATAAATTTTGTGAAGAATTTTATGTAGATACCACAATTCGAAATAAAGATGGTCGTTATATAGTAAAACTTCAATTCAAGCCCAACTTTAACGTCTTAGATTTGGGTCTTTCCAAAAAAAGTGCAGTTTTTCAGTATCAGCGTCAAGAGAAACGTCTTCTCAACGATATGTGTCTGAAAGAAGAATACAACAAAGTTCTAAAGGAATATGTTTCGTTAAAACATATGTCCTTTGTGCCACCATGTAGTTTGAACCTTTCCAGTCCGCACTTTTACCTACCGCATCATGCTGTAGTAAAACCAGATAGCGCTTCGACAAAGGTAAGAGTTGTGTTCAATGCAAGTTCGCATCTACACACAAAGGAATAAGTCTTAACGACATTCTTTACAGTGGCCCTGCTTTGCAAAACGATTTGCAAACTATTTTGTTAAGATGGCGACTATATCCATATGTTTTCAATAGCGATATTGAAAAGATGTATCGCCAAATATATATTCACCCGAGTCATCGGAAATTCCAACGGATTATTTGTCGATCTTTTGAGTCAGAATCAGATTTGGCTGATTTTGAAATCAACCGAGTTACTTTCGGAGTTAACTGTGCTCCATACTTAGCAATCCAAACGTTGCACCAGCTTGCTTTGGACGAAGCAAATAAATATCCCTGAGCAAAAGAAGTGGTGCTTTCGGATTTTTCGTTGATGATGTTTTCTCTGGAGGTTTCAGTCTGGATCTAGTCTTACAGATTCAGGAAGAATTGAAAGCACTTCTTTTGGCTGGTTGATTTAGTTTAAAGAAATGGACCGCTAACCACCCTCGCTTGTTGGAAAACATCCCTAGGGGGGATGTTTTAGATCAACACTTTCTTATGTTCGAAGAGTCTTCACATTCGAAAGTTCTGGGCGTTGGGTGGAATGCGAGGGAAGATTCATTTTATATTCGTTGTGAACTATTTCCTCTACAAGATTCTGTTATGACAAAACGTGAATTTTTTTCAAATATTTCAAAAATATATGACCCTATCGGTTGGCTAGCACCAACAACAATTTTATTAAAAATATTGATGCAAGATGTCTGGAAAGACAAAACGGAATGGGATGGGCCCATAAAACCCAATCGTGTAGAAACTTGGAAAGAATTTGTGAAATCTTTTCCAATTATAAAAGATATTAAAATCCAAAGATGGATTAATTATACCCCAGAGATGTTTGTAGAAATACACGGCTTTTGTGATGCATCTATCAGTGCGTACGCTGCCACCGTTTACTCAAGGATTTTAGATTCATCTGGAGACGTTTTTAGTTACCTTCTTACCTCAAAAACGAAAGTAGCTCCCCTGAAAGCTATTTCGATACCTCGGCTAGAGCTTTGTGGAGCTCTTTTGCTAACAAAGTTAGTAAACGCTGTACAAAGCAGTCTACGCCTTAAAAACTGTCCTGTCTACCTTTGGACGGACTCGATGATAGCACTTTATTGGATTCGTGACTGTCCATCTCGGCTTGAAACCTTTGTCCGAAACTGGGTGTCTAAAGTACAAACTGAAAGCCCTCCAGGTAGCCTTTGGAAACATGTTCCTTCAGAACAAAATCCCGCTGACGTCGCTTCTCGAGGTGTTATGCCTCAAAACTTAATAAATAATACCCAATGGTGGCACGGTCCAAGTTGGTTAAAGTCTTCAAAGGAAACTTGGCCAGTAACAAAAATTCAAGAGGACTCCGATTGGAATCTTGAAATAAAACAAATAAAAAGCTTCGTTGTAAACGAAAATTTCAGTCATGACATTTTGAAAAGATTTTCGTGCTATGCTCGTGCTTTAAAAGTAATAGCCTATTGCTTTAGATTTATCAATCTCGCTTCTCCCAAAAGAAAAAGGTTCTATCCCTATAGATACTTTTCTAAAAATTTAAGACATCATGAAATGGTTTTTGTAAAAACTCGTTTAGTTATGCCTGCACAACGCCTCTATTTTAGTGAAGAGTTCAAAGCTCTTCATAACTCAAAACCATTGAGTAAAAATAGTTCAATTCTGACTCTAAACCCTTCCCTAGACTCTGACTTTATAATTAGAGTAAACGGTCGTTTAACAAATTTGAGTTATAACGAAAAATTTCCCATTATTTTGCCATATACATGTCCATTATCAAAATTGTTGGTTGGATTTGTCCATAAAATTTCCTTACATGGAGGGAACCAGCAAGTTTTGTACTTAATGCGAAAAGAGTTATAGATACCAAAATTAAAAAACTTAATAAAATTCTGTGTAAATCGTTGCATGGTTTGTGTTTTGCACAAAAAGGATTTTCAAACCCAGTTGATGTTAACACTCCCACCAGAAAGGGTAAACTATTCGTTTCCGTTCACCCACGTAGGATTGGATTTCGCTGGCCCCTTCGAACTAAAGGTTCAGAAGGGTCGGTTCTCTCAAGCCATAAAAGGTTATGCTTGTCTTTTTATTTGTCTCTGTACAAAAGCTGTACATTTAGAAGCAGTTGGAAGTCTCTCTACTGACTCGTTTTTGGCAGCTCTCGATAGATTTGTAGGACGAAGGGGTGTGCCCCAACAACTTTTTTCCGATAATGGTACTAATTTCGTCGCTGCTAATAAAGTTCTCACTTATGAGATTCGAAAGGCTTTGGCAGACTCAACCTCGGAAGCTGAAAAAACGTACTTGCCTAGGAATTTGAAATGGAACTTTATCCCACCAGGTTCTCCTCATATGGGCGGCCTTTGGGAGGCCGGAATAAAGTCCTTTAAAACTCATTTTAAGAAAGTTGTTGGAAACTCCAAGCTAACTTTCGAAGAGTTCTCTACATTGCTCGTCAAAATTGAGTCTTGTATGAATTCCCGCCCTATTTCTCCAATAAGTGAAAATCCTTTCGAACCTTTACCCTTAACACCTGGTCATTTCTTGAAAGGTTCACCTTTGCTTTCCTTACCTAAAAGACAAATTGGTGAAAGTACCACCCTAAAGAGTTGGCAAAGAGTTCAACAAATCTTACACTCCTTTTCTAAACGATGAAAAGAAGAATATTTAACTGATCTTCAGCGAAGAACAAAGTGGAAATTTCCTAAACGTAATGTTCAAATTGGAGACATTGTGGTTGTGCGCAATGAAAATTTGCCACCAACTCAATAGCGTCTTGGAGAAGTTGTGGCTGTTCACCCAGGGAACGATGGAAAGGTTTGCGTTGTTACACTTAAAACTCAACAAGGAGATATTCTACGACCGGTAGTGAAATTGTGTCTTTTGCCCACCGATCAAGAATTGTTTCAGGTGTATCATGCAATACAAGGAAAAGAATAAAAATAATTATTGAAATTTATTTAGTTTTTGAGATTTCATATTTTTATAAATACTTTTATATTGCTGAATGCACAGCACCTTATGAATTTTAGTCTTATAAATATTAAGCTTATCAATTTTAATCTTATAAATTTAAACCTTATAAATTTTAACTTTATAAATTTAAATCTTATAAATTTAACCTTATGAATTAAAACCTTTAAATTATTCTATTCAATTTGAATTTAAACATTCCTATTAAGTAAGGGCACTCTTTAAACAACCCTCGACGTTGGATTTACTAACTTTATTTTTTTTCCTGGGTAGCGATTCGAGGCGCTTCCATAACAAAATACCTCCACCGATCGACTGTTATGTATACTTTACATACACATATCTTTTAATATAAATCCTCTCATTGCATCGTTGCATTTTATTGAATACTCTGTATGATACTTTAAACTTTATCTCTACTCTACCCACTCAAACTCATTTCCACACAATTCCAATTTCGTGCACACAGCACATTCTTTTATTTGTTCTTTGTTACTAACGCTTTGCTATAATTTTATTAAGAATAAAATATCAATATTATTATGTATTACCCTCCAAACAAGAGTGTTTCATTTTGATTTATAAAATACTTCACAAATTGGTGTCAGAAGAAAAGATTATAAAAAAAAATTATATAATTAATTAATTCAAATCAGATCAAGTATGGTGTTCATATCAATGTAAGTACTTGATAAATCACATTTTTTTTTCGCATTTGGTTTAGTAAAATTGTGCTTATTGTGCTAATTGTGCGTTGTTGTGATTCATTGAATAAAATAAAATCATGTCGATTGATGATATAAATAGTGTTAGAGAAGGAGATTTGAGTGATAATGAAGATATAAGTGAAAATGAAGCTAAAAATGATATAAATAATGAACGTAGAGATTCTTTGGAACTCCCAATTACTTTTCTCATTAAATTCGTTAAAGGTTTTGATGGTAACAGGGATCAATTAAATGGGTTTATTGCAGATTGTAACAAAGTCTTTGGCCTGGCAAATGCAACCCAAAAATACATTCTATTAGACTATATACAAACGCAAATTTCTTGCAAAGCCAAAGCGGCTTGTGTCAATAGAACTTTTAAAGATTGGGATGAGCTCAAAGCATTTCTTAAAACAATGTATCAAGACAAAAAACATTACTCCCAACTTCTATGTGATTTAACAAATCTAAAACAAAATGTTGATGAGTCCGTTGCACAATTCGTTTATCGAGTGGAAATGCTTTTAAAACGAACCATAAATGCTACACCAGAAGGTGCTCACCTTACTGGAAAGTTAGAGATGCTGAATGAGATAGCTATAAATCGATTCATTTTCTTTTCCTTACCACGGATATCAAATTCTCTTAGGATAAGAGAAATTAAAACACTTAATGAAGCAATATCAATTGCTATAGCTGAAGAACAAGTTCAAAAAATTTATCAAAATCCACCTCGAAATAATTCAAAACAGATCAATCAAGCTTCTTGCTCAAACTCCGTTAACTTAAATAGTCCCAAATCTTACGGTCCTAACCAAAAACATTGCAAATATTGTAAAAAATATGGGCATCTAATCGAAGAATGCCGTAAACGAACATACAATAATAATAAAAAACAACAGAATATTTCAATTTCAAATCAAAATCCAAAAAACCGTTCAAATTCTTCAACAGAAGTTGCTCTGCTGGAAGAATAAATAAAACAAGCAACATTTTTAATCATCCATTTAAAGAAGAGCAAATTTTACTTGAATAAAAATGTTCCTCAACTATCTCTATATTATGTGACTCTTCAAAAAACGCTAAACTCAAACTTCTTATCGATACTGGAGCAAATGCATCTATAGTTAAAGCAAAGTCTTTAAAAGAAAACACAGTGGTATATCTTAATAATAAAATTACCCTTAATGGTATAAGTCCTGATCACTCAATAGAAACGAGTGGTTGTTCTATTCTGTCTTTGAAAATATCAGGAAAGTTCTTTAATTACCAATTTCATGTTCTAAATCGAAATTCAAACATTCCTTTTGACGGAATTTTAGGCAATGATTTCTTAAAAGCATATAAGGCTTCAATTGACTACGAAAATCACATGATTATAGTTGACAAGCAAAAAATTCCTATTCTTTATGAAACCGAAAATAAATTCAATAATATTCAAATTCTTAAACCTAGAACTGAAACTCTTATTGAGGTTATAGTTCAAAATCCAGAAATCAAAGAAGGTATTTTACCTAATATAGTTTTAAAAAACGGAGTATTTTTAAGTAAAGCTGTTACTAAAGTCGGCTCTAAATCTAAAGCGTATGCTTCTATTTTAAATACTACTGAAGAAAATTATACTCTATCAGAAATCAAATTATGTCTTGAACCTATTCCAGAAAATTTTAATAAATCAAGTTCAAGCAATCATCCAAAAAATATTTCTTATACAAGAGAGCATGAACTCTTAAAAAATATTAGAACTTCACATCTAAATGATGAAGAAAAAACTTCGTTACTGAAAATTTGTCAAGAGTTTAATGACATATTTTTCTTAGAAGGAGATTCTTTGACTTGTACAGATACCATAACACATGATATCAATCCAGGATCTTCACCCCCAATCGCTGCTAAAACATATCGTTATGCAGAAGCTCATAAAAGCGAAGTGAAACGACAGATTAAGCAAATGCTTGATCAAAATGTTATCAAACCATCCAAATCCCCATGGTCTGCACCTCTTTGGGTAGTTCCCAAGAAACAGGATGCTTCCGGCGCTCAAAAATGGCTTGTAGTTGTAGACTACAGAAAATTAAACAATGTTACTATAGGAGATGCATATCCTCTCCCGCACATATCTGAAATCCTCGATCAATTAGGTCATTCCGTTTATTTCACAACCCTTAGCACAAATTTAGCCTCTGGCTTCCATCAAATCAAAGTGAATTCAAACGATACTTCTAAAACAGCTTTTCCTTCACCATTAGGACACTTCGAGTTTGATCGAATGCCTTTTGGGTTGAAGAACGCTCCTGCGACCTTTCAAAGGTTAATGGATTCAGTTCTTTCAGGATATCAAGGATTATATAGTTTCGTATACCTCGATGATATTGTCATTTACGCGTCCAATATTCAAGATCATGAAATGAAGTTAAAAAAAATATTCAATCGAATTAGAATGCATAATCTCAAATTACAGCCTGATAAATGCGAATTCATGCATACAGACGTAGCATATTTGGGTCATGTCATATCAAAAGATGGAGTAAAACCTAACTCCGAGAAAATAAAAGATGTTTTATCCTATCCTACTCCTAAAAATCCAAAAGATATTAAAATCTTCCTTGGATTAGCTGGATATTACCGTCGGTTTATTCAAAATTTCTCTTTTATTACTAGACCCTTAACCAAACTTCTAAAAAAGGATGCTATATTCGTTTGGTCAAAAGACCAAGAAAATTCTTTTAATATTTTGAAGAAAATACTGACTACAGAACCATTATTACAGTATCCAGATTTCTCTAAGGAATTTATCGTTACAACCGATGCCTCCAATTTTTCGATTGGAGCAGTCCTTAGCCAAGGTGCAATAGGTACTGATTTGCCTATTGCCTATGCAAGCAGAACACTTAATCGTTCAGAATCTAATTACAGTACGACTGAACGAGAATTATTAGCAATTGTATGGGCTACAAATCATTTGAGACCATATCTCTATGGTCACCGGTTTAAAATCGTTACGGATCACAGACCACTAGTGTGGTTATTCAACGTTAGAGATCCTGGTTCAAAATTAGTCCGCTGGAGACTAAAGCTCGAGCAATATGATTACGAAATTGTTTATAAGCCTGGTCGTGTCAATATGAATGCCGAATGCTTATCAGGAATAAATTCAAATAATAATGTATTGTTTACCGAGATAAAAGAATCATTTGAAGATTACGTTAAATTCTATTACAATTCGCTTACTCCAAATATCTATGATTTTACCGAAAGTTCAGAAACTATACTTAAATGTCAACATCATATAGCATATTTAACTGCAACTGATCTTTCCGAAGAAAATCCTTATATGGATGATATTTTATCATTGTCGAAAAATCCAGAAATAATTATTAACTCTTCTCATGGGCTCCATTCCATCTCCAAATCTCAAAACAAAAATGAAAAAAATATATATCATTGTTTTATCAAACATATGTACTTCGAAAAACCCCTATACGCGGATTTCTTTTATACCATACAAAATCTAAAAATTGAATTAGAGAAAGATAATATCAATTCAATAGCAATCGCTAATCCTGTTGATGATTTCAACCAGTTTAAATATGATAAATGTAAACAGATAATATTGTTTGTTTTCCGAAATTCAAATATAAAAATAGTTTTATTTAACGATACTATTACAAATCCAACGAGCGATCAAATTCCTATTATCTTAAAAGAGAACCATGATAGTCCTCTTTCAGGGCATTGTGGTTACCACAGGATGTTTAAGCGAATTTCTGTCAAATATAAATGGCCAAAAATGAGGAAAGACATTCAAAGGTATATTAAAAATTGTACTTCGTGTCAGATAAATAAAACCATTAGGAAAAACATAAAGCTCCAATGGAAATAACGAGTACAAGCTTTCAACCGTTTGAAAGGTTAGCACCAGACATAGTCGGTCCATTTCCTTTGTGTGAGGATGGTTCAAAATTTGTATTAACTATGCAAGATGACCTTACTAAGTATTCCTATGCAATTCCATTACAGAATCATGAAGCTAAAACAGTAGGAGAAAACCTTGTGCATTTCATTACCATGTTCGGTATACCTAAAAGTATTCTCACTGATCAGGGATCTGACTTTACCTCAGATCTAATGAAAAATGTATCTAAACTATTACATATCAAACACAAGTTTGCTACTGCTTATCACCCGCAAACTAATGGAGCATTAGAACGCTCGCACTCAACTTTGAAAGATTACTTAAAGCATTTTATCAACTCCAACCAAACAGACTGGAATGAGTATATTCCGCTAGCAATGTTTGCCTACAATACAAGTGTCCATGCTTCTACAAAATTTACGCCTTTTGAATTACTCTTTGGATACAAAGCTATTCTTCCAAGTTCAATTACATCCAACCCAGAGTTTAGGTATTTTTATGATTCGTATCATGACTCCTGAAAATATAGACTAAACAAAACTCATCAAATTGCACGTGATAATATAATGCGTTCAAAGCAAAATTCAAAACAACATTATGACAAAAATGTTAACACATACGAATATAAAATAGATGATGAAGTTTATTTAGAGTCTACTGACAGTAAACCTGGTAAAAGCAAAAAGCTTAGCCCGAACTTTAAGGGTCCTTACAAAATAATTAAAGTTCACAAAAATCAAAACGTTACAATTAAAATCAAAAATAAATTTGTTCGTGTTCATGTCAATAGACTAAAACCATTATCTTCTCTTCCAGATTAATCATCTTGTTAATAAAGGAAGTTTCTTCTTTCGAGATTCAACCAATAAAAACTAGTAGTGGCATATACTATGAGCAAATAGGTCATGTAAAATTTTATTCTGATAAATATGAATTAATCATTTATACTAATATTTCCTTTTATTCAAGGAAACTTAATAACATCGAAAAAGTTTTTAAACAAACACAATCATTTTGTCCCGAAACAAATCTTTCATTTCATTGTTCTCAAACCTTGAAATTTTTGTCTATCAAAATTCATAACTTATTTCAAAAACAAGAAACTCTATCCCATTTATTGAATCATCCGCATAAAAAAAGAAAACAGAAAAGAGGTATATTCAATGGTGGCTGTTATGCCCTAAACTGGCTTTTCGGTCATCCAGATGCAGACGATGCACAATATTACAATGAAGCAATTAAACATTTTGAAGAAGATAATTCAAATTTACAAAATTTAATGAAAGAACAAACAAAAGTGATTACAAGTACAATTTCAAATTTTAATGATTCTATTAGTGCTTTGAAAATGCACGAGGAAACTTTTAATGCTAATATAAACAAATTAAATAATTTTATTGAAAACTTTAAAGAAACCAAGAGTTCTATTGAAAATTCTGTCATATTATTAGATCATATAAACAATTTAACTTACTTAAGTAATGAACTCGATGAACAATTTGACCTTTTAACAGATGCAATTTTACTTATCAAAGCTAATATCATACATCCATGTATTATAACTCCTAAAAATTTTATAAATGAACTCGATAATAATGTAAAAACATTAACAAATGGAAAAATGTTTCCCCTACCTTTACAATATAACTATGCTTATAAGATATTCGAAATAAGTACATTAAAAGCATTCTATTTAAATGAACGTTTAATATTTGTCATCCAAATTCCTTTGATAACCAATCTATTGTATAATATTTACAAATTAATTCCATTACCAATTGTACAAGATACTTCAACTTATATTTACATAGAACCTTCTTTTCAATATATAACATTGTCAAATAATAAACAATCTTATAAACAAATAAATAATCTAGACCCTTGCAAAAAATTAGCTGACGAAGACTACATCTGCCAACATCAATTGGTGTATTCCACAATGGATAAACCGATATGTGAAACAACAATTCGCATCTCAGCAAACAACAAGTTACCAAAAACCTGTAAAGTCAATACCATTAAAGGAAATCTAGAAATCTGGCAACCATTTAAATTCAATCAATGGATTTATGTACTAAGTGAACCAAAGAGAATTACTGTCGACTGTCCAAATAAAGACATATTTGATGAGATCATAAAAGATACAGGGATCCTGAAACTTTCAGAAGGATGTCGCGCTTACTCCAGACTTGTCCAACTAATTGCAACTGGAAAAATGAGCACAGAATATCACAATATCATTCCAAGCATAAATATCCTTGAAGACGACTGTTGTTCCAAAGCATCAATGAATAAAACAAATGCCACGTTTTATCTTTCACCATTTCATCTTACAAATATCAAACTTGATGATCTAAAACATGCAGCACATCGACCAAAATATATTGATGATCAACTTGGCCACATGTTAAATAATCATACCATAATTCAACATGGAAATTGGGTTATAATATCGCTTAAAATAATCGCTTTTATAATAGTATGCAGTATTTCACATAAAATATTTTCTTGTATTGGATTATATACATTTCTCCGATTACTATGCGGTAAACGCAAAAGACGAGGATCATCATCAGGGTGTCTTGTCAACATATACAACCAGTGTAGCGGTCAATCAACTTCAGAACCATATCATTCACAATCAATTACCATGCATGCAATACAAGAACAAGAAAATAACAGTTTACCAATTTCAACATCCCGAAACAGTAAATCTCCAAAAACTCGCATCAACTACATTTCTTCCAGACGATCAATTTCATCATCCAGAAACTGTTTATCACCCGGATTTTCAACCTCCGATTAAAAATAATTTAATATGTATATAAACCAAATTCCATTATTTTTAAATTTTATAATTACATTAAAAAGAAAACCTGTATAAAATAGTTCTAAATCAAATATTTTAAACAATTAATAAGAAAATCTTGTAAAAAAAATTGTAAATTCTCATTTCAATAATTTCCTTTCTACTATTTCCTTTTTCTAAGGAGGGAGGTGTTATGTATACTTTACATACACATATCTCTTAATATAAATCTTCTCATTGCATCGTTGCATTTTATTGAATACTCTGTATGATACTTTATACTTAATCTCTACTCTACCCACTCAAACTCATTTCCACACAATTCCAATTTCGTGCACACAGCACATTCTTTTATTTGTTCTTTGTTACTAACGCTTTGCTATAATTTTATTAAGAATAAAATATCATTCCTGTATTACCCTCCAAACAAGAGTGTTTCATTTTGATTTATAAAATACTTCACAGGACTCACTATCTGCATTTCGGATACATGGATTTACTCTTTGCATTCCTGCAAAGGGAGGCCGGATTGTTGACGTCAGTTTTATTAAATTCAAATAATTTGTATTAAAATTCAAATAATGCTTACAAATTTAAAGCATACTTTTAAGCATTTTGTTCTTTACGTAACGATAATTAAGTTACCATATGTTTTTAATGAAGTTGAGTAATCTGTAAACTCTCTATTTTTGTTATTCACCTCTCCGCAAACTAAGTTTGTGTATTCACCACTGTGATAGTCGCTTTGACTAAGCTTAGTTCTTATTTTAATTTCTTTTGTAAGTTAGTTCTTAATTTATATTTGAAGAATAAAGACATTTATTAAATAATAGTTCAAATGGTAAAAAACTGGTTATTGTGTTTTTTATTTCTATTGGTACTGCAAAGATTTTAAATTACAGCTTATCATTATTTGACCCTGGGACTTATATTGGAATCCCCCCAACAGATGTAGTACACGGAATGCAAAAAACCACATGCAAATGTTTCTTTGCTTACGTATGGCTAGTATACGGCATGTAGTCAAATGTTTCAGTGCACACTATTTGACATTTTAATGTGGTTTCCTAGTACACGATATGGAAACATTCTTGCAGCGCTATCATTTATGAAACATTATTTTTGGTGTTGTGTTCTAGTTCAATATAAATTATACAAGAATAATATATAAGAAATAATTGAAATAATTTGTTTAAAGTGCCAATTACAAGAAGAAACAATTCAAACTGAAAAAAATCTAAATTTCATTACAACTCTTAATATTAAGAAATTATCAAACAGTTTATTTGTTTAAAGTGCCAACTACAAGACGAAACATTCCAACATGAAAAAAATCTTAATTTCATTACAACTCTTAATATTAAGAAATTATTAAACAGTTATTCGCACAAAAACCCAATATTATTTTTGTATAGATAAGATTTACATACAACTTTATTTTCCATTAACATTGTTATATATTATATTACTTTATTACTAAGTAAAGTTGTCAGGTGTAGGTTAGTTTATAATTAGTATATAAGACATAGTTTGTTTAAGCTTTTAGTTTTAAGTATTTATATAATAAACATTTAGTCTAAGTTGAACTACTGCTCTGCTTGTTTCATTTCGCACTTATCTCGGACATATTAATTTGGCGACGAGGAAAAAAGTTTAAAAAAAAAAATTAGATTAGTTGTTATCAGATAAAAGTATTTAACATGCCTTTAGATGATAAAGGTGATTTTGGTGTTATAAAATCTAATACAATGCCTATAATTGGTGCAATTGAAAGTTTTTTGGTCGGAATCGATGATTTCGAGACTTATTTGGAAAGGATGGAGCAACTTCTTTCACTTAACCAAATAGTTGATGATAAGATGAAAGTGGCGTTCTTCATAAGTTGTGCAGGGGGTGATATCTACAAACTCTTTAAATCAATTGTAGCACCTCAGAAAACCACAGAGTTTTCCTATGAGAAAATGACCGCCAAACTTTTGGAAAATCTTAAGCCTAAAAATATCATCATTGCAGAGCGTTACAAATTCTGGAAGCGGGAACAAAAAGATTCAGAGACGATAGGGGAGTTTGTAGTGGAACTACAATCGCTTGCTCAATCATGTGATTTTAAAGCTTTCTTAAATGAAGCTTTACGAGATAAGTTGGTTTGCGGTTTGAGAGATTCCCGTATACAACAACGTCTCTTGGAGAAAGACCATACGTTTGATGAAGCTGTAAATTTGTCAAAAACGTTGGAAATAACAAATAAAGAGATGCTCACAATAAATCCATCGGCAACTAACTGGACTGGCAGGTCTAAGTACCGTAGTCAAGCAAATTCACAACAACAGCATCATGGGCGATCAAATCGAACGTTTCAACATCAAAATCGAAGTAGCATAGAACGACACCATCAGGGAAAAGAAAGAGTACAGTGTTTTAAATGTGGTATGACAGGCCACTACGCAAATAATTGTTATAAACGACGGACCGAGAGGAGCAGACAACGAGGAAGAACGAAGAGCAGAAGTAGGGTAAATCAAATCGATAATGTCAGTGAAGATATATTATGTTCAAAGTATTCTAGTAATTTAGATTTAAAAACAATTTACAGCATTTCCATAAATAAATCTGATCCTTTATATAGAATTTTGCATATTAATAATTATAATATCAAAATGGAAATTGATTCGGGAGCAGCTCAAACTGTGTTTTCTCATTTAGATTACCTCAAATATTTCTCTGATGTTCCTTTGCTAAATGTACAAGATCAACTTTATGTCGTAACCGGTTCTAAAATTAAAGTTATTGGTGTTTTGCATGTAAATGTATCGTATGCTGATAAATCTAATGATGTGAATTTTAAACTTCAAATTTTGGTTATCGAAACTAGTAAACAATTCACTCCCTTAATGGGAAGAAATTGGATTGATATTTTGTACAGTGGATGGCGATTAAATTTTTCAATTAATAGTATAAGCGACATTAGTGAGCCTGTTGAGTTATGGACAAGGGAAATCTGTCAAAAATATAGTGGTGTCTTTAATACAGATTATACTCTTCCAATTAAACTGTCAAGTACTTAGGTGTTTACTTAGACAAGAAATTGACTTTCAAGGAACACACCAAAAACACATTAAATAAATTAAATATAGCAATCAGACTATTATATCCTCTGATAAATCGAAAGTCATTACTAAGCAACCAAAATAGGCTCTCCATCTATAAAGTCGTTTTTCAAGCTATTCTCCTATATGTATCTCCCGTCTGGGGAAATTGCGCGAAAATGCATATAAAAAAACTTCAAATATCCCAAAACAAAATACTTAAAATGATCCTTCGCGTTCCTTGGTTTTACTCAACGTCAACACTACACGAACAACCTCGAGTAATAAGTGTTCAAAATAAAATTGAAGTCCTCAATGAAAAATTCATTAGGAGATGTCAAGACAGCGAAAATGTATTAATAACAGAACTCATACACTAAAATACTTTATTATTTATTATTATATATCTTTGTGTATATATCTCATATTTTTATGAAAAAATTTGTTCATTGTTTTGTTTATTCACTTACTTAATTTAATTTATTTATTTATTTAGTTACGTATTTGTTCACCTGCTTATTTGTTAGTTTATTGATCTATTTGTTGATTTATTTATTTATTTGTTTACTCTTTTTGTATGCATTCATTAATTTATGTAATCTATTTATTTATTAATTTCTTCATTTTTGTTTATTATTAACCATATCGTTTGTGATTTATATTTATTTACCTATTTATTTATTTATTTACTTAAATTCTATTTAAACAAACCCTTTCTGTGATATTATTAATAAATTTATCTATAAGTAAATCATATGTAATGTAGGAATCTTTATTATTTATTTTATTCCTTATTTTCTAATATGTTGAAAACAAAAAACGAAAAACATATCCATTTAAATGAAGGTTTTTTTCTATTCCATATTTTTCCTTCGTATTTTGATATTACAATTTAAGCAACTTCAAATCAAAAAAAAATTATTTTTCAGTTGTAAGATAATAATAACTTATCATATCTCTGTACTGTGCAATGACTTTCAATTTGTAAAAAGAAATGTAAATTTTTTAATGGACACAATAAATATCTATCTATCTATCTATCTAAACATTTTAGTGTCAATATTATTATTAAACCGAATACTAGTCCTATTTTTTACAAAGCCTATACGGTTCCCTATGGCTTGCGAGAGGTAGTTGAAAAAGAAATCGATCGATTGTGCCAAAATAAGATTCTAAAATCAGTAAATTATTTTTCTTATGCTTCACCTGTCGTTGTAGTGCCAAAAACAGATGGCAGCATCCGTTTATGTATGGACTGCAAAGTAACAATCAACCGAGTGTTTGAAGTTAATAAATATCCGTTACCAAGAATCGATGACCTTTTAACAGATCTTCATTCTTGTAGTTGTTTTTGTGTGCTGGACCTTGCAGGTGCTTATCAGCAACTTGCGGTTGCAGAAAATTCTCAAAAGTATTTGACAGTAAATACCTCAAAGGGTTTATTTCAGTATACGAGGTTACCATTTGGTGTGAGTTCAGCCCCTAGCATTTTTCAACAAGTTATGGACCAAATTTTAAAAGGATTGTCCAAAACAAAGTGCTATTTAGATGATATTCTAATAGGAGGTTCTTCTTTGGAGGAGTGTAAGGCAAATTTATTTGCTGTTTTGGAACGTTTAGTATATTATGGTGTCAAAGTTAAATTTCAGAAGTGTAAGTTCTTTCAACCCGAGGTGGAGTATTTGGGTCATACAATCTCTGCTAAGGGAATTCAACCAAATTGTAGAAAAGTGGAAGCAATTATAAATGCGCCCGCTTCAAAAGATTTATCACAACTTCGCTCCTATCTAGGTTTGTTAAACCATTACTCAAAGTTTATACCTAACCTTTCAGCAAAGTTAAGTTGCCTTTACAAGTTGCTTCGAAAGGAAATTTCTTTCGTTTGGTCAAAAGAATGCGACACTATATTTAACGAAAGCAAGGAGTGGTTAGTTAAAGACAGTTTACTCGTTCACTACGACCCTTCGAAACCTATTATTGTTACTTGTGATGCCAGTGGATATGGTGTTGGTGCCGTATTATCGCATTTTGTTGATGGTGAAGAAAAACCAGTGCTATTTGTTTCAAGTACTCTATCAGCAGCTGAGAAGGGCTATTCTCAGCTTCATAAAGAAGCCTTAGCCATCATGTTTGCGGTACGTAAGTTCCATAAATATATATATGGCTTAGAATTTACGTTATTTACAGATCATCAGCCTTTAAGAGAGATTTTAGGCGATAAAAAGGGATCATCGCCCGTAGCCGCCCAGAGGCTGCAACGTTGGGCCATAGAACTTTATGTATAATTATAAAGTCGTTTACAAGAAGGGTACCCGTATCGGTAATGCTGACGGTCTTAGTCGATTACCTATAGAATCAAAAACTAATGTAGAAGATAACAGTATAAATTTTTTTTCTGTAGAAAATGCAGTAAATCTTTCAAAAGAAGATATATCAAAAGGTATCAAAGATGATGTTATTTTAAGTGAAGTTTGCCACAGCGTGAAGCATGGTACATGGAAAAGTCCAGTTCGGATTTCAGAACTCAAAAAGATCTTTCAAAAACAATCGGTTTTATCTGTTGAAGACGGTTGTCTATATTACGGCAATAGAATAATTATTCCAGAGTCTAAGCGTAGTCAAGTTTTAGATGTTTTACATTCGGGCCATGTAGGCATTGTCCGAATGAAATCCTTGGCTAGATCTGCGGTTTGGTGGATAGGTATCGATAGCGATATAGAAAAGTTTGTAAGTGAGTGCGAAGTATGCGATTTTGCATCAAACAAACCCAGTAAAGTTAAGCTTTCTTCATGGCCAGCTACAACTTGTTTTTTATCAAAGAATCCATTTAGATTTTTTTTATTTGCAACAGACAAATTTTCTTGTACTTGTTGATTCGTATTCAAAATGGATCGACGTGCGCATAATGCCGAACACTAGAGCAGACACTCTAGTTAATGTACTGCGAACAAATTTCGCAACTTTTGGCCTTCCGATTGAGCTAGTAAGCGATAATGGTCCGCCTCATAACTCAAATTTTTTTATTGATTTTTGCCATGCTAATACTGTTAAAGTCCTTAAATCTCCTCCATACCATCCTGAGAGCAATGGGTTGGCAGAGAGGGCAGTGCAGACTGTGAAAAATGTACTGAAAAAGTATTTGCTAGATAAAAGAACCAAACAATTAAGTTTGCAACATAAAGTTGACGATTTTCTTTTTAAGTATCGCAACACGCCTTCTACTGTTACTAAATTAACGCCATGTCAAATGATTTTTAAACAACCAATAAATACACCAATAAACATGCTTAAAGGTACTAAAAATGTTGAAAATTTGCAGGAAGATCAGAGAATTAAAAAAAAGTCTTTTCGAAAATAACAACAAAAGTAAAGCTAAACAGAATCTCAGTAAACATTGTAGAGCTTCTTCTGAACAGTATTTTAAAGTAGGAGATAAAGTCTGGTATGTAAGATATGTACAAAACAACAAATTTAAAAGTCCAGCAATTGTTAAAGAAAAGATTGGAAAAGTCAGATATTTAATTGTATTTGATAATCGAAAAATTGTTTGTCATGGAACACAACTTCGTAAAATAACTAGTAAGAAAGTTAGATTTGAAAAGCCAGTAGCATACTATATTTATAATAAAAATGAGAATTTAAAAATCAACGATTCTGAAACTCCTTTATTACTTTCGTCTGATGACGAGTACCTTAGTTGTGATGAGGAGGAAAAGCTTTCCAATCCAAAAACAACTGTCCGTAGGTCAAAAAGAAAATGAAAGCGACCTTCATTTTATCAAAGTAATTATTAAGTAAACATTCTAAAAAAAAAAAAAAAAACAAACAACAAAAAAAATATTTCTAGAAATGAAATTGAAATGTTAGTTAAATTTAAATAACTAAATCATTGAAAAAAATTTAAGAGAGGAAAAGCATTAATTGTCTTCATAAAATTCATCAAATTGAAAAAACAAAAAAAAAAAAAATTATTGAATTAGTCAATAGCCATTACATTATGAATATATATATAGTTTGTAAAATACTATGATGAATACCATATAATGAATTATTTTAAAGAAAGGAAAAGTGTTATATATTATATTACTTTATTACTAAGTAAAGTTGTCAGGTGTAGGTTAGTTTATAATTAGTATATAAGACATAGTTTGCTTAAGCTTTTAGTTTTAAGTATTTATATAATAAACATTTAGTCTAAGTTGAACTGCTGCTCTGCTTGTTTCATTTCGCACTTATCTCGGACATATTACATAATACATACAAAACAATTTATAAAACATTTTAAAGCATCCGTCTCCTGAACCCAAAAATATATGAAAAAAACTAAAATATTCTTCTATTACTAGAATGGCGTGCTAAAATAGAATACCAGCTGAAAATATAAGTGTGATCATAGCTTAGCGTGCATTTATGAACATATCCTCATTCGGGAGAGGTTTATTTCATTTCATGAACGAAATCAACCACAGCTCATGAGTTTAAGGGAAAACGTGAAACTTAAAAAAAAATCATGAACTAATTGCCGTGTTACATATTGGAGTTTAATTTAATAAAACAAGAGAAGTGAGTGTTTAAAAGCAATCTGTAATATTAACAATACGTTTCAAAACATTCAGAAACATTTATTAAAATAAATCTGAGGCCGCAAATACTGTTAAATCAATATGCATTTTATATATGTATGTACTTCTAGAGTTTTCAAACAAGATTCAAACTTTTTGGGTATGTTCATAACCTTGTTTATTTGTTGATTAGGCTGTTTCTACACTGGTGACTTACAAGTTAAAGTGAGGCCTGTAATGAGAAATACTATATTTGTAATTGCATTTTCGTTTGTTTGTTTGTTTGTTTTGATATAACAAGAAAAGAAGGTAAGGAATTCCCTTCAATTGAACTATCAGCTCAGAACCTACTTGCAAAAGAAAAATGAAAAACAGTTCTTCTTTGGCACCATTGAAATCGACATTAGTCTTTTCATATTATTTGGTACAAAATCTGGAAGTGAATCGATGACAATAATAACACAGAATATTTTTTCCGTTTTTTACTGTTTCAAACACATCAGTAAATTTTTTACTTCAGCAATTTTAATCCAGAAAATAAGTTTGAAAGTATACATTCTCCTTTTACTACTGATGCTATAAACGCGCAAATGTAAAAAAAAATATTTTTTATTGATTGTTTTTGCTAATAGCTATAAACATTGGCGCAAAATGATAGTCAAGTTAGTTTGAAACTAAAGCAAATTTATTTTGACACTATGTTAAAATTTCATGTATATTCAGCTTAGTGTCAAGCTAAATTTTGTTAAGTTTCACGTTAACTTGATTATTATTTTGCGCCATTGAGTTTATAACATAGAGAAATCGTGTGGAAGTTTCAAACTTTGCTCGTAGGATGTCGTTACTATCGACTTGTTCTTTTTTACTCTTGTAGCAATTTTTCTTGAGTTCTTGAGGCAAGAGAAATAAAGAAAAACAAATTCAAATGTATACAGAAAAATTTTGTTTGGTTTGGGTTGAGGGATTTTCGTTACATGGAATTATTGCAATAATAATTACTCGATATGATCATATAGCGACATCTTCGGTGAGTTTGAAACCATCTCGATTCCTCTGTGTATAAATTCAATGCTATAACCTAGCTATAGTCCACGAATGCTCAAAGCTGTATCTGATCTTGCACTTGTGTCGTATCTAGAATATACGTAAATAAAGAACAAGGATACCCGATATTGAAAAATAAAAATTTAAATAAAAAAAAACACGAATTAAAAATACAAGTTGCTATTTTGCTTCTATTACGAGATTTGCGGCCTAAAATAGCACCAGCTGAAAATACAAGTGTGATCTAAGCTTAACGTACATTTATGAACACACCCTTATCCTACCTCCATTCATTTATCGGAATCCACCACAGCTTATGATTTTAAGGAGAAACGTAAAAAAATCATGATTTATAGTTGCCGTGTTGCTTATTGAAAAGCAATCCGTAATATTTGGAAGACATTTAAAAAACATGCAGAAACATTTATGAAAATAAAAATAATACAGCAAATATGGATAAATCAATATACATTCTATATTTTAAACAAGATTCTTGACACTGGCTTTTAATGTTTAAAATAAATCTTTTCGAGTGGCATCAAGCGTAGCGATTCTTTTCGATTTCTGAGGAAAATCATTTTGTTGTATTGAGGGAAATTAATTAATAAAAACAATTCAGACTTATTTTTAAAAATTACTATTTTAAATATTGATAGGATGTTATTATTTTGTTGCTTAATATTACAAAAAGACAAACGAAATTTACTAAAATAACAAAAGAAAAAAATTGAACTGTCAAAACAACAAAATCTACATCGATTTGTTATTGGTCCACGTCACCAACTTCACACGTATTCACAGACGAGAAATGCATAAAATGTAAACATTGGGTAACCGGAGCGACGGACGTAACGATAGATTTTTGTCTTTATTAGATAATCTTTGGTGCGATGGTGCGTCCTTTTCCCGCAAAAAACTTGCGTCTGGAATGTTTCGTTGCATGAAGTAGTCACGTAAAATTGAGCTGAACAAAGATATCTAAAATTTAATTTATAAATGTATAAAAAAGTAAAATTTTAGAGAGTGAATATTTAGAAAACATAAAGAAATTATAAAGAAACAATATTACGGGAAAAACCTGAAAGATAAACACTACAGAAAGCTGAAAAGAAATGTAAATAAGAAGTCACAAAGATAAAAAGAACACCAATAGTGATTATCTTATCTCAGTCCATAGGTAAAATTTTCGTACGTTTGTTAAATTCATCAAATTCATGTTCAACAAAAATGTATCGTTGAAATTCTACATGAAAACTGTTGCGGATTCCTTTCTTGCCGTCGGAGTCAGTGCTGGCATGCTTAAACGGCCTACTGCTCGTCGGAGGACGTAAGTACTTGACCCCTATCGGAACCGCGCATACAAAAATCATGCCAGTCTTTGCGTCATGGTGTTAAGGACGCGCGAGAAATTCGCCTCTACCCACCCAACCATGGTTTCCGTACTTGCCTTGACAACCCCTTACCTTGCCATCTTCCACTTCCTCTATCCCATCTTAAACCCTTTTCATTTTAATGATCCTCATCCATAATCCCAAACTTTAAATTAAACCATTTTGTTATTTACTTTTTCAGGCTCAACTAACATTGATTATTTTATTTCTCATTTTATTGACAAAACTACTCGTCATTATAATAATAAAAATTTTAATTGGATCTTTATAATATATTTTTAAAAAGAATTACTAGTTACGATACTCAGAATTTTTCAAAAGGAAAAAGTTAAATAGGTACTTTTTATTAGATGTGTATGCGAGTTATCATCATGCATCCTCATATAAGATGCCACCCAAAAGTGCTAACATTTCAACTTTATTTATTATCCAAATCAACAAGCACAATCCAAAGATAAAGAATGCGACATCCAAACACCCACTCATCGATTCACCATCGATTGCACCACGATTTATTGGAATATTATATTGCAGCTTCCATCCATCCAACCATTCGTCGATTCAGCAATCAGTGTTGGCGATTGATGCATCAATTAGGTTAATTATCTTTAAGTTGAATTTTGTAACAGTTAGTTTAAAAATAGACCTGAACTCGAAAGGAACAAATTTGTGTTTCAAATAAATAAAAAATCTTCGAAGTCTTTTTTAAAAAGACAAATAATAAAAGAGAATATTAATTGGCGCCCAACGTGGGGCAGGTCTGAAAAAAAAGTTTTAACAAAAGTTAAATATATATCCCAGTGTTTAAAAAAAAAGCCGTGTTTGAAGAAAAATAAAGATATAAAAAAAAGTAATTATATATATCTAAAAGCAGTGTTTTTTCAAAAAAAAAGAAAAAAAAACAAGCAGTGCGAATAAAAAGAAGCCGTATTTGAAGAAAAATAAAAATATAAAAAAAAGTATTTTTTTTTTTTTTTTTATAATGCACACGCGCTCAAGGGGTTTGTTATAGCCCTTTTAATGATAATTCACAGCGCGAGCGATAGGAATTTAGGGAGGAAGGGAAAGGAGGTGTCGATGAACGTTGATCTTGAATGTCTGCAGATCAAAATGGCAAGGAAAAATTGTGCCAGGCAATTCATTCCACATTCGTGTTGTACGGCTAAAGAAAGAATCCCTATATTTCACGGTACGACCGAAATTGGGCTCAAGTGTAAACTGATGAGCGTTCCTAGCAAGACGAGTGTTACGGGAGAAATGTTTAAGGGGTGGAACGCAGCTGGCTACCTCAAGTGAACATTTTTTGTAAAAGAACCTGTAAAATAAAGAAAGACATGAAACATTTCGACGATGTTCGAGTGATGGAAATGTTTCCTTAATGTTTCTCTCTCCTATCAATTTTAACGCCTTTTTCTGAACTCTGTCGAGCAGATGAAGAAAAGTTTGAGAAGCACCTGCCCAGAGATGAGAGTTATACTCAAGTTTAGGGCGTATAAACGCCTTGTAAATTGTAGCCAGATCAGAAGGGGTGAAAAACTTCTTGCATCTATTAAGAAAGCCTAAGCATCTTGCAGTATTCTAAGCAATCTCAAGTATATCCCAAGTAACAATTTAATTTTTATAAAGGCCAATAGAAGCTATTTTCTTATTTCTATAACAACTGTAATCAATCTTTTAGAAACCTATTTGGCGCACATAAGCGAAGTTATTACTCTTCATAAACAGTTTGGATACTTACTCTTCATAAACAATTTGGATAAGGCCTGGTTATTACTCTTCATAAACAGTGTGGATAAGGCCTGGTGAAGGCTTTGCAATGGAAACAATACTTTGCTACGAAAGGCTTTTTGTTTCGCTAAATAGTTGTCACAAGACTTCCTTAAGAAGGCAATAGTTTCTTTTTAATTGTTTCGCTAAGGACTAACAAAAGTCATTACGGAAATCTTACCGAAATAAAAAAATCAAATAAAATTTAAATTAATTTTTTTAACGTCTTTTTTCTTAAATTTTTTTCTTTACCTTTTATTTCGATTAATTTTTTCTGAGACCATATTTTCTTCGTTCAAGTGCTCAGTTTCTTCAATGCCTTTTCTGAAAACTAGATATTTAATTTAATTATTATTGAAAAAACTTACTTGCCTCAACCAGGGATCGAACTTGCAACCCAACGCACCCCAGTCAAACATTCATTTTCATTTCATTTTTAATTCATTTTTTATTTTTCATTTTCTTATATCTATCTTAATGCTAGACAAAAAATCTTAAACAACTAGCTTACATATTAACTTAACTAACTTACTGGCCCCATGCGGGCGCTCTAAATTAAACTGTGACTATACTTAAACCATGCCTTTCGACGTAAAATAACTTATATTTAAAATTCATGATAACTTAAAACTAACGAGAAAATTATTAAAAAAAACTCATTATCTATATCATTGTTTTTTTAATTTTTTTATAAAACTTAAAGCTACCCTTTACCTAAATAAAACTAATTAAAACTAAATTAAAACTAACTTAAACTACATTATATCTAATTAAAACTACTTAAAATAACTTAAAACTAGAACAGCCACCAGCAATTTTTTTTTTTTTTTTTTTTTTTTTTTTTTTTTTTTTTGTGCCACCGTCCTGTTCTACCTACTCTACTCTACCTATATTTACCTTAGAACTATGTAAGTCGGCCAAAGCAATAATGTGGTCAACTTTCAATATCACGGTGGTCACCCAACCACCAGAATTTTTTGACTTGTTCAATTCAGTCCTTTCTGTCCCGAAGGGGCACAGCTCTACTGAACCGCAGACGCTCTGCTCCGTTCCCTGAGCCGACGTCCCGATCGTAAAGAAGTCGCCGATCCACAGTCCTACGGCTGACGTGGTAGATTAACGGAACCGCCAATCTATCCTGTATCAGCCCACGACTGTCTAAATAGAGGAATGTCTCGGGCGGGATGAAACCGTTAAGACGTACACTTTCGCTATACTCATCATTGGGGTAGTAAGCCCCAAAAATAAGTCCATTGGTTGAGGTCATCGCTCTTGCAATGTGACCCCGAATCAGCTTGATTAAAAAGTTATCTATCCTGTTTATATTGGCCCTGTTGTATAGAACCTCGTTGGCATAGTAATGTGTGTACTCCGACTCTGGTGTTCTGTGCAATCCAAGGCAGCGTCTAAGACACTGCCTCTCAAACACCCGAATCTTTTCCATTTGAGATGGGGCAACGTTGAACCACACAGGGCACCCATAGGCAATCATTGGCCGGATAAGGGCCATGTAGCAAATCACCTTTACTCTGCTGTTGAGGCGGCTGCTATAGAACAACCGTCTTGTCAACCCAAAGGCTCCCCTAGCTCTGGTCAGAGCAGCATCTACATGTCGATTGAAATATAGATACTGATCTAGCCAGATGCCAAGGTACTTTACCACATCTTTACTTGCCAGTGGATGTCCACTTGGTCCAACGATCACTAGATTTCTCCAGTTCTTTCTTGTATCCCTAGAAGCCCTAGACAACGGGGTTCTAAACAGGATAGTTTCTGACTTCTGGAAGTTAATTTTTAACTTCCAGTCATCACAATATCGCTGAATCTTGTCGAAGTCACGCTGCAAGAGAGTTCTAATGACTTCAACTTTTGGACCGGTCCTGTACGCTACAAGGTCATCGGCATACGCAATTGCATGAGTGAGACTACCTATCAGATCGCTGGTGTAAATACTAAAAAGAATCGGCGAGTTCACAGCTCCTTGCTGTAGACCGTTTTTAATATCAAATGTTGTGGTAGAAGTTACATTGCCACTTTTGACAACAAACTTTCTACCATTGAGCATGTCATGAAGCATATATAGCAGTGGTTTACTTATGCCAAGTCTAGTTAACTTCAGATAAAGACCCTCTAACCATACGGTGTCGAAAGCCTTCTCTAAATCAACCAGAACGGCACCCGTGCATTGATTTTTCGCTTTGTTCCATTGAACATCAGAAACTAACTTAGACGCGGCATGAATAGTGTCATGCCCCGCCTTAAAGCCAAACTGATTATCTGGAATAATATGTTTGTCCTCAGCCCACTTGAACAGAGCTCTATTGAGAATCTTCTCAAATACCTTACTGATACTTGGAAGAAGACTTATCGACCGAAGATTTGCCGGATTGGAGCTGTCCTTTCCCTTTTTGGGGAGAGGATGGACCACAGCTGTCTTCCAACTCACTGGATAATATGCATTATTCAATGCGTTGTTGAACAGTGTGGTATAAATGTCTACTGCTTCCTGAGGGAGATGTCGTAAAACAATGTTGGGTATGCCATCGACCCCCGCAGATTTCTTTTTCTTTAATGTTTGAAAAATTAACTGAAGCTCTACCTTCGAAATTAACAATGAACTGGGTCCATTTTGCTCGGCGATGGTGGCGTTTGCCAAGTTTTCGTCATTGAACCCGGTGAAACCGGTATTCTCGGATCGCCATTGCGTAATGCTATTTCCAAGGTAGAAGTTGTGCAGTAAGGCTCTGTTCTCCAGGTCATGATTCGGACGAATGCTAGCATTCACCTTATACACTTGCTGGAAAGCAGCACCTACAGCCTCTACTTTTTCCTGAGGATCTTCTATTATAAAAAAATTATTATCGAGAACGGCAACTTCCGGATCTATTCCCGCAATCGTTAGTACGTCTTCGTTATCTGTTGTCCTCTGAAGTTTAAGACATGGAAGTTCGTTTTGATCATTCCTTCTAAATAACTTATTTATTTGGGGAAACATACTAGGGTCGCTAGAATTAACGGCCCGGATTCTGTTATCCCAGTATGAATTAATAGATAATCTGTAATTTTGTCTGATCAGATTATTAAGATTTTTGATCGACGACTTCAATGTCCTAATCTCCATATCTCGTGTGTCCGTGAAACGTCTGTACAGAAGTTTCAACCTAGTCAGAAGTCCACTTTTTTGTCGGTGTAGTGCGTCAATTGTCGCGTTCTTGTATATACCAGTAGGGTCGTGTTCCTTATTTTTTGGGATTGTTCTGTCCATTGTTCGTTTTATAGTCGTGTCCATTTGATTCAGGTACCCGTCGATCTCAACGTTCGTCAGGTTCCTGTCATTTGGTGGAGAAATGTCATCGGAACGTATTTCTCTTGCCAAGGAGTTCGAGAAGCGTGGCCAACGCGTCTTACTGAAATTGTAAGAGTGCGCAGGCACATACTCATCAAACTCCAAAAGTTCGCTCGGGAGCTGTATTACGGCGGCAAGTCCGCAGTGGTCACTGTCGTATTCAATCGTTCGTAAACAGTTTTTTGTATGTTGACCTACAGTGTCAGTTATTATCAGTCTTGAGTCAAACAGGAGTAGATCCAGAAAACTACCACTTCTCGGAAAAGACGGTCTATCTGTAGCCAGAAGGTCGATCCTACACTCAACACTATATCGACCCATCCAATTAAAAAGATGGTTCCCTCTAGGGTTTTGTACTTGATTTCCCCAATCTACATGTTTGGCGTTGAAGTCCCCTGCCATGAGATAAAAATTCTCATCCAAGTTCAGTCTTAAGCATTCAAAAAGCTTTTCAAGCTCTGCGATAAAATTAGCCGGCTGAGGTGCGTCAGGTGCGTACACCGCGATTGCGTACATTCTTTTCCCCTGCTGGAGAGGAATGCAAACGATGCAAGCTTCTAGCAGCCCAAATCTTCGCACTTCACTATTGTATATAACTTTATGTTTAATGCCCTTTCGTATGAAGATTGCGACCCCACCCCCTTGAGAGGAGTTGGGCCGATCCCTTCTTACGATATTGTAATTTTTATTAGTCAGTTTGTGTTTCTGGTTTAGCTTAGTTTCGCTAGCCATAAACACATCAGGACTTTGGTCTTGCAGCAAATGAAAGAGGTTTGCTCTCCGTTCGGTCCTAATCAGCGAATTCACATTCACAGCTAGGATCTTAAAGGGTCGCTCAGGCAGCGCGCCTTTAACCATTTCGCGTTGCCGGCAGAATAGAGTAGAGGTAATCCACCCTAGCCGCCTGCTCCCTTATCTGTTTTTGCACATCGGTTAACTGACCATGAATGGTCAGCAACACCTGCATCAGATCTGCCTCTGGCACAGGAGCCGTAGGCACTTGGACCTGTTTGGCTACCTGTGGTTGAGGCTGTTCCGTGTTTCCCTTTCCAGACGCCATTTGGGCGTAAGAAATTCCGGGATTAACGGCAGTTGTTGTCTGGCGTACTACTGGGTGTTTTACCTCCACTGTTTTCTTTTGGGCTTTGTTGTTTTTCATTTCCTGAAACTTCGGACATCCCCGATAGTTTGCGGGGTGCCCAGAGCCTCGGCAAAGTGCACATTTTAACTGGGTCCTGTCTTCGACCCTATCTTTCCCAAGCTTACATTCCCCTATCTTGTGGGAGTCTCCACACTTGACGCAAACTGGATCCATACCACAGTTAGCTGCCACGTGGCCGTACCCTTGGCAGTTCATGCATTGAAGCATGTCTCTCTGCCTATTTAATTTTTCCCATCTTACAATTTGGTAGTTTAGGACGGTTATACTCCTTAAACCACTCAACTTGCTTTGGGGCGAGAGCTGAACGAGGAAGAATGGTAAATTCCGTTTCTCCCGTCTGGCCTTAACTGTGGAAAACGGTCGGACCCCGATAAAATCGAGATCATCGCTCGCCACTTGACGGAGCTCAGCTAAGAGCGCCTGCGGATCCGTAGAGGATTCTATACCCTTCAAGAGAACTGTTTGCAGCTTTTATTCCTTCGGGGTGAAACTGTAGAATTCTGTCTTCGTTTGTGACAAAAGATCTTTGACTTTTTTATAATGCTCGACCGAAGAGCAATGAATAGCGTGTCGGTCTGCGTTCAATCTTTTAATAATAAAATTATTGCCTATGGCCGACTTACATAGTTCTATTGTATCTTTTAATTCTATTTTATAAGTATTAATTGGTGGCACCTTACCTTTTTTTGCTTGTGGCTGTTGCTGATGTTGCTGCTGCTGTTGTGACTGCTGCTGTTGTGCCTGCTGCTGTTGTATCTGCTGCGGTTGTTGTTGCTGTTGTATTTTCTGCTGCTGTTGTTGCTTCTGTGTCTTTTGTTGCTGTATTGGTTGTTGTGTTTGTTGTTGTATTTGCTTTTGTTGCTGATGTTGTTGTTGTTTCTGTTGTTGTTGTTGTTGTTGTTGTTGTTGTTGTTGCTGTTGTTGTAGCGGTTGATTTTGCTGTTGCTGTTGTTGTTGTTGTTGTTGTTGCTTTTGTTTTTGTTTTTGTTGCTTTGCTTGCGGTTGCTGATGCTGTTGCTGGGGCTGCAGTTGCTGCGCCTGCTGCTTCTTTTTGTGCTGAATTTCCGGAAGTGGTTGTTGTTGCTTAAGGGACTGCTGCTTTTGTTCAGCTTTTTGTTGCTCTTGGAGCGTTTTTTGTCTTTTGCTTTCAAGAGCAACTAGGCGCTCTTTTTCCCTACGCGCTTCTTGTTTTTCTTTCAGTGCTCTTACCATTGCCATAAGTGCAGAGATTTGCTCTGTCAGAGATTCTATTTTTTCTTCCTCAGTTTCTGATTCTGGAGGTGAAAGATCTACTAACAAACATTCATCCACCAGGCCAATGTTATGTATACAGAACGAAAATCGAATTTTAACCAGTTGATACCATGTAGGTACCTTCTTTGTACTACAGGAACAGATATGTAGCTATACAGTTCAATTTAAAATTCAGCATAAGCAGTTTTTTTAATTTATAATTATTATATTAACTGCCTGTTGGTAAAATATAATAGAAAGCCTATTTGGCGCAAAATATCCCTTTGATAATATTTTTATTCGAGCAGTTGTGTTCATAAGGAAATTAGTTTTCTTTAGTTTGTCATCAACAACTAAGCGAAGAGATAATTTTTTTATGTGAGCTATAACAAACACACCAAGTGGCATATTTTCCAAGTGGTATTGCAATAGCTTTCTTAGGGGAACTATAGTTTTCTTTAGTTTGTTGTTAACTACTAAAAGAAGAGATACTTTTCTTATGTGAGCTATAGCTGTCATTAACAAAACAAACCACCTGTCATATTTTCCATGTGGTATAATTATGTACGCGAGCAATAGCTTTCTTAAGGGAACTATAGTTTTCTTTAGTTTGTTATTAATACTAAGAGATGAGATACTTTGTTTATGTGAGCAATAGCTTTTATTAAGAAACAAATCAATGTAGGCACATTTCAACGTTTATCTATGTACTTTTATGCGAACAATAGCTATCGTTCGGAAATTTTGTGCAAAATAAAGTGTTGTGTTATTGTGTTATTATGTATCTTTTAATATTAAAATTTAGTAAATCGTGAAAACTAAACGTGTCTGTACACATGACATTTTGACGAAACCTAAAACCAATATACAAAAAAAAACTACTACCTGGCGCGGGGAATGTGACAACGACTGCATATAGCCGCATTAAATGTTTACCAACCTTAAAGAAGTCTTGTGATAACTCTATAGAAGTTATATGGGTTATCGTAAATTTATATATAATAAATTCGACTTATCAACATTATCTTACAATAAAACGTTTTAAAATTTATTATTGTATATAACTAATAGTTACATTTTATAAAACAATGATGGACTTGAATAAATAAAATTCTAAATCACACGTTTTTAATTTGGAAGAAATTATTTTGACTGTTCGAATTGCTTCGATTAACAAGCCTTTTCATTGATTTCGAGTATAAAGCCTTATACAAGCCTTTAAATTTAGATTTTGTCTGACTAACTTTGACAAACCTTACAGCGACCTTATGAAAAGCGATTGTATCGTCCCTCCGTATGGCTTGCGAGTATTTTCTGCCAAATGCTTTAAGAAAGCTATTATTTAAAAATTTAAATGAAAAACAGTTAACATCTTTAAATAAGCCTTATGACAACACTTAAGAAATAATAGCTTACTAATTTTTTGAAATTGTACCTTACACAAGTAAAATTGTTAGTTGGGATGATCATTTCAACGAAGGTTGTCACTGATACACATACCGAGTACTGAAAGCTTTTCGGCCTCCTCGATGCAAGTACCATTCATGGATAATGGCATAGGGGGTATGTTTATCTTTAACGACAAAAGAGTTTTCGACGCATTAAACTCCACACGATTTCTAATACCCCAATTAACAATGCTGTTTAAATCGGAGTTTAATGAGCTTATCATACGGTGTCGTTGTAGTAACACGTCCGAAGGCGAAGGCCGTGAATTATCAAACGTATATGAAAAGCTGAGGGTTGAGTCGTCAGCAAAACAATTTAATGGATTAGAAGTCACAGACAAGAGATCATTTATAAAAATGAGAAAGAGAATCGGAGACAGAACGGAGCCCTGGGGCACACCAGCATTTATTTTGTGGAGATCAGACTTGAAACCGTTTGATACAACTCGTATTGAGCGGTCCAGAAGATAGCTTCTAATCCAGCGAAAAAGAGTATCATCGATACCAAATGCACGCATTTTCGATAAAAGAGCTTCATGCCAAACTCTATCAAATGCCTTTGAAATATCAAGCGCAATAATCTTGCTTTCGCCAAAGCGATGCACAGATTTGTTCCACTGTTCGGTGAGATATGCCATCAGATCACCAGTGGAACGATTGCTGCGAAAGCCGTATTGACGGTCATTTAAAAGCTCCCGATCTTCGAGATATTTCTTGAGCTGACGATTTATCAGCGTTTCCATGACCTTGGAAAGAAGGGACGTAAGTGCAATTGGTCGGTAGGAGGAGGGGGAGGAGGAATCACCTTTTTTAGGGACGGGCTGGACAAATGCTGTTTTCCATCTACTAGGAAAGATTCCTGAACGATAGGAGCTATGGAAAAGCTTACGCAATGGTTTTGCCAGCGATGAAGAACACCTCTTCAGAAGTATAGGGGGTATACCATCCGGGCCAGCGGATTTGTGTATATCAAGATCTGGAAGAACTCTTGCTACTGTACGAGTGCGGAAAAATACCTGTCCCATAGAAAAATTAACGTTTTCAAGTACAGGAGGGGCATCGTTGCTTGCAGGCAACGTAGAACTTGCAGCAAAATGAGCTGCGAGCATATTCGCCTTCTCTGAAGAGCTGACAATTGGATTGTTGTCGACGATGAGCGTTGGAACTGATGATGACGTTGAGTTCTTGACGTTTTTTACAAATGACCAGAAGTTTTTACTGCCTTTGGGACATTGCAGAATTTTTTGCCGTAACTTCTGGTCATGTAAAAATTTCGTTTTGTGTATAACGGAGTTGCACGAGTTCCTAACTTGTTTGTGTTTCTTCCGATTTTCCTCAGATGGGTTGGCTTTATAGGATCGGAAGCTTACTTCTTTCAACCTGATAGCTTCTTTACACTCTTCGGTAAACCAAGACTTTTCTTTTGGTTTGATACATTTTGTTCTGTGAGGGACAAAAGTTCTCATTGCAAGAAAAATCACTTCTGTAATCATTTCAGCACTGGCATCAATGTCATTATCGAAGAAGCATAATGACCAGTTCAAGTTGCGAAAGAAATTATTCAGACCGTCCCAGTTGGCTTTCTCGTATTGCCAAACGGTCCTAGTGGGAATTTTTTCTTTAACTGGATGGTTGGAGATCGAGAAATTAGCTGAAATGACACAATGGTCCGAGGTGCCAAATGGAGAAGTTACTTTAATAGTATATTTATCAGGGTGGGAAGTAAGGAACAAGTCAAGAGTATGGGCGGAATGCCCATCAACATCCGGTATACGGGTAGGCTCATCGATAAGCTGGGTAAGATGGTTATACTCAGCAAAGATCTCGGTATACCTTCCTTCGAGTGTTGTCTGGCCCGAATAGCGGAGCCAACTTGAATTGTGTACATTGAAGTCGCCCGTAATCACGACTTCAGTGTGAGGACAATGGGAAACAATTCGGGAAATTGAATCTGACAGAACATCTAACTCATCACAAGTAGACATGCTGTCAAGATTTGTATATATTTATTATATATATCTAAAAGCAGTGTTTAAAAAAAAAAAAAAAGAAAAAAAACGACCAAGTGCAAATAAGCACTAGTGTTAATATAAACTTGAACAATTAAAAAAAAAATAAATATATTTGTAAAGAAACTATAAAAATAAACAAAAGAATAAAGAAGCAGAAGCAGAAGCAGAAGCAGAAATTATTTTAAGTAAGAAATTATATATGATTTAAATAAAACTTTATAAATGTAATGAAATAATTTTTTTTTATTATTTATTATTATAACAGTGATTGGGTGTGTTAAATTTTAACTTTTGAATAAAACTGGAAGATTTAATTGATAAATTTAGTAAAATGGCTACGAGTAGAGATGAAGAAGTCATTTCTCGTATAGTAGCTTCAAGTACAGCTTCTCTTAAAGAAGAACTCGATAAATTAAAAAAAACAACTCTCTGTTTTGACAGTTAATTGCAATGTCACAGAGCATGTACAAGAAACTAAAGACGAATCTATAGCTTGTGTTGAATCACTCGATGTTATCAAATCATTACCCGAATTTACAGGTGATGAAAATACATAATGTTAGCTGGAGAGAAGCTGCTAACAATTCGATGACTCTTTATAAAAGAGGTAGTCGAAGGTATTTTGCGGCACTTACAATTTTAAGAAATAAAATCATTAGAAGTGCAAATGATACACTTACGAACCACGGAACGGTTCTAAATTTTGATGCAATTTTGAGTCGTCTCGATTTTGCATATGCAGATAAACGTCCAATCCATATGATTGAACGAGAATAAAGCATATTGAGGCAGGGTTCATCATCATTAATTGATTATTATAACATAGTCAATAAAAAATTAACTCTTTTAGTTAACAAAACGATAATGACACATGGTCAAGACAGTTTGACCAAAGAGCTCAACGAAGCTCACCGTTAAAATGCCTTACGTGTTTTTATTACAGGGCTTAAAGCTCCACTTAGTAATATTTTATTTTCATTAATTCCCAACGACTTACCTAGCGCTCTTGAAAAGGCTCAAGAACTAGAATCAAATATTCAAATGGCTCAATTTGCCCTTCAATTTAACAAAAACAATACTAATGGGCCACAGGTAAATAATTCAAACAATAATCTTAGATTTCCGAAAAGATCTGTTTGGGAACCAAACCCAAACCATTATCGTCAACAACAACCGCAATCTTCACCAATAGTACTCGGTAGTTCAAATATGAAAATGCCCAAACATAGGTCAAATTTTAACAACAATATGAGATCTTATAACAATAATATGGGATTTAGACCCAATCGATTCAGGCAAAATCAAAATAACTATAATAATAATTTTCAAAGAAATCCATATGTAGATAAAAGACCACATAGTGCACAAAACAGTGCCCAACCCCCTGTAAAAAATCAAAGAATTATTAATAAAAATGAAGATGCTTTTTTAGACGATCGTCGTGTCAATTACTCTTTATCACCTGAAAGCACCCATCAGGTAAGAAACTAAAAATTTTAATTGACACGGGAGCAACTAGTTGTTACTGTAGACCGAACGTTCTACAAGATAGAAAAGAATTAGCAATAAAAAAAAGAATTCGTACAGTTAATGGGCATTCAATTATAACTCATTATTATGTTGCATATATATTTGATAGAGATGTTGTATTTTATGAAATTGAGAATTTAGAAAGTGATCTGTTAATAGGTTATATTTTACTGAAAGAAGCTTCCATAAAATTAGATTTTAAGGATGGATTCCTTATCTATAATAATAAAAGGGAACACTTATTTTTTTTAAGATAAAAATGACGTAAAAAGATATGAATTAAATAATACAACAGAATCAGAAGATTATAATGATAAAATAGAAAGTAGTGAAAACGTAGAAGCATTAAAAAATATATGATAACGAAGATTGGAAAAATACATTCTGATATTAATTTGAACTCATTATTCCGAACGGATGTAAAGGCAGAAATAAGGACTACAGTCGAAACTCCTATATGGAGCAGACAATACCCGTACCCACTGTCAGTAAACACATTTGTTAATAAGGAAATTAGAGATTTATTAAAAGCAGGTATTATAAGACAAAGTAAAAGTCCGTGCAATTCACCGATTTGGGTTGTACCAAAAAAAGCTACCAATGATGATGGTACTCAAAAATAAAGAATGGTAATAGACAACAAAAAACTTAATGAGAAAACGATAGCAGCCAGATATCCTATACCAGAGAGTAGTGTTATATTATCAAATTTAGGGAAGTCAGAATATTTCTCTACTATAGATTTAGAATCAGGTTTTCATTAAATACAGATGAAAGAATCGGATATTGAAAATCCGCATTTAGCGTAAATAACGGAAAATATGAATTTTTAAGAATGCCTTTTGGTTTAAAAAACGCTCCAAGTATATTTCAAAGAGCAATGGATGATATATTACGTGAATATATCGGAAAAACATGTCATGTTTATATGGATGACATAATAGTCTATTCTAAAAATATAAATGAATATACTGTTCATCTTAATGAAATAATAAACATATTGAAGAAAGCTAACATGAAAATATCCTAAGAAAAATCGAAGTTTTATAAAAAAGAAACAGAATTTTTAGGTTACATAGTTGCTTATAATACAATTAAAACAGACCCTTTAAAAATAGAAACTATAAATAATTTCCCATTACCAAATACGCTAAGACAATTAAGAAGCTTCTTGGGTATGACTGGTTACTATCGGAAGTTTGTAAAAAATTACGCTTCAGTAACAAAGCCTTTAACTAAATACTTAGCCGGAGAAAACGGCATAATATCCAAAAACTTATCCAAAAAGTCAAAAATAACACTTGATGACGAAGCTATTTTAGCTTGTAGAACTTTAAAAAATCTTTTAATAAACCAAATAGAATTAGCTCAACCAGATTTTAGTAAAACATTTATATTGACAACTGACGCTTTTAATAATGCTATAGCAGGTGTCTTAACTCAAGAGGGAAAACCCATTACATTTATTTCTAAAACGTTGAACAAAACAGAACAAAATTACGCCACCAACGAAAAAGAACTATACGCTATTGTGTGGTCTTTAAAAAATTTAAGAAATAACCTTTACGGAGTTTCTGATCTTGAGATCCATTCGGATCACCAACCGCTTACGTTTGCAGTATCGGTACGAAATCCAAACGCCAAAATGAAACGTTGGCATGCATTTATTGAGGAGTTTGCTCCTAAAATAATATACAAACCAGGGACTACAAAAATGTAGTTGCTGATGCTTTGTCCAGACAATATTTAAACCACATTTCTGATGAAGACTCTTCTAGTACTGCTACACAGCACTCCGCCGAGAGCAGCGACAATATAGAAATTAAAGAAACAACAAAACCTCTAAATCAGTTTAAACAACAAATCCTCTTAAGTCAGGGATTATTTACTGCTCATGAACAAATAAACAATTTTAATAAAACAAGGCATTTAATTGAATACGATACACCAGACAATTTGATAATAATCTTGAAACAATACTTACGACCCGGAACTATTGCAATTCATTGCACACCGGAAGACCTTTACAATATTAAACAAAAATTAAAAGAAACTTTCAATAATAAATTTCTTTATACAAAGAACTTTCCCATAGACATTACGATCGAAGAAGACCAACAAATTATAATAGAACAAACACACGTTAGAGCACACCGTAGCTACCAAGAAAATTTAAAACAAATTTATACAGCATATTATTGGCCACGTATGACCAAACAATTTTGAAGAATTCGTTAGAAATTGTGAAATTTGTAACCGTAATAAATATGAAAGACATCCTTTCAGATCTCCAATTGGCGAGGCTCCAATTGCTAAGAAAGAGGGGGAGCAATTACACATAGACATTTTTTCACCCAAAAATTAAAATTCCTAACTTGCATAGATTCATATTCCAAGTTTCTAGTTACTAAGCTAATAGACGACAGAACAAAGCTAGACGAAAAAGTATTAGAACTTTTACAAAGCTTCCCAGAAGCCAAAAACTTATGTGTCGATAACGAACCTGGTGTTTCAACACCCCAATTTAAAACATTGATGCAAAGACTAAGTATACAAACATTTTACTGTGATCCAAAACACAGTACTTCAAACGGACAAGTTGAAAGAGTACACTCCACACTGATAGAAATAGCTAGATGTTTAAAAGAAGAATTTAATTTAATTAGTGATTTAGAATCTATTTTTAGAGCCGTACAGCAGTACAATAAAACAATTCACTCAGTAACTAACAAAAGACCTTTCGAAGTCTTATTCAATAAATTAGAATATGAAGATTTAAGAACAAAACTTTTACAAGCTCAAGAAAAAATGTTAAAAAGAAACAAACCTAATATAAAGATAAAAACATATAAGCAAAACAAAATAATATATGAAAATATTGTAGGAGTTAGAAATAAACTTCAACCTAGATATAGAAAACAAAAAGTAAAAGAAGACTTAGGTAACAAAGTACGAATTTATAAAACCGAATCGTTCACAAAGATAAAATTTAATCTATTTCAGGAAGATGACTTTTCAAGTAACAGTTGTTACAATAATACTAGCAACACTAGTACATAATGGACGATTTCAACGACTTGACGTTCAATACTTAAACGACGGACAAGGATTCACTATTATAAAAAGTGAAGAACTTCAAATTATTGATCACTATAGAAAAATTTTATATTCAATAGACTTAAATTCATGGAAGGACAATTTAGAATTGATAAAAAATAACATAGCAAACTTTAGTTTTTGCAATCATTACAAATCCATGTTAAACAATTTCAATACAATTAGAAGAAGAAATAAATAGTCTTCTACCTCACCACACAAGGGAAAAAAGAGGGTTATTCAATATCATAGGAAAAGGACTAAAATTTATAGCAGGGACAATGGACGCCAACGATGAAATAGAAATCAGACAACAATTAGATGTAAATGAAAAAAATAATAAAAATGTTATAAATAGCCTAAATGACCAAGTAAGAATAAACAACCAGTTTAACACTGCAATGCGAGCAGTTACAGATCACATTAACAATCAACAAAAACAAATTAACGTTCAGTTAACCAACCTCCTTGGAAGAACATCTAGGGATCTAACCATAGAACATATGCAACATATCTTTCAAATTCAGTATGACATTCAATTACTTAGAGAGCAAGTCAGAAAAGTAAAAGAAAATTTAATGATGTGTAGATTAGGTGTACTGGGAAGGGATATTTTGACCCCCCACGAATTTAAAACATATAATATAACCCTTAAGGATTTAATGTTTATCCAAATGCTCCGCCATTTTACATGACAACAAAATTATGTTTATTATAATGATACCATACTTTTGCAATCAAACCTACCACAAAATGATAATTGAACCAGTGCCAAATAAAAATAAATTACAATTAGATACACCTTATAGAAAATTAATATTAAGTAACGATACATGGTATAAATATACCGAAAATAAAATTATACTAAAAAAACATTTAAGAATAATAAATGATGATTGTATTGAAAAATTACTAAAAGAAAATCCAATATGTAACTTCATACTTAATGAAGCAGTTGAGATAAAACAGTTAACAAATAATATTGTTATAACAAAAAATGTTCCGAAAACAAATTTAATACATAATTGTAACACATACGAAGTGATGTTATATGGAAACACCATAATAAACTTCGAAAATTGTAAAATTGAAATCAATAACAATGTTTATGTATGAAAATATAATTGTAAATGAAAACTTTATCCTTCCAATTTTTAAAGATGTAAAAATTAAAAACATAACTGTAAGCATAAATTTGCCCGAACTTCATTTTAAAAATATTGAGAACAGAAAAATTCTTGAAGAAATCAAATCTACAAAACCAATAGCATAACATTCAGCACAATTGCAATAATCATAATCGCATTAGTCATAATGTTTACCTTTTTCTTTTTGAAATCAAGACCCATAAGGCATATCATAAATGATGAAATATTCATAGATAGAATAAACAAAAATATTCAACGACTCTCAGAGGAAACTCAAGATGCGGGACGCATCATTTAAGAAGGAGGGGAGTTATCATCATGCATCCTCATATAAGATGCCACCCAAAAGTGCTAACATTTCAACTATATTTACTATCCAAATCAACATAGCACAATCCAAGGATAAAGAATGCGACATCCAAACACCCACTCATCGATTCACCATCGATTGCACCACGATTTATTGGAATATTATATTGCAGCTTCCATCCATCCAACCATTCGTCGATTCAGCATTTCCTGTGTTGGCGATTGATGCATCAATTAGGTTAATTATCTTTAAGTTGAATTTTGTAACAGTTATTTAAAAAATAGACCTGAACTCGAAAGGAACAAATTTGTGTTTCAAATAAATAAAAATCTTTGAAGTCTTTTTTAAAAAGACAAATAATAAAAGAGAATATTAATTTGCGTATGCTTTTCTATGTTTAATTTTTTTATTTGGATTGCAATGCACTTTATATTAATGATTCTTATTTATCAAAATCCCCGACCCCAGAATAACACAGTATAAGAAATAATATGTAAATTTTATTTTATTTAAAAGATACAGGCAATATTAAAGTAAACTCACCAAACAAACGGAGTATCTTAGTAAGAAACGTCGATGTTGTGGCTTCAATTGATCTTTTAAATTGAAAGATATTATTTAAATACGTATGTAAGTCTTCTTTAAGTCCTCTTAAAATTTCCCGCAAGTGTTAAAATAATATTGCAAACACCACATAAAAAAAATATATGCATAAATACACATATAATGTACACTGCACTTTAAAATTTAAATTATTTGCAGTCTTGAATATATTTAAAATGATTTATTTAAAATCGAAAATTTTAAACTAAAAAAAAAATAATTTCCCAATCTGCCACCAGAATTTGAATCTAGAACTCTCAGGCCAGCAGCCAATGCTCTTTCGTCTCACCACAGGATCTTCGGTGATCGTTTGTTGCACTTATCTTATGATATGTGAGCGGTGAATTTAAAATTTATTTAAAATAAGTTTTTACGTTTCTGCTAGCCACTTTACATAGTTTTCCACCAGGAATAGATGCGGGTAGTAAATATACACTTAAATAAAAAAAAAATTATTTAAAACGGCTATATAGGTATATAACTTAAGTTGTTTTGTTAATTTTAAAAACTAATTTTTTTCTACAATTAACTTGATGATTTGTTCTCCAACTGCTTCTATTTGTTTTTTTATTTATATTGAAATGTAAACTTTTTCTCTACCAACGTTATAACTTCAAATATTTTTTTGGTAGGTACACGTTAAATATCATGGTTTTAAATTTTTAATTTTGTTCACAATTACTATTTATGATGGCTGGTTAACAAATTTGAGTCTTTGGAGGGAATATTTTCCAATTGATTTTCGAAATTTACTCTCATTTCTCCTTTCATTTGGAAAAGTCCCTCCAACTATCAACGGTGTTCCCCACCCGCATACAGCTGAAGAAAGAGTTTTTGTGTTCCGGATGACCATTTCTTCGTAGAGAGCTGTAGGGGAGAATAGTGTACAAATGTGATTTTGCACAAACATGCATTTTGTAACAAAGGGCTTTGCGTTTTGAGGATATTCCAAATGTCATCAAAAATTCAAATAGAACCCACGCAATCTCTGTATCTTGTGACCCTTCAAAATAAAACGTGGGATCCGAACCTACTAATTTAGCCGGGTGAAAGTTGTCAGTGAACTTTCGTTGGGGAAGGTCCCCTCTGTGTAGTGCGTCGATCGTCTGTTGCCCGTGCGCGTCTTGTTTGAGTCTGTGCCTAGTCGTGTTATTTGTTCCTATAAATTTCAAATGTAATAAAAAAAAAAAAAAAAATATCAATAACAAAACGAAACAAAAAAAAAAAATAGCAAAAAATAGCAAAAAATAGCAAACAAAAAAATATTAACAGTGATGAAAAAAAAATCAATAAACCACGCCACACTAAAATTAATACAATAAAACAAAAACAACAAACAACCAATAACCAATAAAAAATAATAAATCATGATAAGCCAGCTCAGCATAGCACAGTGAGTACCATCCTTCACTTTCCCCTTTCTCTTACAATCGCATGGCTTAGCATGTGTATCAAATTGCATTGGTTTTATAACTAATGTAATTGATACACAGGCTGCGTCATCGTTGATAACAGATTGTTGACAAACAAAATGTTACTGTTTTGCATTAACAGGGCCGGAATCGATTCTTGTTACTACTAAGGCATAACACTAGTGGTGGCGTGTATCGAATAGCATTCTGTGGTTCAACTCAGTAATATTTTTCTTTTAGTCTTTGTCTGTTTTGGTTTTTGTTATTCTTTTATTTGCAATGGCTGGAAATTTCAGGGTAGATTATTGTAATATTCGTGGGCTTAGAGCGAATTTTCTTTCTGTGTACTCCCACACTGCTTTAAACAGGCCAGCTGTATTGGCACTAAGTGAAACCCAAGTAGGTGAGGATTCCGATCCTACTGAATTCTTTATTCATGGGTATAACTTGGTGCCATTATTCTTTTCCCACCATGGTCTCGCCATATACATTAGCAATGATGTTGCCTATCAGTTTTTGCCACAATATGGTCTCTGTGCCAATTCTTTTTTCAATTTTATGTGGTTCAAATTTTCCGTGAATAAGCAAATCATTCACTATTGCTTCCTTTATCGAAGCCCCAATCTAGACAGAGTGTCAACTTCTCGTGAATTTGATGCTTTGTCTGATTCCATCCAAAGAATTGTTTCGTCCTATCCTCGCACTGAAATCGTTGTTACGGGCGATTTCAATGTACACAATTCTTCATGGCTTCAACATTCGGGCCAGGCAACACCAGAAGGAGTGTGTGCTGAGATCTTCGCTGAGTTTAACCACCTAACTCAGTTGGTCAACGAGCCCACTCGAATATCGGACGTGGTAGGTCGAGCAGAAAACACTCTTGACTTGTTTCTTACCTCTGACCCTGCACATCTGACCATTGTGTCATATCAGCAAATTTCTCGTGTAAAAACTCTCCAGTTAAAGAAAGAGCTCCTAAGAGAACCGTTTGGCAATACGAGAAAGCCAACTGGGACGGTCTCAATAATTATTTTAGGATTTTTAACTGGTCACTATGCTTCCTCGATAGTGACGTTGACGCCAGCGCTGATATGATCACAAGTTTGATTCTCCTGGGAATGAGAACTTTTATCCCGAACAGGGTTAAAAGCATCAGACCTAAAGAGAACGCATGGTTCGATGCGAGCTGTAAAGAGGTTATTAGGGTCAAGAAGGTAAATTTCCGTTGTCTTAAAGCCAATCCAACTGAGGAAAACCGGAATAAGTTCAAGCAAGCCAGGAAGGCCTGCAACGCCCATATTCGACGGACCAAATTTCTACATGACCAAAAATTACGGCAAAAAATACTGCAATGTCCCAAAGGCAGTAAAAATTTTTGGTCATTTGTAAAAAATATGAGGAATTCTTCCTCTTCCTCGGTTCCTACGCTCGTTGTGAATGACACTCCATTTGTTAGCTTTCTAGAGAAAGCTAATCTCTTTGCTAGGCAGTTCGCCGCCAATTTAACGCTGCCAGTGAGTGTTATGACTCCGCCTGTACTTGAGCGAGTTAGTAATTCTATGGGGCAAATCTTTTTTCGCACTCGTACTGTAGCGAGAGTCCTAAAAGATCTTAACACACATAAATCCGCTGGTCCGGATGATATCCCCGCTATTGTTCTAAAGAGGTGTTCTTTAACGCTGGCAAAACCACTGCGTAAGCTTTTTCATCTGTCCTACTCCTCAGGTCTCGTTCCGAGCGGATGGAAAACTGCATTTGTCCAGCCTATTCCCAAAAAAGGCGAATCTTCCTCACCGTCTAATTACCGACCGATTGCACTTACGTCCCTTCTTTCCAAGGTCATGGAAACGCTGATTAATTATCAGCTCAAGAAATATCTCGAAGATCGAAAGCTTCTTAATGACCGACAATACGGCTTTCGTAGCAATAGGTCCACTGGTGATCTCATGGTTCATCTCATCGAACAGTGGAACAAATCTTTACATCGTTTTGGAGAAAGTAAGATTATTGCACTTGATATTTCAAAAGCATTTGATAGGGTTTGGCATCAGGCTCTCTTATCGAAAATGCGTGCTTTCGGGTTTCATGAATCCCTCCTTCATTGGATTAGTAATTACCTTTCGAATCGTTCAATACAAGTTGTATTGGATGGATTCAAGTCTGAAAATCACAAAAAAAATGCTGGTGTGCCCCAGGGCTCTGTTCTATCTCCAACACTCTTTCTCATTTTTATTAATGATCTCCTGTCTGCAACTTCTAATCCAATACATTGTTTTGCTGACGATAGTACTCTTAGCTTCTCATATTCGTTTTCAGATTCACATCCCTCTTCTTCGGATGTGGAACTGCAACGAGAAAATATGATAAGTTCATTAAATTCCGACCTAAACAGCATTGTACAATGGGGATTAAAAAACCGCGTGGAATGTAATGCTTCGAAAACCCAATGCTGTCTTGTATCGTTAAAGCGAGATATACCCCCCTTGCCATTATCCATAGATGGCACTTGCATCGAGGAGACTGAACATCTTGATATTCTCGGTATATGTATCACCAACCACCTTTTGTGGAACGATCACATACGCGATGTCGCCAAAAATGCCGCAAGATGTTTGGGTTTTCTAAGGTAATGCAAGAAGTTTTTCTCCCCCTCTGATCTGGCTATTATCTACAAGACTTATATACGTGCAAAGCTTGAGTATAACTCCCATATCTGGGCTGGTGCTCCTGTAACTTACTTAAGCCTCTTGGACAGTATTGACCGTAGAGCATTTAGATTGATTGGTGATATTACCATCATAAGATCATTTACGTCGCTTGAACATCGTCGAAATGTTTCTTGTCTCACCCTCTTTTACCGTTATTTTAATGGTTTTTGCTCTAGAGAAATAGCCAGTTGCGTTCCTCCTCTTAAACAGTTCAAGCGTAATACTCGCGCTTCAAGGAATGCTCATCAATATACCCTCGAACCCAACTTCGGTCGTACTGTCAAGTACAGAGATTCGTTCTTTAGCCGTACTATGCGAATGTGGAATGCCTTGCCACACTCTGTCTTTCCCAGCCATTGCAATATTCAGGAATTCAAAACTAATGTGCACCGACACCTCCTTTCAACCCTTCCCTCCCTTTCCTAGTGCTCACACTGTGTCTACATAATAAGGGTAGTATCATCCCTTTGAGTGTGCGCTTATTATAAAAAAAAAAAAAGTACAGATAGGTTCATTTGCACTATTGCCTGATATCCTTAGAATGGAAGATACCAATATGTTTACCAGCTAATGTTTCAAGGTCGTACATGTAGTTTCTTACAACACGAAGGACACGAGCTTTCAAAAACTTGGGAAGTAATTTCGCATTTTTGCCTTGGGCAAAATTACTTTGGGTGAAATTCCTGTAGAAAACTTCCTGCCCTACCCTAAAAGACGTTGGCCTTGAACGCATATTGTAAGTTGCTTTTGATTTTTCGTGTGCCTTTTGTAAGTTTCTGGTCAACTTCTGACGTGCAAATACATGGTTCTATAGTCAGTTCAGGATCAGGAAGTGCTTTTAAATTTCTCAAAATTTTATAAGACGAACCATGATTTATCATACTTTGCCCGAACATTGCAAAATATGGCTGACAACCAATTGAATCATGAGAATCTGACCTTAAAGCACAAGCTATGCTTGAAAGATGAGAATCCCAAGCCGACCAGTCAAATCTTTCAATGACGTAAGCCATTTCAGACTAGAATGATCAGTAATGACGCGAAAAGGCAAGCCTTCGACATAAGAACGGAATTCCCGAATGCTGAGCACTGCTGTCAGAGACATGAAAGCTCTGTTACCGTCTAATTTTTCTGGGCCTTGTTTAACTTTTTTGACCTAAAAGCTATGGGTTTCTCATTGCCATCTGCATCCAATTGGAAGAGAACTAATCCGACTCCTTCAGAGGACGCATCATACTGAATGGCGAACTCTTTTTTAAAATCCGCTTGAGTTAACACCGGAGCAGAAACTAGGGCTTCTTTCAATTTTTCGAACGCTTCCTTGGCTGCAGATGTCAATTTGAAACTCTTTTGCTTTCTAAGGCAATCGGTTAATGGAGCTGAAAGATCTTTTCAGGATTAGTTTTTGGAGTGCCCTGACCGACGATGTATCCAAGAAACTTGATTTCTCGCATGCAGAACTTGGACTTATTTGTTGATGGTTAAGTTTGCCATATCTGTCAATATTTTTATGTGCGTTTCAAAATCCGGTGTGCATATTAAAAGATCATCTAAATAAATTAAAACATTTTGTCTAAGTCGGGCCGGAATGACTCGGTCCATTAGACGACACATTCTCTGTGCGGTGTTACATAACCTGGACGGCATCACATTAAAATGATACAGCGGCCATATTTGCTGTCTTGAATATATTTAAAATGGTTTATTTAAATCGAAAATTTTAAACTAAAAAAAAATAATTTTTCAGTCATAAACCAGAATTTGAACCTAGAAGACTCATGCCAGCAACCAATGCTCATTTTTCATTTTTTAATTCATTTCTTATTTTTCATTTTCTTATATCTAGCTATCTTAATGCTAGACAAAAAATCTTAAACAACCCCCATGCGGCCCATGCGGGCGCTCTAAACTAACCTATAACAAATTTGAACGATGCCTTTCGGCGTAAAATCACATATATTTAAAATTCATGTTTACTTAAACTAACGAGAAAATTGTTATCAAAAAACTCATTTTCATTAACATTTTTTTTTTCACTTTTTTATAAAACTTAAAGCTACCCTTTACCTAATTATAACTAACTAAAACTAAACAATACTAAACAAAACTACTATAAGCTACGTTATATATAAATTAAATAAAACTAGCTTAAATTATACCTAATTAAAAACTAACTTAAAAACTAGAACAGCCACCAGCAACTTTTTGTTTTTTTTTTGGTACACGCATATGCACAAATACTTTTTTTTTTTTTGGTGCCACCGTCACTGTTCTACCTACTCTATATTACCTTAAAACTATGTAAGTCGGCCAAAGCAACAATGTAGTCAACTTTCAATAACAAGGTGGTCACCCAACCACCAGAATTTTTTCATTTGCTTAACTAAGTCCTTTATGTTCCGAAGGGGCACAGCTCTACTGAACCGCAGACGTTCTGCTCCGTTTCCAGAGCCGACGTCCCGATTGTAAAGGAGTCGCCGATCCACAGTCCTACGGCTGACGTGGTAGATTAACGGAACTGCCAATTTATCCTGTATCATCTCACGACTGTGTAAAAAGAGGAATGTCTCGGCGGGATGAAACCGTTAAGACGCACACTTTCACTATACTCATCAGTGGGGAAGTAAGACCCAAAAATAAGTCCATTGGTCGAGATCATCGCTATTGCAATGAAGCCCCGAATCAGCTTGATTAAAAAGTTTTCTATCCTGTTTATATTGGCCCTGTTGTATAGAACCTCGTTGGCATAGTAATGCGTGTACTCCGACTCTGGTGTTCTGTGCAATCCAAGACAGCGTCTAAGACACTGCCTCTCAAACACCCGAATTTTTTCCATTTGAGATGGGGCAACGTTGAACCACACAGGGCACCTATAGGCAATCATTGGCCGGATAAGAGCCATAACTCTGGTGTCAAGGGGGCTGCTATAAAACAACCGTCTTGTCAACCCAAAGGCTCCCCTAGCTCTTGCTAGAGCAGCATCTACATGTCGATTGAAATATAGATACTGATCTAGCCAGATGCCAAGGTACTTTACCACATCTTTACTCGCCAGTAGATGGCCACTTGGTCCAACGATCACTAGATTTCTCCAGTTCTTTCTTTTTTCCCTAGAAGCCCTAGACAACGGGGATTCTAAACAGGATAGTTTCTGACTTCTGGAAGTTAATTTTTAACTTCCAGTCATCACAATATCGCTGAATCTTGTCGAAGTCAAGCTGCAAGAGAATCCTGATGACTTCAACTTTTGGACCGGTCCTGTACGCTACAAGGTCATCGGCATACGCAATTGCAAGATAGTGAGACTACCTATCAGATCGCTGGTGTAAATATTAAAAAGAATCGGCGAGTTCACAGCTATTTGCTGTAGACCGTTTTTAATATCAAATAATGTGGTAGAAGTTACATTGCCACTTTTTACAACAAATTTTCTACCATTGTGCATGTCATGAAGCATATATAACAGTGGTTTACTTATGCCAAATCTAGTTAGCTTCAGATAAAGACCCTCTAACCATACGGTGTCGAAAGCCTTCTCTAAATCAACCAGAACGGCACCCGTGCACTGATTTTCCACTTTGTTCCATTGAACATCAGAAACTAGCTTAGACGCGGCATGAATAGTGTCATGCCCCGCCTTAAAGCCAAACTGATTATATGGAAAAATATTTTTGGCCTCAGCCCACTTGAACAGAGCTCTATTTAGAATCTTTTCGAATACCTTACTGATACTTGGAAGAAGACTTATCGACCGAAGATTTGCCGGATTGGAGCTGTCCTTTCCGTTTTTGGGGAGAGGATGGACCACTGCTGTTTTCCAACTCACTGGATAATATGCATTATTCAATGCGTTGCTGAACAGTGTGGTATAAATGTCTACTGCTTCCTGGGGGAGATGTCATAAAACAATGTTGGGTATACCATCGACCCCCGCAGATTTAATTTTTTTTAATGTTTGAAAAATTAACTGAAGTTCTACCCTCGAAGTTAACAATGAACTGGGTCCATTTTGCTCGGCGATGAAGGCGTTTGACAAGTTCTCGTCATTGAACCCGGTGAAACCAGTATTCTCAGATCGCCATTGCGTTATGTTATATCCAAGGTAGAAGTTGTGCAGTAAGGCTCTGTTCTCCAGGTCATGACTCGGACGAATGCTGGCATTCACCTTATACACTTGCTGGAAAGCAAGTGTATAAGGTCTAACTCTACCTTTTCCTGAGGATCTTCTATCATATAATAATTATCATCGAAAACGGCACCTTCCGGATCAATTCCCACAATCCTTAATACGTCTTCGTTATCTGTTGTTCTCTGGAGTTTAAGACATGGATGCTCGTTTTGATCATTTCTTCTAAATATCTTATTTATTTGGGGAAACATACTAGGGTCGCTAGAATTAACAGCCCGAATTCTGTTATCCCAGTATGAATTAATAGATAACCTGTAATTTTGTCTAATCAGATTATTAAGATTTTTGATCGACGACTTCAATGTCCTAATCTCCATATCTCGTGTGTCCGTGAAACATCTGTTCAGAAGTTTCAACCTAGTCAGAAGTTCACTTTTTTGTCGGTGTAGTTCATCAATTGTCGCGTTCTTGTATATACCAGTAGGGTCGTGTTCCTTATATTTTGGGATTGTTCTGTCCATTGTTAGTTTTATAGTCGTGTTCATTTGATTCAGGTACCCGTCGATCTCAACGTTCGTCAGGTTCCTGTCATTGGGTTGAGAAATGTCATCGGAGCGTATTTCTCTTGCCAAGGCGTTGGAAAAGCGTGGCCAACGCATTTTACCGAAATTGTAAGAGTGCGCAGGAGTTACAAACCTGACCTCACACATGCCTTAAACCCGGCAATTGGCATCAACAACCATCAGCATTTTCCCACATGCAGTTATTAAAACACACATGCCTTAAACGCGGTCATTGGCACCAACAACCATCAGCATTTTTCCACATTTTATTATTAATAAAGATCTAATTACATTTACAAATTCCAGTTTTATATTTTTCTTTACTATAAAATAACCTGACAGTGTTTTTGCAATTCCAGTTTCATATTTTTCTTTGCTCTTTATAAATTAACCTTAATCATCAATTTAACGATATAAAAATTGTAATTGAAGCTTAAGCTTTGACAATAAACACAGCACTGAGCTGTTTGCAGTAATAAAAATTGATTTTTTTTTATTGTTCACGAAGGTTTCACCTATAACTGGCGCAGTCAAGACGGAACAAAAGTTCGAAGGTTTATCGAATATCTTGTTAAAAAACGAACCGGTGTAAAAATCGCGAAAAATAATTTCGAAGGATAATCGAATAAAATTACTCTCGTGAAATAAACATTAATTTAAACTTCAGTGTTAAGCAAATCGTCACAAATAAGTTTCGAAGGTTTATCGAACAAATAATTTTGTGCGACACTACGAAAATATCCACCAAGCAAGAACATCAACGTAAGATTAAAAATCAATATTTGTATCGAACAAATAATTTCGTGCGACCAAACAAGAACATCAGTGTGTGATAAAAAAAAAAAAAAAACATCAGGGTGCGAACAAAAACAGGATAATTTTTTTCCCTCCTCGAAGGATCATCGAAGTAAATAAAAGGAAAAAATAACATCTCAGTGTGAATTATCTAGCTCCAGTTGCCAAAACAGGAAAAACATGATGAAGATATTTGTGCTCATGTAAGTCATATTGAATTTCAGTAGATAAATGTCCAGAATCCCAAAAAACAATGCCTACCCAATAATTGTCAGCTCCAATAATTTTAAGAAAAATTTACGTGCAATTAACGATTTAAATAATAAATTATTAGACATTGAACATTTTAACTCATTGCTAGACATAAACAATAAGAATTTATTTGAAAAAAGTGAAATTAATAATTCAAAGAATACATTAGTATCAAGCAAAACTGATTAAGATATAGAATTTTTTTCTAAGAATTTATTCGAAAATAATAGTTTAGAAACTAACATAATAAACGAAATGGCAAACGAAGATGGAACAGCATCAGCCACTTTACCATCTGCAGAAGCCACGCTCATTCTTTTAAATTCACTTAGAGTCCCTGAGATAACAAAAGATATCCCAACCTTTGAAGGTAATCCTAGGCTTCTCTTCGAGTTCATAAGGAACGTAGAAGAAATATTTTCCCTTCTTAAACCAATCGAGAACACAAATCTAGGCCGAGTCATATTACGAGCCATCCGAAATAAAGTCATCGGTCCTGCCAATGAAGTTCTAAACGTCTATGGGATTACATTATCCTGGACCTCGATTAAACATAATCTCAGACAACATAATAAAACATTAGAAAAATATTATAGTGAAGTGAAGTGAATATTATACGAAGAAGAAACAAGTGTAATATCTGCAAAAAACAGCCTCTATAAAGAAATGTGTCTTAATACTTTCTTAACAGGGCTCAGAGGACCACTTGGTTCTACCGTGAGAGCCATGAGACCTTCTAGTCTTTCAGAAGCTTTCGCATACTGTACAAAAGAGCAAAATATTTCGTACATGAATTACGAACCTGTTTCTTTTAATCAACAAAGATTCTTTTCACCTCATAACCGTTACGCTAATACACGTTTTCAAAATTCCCCAATAATGAATCAACAAAGCTCTTATGCAAACTATCAACATAAACAAAGCCCCCAATTTAGACAAAACTTACCCCAACTTACACAAAGTTCACAATTAAGACAAAACCCCCAGGTATTTTATAAAACAGATAACTTTAGTGCTCAGAACAAACAAAATAATAATAACTTTAATAGACCTTTCAAAACCGGTTCAGGGCAATTTTCCAATAGACAGAAATTGCATCCCCCCGAACCAATGGAAGCCAGTACAATCTATTTAAATTTAAGATCACCAACTCAACATCAAGATACCAGAACACCCAGTAACTTTCTTAGACAACCAAGCTTTGCTAACAATAACAACAGGGAACTACATAACATAAACGTAGAAAACCCAGAAGACTCAGGGTATCTCGAACAAGAACACCCAAATGAACATATAAGCAACCTTGAAATAGAAAATCCTTACCAAGATCTTGATCGATACTCAAATGAACAATTTGAGCAAGGCCTTGACCTATTGGACGCAACAAACAGTTTAGAAGATACAGTAAATTTTCGGGAACCCGCCTCTGGGAACCCATCGGTATATAGATGTGAATAAACACGGAAACATTTTACCATATATAAATATTGCGTTATATAGATGTGAATAAACACGGAAACATTTTACCATATATAAATATTGCGTCACCCTTTGGAAGACCACTTAAGTTCTTAATCGATACTGGCGCAAGGTCTTCCTTCATTAACCCTGAATTCGCTGACCCCAAACTTCAATCCCCACCAAACACACTGTTATAAAAACCATTTTCAGAGAACATACTATCCAAAAAAAGATAACGTTCCCATCCTTCGCAGATTCAGATTCCATGGATATTTTGATGGCCTTATTGGCCTAGACATTCTAACACAACTCAAAGCCAAAATAGATTTAGAAAAACAGAACCTTACAACAGAAAATTCTAACATACCCCTTCTTTTTAAACCTAATTTCACATCCTGTCAATATTCCATTCCACCACTTTCAAAATTAGTCTATCACCTCCCCGTCGACATACAAAATGGTGATATCCTCATACAACAAATTGAAATAAAACCAAAAGTTTTCATCTCGGAAGGTATCTATACCACAAAAGATTGGTACAGTTTCCTTGAGATCACAAACGCGTCCAATGAAAATCAAACTATTCTTCCCGAACAACCCATCAAAGTTTTCCAGTATTTATACAAAGAATACTCTGAAGTCAATTTATCTGAAGCATATCCACACCCTCAGGATGAAAAAAACTGGAGATTCAAAAATAATAGACTCACTAAAGCTTGACCACTTAAACTCGGAGGAAAAACAAAAAATAATTAAATTGTGGAAACAGTTCGAAGATATTTGTTTTTTCAAAAAAAACAATCCCTTACCTTCACTACCGCCGGTAAACATAAGATACCAACCAATGACCATGATGTTCCTATATATACCAGGTCATACAGATACCCATATGTACATAAAATGGAAGTCCAAAAACAGATACAAGAACTACTCAGACAAGGAATCATTCATCCAAGCCATTCGCCGAGCAGCTCCCCGCTATGGGTAGTCCCGAAAGGGAAAGACATACCCACGAAAAAGTGGCGACTTGTCATCGATTTTCGTCGTCTAAATGAAAAAAACAGTTAGCGACAAATATCCACTCCCGAACATAACGGAGATCCTGGATAAATTGGGGAAATGCATGTATTTCTCCACGCTAGATTTAGCAAGTGGGTTCCACCAAATAGAGATGGATCCAAAAGATATACCTAAAACGGCATTTACAGTCGAAGGTTAGCACTGAGAGCACCAGCGGTGGGCGGGTGCTAACCACAACACAAAAACAAGACCGGACAAAAAAACATAAGTCCCATCGCGCGACTCGCAAGGCCCAGTTCAACCATGCTAGGTTCGTTCTGACAAAAATTGCGAAACGGGAAGAAACGCAAGCATTAAGCGAACGCGATCGTGAGGACAGGGAGAAGTTCTCCAAAATAGTTCTTGGAGGGCGCTACTCTTCAGAGGAAAGAGCAAGTTGCAAAGCGCAACAGGTCTCAGGATGACACTACTCGGCCCTCGAAAAAGAGTAAGGCTCTTCCAGTTCTTGTCAGAAATAAAAAAAACATTCTACCATCCAAAGATTACAAAAAAACCTCAAAGATTACAAAAAAGCGGTATCCTCAGCCAAAAGGCTGGCTTGGAAAAAATACTGTGAATCAATTGAAAATATAAAAGACTCTGCTAGGCTAGGCAAAATACTGTCAAAACAACACTCTTGTCTATCTCTCCTCAAAAAGGAGGATGGTACTTGGACAGTGGATTCAGCCGAATCTCTAGAGGCTTTAATGACAACCCATTTCCCAGGCTGTAAGGACTACAGCCTAGTAACAGATAATGTCCTTAGTGCTCAGTCAGAACACTTAGAAAATATTCATGATATTATAACCAAGGAAAAGATTTCCTGGTCTATTAATAGCTTCTCCCCATACAAATCTCCAGGTGTAGATGGCATTATTCCCAGAATGCTACAGAAGTTGCATAACACAGCTGTACCCTGGTTAGAAGTATTCTTCACAAATTGCTTCCGGTTTAACCACGTCCCCAAGTCGTGGAGACAAGTTAAAGTTATTTTCATTCCGAAGGTGGGGAGACGGGGACACGAAGCCCCAAAAGACTTTAGACCCATCAGCCTCACTTCCTTCGTCATGAAAACACTGGAAAGAATAATTGACATATATATTAGAGGGATTTTAGATAGAAATCCTCTTTCCAAATCACAGCACGCTTACCTTAAGGGAAGGTCCACGGAAACGGCCCTTCACGAGGTGGTGCGCACCATTAAAAAAACAATTCAATACAAAGAATATACCCTTGCAACCTTCCTTGACGTCAAGGGAGTTTTCAATAATGTTCTTGCTAATTCGATTCAGGGATCTCTTGTCAAGTTCGGCGTCGATGCTTACATTACAAAATGGATTTTATCCATGTTAAGATCAAGAATCATTCAAGCAACGTTGAGTAATGACCACATTATTAAACTCGTAGATAGGGGTACACCTGAGGGAGGAGTTCTATCCCCCTTACTATGGTTGCTTGTCATGGACACAATCCTTTGTAAATTGGACAACTGTGGTGTAAAGGCGGTGGCGTATGCGGATGACCTGGTGATTATGACATCAGGGGCGTTTCCTACAGTGAAAAGTGATATCATGGAAACTGCCTTGAAAAGAGTTGACTTCTGGGCTACGAGCTGTGGACTAGGTGTCAATCCAAATAAAACCGAATTGATGCTCTTCACCACTAGGACTAAAATTCCCCCCTTCACCCTACCCAAGTTGAATGGTCACACTCTTTCTCTATCAACAAAAGCTAAATACCTAGGAGTTATTCTGGACCCTAAGCTTAGCTGGAAAATCAATATCGAAGAACGTGTGAAGAAAGCAAGTATAGCCTTCTATGCATGTAGTACAACTTTCGGGAAAAAATGGGGTCTGAAGCCTTAAATGATATTATGGACTTACACAGCTGTAGTTCGTCCAATACTAACATACGGATCGATCGTATGGTGGCCAGCCCTAAGTAAAAAATATAATATAGACAAACTGAAAAAGATTCAAAGAACAGCCAGCATAGGTTCCACAGGTGCAATTAGATCTTGCCCAACCGATGCCTTAAGCGTTATTCTTAATCTTTTGCCTCTAGACCTTCACATCAAATGCATGGTATCCTGCAGTGCGACCAGGCTTAAAGAAGCAAGCTGTTGGGGAGAAAGACCCTACGGTCATGGACAAATGTTAAAACTGTTGCCAATAGATCTTCGCTCAGTCCATATTGACTACCAATACCCTTGTCTTGACTTTGATAAAAGTTTCAATGTGCTTTTTCCTACCAGAGACGAATGGAAAAACGATACGGTGACAAATGAATATGACACCACAATTTTCACTGACGGCTCAAAGATGGTTGACGGAGTTGGGGCGGGTGTTTACTCTGACAAACTTAAAATTAGTCAATCGTTCCGCCTGCCCAACGCTGCCAGCATATTTCAAGCTGAAGTGCTTGTTATTAAGGAAGCCTGTAGGATACTCAAACAAAAAACAATATGTAACCATAATATTCAAAATGTAGCCATTTGTTTAGATAGCCAAGCTGCAATCAAAGCAATTAAAAGCTGCCTGGTGTCTTCAAAGATAGTGCATCAATGCAGAGCAGAGCTCTCAGGTTTCAGTGATAGTATAAAAATTTCTCTAGTATGGGTCCCAGGCCATAGCGACATCCAAGGCAATGAGCGAGCAGATGATCTTGCTAGGCAAGGATCAGCCCTTCTCGTCTCTCAGGCGGAATCAGTAGATCTTCCACTGGGCTTCGTGAAGGGCAGAATATATGACCATTTCATATGGTCATAGAATCAACAAAGAGGTGGCAAGGTTTGGCAACCTGTAAAATAACTAGAAAGATATGGCCAACCTAAGACAAAAACAGTTCGAATGATTTAATAAAACGAAACAGAATAGACAAGGCCATGGTCGCTGCAATCGTCACTGGCCATTGGCCAATAGGCGAACACGCAGCTAAACTGCGCATACCTTTCAACGGCTACTGCCGTAGTTGTAGAAATCCGCTGGAGAAGGAAACTATTGAGCATTTCCTCTGCCACTGTCCGGCTCTGGCTAGGTCTCGCCTCCAGGCATTTGGTAGCCTGTTTCTCGACAACCTAAACGTGCTGTTGAACAAAAGGATTAATGATTTTACCGCTTTTCTCAACAGCACCAGTTGGCTCTAACAAACCAAGCAATATCTATATTTCAACTTTCACCTCTGAAGTTTTTGGAACTTCCCTTTAGGACTGGCTATTCGGACTAGCACTTACTCTATCTTTGGCAACAGCATCAGAGCACTGATTAATACCTGGTAGGTATAAACTGTCTTTGAACGGGCTTAGCCTCATATAGATCTAGTATAAAGTAATTAGGCAGGCTCTCAGTCCAGATGGATTTACCAAGCACACAGTGTGAGTTAATTTCTTCCTTTGGGACTGCGGGCACAGACCAAAAACTAGTCCCCTTAGCTTTTCAGAGCACCATTTCAACTTTCACCTTTTAAGTTTCTGGAACTTTTCTTTAGGACTTGCTTTTCGGACTAACACTTACTCTATCTTGCGGCGAAAGCATCAAAACACGGATTTACACCTGGCAGGTGTACCGCCTTTGAACGGGCCTAGCCTCATAAAGATCTAGTGTAAAGTTAATTGGTCGACTCTCAGTCCAAATGGAACCACCCAGCACACAGTGTGAGCTAGGTTCTTTCCTTGTGACTGCGGGCACAGACCAAAAACTGATCCCCTTAGCTTAACAGTCACTACCACTATATCACAAAAAATTACGTCAAACGAGTTTTGGTATCAAAACGGCGCTTTTCCGCGCTAATTGGGTTTATTCGGAACAGTTGTTCTGCGAAACCGCCATCTTACCTACCTACCTACCTACAGTCGAAGGAGGTCATTTTGAGTTCGTGCGAATGCCGTTCGGACTTAAGAATGCTCCATCTACTTTCGAACGTGTGATGGACCATGTACTAAGCGGTCTCGTAGGAAAAGTCTGTTTGGTATATTTAGACGACATAGTCATCTTTTCAACCTCCCTATAAGAACATCTTGAAAACCTGAAGAAAGTTTTCTTAAGATTACAAGAATTTAATTTAAAAGTGCAGCTAGATAAAACTGAATTCCTTCACAAAGAGACAGCATTTCTCGGACATATAATTTCCAGGGACGGAGTAAAACCCAATCCCGACAAGATCAAAGCTGTACAAAAATTTCCAATTTCAAAGACGCAAAAAGAAATAAAATCGGTTTTAGGCCTCCTTGAATATTATCGCAAGTTCATTAAGGACTTTGCAAGGTTAACAAAACCACTTACAGAGTGCCTGAAGAAAGGTAAATCAATAACGCTCGACAAAAAGTACGTCACAGCTTTCGAGATGTGTTAAGATCTCTTGATTAACGACCCAATTCTTCAATACCCCAATTTCTCTCAACCATTCGTACTAACTACGGATGCAAGTAACTACGCAATAGGTGCAGTCCTATCTCAAGGCACAATAGGTAGCGACAAACCAATCTGCTATGCTAGTAGAACCTTAACAGATTTAGAGTGTAGTTACTCTACCATTGAAAAGGAGCTCTTAGCAATTGTTTGGGCAACGAAATATTTTCGCCCCTACCTGTTTGGTCACAAATTCAAAATCGTGACCGATCACAGACCTTTACAATGGATGATGAATCTTCAAGATCCGAATTCAAAATAAGTCAGATGGCGACTCAAGTTAGAAGAGTTCGACTATGAAATCGTCTACAAAAAGGGAACATTAAACCTGAACGCTGATGCACTCAGCAGAATAAAAAAGGAAAATCAAAACGAGAAAATTGAATTAAATATAAATGAGCTTGACCAAACTAATATCAATTCTAGTGGATCTACAATCCACTCTGCTATTGAAAATATGGATGATCATATATATATTTCCGAACGTCCCTTAAACGAATTTAATATACAGCTTAAACTAAAAATAAATGAAGGAGACAAGCCAATACAAGTACAAATGCCATTTAAAAATAAACAGAGACGTATTTTAGAAAAACAAAGTTTTTCGGAGAATGATATTATTTCCATTTTCAAAAAACTATGTACCTCCAAATAAATATTGCGCTATTTACACCGATGACGACACTTTCAAGATCATCCAGAGTGTTTACTCAAATTACTTTTCAAATAACAGAGCCTTCAAAGTAATTCGTTGCACAGAAATAATAATAGATATACTTGAGAACGATGATCAAGATGAACTGATTAACGATTACCACTTGAAAAACAACCACCGTGGTATAAATGAGACACTGCTGCATCTAAAGCGTGAATTCTTTTTCCCATTTATGAAAAAATTAAAAATAACTGCGAACTATGCCAAAAACTTAAATACGATAGGAAACCCCAAAAAATCGAATTTCAAATCCCAGAAAATCCCGAAAAGCCTTTAGATATCGTACATATATCTATAGTATTAATAATCAAAAAATCCTCACTATTATCGACAAATTCTCTAAATTCGCAGCAGCGTTCTAGTTAGAAATAGTCTGACAATAATAAAATCCCTTCTGCATTTTATGAGCCTCCACGGCATCCCAACCAAAATTATATCAGACCAAGGCGTAGAATTTACTTCTTCTATGTTCAAAGACTTCGTCAGACAATACAATATAAACCAACATATAACATCGCTCCAACAATCAAGTAGCAATTCTCCCGTCGAAAGACTCCACTCCGCACTAACCGAAACATACAAAATCATTTTAGCGAAACATAATAACAGAGACTACGACGACATACTCCATGAAACTATAATAACCTATAATAACTCCATCCACTCTGCTACGAAATTAACACCCTACGAACTTTTTTATGGTAGAACCTATAAATTGAAAAATGTAAGATATAGTAACGTTCATGACTACCTCAATAAATTAAACTTATGTAACAACCACGGACTTTTGACAGTTAAATTGGGGACTGCCAGAACAATACAATCATACAAAATATACACATAATACAGGTACAGAAATACGAAGAAAATATTAAAGCAATTGGCGATTCCTTGAAAGTCTTTGAAAAACCGACGGTTTTAATGATTCTCTCAAAGTAATAAAAATAAAATTCGAGCAACTACAAGCCAAACCCCAAACCTTAACACCTAAATTAAGACACAAAAGAGGGCTTATAAATAGTCTAGGAACAGTCATAAAAAGTATTACAGGAAATATGGACGCTGATTATGCTAAAACATCAACAACAAAATTGAAAATTTGACAAAGATGCAAGATAATCTTGAAGAGCAGGGAAATAACCAAGACAAGCTTAATAAACCAATGATAAAACGGTTCGACAACATAACAAACCATATAAACACCCAACAAAAATTAATTGAAAACTATCAAGTAAATACTGAAAAAATGTTAGGTAACAGTTTAAGAACAGAAGAAAATTCAATTAGATACATTCAATATTTAAATCAGATTAATTTTAACATAGAACTTTTGAATAACCATTTGGCCAACATAGCAAAGTCCATTATTTTTCCTTAACTCAATATAATTTCAAAACAAATTCTTAGCATCGATGAGTTAACTTTTATATATAATTCATTTAGAGATCAATCAATAGATATCTGATCAGATGAACAGATCTATGAGCTATTGGAGCTTCAGGCATATTACAATCACTCAAATATAATTTTCAATATTATAATCCCCATTTTAAATAACCAAACCTCCTCCTTTTTCCATTTGATACCAATCCCAATAAAAAACCAATTACTTTCCATTAAACCTTTCTGCATCCTCAACAAAAATTAAATTCAATATTTTGATAACAAATGTGCAAAAATCGAAAACATGTTCTACTGCAAAGCAACAAAAAGCCAAGATTTGAACATTGAAACCAGCTGCATCGCCAACCTGATGACAAACAAACCAGCATACTGCAAGACTTTAGACGTAGAAGATGAACACTAAATCTATCAACCGGAACCAAACTACATTTTGGTTATAATCATCAAAGGGACAGAAGTCAAGTCAACATGTGGCCCCGAGAAGCAGTACCTAAAGGGCACATTTATCATCAATTTCCTTAACTGCAGTATAGAAATGAACCAAATCACCTACGAAGACCAGAACAACTCTTACTTCGAGGATGTACACATTTATCCCACATCATTCAACAATGTCCAAATTTCACCCATGGAAGACCTCAACCTTCAAAAGCTTAAAAATTTCCACTTTAAAAATAAGAACGCAATCCACCATCTCCAAAGAAGTACTCAACAGAAAATCATCATTAACTACGCCGCTCTAGCAACCGTAACCATAGTTGGCGTACTCATTATGATAGCATATCACCTGAGAACCACCAACCGACCAGCTCAAATACCATACAATATAAACAACAGTGACCAGCAAACACCAACTCATGCATTTAACATAATGTTAGCTCCGGCAAAAGATGCATACAGCCTCTTCAACCGTAGCTCTCTCGAGGGAAGTCAGGGATAGTTACATACCTGACCTCACACATGCCTTAAACCCGGCCATTAACACCAACAACCATCAGCATTTTCCCACATGTAGTTATTAAATAACACATGCCTTTAACCCGGTCATTTGCACCAAGAACCATCAGCTTTTTCCCACATTTTATTATTAATAAAGATCTAATTACATTTACAAATTCCAGTTTCATATTTTTCTTTACTATAAAATAACCTGACAGTGTTTTTGCAATTCCAATTTCATATTTTTCTTTGCTTTTTATAAATTAACCTTAATCATCAATTTAACGATATAAAAATTGTAATTGAATAGAATAAGCTTGAGTTTGACAATAAACACAGCACTGAGCTGTTTGCAGTAATAAAAATTGATTTTTTTATTGTTCGCGAAGGTTTCACCTATAACTCAGGCAACTTCTCATCCAACTCTAAAAATTCGCTCGGGAGCTGTATTACGGCGGCAAGTCCGCAATGGTCACTGTCGTATTCAATCGTTCGTAAACAGTTTTTTGTATGTTGACCTACAGTGTCAGTTATTATTAGCCTTGAGTCAAGCAGGAGTAGATCCAGAAAACTACCACTGCTCGGAAAAGAAGGTCTATCTGTAGCCAGAAGGTCGCTCCTACACTCAACACTTTATCGTCCCATCCAATTAAAAAGATAGTTCCCTCTAGGATTTTGTACTTGATTTCCCCAATCTACATGTTTGGCGTTCAAATCCCCTGCCATGAGATAATAATTCTCATCCAAGTTCAATCTTAAGCATTCGAAAAGTTTTTCGAGTTCTGCGATAAAATTAGCTGGCTTAGGTGCGTCAGGTGCGTACACCGCGATTGCGTACATTCTTTTCCCTTGCTGGAAAGGAATGCAAACGATGAAAGCTTCTAGCAGCCCAAATCTTCGCGCTTCACTTTTATATAACCTTATGTTTAATGCCCTTTCGTATGAAGATTGAGACCCCACCCCCTTGAGAGGAGTTGGGCCGATCCCTTCTTACGATATTGTAATTTTTATTAGTCAGTTTGTGTTTCTGGTTTAGCTTAGTTCCGCTAGCCATAAACACGTAGGGACTTTGGTCTTGAAGCAAATGAAAGAGGTTTGCTTTACGTTCGGTCCTAATCAGCGAATTTACATTCACAGCCAGGATTTTAAAGGGTCGCTCAGGGTTTCAACCATTTCGCGTTGCCGGCAGAATAGAGTAGAGGTAATCCACCCTAGCGGCCTGCTACCTTATCTGTTTTTGCACATCGGTTAACTGACCATGAATGGTCAGCAACATCGCATCAGATCTGCCTCTGGCACAGGAGCCGTAGGCACTTGGACCTGTTTGGCTACCTGTGGTTGAGGCTGTACCGTGTTTTCCTTTCCATACGCCATTTGGGCGTAAGAAGGTCCGGGATTAACGGCAGTTGTTGTCTGGCGTACAACAGGGTGTTTTACCTCCACTGTTTTCTTTTGGGCTTTGTTTTTTTTTCATTTCCTGAAACTTCGGACATCCCCGATAGTTTGCGGGGTGCCCAGAGCCTCGGCAAAGTGCACATTTTAACTGGGTCATGTCTTCGACCCTATCTTTCCCAAGTTTACATTCCCCTATCTTGTGGGAGTCTCCACACTTGACTCAAACTGGATCCATACCACAGTAAGCTGCCACGTGGCCGTACCCTTGGCAGTTCATGCATTGAAGCATGTCTCTCTGCCTATTTAATTTTTCCCATCTTTCTTGACTTAGCTCAGCTAAGAGCACCTGCGAACCCGTAGAGGATTCTACACCCTTCAGGAGGACTGTTTGCAGCTTGTCTTCCTTCGGGGTAAAACTGTAAAATTCTGTCTTCGTTTGTGACAAAAGATCTTTAACTTTTTTATAATGCTCGACCGAAGAGCAATGAATAGCGTGTCGGTCTGCGTTCAATATTTTAATAATAAAATTATTGCCTATGGCCGACTTACATAGTTCTATTGTATCTTTTATTTCTATTTTATAAGTATTAATTGGTGCGCCTTACCTTTTTTTGCTTGTGGCTGTTGCTGATGTTGCTGCTGCTGTTGTGACTGCTGCTGTTGTGACTGCTGCTGTTGTGCCTGCTGCTGTTGTAACTGCGGCGGTTGTTGTTGCTGTTGTAGTTTCTGCTACTGTTGTTGCTTCTGTGTCTTTTGTTGCTGTAGTAGTTGTGGTATTTGTTGTTGTATTTGCTTCTGTTGCTGTTGTTGCTGATGTTGTTGTTGTTTCTGTTGTTTCTGTTGTTGTTGTTGTTGTTGTTGTTGCTGTTGTCCCTGTTGCTTTTGCTGTTGCTGTTGCTGTTGCTGTTGTTGTTGTTGCTTTTGTTTTTGTTGCTGTGCTTGCGGTTGCTGATGCTGATGCTGGGGCTGCAGTTGCTGCGCCTGCTGCTTCTTTCTGTGCTGAATTTCTGGAAGTGGTTGTTGTTGCTTGAGAGGCTGCTGCATTTGTTCAGCTTTTTGTTGCTCTTGGAGCGTTTTTTGTCTTTGGCTTTCAAGAGCAACTACGCGTTTTTTTCCCTACGCGCTTCTTGTTTTTCTTTGAGTGCTCTTACCATTGCCATAAGTTGTTGCTCTGTCAGCTATTCTGTTTTTGCTTCCTCAGTTTCTGATTCTGGAGGTGAAAGATCTACCAACTCGGCACTCACGTAGTGCCCCTCACCTTCTACGGACATTTAAGCAATGTCTTCGGCATCTGCCTCAACGACGTTTTGCTCATCTGTCTTTTTGTCGGTCTCGTTGACGGCCCCTTTGGCGACCTCATAGTCAGCTTCTCCTGCTATTTCGTCGTCCGCCTCTGCCTCGTCATCACCCTCATCTTCAAGTTCGGTTTTGTTGACGTATTCGTCATCCTCGTAGGAGGAGCTTTCAAGCTGCCTCTGTATTTAACTTGAGTCGATGCCTTAGCCAACTTCGCTCTTGTGCTCCTGTCAGGGCAGTTTACAAGACGATGCTTGTATCTAATGATACGCCTCCTCTTTTTGTCTTCTTTTGTTGTTGCTGCGGAACGTGCCTGTGTTTAGGTCTTGCCTTTTGGAAGGCTTGATGTTGTTGCAGTTGCTAAGCTGCTTTTATTGGCCTCGGCACGTGCCGATGACATTGCCGTTGTTGTTAACAATGGTAACATAGTTGCTATAGTTATTTTATACTGAGAAAGTCGTCAACGCGTCTGTACACTTTCACAGCTGAAGATCGACTGATCGTTTGTTGCACTTATCTTATGATATGTGAGCGGTGAATTTAAAATTTATTTAAAATAATTTTTTTACGTTTCTGCTAGCCACTTTTTACAGTTTTCCACCAGGAATAGATAAGGGTAGTAAATAAACACTTAAATAAATCGACCTTCACTCTGTGGAGGTCGTGTACTTCAATTTTTTGAAGAAATATAGCTAAAAAAAAAAAATTATGTAAAACGGCTATATAGGTATATAACTTAAGTTGTTTTGTTACCTTGAAAACTAATTTTTATTCTACAATTAACTTGATGATTTGTTCTCCAACTGCTTCTATTTGTTTTTTTATTTATATTCAAATGTAAACTTTTTTTCTAACAACGTTATAACTTCAAATATTTTTTTGGTAGGTACACGTTAACTATCATGGATTTAAATATTTAATTTTGTTCACAATTACTATTAATGATGGTGGGTTAACAAATTTGAGTCTTTGGAGGGAATCTTTTCCAATTGATTTTCGAAATTTACTCTCGTTTCTCCTTTCATTTGGAAAAGTCCCTCCAACTATCAACGGTGTTCCCCACCCGCATACAGCTGAAGAAAGAGTTTTTGTGTTCCGGATGACCATTTCTTCGTAGAGAGCTGTAGGGGAGAATAGTGTACAAATGTGATTTTGCACAAACATGCATTTTGTAACAAAACGCATAAAAAATCAACCTAAAATTGATGCATAAATCCATCAGAAATAAAAGGCGGAATTTTGCAAAAGTGTGCTCGGCTACAAAGATACAAAAAGCAAAAACAGGAAAGATCCAGAACAATTCAACATTAAGTAAAATCAACAAAATATATGACCAGATAAAAAGATGAATTTTCCAATTTGTGTGTTTTAGTGAGATTTTAGTACAGATTAGCTAGGTATGAAATATAAAATCTTATTGGAAAATCACAAAAAATGTTGAATGGCGTGAAGTTCTATAAATTAAGCTCTTAGATTTAAAAGGAAACCTTAAAATAACTCCACTTGAGTCGGTACTTGTTCGTTTTTAATAATTTAATTAACATTAACATTTAACACGAAACGAATAAACATTAAAATCAAAAATGAAAAATAAAAAATAAAAACAAACACGTAACTAACTTGAATGCATTTCGAAGCTCTTGCGCTTCATCTTCAGCAATCACGACTAAACGTTGAGTGCATATAATTGAAGTTCTGTTGATGAATTTGTATCATAGAACACAGCTATGATCAAAGGTCAATATTTTCCTTTTCGTATTTTTATATATTGCTGCGACACATAATGTTAATTAGGCAAGACTCAATATTGCCGTTGTCTAAGTTCAGTGCGTTTGGGTCTTTTTGTATGTAAAAAGATTCATAGGCATCCAATCTTCTATGATCATTAACTTGTTTAATAAGAGTATTTAATATCTTATCAAACAAGTTAATGATCATAGAAGATTGGATGCCTATGAATCTTTTTACATACAAAAAGACCCAAACGCACTGAACTTAGACAACGGCAATATTGAGTCTTGCCTAATTAACATTATGTGTCGCAGCAATATATAAAAATACGAAAAGGAAAATATTGACCTTTGATCATAGCTGTGTTCTATGATACAAATTCATCAACAGAACTTCAATTATATGCACTCAACGTTTAGTCGTGATTGCTGAAGATGAAGCGCAAGAGCTTCGAAATGCATTCAAGTTAGTTACGTGTTTGTTTTTATTTTTTATTTTTCATTTTTGATTTTAATGTTTATTCGTTTCGTGTTAAATGTTAATGTTAATTAAATTATTAAAAACGAACAAGAACCGACTCAAGTGGAGTTATTTTAAGGTGTCCTTTTAAATCTAAGAGCTTAAATTATTGGAAAATTTCATAGCTAGGGATTTAGTTTCCATTTTAAATAAAATCAATATGGCGTCATTTAAGATTAATATAGCAAAACCATACCGTATATATTGTTAGGTAGCATCGATTCTCGTCTCGTTAAAAACAACACAACAATATATAGAAGAAGCCAAAAGCTGTGGCAATCATCTTTATGAAAACCAACTTTTGGAAACCTCGTTTTGGTCTTCACTGAAGTTGCGACTTAAGGCGAACTGCTGTCTGGTCCAAGCAAAAATCCGAGAATTCCAGAAAGTGCTAGACATAATCGACTTGCACCTAACTCTGGAACAACAGTTAAGGAATCCAGAATTCCAAAAATTTTGCGACTTGCACGAAGTGCATACTTGTGATTCCGACGCGTATATACGTGAAGTTTATGACCATCTGGAACTACCAAAAATCGATCGTTTGTGCAACAACTTGTAATGAAGCATTTTATCGCTCCATTACATTCCTTTAAAAATCAAAACAATCATTTTATATATTTGCCCCTAGCAGGTAGCACTGTCATCTGAAGCAGAAACGATTTCATTTAAAAGCTACAGGTAAGCGACCGCAAGCTCCCAGTAGGATATTGCCGATAACAGAGCTCGTCACCAACTGATTAGAAATTATATTTTCTAGTGAAAGTAATACAAATACAATATTTGATGGTGGTGAATATAGTGAGCGGGAGGTGAATATAGTGAGCGAGAGGTGAATTTCTAATAAAAGAAAGTAAGGCAAATGGCGAAAGTAAGCCTAAACCCAGTAGAGGAACACAAAAAGGCAACGATCAGCGTACATCTATGGTGAATTTGTATAATGAAATGTGTGGTATTAAACCAAACAATAAAATGGACGCAATATGAGTCGATGACGATGATATTGAATAATTCTTGCTGTACGTACTTGAATACACCGCCACCCGCACACTCCTCGTGCATAGACAAAATTAGAAATACTTTGCATTACTTAGAGCAAGAGGTAGGGGAGTACCGGACAAGGAAATATATGGGCAATTACATGAAAAAGTGAAGTTTGCAAAAATAAAACTAACAGTCACTTACAGCCAAGGACTTAATGAGAGGAGGCCGTTCATACAACAAAATCACTCCGAAACGTACCGAAGTATACCGTTGAAGTGTAATATCAGTATAAAAATCGAAAAGCCGAAATAATAGAAGTCAGTAAGACTTTACTAATTTAAACGGAGGGTAAGAACCTATAATAACTATGGTAGTAAATTTCCCCCACCAGTGGTAAGAAATTGCTATCTTTAAAAGCCAGTAGAAATACTGTGGTTGCCAGTTGAAAAACTGAGGTTACCAGTAAAAATACTGTGGTTGCCAGTAGAAATACTGTGGTTGCCAGTTGAAAAACTGAGGTTGCCAGTAGAAATACTGCGGTTGCCAGTAGAAATACTGAGGTTGCCAGAAGAAATACTGTGGTTGCCAGTAGAAATACTGAGGTTGCCAGTTGAAAAACTGAGGTTGCCAGTAGAAATACTGTGGTTGCCAGTAGAAATACTGTGGGTAATTTAACTCTTGCAGATATTTCCCCCGACCAGCGGTAAGGGATCTCAGGGACAAATTAAAACAAGCCAGTCAATAACTGTGGTTGCCAGTAGAAATACTGAGGTTGCCAGTTGAAAAACTGAGGTTGCCAGTAGAAATACTGTAGTTGCCAGTAGAAATACTGTGGGTAATTTAACTCTTGCAGATATTTCCCCCGACCAGCGGTAAGGGATCTCAGGGACAAATTAAACAAAGCCAGTCAATAACTGTGGTTGCCAGTAGAAATACTGTGGTTGCCAGTTGAAAAACTGAGGTTGCCAGTAGAAATACTGCGGTTGCCAGTAGAAATACTGAGGTTGCCAGTAGAAATACTGTGGTTGCCAGTAGAAATACTGAGGTTGCCAGTTGAAAAACTGAGGTTGCCAGTAGAAATACTGTGGTTGCCAGTAGAAATACTGTGGGTAATTTAACTCTTGCAAAATTTCCCCCACCAGCGGTAAGGGATCTCAGAGACAAATTAAAACAAGCCAGTTAATAACTGTGGTTGCCAGTAGAAATACTGAGGTTGCCAGTAGAAATACTGTGGTTTCCAGTAGAAATACTGAGGTTGCCAGTTGAAAAACTGTGGTTGCCAGTAGAAATACTGTGGTTGCCAGTAGAAATACTGAGGTTGCCAGTAGAAATACTGTGATTGCCAGTAGAAATACTGAGGTTGCCAGTTGAAAAACTGTGGTTGCCAGTAGAAATACTGTGGTTGCTAGTAGAAATACTGAGGTTGCCAGTAGAAATACTGTGATTGCCAGTAGAAATATTGTGGTTGCCAGTAGAAATACTGAAGTTTTCCAGCATCAATACAGTGGTTGCTAGTAAAGACGCTGTTTGCCGAATCTGCCGTTACTATAATTTGAAGAAATATACGATAAAGGAAGCATCAGAAGGAACCTTACTAAGGGAACAACAACCGACGTTGGACTCTAAAGACACACTGGAAATTAACACCGAAAAACCGAAATTGGAGAAAATAAAAGCACATAGTCTAATAATCCAAACTTTAAAACTATAGAATTTAATTAAATTTAATTATTTTTAATAATTAAGCTATTTTCTTGATTGAATAAAGGAAAATCTTTGAAACTAAAGTTTTAGTGTACCTTCTTTAGTAAAACCCTGGACACCAGCGAGTATACATCAGCCAGAGAAACCCAAGGTACACCACAAATTGGCGTCCGAGCAGGGACCTCTTCAAAGGTCCATTCCAGAAACAAACATCAAGAATTCAAACTGAACCGTTAGCTGAAGATCTTAAACCGAACAGTTACGAATAATAATCCTTATCAAGATTTCAAACTGAACCGTTACCTGAAGATCTTAAACCAAACCGTTACCGAATAATAATCCTCATCAAGATTTCAAACTGAACCGTTACCTGAAGATCTTAAACCGGACCGTTACCGAATAATAATCCTCATCAAGATTTCAAACTGAACCGTTACCTGAAGATCTTAAACCGAACCGTTACCGAATAATAATCCTCATCAAGATTTCAAACTGAACCGTTACCTGAAGATCTTAAATCGAACCGTTATCGAATAATAATCCTCATCAAGATTTCATACTGAACCGTTACCTGAAGATCTTAAACTGAACCGATACCGTAAATATAATAATCCTCATCAAGATTTCAAACTGAACCGTTGTCCGAAAATTAACATAAAGATTCCAACTGAGATAAGAAATAAAACTTACAACAAGATGTCGGACTCTGAAGAAGGTTTTGATATCTTTGCCAGCATAGGAGCTATATACCTCCTTGATAGAAAAGAGCTTAAGGAACGCATGGCGCGTTGTAAGCTTAACACCGAAGGGGCCGTTGCTGACCTCCGCACTCGATTCAGTGCTTACATTAAAGAGTCCAGATTGCGAAAGTCAACCCAAAATTTATGTGAAGAATTAGAGAAAGGCTCAGATGATAGAGTTTATTCCAAAGCGGATATTTCACAAACAAAAGAGAACATAGAAACAGAGAAGGAAGAACGTAGTACTAAGGCAAACATTAGTGAGCCCGTCACCTATTCTAATGTGTATTATACGGTACCTAATGCGCATTTCCAAGGGACGCCTGTGTTTACAACGGCTACAGCACATACAAAACCTGCCCCAGTTTTTATGGCATCCTTATATCCCGCTCTGGCAGAATTTGATAGAATGAGCGTCTGCTGACTACAGGGAATGGTATTATCCCCATGGAATGGACACTCAAAATCAATATCCAACAGTAAGCTCAACTTTTCCTCATTCTTCGTGACGAAGCCAAGTACCAGTTAATTCCAATACAAATATTCCTTCAGGTATAACAGGGAAATCCCCTCTTAGTCGAGAAGCAGAAGTTATGAATGAAGTAAGAAAATGGGGGTTGAGATTCCACTCTTCAGGAAATGCACTGGAATTTATTAAACGTATAGAGGAACTGACCGATTGCTACCAGTTCCAAACACATGAAATGCTCCGAACTTTCCCAGAAATTTTTAAAGGACCAGCTTTAGAATGGTATAGAATCAACCGTGACAACTTTAAAACATGGTCAGATTTTTACCAGGCTTTCTTGGGATATTTTCTGCCTCCACGATTCATAAACATACTGGAAGATGAAATCTCAAAGAAAAGACAGGGTCCACACGAGAAGGCAAGAGATTTCATCCGTACGACACAATATTTAATTCACCAACACCCATCATTGCGTATTAGCAATTATATTGATAAAATTTACGATCGCCTTCGACCCGAATATCACTTATACATTCGTCGACGCGATTTTCGAACGTTGGAAGAATTGACGAATTTAGCTACTGAATATGAGTGTATCCAAAGCGAAAACCGAAACACGTCATCGAATACAACCAGACCACCGCCTCCCAGGGCGTATCAAGCGCCAGCACGGGATGAGCGAGCTCACCGATATATCCCAACGAATGAAAAATACGATCGAACAACTCATTGCTGGAACTGCAAACAGAGGGGACATTCGAAGGCAAATTGTCGGCAGCCGTTCCGTTTGTTCTGTTCGTTCTGTGGCGAAGATGGTCGCTTGACGAAAGATTGTCCTTGTCAGACCCGGCATGTTTCCATCGTCACGTCGGAGACGGCCAAGGAGGGGATAATTATAGAAGAAATAAAGCCTAACAGCGAGGTAATACTTGAGGCGAAGTTATGTGTCACGGAGCAGGAAGTGACAACCAAGATAAAAACGATCAACACAAAAAAACTTTTGCCACCAGGATCGGCGATACGCCACGAGTAGCAGTGAAAGCAGTAAAAACTGCTGAAGTATGGGTAGATCCGCGCTGCTTCTTAACCATAAAGTTGAATGGCCAAACAATCAATGCTTTGCTCGATACCGGGGCGACTCAATCGTTCATTAGTACTAAGGTGCGACACCTACTCAAGAGACTCAAAACACCGGTGAGATATCAACGTAATGCAGTTCAGCTAGCAGATGGTAGTCCCATATTTAGCCGAGAACACTACACAGTAGGGAACCAGTCAATTCAAGGAGAAGTAACGCATTTGAAGCAGTTGAGTCAAGACGCAATAATTGGTATGGATGCACTACGAAAAATGGATTTCTCTATCAAATTAAATGGGAATGAGCTTATGTCAAATAAAGGTCCTCCAACCCTCAAAAGACAAAATCAGCTATGTGCTCTGGGCGGAAAACCCCTAACACTAGATCAACAAAAACTTTTGAGTGAATTACTTAACCGAGAACTGCCGAAATTTGAACACCTCCCGAACACTACTAACGCCGCAGTTCATCATATCACCTTGAAAAGTAACCGACCTTTCAAACAAAGGTATTACCCGCGAAATCCGGCCATGCAGAAAATTATCGACGAAGAGGTAAACGATTTATTACGGGATGGAAAAATCGAGCCATCTTACAGCCCATATAGTTCACCAATAGTACTTGTCAAAAAGAAAAATGGGACGTGGAGAGTTTGCGTGGATTACCGCCAACTAAATGAATTATCTGTAATGGATGCGTACCCTTTACCACAAATTTTGGCAATACTCGATAAATTAAGGCAGGCTAACTATATTTCAACAATCGATTTAAAACAAGGGTACTGGCAAATACCTTTGGACCAAGAGTCAAGACCAGCTACAGCGTTTACCGTACCAGGGCATGGATTATATCAATGGAAGGTCTTACCATGTGGGTTGAATCCGTCAGCTGCAACTTTTCAGAGAATGTTAGACTCTGTACTAGGACCTGACATGGATCCTCAAGCGTTCGCGTATTTAGATGATATCATAATTATAAGCAAGACGTTTGACGAGCATTTGATACACCTCCAAGAAGTATTTAATCGATTATTAAGAGCTCATCTAAGGATAAATAAGGAGAAATGCGAGTTTTGTAAATGCGAACTTAAATATCTAGGCCACGTAGTCAGTGATCAAGGTATAAGCACTGACCCGGACAAAGTGCAAGCAGTACAAGGATTAAATCCACCTTAGAATATACGGGAATTAAGGCGTGTTTTAGGCATAGCTTCATGGTACCGTCGATTCATCAAAAACTTTTCATTAATAGCTACACCGTTAACAAAACTTAAAAAAAAAAACAAAAATGGGAATGGGGTATCGCCCAAGACAAGGCCTTCAAGGAATTAAAAAACAAGCTAACAGAAGCTCCAGTACTAATGTTTCCTGATTTTTCTTTACCTTTTACACTACAGACCGATGCTAGTAACTATGGGCTAGGAGTGGTCTTATCGCAAAATACTAAGGGACAAGAAAAGGTAATTGCATATGCAAGCCGGACTCTGACAGATCTAGAAAACAAATATTCAGTAACAGAAAAGGAATGCTTAGCCATTTTATGGGGAATACGAAAAATGAGGCCTTACTTAGAGGGCTATCACTTTAATGTTGTCACCGATCACCATTCATTAAATTGGTTACATTCCTAAGAGAACCCCTCTGGAAGGCTAGCCCGCTGGGCGATTGAATTACAGCAATTTGATTTCGATATACAATATAGGAAGGGTTGCATGAATGTCGTTGCGGATGCGCTGTCCCGTGACCCGTTGCCAATATCAGAAAGTGAATTACTCACTATAACGGAGGAAACAGGAGACAGGGTTCAACGAAAAATACAGCTATTGGTCAAGAACCCTGAGAAGTACCCTGACTATCGCATAGAAAATAATAATTTATACCGGAAATTTGCAGCTCACCCACTTTTTTTTTTTTTTTTTTATAATAGGCACGCACTCAAGAGATTTTTGTTCCCTTTTTATGCCAAAGCACAGTGCGAGCGTTAGGAAAAATGGGATAGACGGAGAGGGTTAAGGATGAGGTGTCGGTTAACATTATTCTTAAATTCCTGAACACTGCAATGACTGGGGAAGACAGAGTGTGGAAGAGAGTTCCACATTCGCGTAGTACGGCTAAAGAACGATTCTCTGTACGTCCGAAGTTGGGCTCGAGGGTGAACTGATGGGCATTCCTGGAGGCGCGGGTATTACGGTTGAATATCTTAAGGGAAGGAATGCAACTGGCTATTTCACTAGAGCATAAACCATTAAAGTAACGGTAAAAGTGGGTGAGGCATGAGGCATTACGTCGATGTTCAAGTGACGTAAAAGTCTCAACGATGGTACGGTCACCAATCATCTTAAATGCTCTTCTCTGGATACTGTCCAAAAGACTTAAGTACGTTACTGGAGCACCAGCCCAAATGTGGGAGTTGTACTCAAGCTTTGACCGTATGTAAGTTTTGTAGATGGTAGCCAGATCAGAAGGGGAAAAGAAGTTCTTGCATCGTCTTAAAAAACCTAGACATCTTGCGGCATTTTTGGCGACATCGCATATGTGATCATTCCACAAGAGGTGGTCGGTGATACACATACCAAGAATCTGGAGATGTTCGGTTTCACTGATGCAAGTGCCACACATGGACAGTGGCAAGGGGGGTATATCTCGCTTCAACGATACAAGACAGCATTGAGTTTTCAAAGCATTAAACTCTACGCGGTTTTTTATTCCCCATTGTACAATGCTGTTTAAGTCAGAGTTTAATGAGCTTATCATATTTTGCCGTTGCAGTTCCACACCCGAAAGGGAGGGATGTGAGTCTGGGAACGAATATGAAAAGCTAAGGGTACTATCGTCAGCGAAACAATGAATTGGATTAGAAGTTACAGACAAGAGATCATTTATAAAAATGAGAAAGAGGGTCGGAGACAAAACGGAGCCCTGGGGCACACCAGCATTTATTTTGTGGGTTTCAGACTTGAACCCGTCCAGTACAACTTGTATTGAACGGTTCGAAAGAAAGTTTCTAATCCAACGAAGGAGGAATTCATCAATACCGAAGGCACGCATTTTCGATAAGAGAGCCTGGTGCCAAACTCTATCAAATGCTTTTGAAATATCGAGTGCAACAATCTTACTTTCTCCAAAACGATGTAAAGATTTGTTCCACTGTTCGGTGAGATATGCCATCAAATCACCAGTGGACCTGTTGCTGCGAAAGCCGTACTGCCGGTCATTAAGAAGCTTTCGTTCTTCAAGATATTTCTTAAGCTGATAATTTATCAGCGTTTCCATGACCTTAGAAAGAAGGGACGTAAGTGCAATCGGACGATAATTGGAGAGAGAGGAGGATTCGCCTTTTTTGGGTATAGGCTGGACAAATGCTGTTTTCCAACTACTCGGAACGAGCCCAGAAGAATAGGATAGATGGAAAAGCTTACGCAATGGTTTTGCCAGCGTTGAATAACACCTCTTCAGAACAATAGCGGGGATACCATCCGGGCCAGCGGATTTGTGTATGTTGAGATCCTTTAGGACCCTCGCCTAGCCGACCGGAGCCACGAGTGGAAATTATGTGTCCCTTTAAAAGACCAATCAGTTATATTAGTCGAGAACCATGACTTAATTACAGCCGGTCACCTAGGAATAGCAAAAACCGCATCTCGGATAATGCGCTTGCACTACTAACCGGGAATGTTCCGGGATATTGCAAAACATGTCGGAAGATGCATATCTTGCAACAAATACAAAGTGTCACAACAAAAGCCTAGCAGACTTATGCACTCGACTATAACGGAAAACCCTTGGGATACTATTTGCGCAGACTTCGTAAGACCCTTACCTCGTTCCATGAAAGGTAACACTATGATGTTGGTAATGGTAGACAAATTCACTAATTGGGTCGTAGCTGTTCCTCTCAGGGCAGCAACCGCGGAAAGCTTGATAAAAGCGATACGAGAGAGAGTGATATTCCAATATGGAATTCCGAAAGCATTTTTAACCGACAATGGTGCGCAATTCACGGGCCAACAGTTCAAAACATTTTTGAACGAGTTGGGAATTAATCATATACTCACTGCGCCTTACACACCACAGGAAAACCCAACCGAACGAGTCAATCGCGTAATTAAAACAATGATAGCGCAATACGTACAAGATAATCATAGAGCTTGGGATGAGTACATACCGGAGTTGACATTCGCTATCAACACTAGCAAACATAACTCGACTGGGTTTACCCCAGCTTTCCTTAATATTGGTAGAGAGTTGAGATTACCTAGGGAACCAATACTACCTGAAGAACACAGCAACACCGACCCTGAGGCTATAGTTATTAGAAGGGAAAGAATGGAGGCATTAAACCAACAAGTAGCAGACAATTTGAGAAGTGCTGCTGAAACCCAAGGCAAATATTATAATATGCGACGAAGGGCATGGAAACCAAACATAGGGGAACGTGTGTACAAAAAATTAAGAGTTCTCTCTTCCGCAGCAAACAAATTTACCGAAAATTAGCACCCCGTTACAATGGACCGTTTGAGGTGGTGAGATTAGAATCACCAGTCATAGAAGCCATACGTAAGATAGGTGAGAGAGGAAATCGAAAAACTCCTGTTATCCGTGCACATGTACGTGACCTCAAGGGGTATAAAAGTGACCACACCGAAGAAGAGCTTTTCATTCCAAAGTTAAGTGCATCACAGAACCAGCAAGAAAGAGCCAAGATGACCAGTCCGTTCGACAGAAAAGCCACTTACACACAACTAGTTACAACTGGAAGCAGAATAGAGCGAGGAGGAATGGACAACAAACTACATATTCAATCGATAGTAGTCATCCCACAGCTGACAAAAAAGTAAAAAGTGAATTAAATAAAAAAAAAAAAAAAAAAAAAAAAAAAAAAAAATTATTATTACTTAGTACTATCTGCGTTATTATTATTAATCTATCTACTGGGAAGAAATTGTATTTAGACGAGAAGGTTCTCGTCTCCGAAGAAAGAGGGGGATGTAATGAAGCATTTTATCGCTCCATTACATTCCTTTAAAAATCAAAACAATCATTTTATATATTTGCCCCTAGCAGGTAGCACTGTCATCTGAAGCAGAAACGATTTCATTTAAAAGCTACAGATAAGCGACCGCAAGCTCCCAGTAGGATATTGCCGATAACAGAGCTCGTCACCAACTGATTAGAAATTATATTTTCTAGTGAAAGTAATACAAATACAATATTTGATGGTGGTGAATATAGTGAGCGGGAGGTGAATATAGTGAGCGAGAGGTGAATTTCTAATAAAAGAAAGTAAGGCAAATGGCGAAAGTAAGCCTAAACCCAGCAGAGGAACACAAAAAGGCAACGATCAGCGTACATCGATGGTGAATTTGTATAATGAAATGTGTGGTATTAAACCAAACAATAAAATGGACGCAATATGAGTCGATGACAATGATATTGAATAATTCTTGCTGTACGTACTTGAAAACACCGCCACCCGCACACTCCTCGTGCATAGACAAAATTAGAAGTACTTTGCATTACTTAGAGCAAGAGGTAGGGGAGTACCGGACAAGGAAATATATGGGCAATTACATGAAAAAGTGAAGTTTGCAAAAATAAAATTAACAGTCACTTACAGCCAAGGACTTAACGAGAGGAGGCCGTTCATACAACAAAATTACTCCGAAACGTACCGAAGTATACCGTTGAAGTGTAATATCAGTATAAAAACCGAAAAGACGAAATAATAGAAGTCAGTAAGACTTTACTATTTTAAACGGAGGGTAAGAACCTATAATAATTATGGTAGTAAATTTCCCCCACCAGTGGTAAGAAATTGCAAAGCCAGTAGAAATACTGTGGTTGCCAGTTGAAAAACTGAGGTTGCCAGTAGAAATACTGTGGTTGTCAGTAGAAATACTGTGGTTGTCAGTTGAAAAACTGAGGTTGCCAGTAGAAATACTGCGGTTGCCAGTAGAAATACTGAGGTTGCCAGTAGAAATACTGTGGTTGCCAGTAGTAATACTGAGGTTGCCAGTAGAAAAACTGAGGTTGCCAGTAGAAATACTGTGGTTGCCAGTAGAAATACTGTGGGTAATTTAACTCTTGCAGATATTTCCCCCGACCAGCGGTAAGGGATCTCAGAGACAAATTAAAGCAAGCCAATTAATAACTGTGGTTGCCTAGAAATACTGTGGTTGCCAGTAGAAATACTGAGGTTGCCAGTTGAAAAACTTAGGTTGCAAGTAGAAATACTGTGGTTGCCAGTAGAAATACTGTGGGTAATTTAACTCTTGCAGAGATTTCCCCCCACCAGCGGTAAGGGATCTCAGAGACAAATTAAAACAAGCCAGTTAATAACTGTGGTTGCCAGTAGAAATACTGAGGTTGCCAGTTGAAAAACTGTGGTTGCCAGTAGAAATACTGTGGTTGCCAGTAGAAGTACTGAGGTTGCCAGTAGAAATACTGTGGTTGCCAGTAGAAAAACTGTGGTTTCCAGTAGAAATACTGAAGTTTTCCAGCATCAATACAGTGGTTGCTAGTCGAGACGCTGTTTGCCGAATCTGCCGTTACTATAATTTGAAGAAATATACGAGAAAGGAAGCATCAGAAGGAACCTTACTAAGGGAACAACAACCGACTCTAAAGACACACTGGAAATTAACACCGAAAAACCGAAATGGGAGAAAATAAAAGCACATAGTCTAATAATCAAAACTTTAAAACTATAGAATTTAATTAAATTTAATTATTTTTAATAATAAAGCTATTTTCTTAATGAATAAAGGAAAATCTTTGAAACTAAAGTTTTAGTGTACCTTCTTTAGTAAAACCCTGGACACCAGCGAGTAAACCTCAGCCAGAGAAACCCAAGGTACATCACAAACTACAAGTCCAAAATTGATAGAGTCAGCACAGAGCGATTTGAATCGTTATGTCAAGATATTCTTGGAAGCGGCCCATTTGAATTCTTGTCAAAATTGAAGTAAAATCGAAACTGTACCTACATATTTAGTTGCAGTTATTATACAACAGTCATATACCTGGAGAAGCGCATGAGTATATACTACTAAAGTATGTTACCTACATATATTTTTGTATGTGTATTTAAGTGAATATATAATGAGTCAAGCATATATTTCGAGTCAGGATTTATTTAGTAGATTAGCTAAAATTTATACAGATCCGATATTAATTTCTGAAAGTAAGAACCATAACATTTTGAAATGATTTTCACGCCAAATAAAATAAAATAATATTAAAACTTAAATCAAATTTTATCGAGGTACGTTAATGATATTTTATCATTCAACTACCGACCAATTAAGTTAACAATTTACAAACCAAATCAATAAAAAAATAAAATAAAAATAATTTCGTGAACATTTGCAAATACCTGAAAATAAATCTTAATAATTGGGAACAAAGTGCATAATATAAGCACTTTGCTCAACCACATTTACTTTATTGAAAACTTTTGTCGTCATCTGAAAAGATAATTAAACATAATTATTGATTTTTGAATATCGGACTAATGGTAAGACCAAATAGCACTTACCTGTAGTGAACATTTTCTGATACGTCTATTTTTTAAATATAATTCATCATTCTTTTTGAATTTATGACTTAAAGTCAACTTAATTATATCTTTGAGATAAAGTTTAACTTCTTTTGAAGAATTTATTTATGAATTCAGTTCTTTATGAACTTTTTTCGTTTTGACAAGTTTAATACTTGTTATTATTTAAAGTATGATTGACTTTAAATAATTTGAAATTTTAAAGAATTTTTGTCATTTTGTAAAGACGTCCGCTGAGATCGTAGAAATAATAATTGAAACTTTCATGATCAGACAAAACACAAACAAATAATAATTTTTGAACTTCGATACCGTAACGATAAATGTTAACATACCGTCGTCGTCGTGAAGAGTTAACATACCAACCAAAACATTTAGTGAAAAATCCATAATTTTAGATAACACCTTTTTTTGAGTAAGAGCAGGTTTCTTGATTTCAACAGTGCACTAATGACAGGAACACCCATAGTTATTTGGATGCATATTTGTATTCAATTCTGCTTATATAAGATTTTTATGATTATAAACTATATTGCTTACATAAAACATATATTAACCCAATTGAAATTTAATTTTGATATATAACCTTGATTTATAAAATAAAGTATTTAATTTATGTGGGGATTTTAACCTATCCTTGTTTGGTCTGTGGGTAATTTATTGAATTTTTGCGAAACCATTGAGAGTGATTGAAAACGTTTTACGATTTCACTCCAATGTGATAACATCTTTTGTCTGAATCTTGCGATGAACAATTTTGAATCTGTCGAAAATAATTAAAATTTCGATTCCTTTATTGATTCCTTTATCGAGTTGAAATAATTATATACAGTACCTTACATTAAACTGGTGTTGTATATTTATCATATTGTCGATATAGAGTCCTTAGTTAAAAAGTTTGACTTATCCGTTTTATGTTGAAATAACTACGTGTAACAAACTACTTTTTAACCCTTTTAAGAAATAGTTTGTCGATTTTTGATCGCGAAGAAATATTGTAGAAGTATCTTAAGAGTACCTACTTACGTAGTGGTTTGTACATACTTCTTGATTTCTAAAGAATTTTATCGTTCTATAACCAGGGCAATGATTACTACTATTGTTTTGTGCGTTTTTGGCAATAACATGTGATTAGCTAAGGTCAGGTTGCATCGCTGTAACGTTGCTTAACTTCTCAATAGTTAAACTATCAGAAATGCAAATTGACCATATAGATACGGGGTTCCTGATTTTCAAGGTGAAGTGAGCGTACTTTGTACACAATCCATGCTGAAGAAATGGAAGGCTGGGGAATAAGCCAGTCATAAACGAGCTTTTTCGGGTGCCCAGGCACAAGGCCCGAAATATTTTTTGCCTTACCCCGGTAATCGGCTCTACCGAGGCGGACCTCCTTTCCGACCTACTCGCGGGAACTTTAAAAAATTAACTCGGACAATGAACCTCCTTTCCGACCTACTTGTGGGAACTTTAAAAAATTAACTCGGACAATAAACTAATTAATGAACCAACCAGCAGCTTATCTGAGGATGAACTGTTGGCATCTAGCCAGGAGACGGTTGTATGAAGAATCTTAAGTACTGGTAGCTCCAGTGCTACGGAACTGCCTAAACCGTCTGGTAGCTCAGGTAGTACCAACCGTAGTACACCTGTCCCACCAAAACCTTCAGGTAGTTCAGGTAACACCAGTCATAGTGCATCTGTTCTACCTAAACCGAATAAAAACACCTATTCCACAGATAGTAGTCACAAAAGGTTCAAGAGGGCTATTTTTATCCTTAGCAAGATTGATAAGAATGAGAAAGCCGGAACCTTGAGTGACAAAGATATCCACGACAGAACTATTTTTCAGAAAATTGTTGATGATTACAACAGTTTTCAACGTAACAATCCCTCAAAAAGAAATAGGTCACAAGACGAAGTGTCTGCCCAGGCCCCGAAAAAAAGTAAGCCTTTTGGGCGTGGACCCAATCGTCCGCCTTTTCGTAAGCCGGCAAAACCAGTACCACCACAGAGAGCAGCGCCACCCCCACGCACAATCAGCGAAGTAGTCTGTGACGACATTCAGGTTGCGGTGGTAGATGAGCTTTCCAAAAGCAGCAAAGCGTTGCAGGCAGCATGGAACTCTATCGAAGCTAAACTTTTTGAGATGGTTTTCAATTACTCACTGACAAATAGTGTAGGCCCCTACCCCAGCTTTGACTCTGATGAGGTGCTCAGAGGCCACAGAGTGATCAAATGCGACGATGGGTTCTCTAGGGATTTCCTTGGCTCGTGCATAGATAAAATATGCTGCAATTAGGAAGGTTTGAAGCTTAAACTTATCCCAGCCAGGGACATCCCTACTCAATCCAAAGCTCGCATATGGCTACCGGTCATGAGCATTAAACCCAGTAGTGAAGAGTTTATAAGGGGTCTACAACGCTTAAACCCGCAAGTTCCAATGCATGACTGGACAGTCATAAAATCTGAGGAACCAGTCAACAACACCCCCACATTCCTGATAGGAATAAGTGATGACAGCTTATCTGCACTAGAAACTGCCAATTTTAGGCTCCGTTTCGGCATCAGGAGTGCCAAAGTAAAAGTTCTCCCTAACTTGGCCATGGATGTCGACCAAGTCAGAGACAAGGCTAACGTCGCCAGCAAGCCGCTAGCCCCCGATGACAACATACCCTAAACCAGCCATGCTAAAGGTCATACAGGTCAATCTGAAGCACTCGAAGTATGCCTCAGACGAGTTTTCCTTATGAAGGAAAGTATCGATATCGGCTTTACTCAAGAGCCTTGGGTGAACGGCCACAAGATCAGAGGCCTCCAAGACAACCTGTATGACCTTTTCTGCAAACCCCGATTATCTAAGCCAAGGTAAGCCTCAAAGTTGTATTTTAGTTAAAAAACATATCAAAGCTTTTCTGTGTCCAAACTTTAGCTCTTCTGACTTGACAGTTGTCAAGATGGAGAACGTGGACGCAGTGAGTCTATATCTTGCATCCGCATATATGGCTCACGACAAACCGTCACCGCCAGACGAAATAGGACAACTCCGAACCGCACTCGGTAACTTGCTGCTTGGTTGCGACGCCAATGCCCGACATGAAGACTGGGGCAGCTTGGTAACCAATGAACAAGGTGAGTCTCTTTTTGATTATATTATTGAAAACAATTTAACAATCTGTAACAGAGTTAATACCCCCACCTTTACATTTCCTAGTTCTGAAAATTTTGAGGGATGGGAGGATGTACTTGACACTACATTCGCCTCCACTAACGTTAACTCTATGTTGAAAAACTGGAGGGTATCCCCGTTAAGTTCCTTTTCAGACCACAAATGGATCCTCTTCAGTCTTAACTTTAATATTATAAAGCCACCACTCCATAGAAACAAAAAAAGAATTGACTGGCAGAAATTCAGTCAAATCATTAAATCCAAATTAAACACAATTCCAAACGTTAATCCAAATTCTGTGGCCGAGCTTGAGATAAGGGTTAAAACTTTTGAAGCGGCTATGAGTGTCGCCTTCAAGATCTCGTGCCAAATAAAATTAACCAAAAAAAACCCTACCTCCATGGTGGAATGAAGATCTTTCAAATCTTAGAAGATTGATATCATAAGTATTTTGTAGTGATCGCCCTACATTCCAACCTCCCAACAAATACATTTTGCTGTATTCCCACGCATTTTCCCAAAGCACTTCAACCACCGATACTGCACCAATAATAAAATACCATAACATACTGACTCATAAATAAATCGTCACTAGGCCATCATAATGCTCACTCGCCACAGTTACGTCAAAACCCATAAACTGCTATGAGTAATGAATATGCAATGTCCAACGGATTGTAAACAAATCCAATGCACTAATTGCAGGCATTGATACTTAATGCTGAGAATGCATCTTAGCAGGGGTAAGCGGCGCTATGAGTGAATACATGTGAAATATGATGCGGCGGCACTTTTGTGAAGAACAGTTGGGAAATATTTATATTAAATAATTCCAACTAGGTTACGATATAAAGGAAATATTACCAATTGGAATAAATTATGTAATTATCGGTTGGTGGATATATGGTTGGAAAAGTGCGTGTGTATTGGGGTAGAATTTGTAGATTAAAAATAGTATAAAAAGACAGGAATATTTAAAATTCGACACAGAACAAAATTGGAAATAAACATAACTTATTTGGTCGCAGCCTAGCTAAAGACAGCGGGCCATTTAAGTATTTAAAGTTTAAAACAAAAATCTTTTATTTTCTGTCCGCTTTTCGAGCTCTTCTCCCATAAGGAAAGCACGGCGCATAAGGCGTTACAAAAATTTCAAGCCGGATAAAGACTGTCTTAAATTATACAAGCGTACTTAAGCATCAGTCAAGCAACAAGCATGGAGAGAGTATTGTCATTTGATAGAAAATATAAAAGACTCAGCAAGATTGGGGAAGATCTTGTCCAAAGAGCACTCCAACCTCTCATTTCTTAAAAAGGAGGATGGTACGTGGACTGAGTCACTTGTTGAGTCTCTGGAGCTATTGATGGCAACACACTTTCCAGGTTGCACAGACAGTTATCCAGTATCACATCGATCCCCTGAAGTACAGTCAGTACATTTAGAACAAAATCCTAGTGGAACTTGAGGAAGGGGGGGTGAAGGTTGTGGCGTATGCCGACGATTTAGTTTTGCTGGCATCTGGTAAGTTCCTATCTGTGATTAGTGAAATCACTGATAGGTCCCTGCGTAAAGTATACAGCTGGGCCATAAGCTGCGGTTTGGGGATTAATCAAAGCAAGACAGAACTGTTGCTCTTTACAAACAAATATAAGATACCTACCTTCACTCCTCCTCGCCTCAACGGTCACACTCTCACACTCTCAACCCGTGCTAAATATCTGGGTGTTATTCTTAACCCTAAACTAAATCGGAAATTGAACATTGAAGAAAGGTTTAAAAAAGCCAGCATAGCTTTTTATGCCTGCAGTAAAACATTCGGTAAAAATTGTGGTCTCCAGTCGAAGATGGTTCTATGGACGTACACCGCAGTAGTACGACCAATACTAACCTATGGATCGATTGTCTGGTGGCCTGCCTTAAGCAAAGCCTACAATACCGATAAGCTCAAAAAGATACAAAGAACAGCTAGCGTAGGGACCACAGGAGCGCTGCGATCCTGCCCTTCCGATGCCCTGAGCGTTATTTTACATCTTCTTCCTCTCGACTTACATATAAAATATTTAGTATCTTGCACTGCTCACAGACTTAAGGAAATTGGTTGTTGGACCGACAGACCCTTCGGTCACTGCAATATTACCAAATTGCTACCCCCCGGCTTTGTTTCGACTAATACCGCACTCCCTCTCTGAATCTCTGCAAAAGTTTCAACGTCGCATTCCCTACCCAAAAGGAGTGGGAGGATGGAGATATAACGAAAGATTACAACACAATAATTTTTACGGACGGTTCAAAGATGGAATGCGGTGTTGGAGTAGGGGTCTTCTCTGAAACACTAAATGTATCTAAGTCACTTCGACTGCCAGACTACGCTATAGTTTTACAAGCGGAACTCTTTGTAATCAAAGAAGCATGCAAGATACTAAAGCAAAATCCAAATCAAAACCGTAATACTGCTATATTTATAGATAGTCAGGCTGCCATCAAAGCCATTGATGCTGCCTAAATACCCTCTAAACTCGTTCAACAATGTCTAGACGAGATTGCAGGCTTTAATGATAGCCTGAAGGTCACTTTCATCTGGGTCCCAGATCACAGTGGTTTTCAGGGAAATGAAAGGGCTTATGAGCTTGCCAGGCAAGAATCGGCCCTTCACAGCTCACATGCCGAAGCAGTTAGTATTCCAGTGGGGGCTGTGAAGGGCATTTTCTTGTCTCATTATCTATCTGTATCCAATCGTTGATGGAATGGTCTAACTAACTGTGCCACCTCAAGAAAGATGTGGCCCAGCTATGACAAGTCCCGCACAAATGAACTTTTATGTAGAACTCAGTCAGACATAGCCATAATCATTGCAGTTAGCACGGGTCACTGGCCAATAGGAGAGCATGCAGCTCAAATGGGCATTCCGCACAATAATCATTGCCGTAGCTGTGGAGATGAAAGGGAAAAGGAAACAGTGACCCACTTTCTCTGCTGCTGCACTGCCTTGACAAATCCAAGATGCCAATTCTTCGGTCAGTACTTTATTGACAACCTTAACGAACTTGGCTTTTGAATGCAACCAAATGGCTATAAACGTAACAAACCATATCAATACCTTACCTCTTCTATGGGTAGATAAAACGAATCAAGAGAACAACATGATTTTTGCAGGAACCTTTTCTCTAGCCGTGTAGGCGGGCTTAATCTACTGCGGGCATCATGTTTTTCCCTTAATCGAACTGATCTCAACGGAAATTTGGTCCTACCCTAAGCCATCCAGCACCCTGCCTGTTTAGATTTTTAGCGAAGAAAGACATATCGGAAATAACAGCCTGGCATAAAGCCTGGTGGGGGAATGCGCCACTTCCCTTGTGTGAGGTATCCGAGGATCTCCTTGCCTTCCTACATAGAAGTTGGTAACTAAGAGATTTACACCCAATCAAAACAATTTCAAACCTTATAACATAAATCACCGTACCAATATCTCACCTTTTCCATGGGCCGAAAAACGGATCAAGAGAGCTACATGATTTCCGCAGGAACCACGTCTTTAGCCGCCTGTAGGCGGGTTGTGTCTACGGCAGACATCATAAACCCTAAACCGAATCGATCTCACGAGGAAACTGGTTCTACCCTAAGCCACCCACCACTCTGCCTGTTTAGGTTTTTGGCGAAGACAGACATGTCGGAGCTAACAGCCTGGCATAAAGCCTGCTGGGGGGTATGGGCCAGCCCCCTTGGCTGAGGTACCCGAGGATCTCTTATTTTCCTATGGTAAATGGTAATAAAGGGATCACCTCCCAACACAATTCCAAACCTTAATACACCATAATCACCAAAATGATATCCCAACCTCCACATAATGATAGGTCTCATGAGTTTATGGTATCAAAACGGCGCACCAAGCGCTAATTGGGTTTTTATTCTAGTAGAATAGCCACCATTCCTACCTACCTACCTACCATAACTATAACTACAGTCGGGAATAGTTTACTCGTGTTAAATATTAGAGCGGTAGTCTCTTTTATAGATTAATAGTTTAATTAATTTAAAATTGAGATTAGCTTCAACTATTAATTTTGAATAGTTATGTTTTATAGATAGCTTAGTTAGGAAACATACAAAAATGTTTGTTAACTTTAAGCGATATAAAATAAAAATTGTATTAGGAGATTGGTAAAAGATTTCTTTTCAATTTATCGTTCTTCTAATGTGATAAGATCACTAAATTAATGAAGAATCATTCTTCAACTTTCGTGGTCATTCTTTTCTAATGAACCAATATCTCGTTGCATCAGGGAAGCTAATTTGGTTTGTAATAATTCAGACTTTTTTGATAGTTGCACTAGAGATACTTTTAAGTTATACGTACGTAACTTATTAAATTTGCCACCATTGTGACATGAATCCAAATTATTATTTGCAAGATATTTATTAAATTAAAATTATTATATCATCTTATCAGTTTAGCATTTAAGAACTAATGTATTAGTCTGCAAGGGAAATTTTTCTCTGTTTGATGAATAAATAAATAAATAAATAAGTAAATAAATAAATTTAAGTTTAGTTATGGAGCAGTAAAACACCAAGGTAATGGAGTTACGACGAACATCCGAATTGATCATGGTGGTTGCATAAGCATTTAAGGGAGGTTTTTCCTCTCGTGAACGTTGTGGGAGTTTTTGGAATAAAATTTTGGCGCATACCAAAAACAACAGGGTGAGTGTTAATGTATTTTAATACTTGCTTGGTTGGGTAGTTATATGCGTAAGGTAGTGAACAACATCTCCACTTCCGACATTCTAGGGGTTTCTAAATTTCTTTTAAGGGCTTTGTGAAACCATAGGTGGGATGGATTATGACCCGCCCTTGAAGTCGCGAACAGCTTAGACTTTATAATAAACTAAAAAAGCGTTTTTTTCTCAAAATAACACCGATTGTAAATTGTAATTATTCCACGTTACCGAATTGGGCCTAAGCAAAATAAACTTTCTTTTTTCACCAACCAACAGAAATGGATAGGTCTGTATCGATTAAATTTATGTAGCACTAGTGTCTTCATCTCTCAGCAAGTCCTCAACCTCCATTCGGCGAGCTTCAGCAGTGGGCAAACCAGCAGACATAATGCGGTGAGCGCGGTGAGCGAGAAGATACGCCCTTGTCGTAGTTGTCTGGACATATCTAACTCTTTGATTAGACTAGGTGTTAGGGCTGATGATGACTAGGTTACGGATTCCTACACGGAAGCGTATTTGATAAAGTAAATTGTTACTATTCTTTCTGGTCTGATTTCTTTTCTGGAACTAAAGAGAAATAAATATACTCTTACCAATAGATAATGCAGTTAGATTAGTTATTAATTGTCAAGTCGAATCGTTTCATAGTGGACTTTCATTATGACGATTATCTTAAAGAGGGATATGTTGATGTTTCTGAATGTTTATAGATTCTCGTTTTGAATATTTTTTGACGAAGGACAAGAGAGTTAATCGGATGTAAGTCAATTATCCGTGCAGTGCGAAGCAGTCCGTGCACATTTCAACTAAGTGTACAAAAACTCTTGAAGTGGATCGTGTCTTGGCTATTGATTATAATTATCAGTGATCATGAGGATACGGGATGATGTGGTTGATAGTCGGTCTCAATTCAATTCATTTTATTGTGGAATGTAGGAATAACAACAGCACCCCCGTTTATGATCTTAATCAAAACAGTTGTGGTATGTTGATACTATCACAGAATTGATCTAGGTAATAGAGGGGTAATCTAGTGGAATTATTTTCATCACTTTGCGACAGTCATATAATCTTGAATTTGAATAACTGTAGTAAAATCTGAGTTCGGATAGTCTAGTCAGGTAAGCTCCTGAGTAACTTAAGATAATAACGTCAATCTTTTAATTTTTTCGTTACGACTAGAAGAATCTTTCTTTCTACTAGTGTAGTGTGGTCTCATTTGTTCTGAAGTTATATGATGTGTGTTCTGTGGTGTGAAATATTTGGATTGTAATTTTATTTATTAGGAATTTCATTACAAGTTGATTGGCAAATCTTCTCTGTGAGGAATAAAGTTTAGATTCATAATTTCACCTCTGGCTTTTAAAATAGTGGATATTGTGTCGTTTGAATATTTTTCTTTAAAGTAGTTGTTTTCACAAAGATTATGGTTTAGGCAAGCATATATTTCCCGATGGGTTGATTCTTGGGCCTTTTCAATGGTTTCCGTTTGCATTTTTTCATCCACCGTGAAGTCGTTCTTTCATACAATTTTACAATTAAGTTGCCAAACTTTCTTGATAGACCTAAGTTGTTTAGTTTATAAGAAAGTGCGCTTCTGTCCACCGTATCAAATGCTGCTTTTCGGTGAACAAAAAACTCATAGAGCTTTTTCTTTTCTCTAATGAAGGTCTGCGCTACCGTACTCAAAATGAAGATTTGATATATAGTCGAGTAGGTTTTACGGAATCCTGCCTGAAATCCGGTTAAGCATCTGTTTTGTGAAGTCCAACCCTTAAAACGATTAGACATAACCCCCACTAATATTTTTAGCGCTGAATTTAAGAACGAAATGCTTCTATAATTATACTTTTTACTAACCAGCCTCTTACTTCCGCTTGACAGATGGGTTTATCCAAAATCCAAATAAGTGTATCTGGTCTTGCATACTGAAAACGAGGCTGGAGCATAGAGTCGAGATCATGCATTAATATTAAGTCCAATTTTAAACTTTCTTCCATTTTTTTACTAAGCATTTTCCAAAGAGTTTTTGAGTCCTTGCATTTAGAGATTTTTGTTGATTTGGCAGGTGTTTTTGAATTCTTTTTTGGCGTTTAGATACATTAGCTTGTAGTTGAGTTCATCGTACTTGCGATAGAGATCTAAGAGAGAAAATGATCTTCTTCTCAGCTTCTCACATTTGTAATAAAACCATGGTTGTTTATAATGTTGTTTATTTTGTTTTTGTTGCATAATAGAACTGAATTTCTTTATGCTTTTTTATGTTCTCAATTGAAACAGAAATAAAATGCCATTTACGTATTTTCAATATAATTAAATAGTATATAGCAAGACTTTGCTGTTTGTTGTGTGCATTTTTTGTATTTTATGGACTGTTTTTATCAATTTTTAATAATTTTAAACTTGAAAAGAACAATTTAACACCTTTTGTCACTAGCTAAGGTTGCCAAACTCCCGGCTTTTGTGCCTATCTTACCGTATTTTTATATTTTTGAGTATTAAATGCAACGAGTTAATTCCACTCAACTTGGGAATTTTCCAGAGAATATGTCACACGGCGAGATAAGAAAGAGAAAGTGGCCAACGACATCTGGAAAACATAAAAACCCTAAAATAGCCATCACACAAAGATACAATAGACGAATGCACATTGTACAAAATGTGTGCATGACATCTGGAATCTATTAAAACCTTAAATTACCCTCGCATAGAAGATAAGATTAAAACAACAGACGAAGAAGCCACTTGACCAAAAAGGCGTACGTGACTTCCCGAAGGTGTAGAGCAGCATCCAAGGATCAACCGAGGATTCGTTAAACAATAACATCTACAAGCAGGCAGAACGACTTGTGCCCTCGAGCAGTTTAGACAAACCTTCGCGTGCCTCTCGGTCTCCATTAAGTCTTAAAATATTTCATATATTGTACTTCATGTAATATCTTTTGTGTTATCAATAAAAATATATTTTCTTAAAAACAAATCGTAACACAATAATTAACTGGCGCCCGAGCAGGGACAGCAATATAAAAGTGATACACAAAGTGAAATCAAAAGTTGCTGAACCAGAAAAAAAAATTAAAATAGATTAAATAAAAATCTATCACCGTTGGAATAATTATCATAAAGATAATTCAACGAAAATCGTAGGACGTAAAGCACCTTACGTTGCGGGAACTGCAAAAGCCAAAGCATCAGGAGAAGTAAACACAAAGGAAGTCAAAAATCTAAGAAGAATCCAGCAGGAGTTCAAAAAGAAGAAAACTAACAACTATCCAGAACAATAACTACTATAGTATATAAAGTAAGAAAACTAACTATTATAATTTTTTGTTTTTAAGTGAAAGTGAATATATTATTATTATTATTTAATTAAGAAATAATTCAGTTAAAAGTGTCAGTATGAACGCGCAACAAGTAGCCGATCTAATTACTCAGACAGTAAGTGAGACTACTAGTAGTCTTAAAGCACAGATAGATGAACTAGCACTAAGTTTAGCTAATTTAACTTCAGGTGATTCAATAATACCATACACCGACATAGAAATAGACCCTTTAATAACAGGAGGAGAACCTTTAGATGTAGTGAAATGTCTTCCCAATTTCGACGGTAGTAATTATGTTAGTTGGAGAACTGCAGTCCAAAACTGCATGAAAATATATGATCCAGTTAAGGGGGAGAGTAGGTAGGTCACAAACATAATAAGGAATAAAGTGATAGGAGCAGCAAACGACATTTTAACTTCACACGGAACGCAATTAAAAGTTGATGCGATTATAGGTAGATTAGATATTACGTACGAAGACAAAAGGCTTATTCATATGCTACAAAGTGAACTTTCTAATTTAAGACAGGGAAAACAGTCCTTACAAGTATTTTACGATCACGTTAGTAAAACACTCACATTAATTACGAACAAAACAATAATGGCCTACGGGCCACAAAAAGCTGAAACAAGCCGTCTTATAAACGTAGCCAGGGATAACGCATTAAGAACATTAATACTTGGTTTAAATCAACCAATATCTCAAATAGTGTTCTCTTTAAATCCACTTGATCTTCCTAATGCACTAGCCAGGGCCCAAGAGATAGAGTCAAATATGTACCAATATAAAGATAATCAGCATTCCGCACATAGAATAACCTCCCTACCACCAAGGTTCAACTATACGAGCCAACCCAGACAGGTAGTACCAGCTATTAATATTTCGGGTAATAACAACATTCATAGACAAAATTTTACATAAAATAGTCATCAAAGAATGGATATTCCAAGTAGTGGACAATTTAGAAGGCCAACTCAGCATAACGCACTGAGTCATTCCCAAAATCAAAATCGAAACACGTTTAATCATCCTCCCAAGGATTTTAATACCCAGAATCAATACAACCCCTTTAAACGAGGAAGGGCACCAAGTGATCAAATTCCTACCAAAGCTGCTAGGCTACATCATTTAAATGAAAACGACGGTTTTTTAGAGTAAGGCACGACCTGCCTTGTATCCAGCGAACACACACAAAGTCAGTTCGTTTATTCAATATTCTTATTGACACAGGGGCAACACATAATTATGTTAAACCAAACAATGAGATATCAACAAAACAATTAGAAGTTAGGTCTAGAGTTAATAGTGTCCATGGCACAACAATTATCGATAAATATCAAGATTTAAATATTTTAGGTGTTAAGGAAAGATTTTACGTTCTACCAGAGTTAACCGAGTACGACGCGATCATAGGAATGAAATTATTAAAGAAGGTTAATGGAATAATTAATATTGGACAGAACACGTTAGAATTCGCAACAGGCATAGTACCTCTGAAATTCGACGATAAATTTCTGAACCACATCAATATAGAAAGTAGTGAGAATAAATATGTAGTTAAGTTAAGAGAAACTCTTAGACAATATCAAGGAATATTTACCCCTCAATCCAATTATCTACCATTCAACACCCAAGTTGAATGTGACATACCCACGTCACATGATGACGCTATTCCATATAGCGTCATCCATATCCGCAAAGCGCAAACACTTTCATTAATTCTGAAATTAAAACACTACTAGAGAACGGTATAATTCGTCCTAGTACGAGTCCATATAATAATCCAATATGGGTGGTGGACAAGAAAAGAATTAATCCAGACGGATCAAAAAAATTCCGCTTAGTTATAGACTTTAAAAAACTGAACTCTGCAACAAAAACAATTAAATATCCTATGGCAGAAACATCCATTATACTGAGTAACCTTGGCAGAGGAAATTACTTTACAACAATTGATCTTCAGAGTGGATTTCATCAAATAAAGATGAAAGAGGAAGACATTAAAAAGACCGCATTTTCTGTAAATAACAGAAAACATGAATACCTTCGAATGCCATTTGGGCTCAAAAACGCCCCTGCTATTTTTCAAGCAGCAATGGATGACATACTGAGACCATATGTTGGCAAATTCTGCCATGTCTATATTGATGATGTGATAATATTCTCAGAATCAGCTGAAGAACATTTAACACACATCGAGACAATCATCAAAGCACTAGGTGCGGCACATATGACCATAAGTAATGAAAAATCCATTTATTTTAAGGAAGAGGTTAAATTTTTGGGCTATGTTGTCAGCCATAATTGTATTAAAAGTAACCCAGACAAGGTCAAAACAATCAACGAATATCCTGAACCGACTACAATTCGACAACTTAGAAGCTTCTTGAGTATGTCAAGTTACTACAGGAAATTCATACAGAACTATGCGCATATTGCTAAACCGCTCACACAGTTCCTAAGAGGCATAGAAAATAATAAACGTAAGACTATGAACATAGAATTTACATCGGAAGCAAAGAAGGAATTTGAACAAATTAAAAAGAAACTATTAGAACAAGTCTTGTTAAACCAACCAGACTTTAGCAAAGGATTCGAACTCACTACAGACGCAAGTAACTCAGCCATAGGCGCAGTACTAAGTCAAGAGGGGAAACCAATAACGTTCATAAGCAGAACATTAAGCGAAACGGAACAAGGTTACGCCACCAACGAAAAAGAGCTTTTGGCCATAGTTTGGGCACTGAGCGACCTTAGGAATTACCTGTACGGGCATACTGGAATTAAGATCTATACAGATCACCAGCCCCTTTCATTTTCGATAAGTAATAAGAATCCCAACGCGAAACTAAAACGATGGAGAGCCTTTATAGAAGAATTCTCTCCTGAAATAATCTTTAAATCGGGGAAGGAAAATGTAGTTGCCGACGCCCGTCAGAACTTAAATCATTTACCGAACTCAGACATAGGTACCTGTCATAGTGCAGAATCCAGTCAAGCCATAGATATCCCAAGAGTAAACAAGAAATTAAATCAATTTAAGAATCAAATTAATTTTCTGGAATCTAATATAAATAATATTAAGTCAACACAATTACACGGTAAGTTTTGGAGGCACCAAGTAGAATTCAAAGACTCGAATATAGTCAAAGATGTAAAGGAAATAATCCACTCAAATGTGAATGCTATTAATTGTTCAGAGGAGACATTATTTAAAATTAAAAAAGACTTACTAAGAGAATTTCCTTATAGCAAATTTATACATACTAGTCTATTAGTTAAAGATATGGAGGATAAGAAAGAACAGATTAAGATCATAAAAGAAACACATAGTAGAGCCCAAAGGGAAGCATTTGAAAACTACAAACATATAACTAGAGAGTATTTTTGGTCATTAATATTACCACAAGTTCAAGAATATGTTAAATTATGCGAAAATTGCAAACTAAACAAATATGACCGTCATCCCAAGAAACAAGAGATCGGCGAGACACCAACGGAGAACGGATCCACGCTGACATCTACTATACACACAATAAAATGTTTCTTACAGCGGTAGATAGTTTTACAAAGTATTTAATTGCACTCGAGGTAGAAAACAAAATTCACGCAAAAGAAACACTAATAAACATCCTGCCTATTTTTGGTGCAGTTGAGACTGTTGTCACAGATAACGAAAAAACTTTTTGCTCTGAAGCAACCAAATTAGATCTCACACGATTAGGCATAAGACTATACAACACACCTGTTAACCATAGTACTACAAACGGTATGATAGAGAAAGTACACAGTACAATTACAGAACTGATAAGACTAGATACTTACGATAATCCACACCACACAATAGAGCAGCTTATGCCACACGCAATCAAACAATATAACGAAACAATACATTCAATAACGAATGAAAAACCAAATGAAATTTTTCACAACTATGAGAAATACTCCTATATACCTGACCTTATTAAGGAAAAACAAGGTATGACACTCCACGTTAGAAACAAAGACAGACACAACAAGGTGTACAAGGAAAACGACAAAGTATTCGAAATATCCGACAGAAGACAGACAAAAGGGAAACCTATATACGTTAAGAGAAAAGTTAAACAAAATAATAAAAACACAGTAATCGACTCTAAAAATAATGTTATACACAAGGATAACTTGAGAAGCTTATTTTTCTTTTGTTTTCAGATGATTATATTAACGATACTAACAGCAATACTTTGGACAGTTACTATAGATGCAGAAGTTCATATAACAAATTACTCGTCAGAGGACTACATTCTGATAGAAGACGGAAACGTGGCAATTTATAACAGCACGGGTGAAATATTTCATACCACCAACATAAGTTATTATAGGGAGGTTCTTAATACTATAGATACCAAGCACAGTAACAAAAAGCTTAAATTTAAATATAATTATGCACTCAAGTTAGTCAACCAACTCTCCATATCCCGTAGTAAGAGAGCAATTAATGAAATAGGGAAGGTTTGGAAGTGGATATCTGGGTCACCAGACCACGATGATCAGGTCAATATAGAAACAAAGTTGATAGAATTAATTAATTCAAATAATAAACAGTATGAAGTTAACTCGCAGATATTTAGGGCCATTAAAGAACTTTCCAACTTTAAACATAAAGATAAAGAAGAACGTAGCTACTTGTTGATCGAGCATATAATCATTGAACTCATGGGAGTAATAAATACCATAAATTTAAGTAAGAATAAAATTTTTAACACTATTATCTTTAACGAAAATGAAATAAGAGAAGTTATTCAGATTGAACCTAAAGAAATCATGGTAATAGATGTATTAGACGCTTCAGAGTTCCATGTGTTAGAAAATAAGGAAATAATTGTAATTTATATTAAGTATCCTATTATTAAAGGAATGGTGAACATTTTAAAACATTTAGTGTGCAAAAATTAGAAGGGAAACTAATTATACTGAGTGAAATAGCACTCTTTGAAAACATTTATAGTACCGATCATTGCACACAAGAATTAAATATTAAAATCTGCAAACAAGATCTTAAACCTAATTGTCTAACAGAAATTTTAAATGAAGGTACATTAAAATGTGAAATAATTTTAGAAAAGAATGAAAAAATAAGTAATATAAACCATAATCACATTGTAACTACAGGAGAAGTAATTATAAACGATAATGTATATCACGGTACATCATTGGTACAGTTTTCTGACGCTGTTATTATAAATGGTAAAGAATTTAATAATTCTGAAGTAAACTTAAATAGACATATTAGGATAAATAAGGAGTCGGAAATAAGAATTATTAAATATCTAGAATCAAGTAATGAATTATTGAAATTTACAAATACCGATTATTTACAACCATACGTCAAAAATGTAAAAGATCACCCAATAATATGGGGACTTACAATAAATATTTTAGTTATGCTTGTATTCTTTTCTATATATAAATTAATCATCTTCAAAATCAAAAACAGCAAGAATAATCAGGTCGACATAGAAATATCCTTGGCGGAAACAAAAGAAAACGTCCGAAAGAATTCAGAGGAGCTCAAACTTCGGGACAAACGTCTACTGGCGGAGGGAGGAGTTAATTCTACTCAACTTGGGAATTTTCCAGAGAATATGTCACACGGCGAGATAAGAAAGAGAAAGTGGTCAACGACATCTGGAAAACATAAAAACCCTAAAATAGCCATTTCACAAAGATACAATAAATGAATGCACATTGTACAAAATGTGTGCATGACATCTGGAGTCTATTAAAACCTTAAATTACCCTCGCATAGAAGATAAGATCAACAGATGAAGAAGCCACTTGACCAAAAAGGCGTACGTGACCTCCCGAATGTGTAGAGCAGCATCCAAGGATCAACCGAGGATTCGTTAAAACAATAACATATACATGCAGGCAGAACGACTTGTGCCCTCGAGCAGTTTAGACAAACCTTCGCGTGCCTCTCGGTCTCCATTAAGTTTTCAAACATTTCCTATATTGTACTTGATGTAATATCTTTTGTGTTATCAATAAAACTATATTTTTTTTTAAACAAATCGTAACACAATAGTTAACTCAACGCAATGGAATAAGTCGCGCCCCGTTGCGTATTAGTTTGTGTGTTAGATTTTAACATCTCATAGATCTGGCTTCAAGTTTTGTATACACCTTATGTTTCACAGGGGCACAGCTTCTTGTGAGCAGTAATTTTTTCGTTAGGATTCCACGAAAAATAGTAGGTTCTATATAATCCTGTGTAGTGCCCCATGGCGTAGTGGTTAGTGTGTCGGACTATCACGCTGGAGGCCTGGGTTTAAGACCAGCTTCCAGCTTCCTGCCTCTTACGAGGAAGTGACAAATCCTCCAAGAGTATCACTGTCATGAAAAGTGCTTCTCACCTTAGTCGTTCGGAGTCGACGTAAAAAAATTTGTAGGTCCCCTTCTTAATTCTTTAATCCTGTACAACTAACAATGCACTCAAAACTATAAGTTAAAAGTTTAGAGCACTAGGCCGTGGTTCATCGGAGCTGTCGGTACCACTAAGTCAATTATTTTAATGGAACTAATTAATGAAAAGAGCCCAAACAAATCAGAAGACTTGAGACATGGAATATTTCAAAACCGATTGTCGATGCTTTTTGGGTTCATTACGGCAGACCCGATATGCAGAGCCCCAGGACAATCGATGAAGTGGCTAAGTTGTGGTACCGTTCGATATCATAACATCGTCAGAAAAAAAAAATAGTACCCAGCTATAAAAAAGACGTTTAGAAGCTCTTTCATTATTGCATCACTCTTACCATGGAAATGCGTGTACCACAAAATTGTTTTCGTTCACTTTTTTGCTCAAATTTTAAGTAACACAATACAAATCATTTACCTGCTTTGCGAAAGAAAATGTAAATTAACTTGATATTAAATGGCGATTTGTGAGTATAAAACTAACCGTAACAAAGGCTGGTCTTCGACCCTTACTTCCTTTCTGTCCTTTTCTCCTTATTTTCGTTGCGGCTGCAGAATTCTGGTCAAGTAAAGGGCAGCCATGGTACCATCAACCATAGATACGTACTTTTTTTTTTGTTTTTTATATTTTGAACTTAAGGGGTTATGAATACCTTTTATATGATTAACACAGTACGAGCGTTTAGGAAAATTGGATAGGGGTTCAAAGGAGATACCGATGCACATTGGTTTTGAGTGCTTGAAGATAAAAATGGAGGGAAAAAACAGAGCCGGATAAAGCATTCCACATTCGTGTAGTGCGGCTAAAAAAAGAGTTTCTGTACTTAACTCTTCGTCCGAAGCTGGGCTCAAGGGTGAACTCATGGGCATTCCTTGCAGTGCGAATATTGTGGTTGAATTGTTTCAGGGGAGGAACGCAACTGGCTATTTCTCACTCTTTATAAAATAAAGCGATAACATAAGGAGAGGCAAGAAACATTTCGGCGGTGTTCAAGTGACACAAATGTTTCCGTTATAATCTTGTCCCCTATCATTTTTAAGGCTCTTTTCTGAATTCGATCTAGGAGCTCCTGCCCAGGCATAAGAATTGTACTCTAGTTTTGGACGAATATTATAGACAACAGCCAGATCATTGAGAGAAAAAAATTTCTTGCATCGTCGTAAGAAACCTAAGTATTCATATTGAAGATTTCAGACTTGAAACCATCCAGTACTACTTGTATTGAAAGTTAATTTCTAATCCAACGAATTAGAGATTCACCAATACCGAAAGCATTCATTTTCGAAAAAAGAGCTTGATGCCAAACTCTGTCAAATTCTTTTGAAATATCAAGCGCAATAATCTTACTCTCACCAAAACGAGGTAAAGATTGGTTCCACTTTTCGTACTACCGGTCATTAAGAAGCTTTCGTTCTTCGGGATATTTCTTAAGCTGATAGTTTATCAGCGTTTCCATGACCTTAGCCTTTTTTAGGGACGGGCTGGACAAATGCTGTTTTCAATCCACTCGGGAAGAGACCAGTAGAATAGTACAGATGGAAAAGCTTACACAATGGTTTTGCCAGCGTGGAAGCACACCTCTTCAGAATAATGGGGGAAATACTAACCGGGCCAGCGGATTTGTGCATGTCGAGATCCTTGAGAAGTTTTGCAACTGTACGAGTGCGAAAGAAGATTCACCCCATAAAACCGTTTACGCTCTCAAGTACAGGAGGTGCCATAAAACTATGTGGCAGCGTGGAGTTAGCTGCAAAAAAATTAGCTTTTCTTGTAAGATGACCACAGGGGTGTCGTTGGAGACGAGCGTTGAACAGACGACGATGTTGAATTTCGTATGTTTTTTACAAACGATCAAAAATTTTTTACTGCCTTTAGGACATTCCAGTATTTTTTGACGTAATTTTTGTTCATTTAGAAATTTGGTTCGTCGAATATGACCATTGCAGGTCTTTCTAGTTTATTTGAAATTATTCCGGTTGTAGGGTTGGCTTTGTAACAACGGAAACTTACTTCGCTCTACCTGATAGCCTCTTTACAGCTGGAATCGAACCACGACTTTTCTTTAGGTTTGATGCTTTTTTACCTATAAGGAATGAAATATTTCATTCCGAGAAAAAGAATATTTGTGACCATATCAGCACTGGAGTCCACGTCATTATCGAGAAAGCATGATGACCAGTTAAAATTTATGTTTATAGTGTATTAATCAGGATGACAATTAAGAAACAAGTCAAGCGTTTTGGGTGTGTGACCTGCAACGTCAGTTGGCTCGTTGACAAGTTGAGTCAAGTTGTTTAACTCAACAAAAAGCTCGACATACCTACCTTCGGGTGTTGTCTGGCCAGAATAGCGAAGCCGACTAGAATTGTGTACATTGAAATCGCCCGCAATGACGATTTCAGTGAAAGGATAATGGGCAACAATTCATTGAATGGAGTTAGACAGTGCATCAAATTAGTGAAAAGTTGAATTGCTGTCAAAATTTGGCTCCGATAAATGAAACATATATGAATTAAATGCTAGTACCCAGCTATAAAAAAGACGTTTAGAAGCTCTTTCATTATTGCATCACTCTTACCATGGAAATGTAAGATGTATGCGTGTACCACAAAATTGTTTTCGTTCACTTTTTTGCTCAAATTTTAAGTAACACAATACAAATCATTTACCTGCCTTGCGAAAGAAAATGTAAATTAACTTAATATTAAATGGCGATTTGTGAGTATAAAACTGTAATGTTCTAGTGAGTAATACGACCGCTTATGACAAGAGAGAATAATAGACTGACTTTATTATAGCGTAAGAGTAGTACATATAGAATACATGTTTTGTTATGTACATGATAAGAGTAGTACATATAGAATACATGTTATGTTATGTACATGATATCTCCCTTTTTCATTTCATATATTACATTTTTAAATACAAATAATAAGTTCATCCTATTTTTTTTTTTTTTTTATATAAAATTCAAAAATTTAGAAACAACACAATATAGTTAATTCAAAAATCTTAAAACAATATTTAGAAAATTCAAGCAATATATTCTTTATAAACAAACTTAGTTAATTTAATTTAAAATCAATCTTCAAATGAACATTACTTAGGTATGAAGCGCTTTACTGGCTCGACAACTCTTCCATATCGAGTGACGACTGTAGAATTGGTCGATGGTGGGATTGACGGTGTTGACTTTGAAAACTTTTGTTCAAGACTTTTATTTGCATTAACAGTCGATTCAGATGATGGTATAGTGACAACTTCTTTCTGTACTGGAATTTTTGCAGTTGTTGGATGAATGTGGATGGAGTTTCGTCGAAAGGTTCTTCTGTCGTCTGTTCGTACGATGAATGAGCGTGGCGATTCTGCAACTTTGTCTATCTGGCCTGAAATCCACTCCCTATTTCTTATCTGCATTCGAACTTTATCGCCTGGTGACATTTCAGGTGATGATTTTTCTCCCCTATCAGCAAACTTTTTATCTGTACTTCTGGCTCTGTGTAAATTTTCGTGAACATTGTTTACGACTTTCGGTTTAAGAAGATTTGTATGAGTAGGCAAAAGTGTTCTAGTCAAACGACTCATTAAACTTTGGTTTGGAGACATGAGCTCACTGTTCCGTGATGTGTTCCTATAGTTAAGTAGTGCGATGTAGATATCTGACCTTTGGCACATTATTTAAGCATCCCTTTTGCTATTTGAACATAGCGTTCAGCGAGACCATTAGATTGGGCATATTTTGGACTTGACGTTTGATGAATTATATTCCAACTGTTGACAAATTTGAGGAACTCCTTGGACGAAAACTGTGGACCGTTGTCACTTTCCAGGATAACTGGTATTCCATGTGTGGCAAAGAGTCTCTTTAAATGATTAATATTTTTATTCGAGGACAGGTTCGATAAGGAGACAAAATCGAAAAATCCTGAGTAGCTGTCTGTAATAAGAAGATATTCTTTATTATTAAAATTAAACAAATCTACAGCTACAATTTCCCAGGGAAGTGAGGGAATATTTTTCAAAATAAAAGGTTGTTTAGTTTTTGATACTTGGTAACTTTGGCAAATACCGTTAGATTTAATAAAGTCTGTTATGTCATCCGCCATTCCAACCCAGAACATCAACTCTCGTGCTCGATTTAAACATCTTTGGATTCCAAAATGTCCCTCGTGAATTTTGGCTAGCATTTCACGTTCTAATGCAGCAGGTACAATCAACTTCGTACCTTTGAATAGTACCATGTTTTCGTAAACTATTTCTTCACGAAATGTCCAATATTTTCGAAGTTCAACTGGAACTTTTTGTAAGGAGTTGGGCCAACCATGTTGAGAAACTTTTTTAAGCTGTTGAAGCTCTTCATCAGATGCAGTTTTCTCTGCAAAACGTTTCATTGAATCATTTGATATTTCGTGAAGTGAGTATATTTCAATTCGGTCATCAATTTCATTTTCACAAGGTGGATTTATGCAGTCCCTGCTAAGTATATCAGCCAATGCGATTTCTTTAGTTGCAACAGTATTTTTTGAAGTATTTGGAGCAGATTGTATAGGTTTCTTAAAAATAATCTCAAGTGGTTTATGATCGGTTTCTATCGTCAGCCGCTTTCCAACTATATATTCTCGAAATTTTTCACAACCGAATTGTATGGCCATCGCTTCTTTTTGGATTTGTGGAAATAATATTTGAGATCGTGACAATGCCTTTGAAGCGTAAGCAACCGGTTGGTCACCTTGCAGCAAAACAGCTCCTATGCTCGAGTTGCTAGCATCCACTTGTAACTTTACATTTTCATTGGAGTCATAAAAATGTGTTTCAAGCGATTAAAAGCACTGCTGTGGTCTTCTGTCCATACCCAAGTAACATCTTTCTTGAGTAACGATCTAAGGTTATTTGTTAAATCAGAAAAATTGTGAATAAACTTACTTAGGTATGTGGCCATTCCAAGTAGTCTTTGCAGTTCAACCTTATTTTTTGGTGTTTTCAATGACATGATTGCACTCACTTTATCGGGATCTGCTTGTACACCTTTGCTTGTGAGTATATGTCCTAGGAATTTTACACTTGTTGTACTAAAAATACATTTGTCTTTATTTAATTTCAGACCACTGGCTTGAATTTTGTCGAGCACTTGCTGTGTTATTTTTTCGAACTGGGCTTTTGTTTTACCGTGAATTAAAATGTCGTCTATGGAAACTTCAGTGTTTTCAATCCCATCTAGTAGATTAGACATGTAGCTTTGGTATACTTCCGAAGCCGAAGCAATACCAAAATGTAATCGTTTGTCTGACACTCGGCCCCAGGGAGTCGCCATGGTCAAAATTTTTGATGTACGGGGAGTAACCTTTATTTGCCAGAAGCATTTTTTGCAGTCAAGTAGTGTGAAATATTGCGATCCTTTGATGTTTGCCACAATCTCTTCCACTGTTTTAAGTGGATGGTATCGTCTCATAATGTTTTTGTTTACGTCCGAGGGGTCAATACAAATTCTTATTTTATTATTTTTATTTACCACAACCATAGGAGAAACTGCTGGAGTGATACCTGATGTCTTTTCTAAAACTCCCATCTCAAGCATTTTATCGATCTCCAGTTTGACCTTATCACGAATAGCATGCGGTATTTTACGTGCAGCATAAATTTCAAAGTGCGGATTGTCAACTAAATCGATGTCATACTCGAATCTTGCACACATACTAATCCGGAAAAAATGTTTTCATCAATTTTTAGTTCTTCTACACGAACTAAAAGTTTTAATTTTTCACAGGCAGTTTTTCCTAAAATTGGCGCAACTGGATAATCCACGACTTTAAAATTTATACGTGCTTTTTGGTTGCGAACAACACATTTTACATTTATTTCTCCACAGACGTCTATTTGATTGTCGCCAAAAGCAATTAATTTCTTAGTAGTGGGACTTTCCAAGGGACTACTAAGATTGTTAACAAATGATTTAGGCAAAATATTGCACTGTGCTCCAGTGTCTAATTTTAATTTAATTGTCTTACCATTTATTTGTATTTCTTCGTACCAATTGTTTTTGTGTCTTTATTTGTTTCGACAGCTAGAATTAATAAACTATCAGAGTCTGTGTCGCTTGTGTTTGTACAGTTATCGTTATCATCTCCATAATGATCATTATCATTTAAAGCATGCATCTGTTTCTTTTTATAACACCGCTCTGAGTAATGCAATTTTTTATGGCATCTTGAACAGAAATGACGATATGCTGGACAATTATTTTTTGCATGTCTTCTTCCACAACGGCTGCAGTCGATTAGTTTGTTTATTTTAAAATGTTCCTGTTCCTTTTTGTATGTTTTATTTGTCGATTTAGATTGAGAGGGCTGTTTATTTTTGTACTTTGTAATTCATTTATTTCGTCTGTTTTATGTAGTTCTTTTAACTGTTGTGTTGCTGCCTCACTAGCTCTGCAAATCTTTTTGGTTTTATTCAACAATAGCTCTTCTTCAGCCAACAACTTTTCACGAATTCCATCACTCAGCACACCAACAACGATTTTGTCTCTTATGAGGCTATCTTCCAATGAACCAAATTCACATATTTTGCCTTGATTGATTATTTTAGTGAGGAATTCGTCGAAAGACTCACCTTTAACCTGTATCATCATATTAAAAGTATACCGCTCAAACGTCACATTAACTTTAGGAGCAAAGAATTCTTCAGATTTCTTTTGCACCACGGATAACTTTTTGCTATCTTCCACAGATAATGAAAACGAATTAAAGATGTTTGCAGCATCAGATCCAATTGATGACATAAAGGCCGCCACTTGAATCTCTGGAGATTTACTGTCCATATCTGCAGCTACTGAAAACCATGTGTATTGTTGAAACCAATTTTTCCACGCCAAGGCCATATTGTTGTTTGTTATAACTAAAGGCTTTGGTGGCTTAACAAATGATGAGCTATTTGGTGGTGCGGCGGCAACATCATTGTTCGGCATCGTATTTTATTATTTCTATTATTTATTTAAGAAAATTTAAAAAGAAATATCGAATCAAACGAAATGATTTTTTTTTTTGATTGGTTCCACTTTTCGTACTGCCGGTCATTAAGAAGCTTTCGTTCTTCGGGATATTTCTTAAGCTGATAGTTTATCAGCGTTTCCATGACCTTAGCCTTTTTTAGGGACGGGCTGGACAAATGCTGTTTTCAATCCACTCGGGAAGAGACCAGTAGAATAGGACAGATGGAAAAGCTTACACAATGGTTTTGCCAGCGTGGAAGCACGAGGTGTGCTTGGGAAATACTAACCGGGCCAGCGGATTTGTGCATATCGAGATCCTTGAGAACTTTTGCAACTGTACGAGTGCGAAAGAAGATTCACCCCATAAAACCGTTTACGCTCTCAAGTACAGGAGGTGTCATATAACTATGTGGCAGCGTGGAGTTAGCTGCAAAAAAATTAGCTTTTGCTTGTAAGCTGACCACAGGGGTGTCGTTGGAGACGAGCGTTGAACAGAGGACGATGTTGAATTTCGTATGTTTTTTACAAACGATCAAAATTTTTTTACTGCCTTTAGGACATTCCAGTATTTTTTGACGTAATTTTTGTTCATTTAGAAATTTGGTTCGTCGAATATGACCGTTGCAGGTCTTTCTAGTTTGTTTGAAATTATTCCGGTTGTAGGGTTGGCTTTGTAACAACGGAAACTTACTTCGCTCAACCTGATAGCCTCTTTACAGCTGGAATCGAACCACGACTTTTCTTTAGGTTTGATGCTTTTTGACCTATAAGGAATGAAATATTTCATTCCGAGAAAATGAATATTTGTGACCATATCAGCACTGGAGTCTACGTCATTATCGAGAAAGCATGATGACCAGTTAAAATTTCGGAAAAATCATTGGGACCGTCCCAGTTGGCATTCTCGTATTGCCAAACAGTTCTTCTTGTGGTCTTTTCTTTAGCTGGACTATTTTTGCACGAGAATTTTGCCGATACGTTTATGTTCATAGTGTATTTATCAGGATGACAGTTATCAGGATAACAAGTCAAGCGTTTTGGGTGTGTGACCTGCAACGTCAGTTGGCTCGTCGACAAGTTGAGTCAAGTTGTTTAACTCAGCAAAGAGCTCGACATACCTACCTTCGGGTGTTGTCTGGCCAGAATAGCGAAGCCGACTAGAATTGTGTACATTGAAATCGCCCGCAATGACGATTTCAGTGCAAGGATAATGGGCAACAATTCATTGAATGGAGTTAGACAGTGCATCAAATTAGTGAAAAGTTGAATTGCTGTCAAAATTTGGCTCCGATAAATGAAACATATATAAATTAAATGCTTATTCACAATTAATTTTAACAACATAAAAATAAAGAACGAGTTCAAACAAGTTGGTAAGCAACGTCATTTCTAATATAGGCGGCGAGACCATGGTACGAAAAGACTAATGACACTAAGATATACCCGTTGAGTTTTAATTCTGCAGAAACAGTATTTACACCTACTTGGGTTTCACTTAGTGCCAAAACAGCTGGCCTTTATACAACAGTATGGACAAATGCAGAGACAATATTCGATATTAGCCCCCGAATGTTGCTAAAATCGACCCTTAATTTGTCCTCCATTATAAAATTAAAACACAAAAAAAAACACCAAATTACACTAATAATCCAAACTGAGAATTAGTACTTAAACACAAAAAGAACTTTTTAATAACGTATTACTACTAGTTTTAGGCCTTAGATAATTACGAAAATTCACAGTTTTACATGTAATATTATTTAAACTTGATCATTGCTTGCCTTGCACGAGAGAGTCACACAGTGCAATCAATAATCAAATGAAAAGTAATTGTGTCAGCAAGGGTCAAGAAAAAAAGAATTTCGGCTCGTGTGTTTTTTGTTTAAGTTGTATGGGCTGATATGGACTTTTATAATTTGTTGTAGGTATGTGTATATTATGTAGGTATATAGATTTATTATTGGAGCACTTTCACTACGATCATGATTTGATGATCAGCACTTGTAAATGCACTGAATTATTTTTTTTTTTGCAAGCGCGGCGAATTCTTATGAGAGTATTTAAGTTATATATTTTTGAATGAATAGGGGAATATTTTTTATTTTATTGATTTTTAAATTTCTTTTGTTGATTAATTTAAACACAGCAAACAAACAAGACTTTAGACAAGACACTTTTACGACGGGTTCGTGATAATTTCCCCAAGGACATAATCCCAAATGTAAAATCCCCAGCAGCGAAATCCCCAAAGAGAGAATCCCCAGGGCAAAAATTCCCAAGCTAATATCCCCAAAACAAATATGTTAAAGTAGTGAATCATGCGATTAAATCGCGAGCGCGATTTAATCGCATGATTCACTACTTCAACATATTTGTTTTGGTGATATTGGGTTTAATTTATATTGCCTGAAATGAAACCCAAATAGTAAATATAAAAACCCTTATAATGTTTGTAATATTTATTTAAATACATTTTTTTTTCAAAATTAGCAATGAAACAAATGGTCATAACTCATAATATACGTAATATATTAAAATAATGCAACAAAATAAGGTTTCTCTTAATGTTTTAAATAAAACGAAGCAAAAATGAAAAGAAAAGTTTCTCTTAATTCTTAATGTTTGAATATGTACACAAAAACTTCTAACCTCTATAGTTTCTTAAAATAGTTAATTAATTTAACAAAGAGATATGTTATGTGCTATTCCCTTCTCAAAAAATTTAGTTTTGACACACATTGTCTTTGTTCAACCAATCTTTTAATTTTATTGTATCGAATCTGCATATATTTCCTTGAATTTTTTACATCACCCGCGTTTATTTTCTGTATCGAGGTTTTTATATGTATCATCTCCTTGCCTAGTTCTGTTATTTTTCGATGTTACCCTGCATTCTTTCTTCCTATTATGACTTTAATTCGGCGATGCCATGCCTCCACGTTATTTTGGGTTCTAGGAAAATTATCTTTAACAGCATCGTAAATGGACCAAAACTGGGGGGTATAACTTTTTATTATTGTGACTTTAGATGAAGAAATATAGTTTTTGTTAAACCATAGCGTCAATTTCTTAAATTCCTGGTCCGAATCGGCATCCAGTGCTGAAAAGTATTGAGGAATTTCCTCTGGCGGCACAAAGGCAAGACTTTTAAGCATTCTGACATTGATATTGAAATGTTGACAGTTTCCATATCGCTAAGACAAGTGCTCTTTTTGAACTCTTCGCCAAATAATTTGGCCCAAATGAAAGAGGCACCCTTTATGATGAGCGTAAGGAAAAAATTTTTTCACAGATGAAAGTATTGCGGGCTCAAAATCCGAAATGATTCTTCTAGGGTTCAAATCAATATTTTCCTTGGTGCAGAGCTGAAGCAATTCTTTGAAAAATTCATTATAAGACTCTTTGCATTTTTTGCTCATCAAGCAAAAAACAAGAGGCAAAACTTGTCCTCCCACCTGCCCATGAATGCTGAAGAGTTGTCGCATGATAGTTGGGACGACGTAAAATGTCAACTTCATCATTTCCTTTTGATTGACCAATATTCCATATTCCCATATTCATCATTTACTTTAATTGCCCAACTACAAACCACTTCAAATTCCCATATCATCATTTTCTTTTGATTGACCAATATCCGACCGACTTAAAATTTCTATATCATCATTTCCTTTAATTACTTACAAATTCCATCTACCTCCAAAGTCGTCATCGTCAACCACACAGTCAACGATCGCTCCACTTAAAAACTCACACATACCCATTCACTTTCCTAATCCGTTAAACTTCTCCAATTTCATTGCCTGCTACATTGAAACAAAACCCATAATTCCCAGATCATCATTTTCATTTTCATATCCAACTTTTCCAACCTATTAAATTGAACCCAAAAACCCAATGGCAACGGTGACCAGGCACACTTGTGCTGATATTACATTTTTTTCGGATCTTCGAGTCGGGTGACGAGTCGGGGATTCGACACTAAGAGTCGGACTGTCGTAGCATATACAATCATTTTTCGTGACTATTTCTTTTTCGCTTAATCATTACCATATCTAATAAATTCCAAAAAATTATAAATTTGAACCTTAAGTATTTTATTTAAAAATCGTATTATACCTAGTAAAATAAGAACAAAATAAATATAAAAAAAACACAAATACGTTTACTTATTTTTTAACTCTTGAAACACAAAAAAGGAACACTTAAAAAGGTAAGACCCCGATTGAGATCCGTGCGTCTCAATTAAAAAAAATAAATAAAGCACAACATAAAAATTGGTGTCAGGTGTGGGGTTTGCCTGAAAAGTGTAAAGTGCCTTTCAAACAGTGAACATTAAAACAACACAATAGAGTACAAAAAAAAATTTACAACAAGTGATACCTACAGTTTGTTTTCTCGATAAAAATAAAAAACTACAAACAAGTTAAAAAAAGAAAAAAAACAGAGTGCTAATGAAATGTAAAACAATTTATAACAAACATATTAAAAGTAAAAGGTCTCAAAATACTTAAAAAAAAGACAATTAACCAACCCAAGGGGTTGCAACGAAAACAAAAGACAATCAAGTCATCTCTAATCTACAACATCTTTAACATCTCTCATCTTTAATCTACTACATCTCCAACATATTCATCTTTAGCCAACCATCATCTCAACTTTAATTATTTAATTCATAAAATAAAAAGAGGCAAGTATTTAAAAATAAAATATATTAGATACATATTGATTTTTACCAAATATTATTACCTACTTTTACTATTATTATTATTATCATATTTACCTTCATTTAGCCTAATTTTTTTTGAGCATGAATTAAAATATTTTGTATTTTTTTTTTTAATATTATGAATTTATGTATAATATTGTTTTTGTAATATTATCAGTTTATGTCCGAAAATAAGAGTGTCGAAACATCCGACTCAGAAGATTCTGAAACTGGTACTACCGAGGGTTCCTCTTCCTCTGACAATTTCATTGTAGAAACTGAATCCAAAATGGCCCCAAAATTAGATAGATCTTTTGCTCTTAAATTGATTCCCGAATTTGATGGGAACAGGGCACATCTACATAAATTTTTAAATGCGTGTAATCTAATAGCAGAAGACATCCCCGCATCCGAAACCTCAATCCTACTCCTTATAATAAAAACAAAACTAATTGGCCCGGCGTACAATATAGTAAAATATACGGAATTTTCCACTTGGGAATCCCTTAGAGAAAAATTAATTCAACAATTTTTAGAAACCAAATCCTTGTCCCAACTCCAATTAGAGCTTATTCATACTAAACAAAGAACAAACGAGACGGTGCGTTCTTATTCCAATAGATTGGAACAAACGCTAGCAAATCTGAACGATGCTTGCGTTGCTAGCGAAGGCTCAGAGCATTCGCAGACAATTTTGAGCCTTAACCGCAAAACTGCTCTAAAGGCTTTTGAAAGGGGTCTTAATCCCAAGATAGGACTAATAATAAAAGCCTCGCGATTTACATCTCTCACTGAAGCTATAGAGACTGCTGTACTAGAAGAGAAAAATGAATTCAGTTATTTGTCCCAAACTCCTACTACCTCGTTTCATTCTAAATCTAGAAATTTAATTTCATGTAATTATTGCAAGAAAACCGGACATAGCATCGAACAATGCTACTCAAAGAAAAACAAAGAACAACTTCCTTCCTTCAAGAGTGAGGTTAAAAAGGTTACAATGACTTGTAGTTATTGTAAGAATCTAGGACATCATATAAACGAATGCAGAAAAAGAGAGTATAACAACAATAGAAAACAAAACAATACTAATCCGATTACCTCTTCCTCAACAAATAAAAACACGGAAAACATTTCAGAGGCCGGAACCAGTGGCAGGCTTCGGACTCAAACTTAATCTCATCTCGCCACATCTTTCAAATAAACTTAAATAATAAAATAAGTAGAGTAGACTCAATAAAAATTTCATCCAAAACCTTGCTAAATCTTCAACCTGCGAAATTTCTCATCGATGGTGGTAGTAAAATTTGTCTGATTAAAATAGACAAACTAAAACCAGAACTATCCATCGACTCAAACATTATTCACTCATTATCTGGAATTACAGATTCCGTGATTCGTACTAAGGGTGTTATATACTTACGCATAAACCTGCCCAAAAATATTACTATTTCTTATCCCTTTCACGTTGTAGATAAAAACTTCCCTATAAGCACTGAAGGAATCATAGGTAACAATTTTCTCGATGATCATAAAGCTCAGATCGACTATGGGACTAAAATGCTTACATTCTCTTTTAAAAATTTCATTATTGAATATGATTTAATCCCTTCCAATTTAGTCACTATCCCACCTAGATCCGAAACCGTAGTCCCTGTTCTTAAAGATGTTAATGTGGACAGTATATGCCTCTCCCAACAATTTTCTAATGGATTATATATTGCCAACAGCATTACTCCTGCCAATAGTTCTATCTCCTACATATCCGTCGTTAATTCTTCTGAATCTCCTATTGAATTTAATACCGAAGACCTTATATTCGATGAGGTCTCCAACTATAACATTTTACGAATTCAAAATTATCCCGAATCATATGATAGAATCCAAGCTATAAAAGAGTCAGTCGTGACAGATCACATGTCGAAGAATGAAAAAGAATCGATACTAAATCTTTGTATCTTGTATAGCGAACTCTTCTATCTAAAAGGGGAAAAGTTAACTCATACCTCTTCTGTACAATACCCAATCCTTACCCCGGATGCAACACCTACCTATATCAAACCCTACAGGTTGCCGGAAGCACAAGGATTAGAAGTTGACAAACAAATCCACGAGATGATGGACGATAATATAATCCAGCCATCGAATAGTCCGTGGAATTTTCCTTTTATCGTTGTCCCTAAAAAACCTGATAAAGATGGTAATAAGAAATGGAGAATCATCGTCGATTTTCGCAAACTCAACGACAAAACTGTCGGTGATGCATTTCCATTACCCAACATAACTGATATTCTAGATCAGTTGGGAAGTTCAAAATTTTTTTCTACTTTAGATCTCGCCAGTGGATTCCATCAAATCCAAGTTAGACCGGAAGATAGAGAGAAGACCGCTTTCTCTTCACCTTTTGGTCATTACGAATTCATTAGAATGCCTTATGGATTAAAAGGTGCCCCAGCCACCTTCCAACGGTTAATGAATAATGTATTGACTGGTCTTCAAGGTATAAAAACTTTCGTTTACATGGATGACATCGTGGTCTATGGTAAAACCTTAGATGAACACAATTTGAAATTAAAAGAAATCTTTGAACGTCTCAAAATACATAATCTTAAATTGCAACCCAAAAATCCCAAAGAAATAAAAAGCTTTTTGGGACTCGCTGGATATTATCGCCGTTTCATAAAAGATTTTGCAAAAATTTCCAAACCCCTTACTAATCTTTTACGCAAGGATGTTCGTTTTGACTGGACTCCTCTTTGTTCAAATTCCTTTCATGGATTAAAAGAAGACTAATTAATCCGCCCCTTCTTCAATATCCTGATTTCACCAAAAACTTTATTTTAACAACGGATGCTAGCGATGTAGCTATTGGTAGTGTCCTTTCGCAAGGTGAAATTGGTAATGACCTTCCTATATCTTATGCATCACGAACTCTTAATAAAAGCGAAAAAAATTATTCTACTACTGATAAGGAACTTTTAGCTATTGTTTGGTCAGTCAAACATTTCAGACCTTATCTGTATGGTAGAAAATTTCAACTATACACTGATCATAAACCTCTAGTTTATATTCACAACTGTAAAGATATAAATTCCAGAATGATGAGATATCGTCTACAGCTCGAAGAGTTTGAATATGAAATCATTCATAAAAAAGGTGATCAAAATACAAACGCTGACTGTCTTAGCAGAATTGCGAAAATGACTCTTCGATCTGGTACAAAATCTTCTTCTACTTCTTCTCAAAATTCGTCATCTTCATCATCTCCTATATCGTCTGCAAGTACCAATTCTTTTTCTACATCGTCAGTTCCTAATTCTTGTTCATCATCACCAACAGATACAAATTTGTCTTCATCGCCAATTACTAATTCTTGTCCATCATCAATAAATTCAAATTCGTCTTCTAAATCTTCAACTTCTAATTCTTTCTAATTCTTGTTCAAAACCAATTTCTAATTCTTGTACAAATTCTATAAATACAAATTCGTCTCCAACATCGTCTTATTCCAATTCCAGTTCCAAATCATTAAATACCAATTCTTGTTCAAACGCTACTAATTCTTGTCCCACATCTTCAAATATTGATCCAGAAGCCTTTCCTTCATCGATAAATTCTAATTCTTCATCTTCGAATCCTTCAACATCTTCAAAAACAAACTCTAATTCTTGCTCAACGTCTTTAGCCAAAACTACTAACTTTTCGACTTTTCCTTCGGCAAAACAGGACCTATCAGAGAACGATATAAAAACCATTCTCAAGGAATTCCACTCAAATCCTATAGGTGGACACTGTGGTGTCAACAGAACCTTCAAACGAATTCAATTATATCACAAATGGAAGAATATGTTCCGAGATATAAAAAACTACATAAAAAACTGCGAACTCTGTCAGAAAAACAAGGTAACAAAGTACACGATGGAACCAATGGTCATAACTTCAACCGCTAAGGAACCATTCGAAAAAATTTCCATCGATATCGTTGGTCCATATCCTATGACCAACAATAAAAACAGATACCTCCTAACATTCATTGACGACCTCACGAAATACACCGATGCTATACCAATATCCAACCAAGAGCGAACACAATCGCCGAGGCATTCGTCAAGGAAATAATATTTCGATATGGCACACCCAAATACGTGTTGTCAGATCAAGGCCAAAACTTCCTTAGTGAAATATTCAAAAATGTATGTAAACTTCTTAAAATTAATAAACTCCAAACTACTGCATACCGACCACAATCAAATGGTTCTTGCGAAAGAAGTCACAGAAACTTCGTTGAGTATCTTCGTTGTTTTATCAACAAATCTCAAGATGATTGGGATAGCTGGATAAAATATGCCGTTTTCGTCCATAACACGACCCCGAATACTTCAACGTCATTTACTCCGTTCGAACTCATGTATGGTAGACAGGTTGAACTTCCTTCTAGCGTAACAAGAAATCCTGAAATTTGTTACAATTACGACCTTTATGCCAATGAACTTAAATCAAGACTTCAACACTGCCATAAGATAGCAAGAGAAAAACTGCTCAAGAGTAAGGAATCCTCAAAACTACAATACGATAAGAAACAAAACCCTGTTGATTTTCAAATAGGAAACCTAGTTTTACTCAAAAATGAAAGCAATCCCAAAAATACAAATAAAAAATTACTTCCCCTTTGGTCAGGACCATACGAAATCATATCTACGTCAGGAGTAAACTCAAATATTAAAATAAAGAACAAAATAACAAAAGTTCATAACAACAGACTAAAAATTTATTCAACCTAACTAATTTACCTCAATCTCAATATTCCTTTCCAGAAATGGAGAAACTTTTAATTGTGACTCTCATCTACAACCTAATCTTGGGCTCCCAAACGAATATACATAACAACGAGCAACTATATGAAATCATCGACTTGCAAAACAAAACAGGGCTGTACTACGAATACTTTGGTAATCTTAATCTAATCAATGGAACTTAGTCATTTATACTAACCTTACCGAACTTAACTTACAATATAATTCTATTTTACTGACCTATGACAAAATTCTATCTTCATGCAAACAACTTCTTTCTTCTCACGAAAACCTATCCCAATGCGAATCTCTTCCTACCCTTTCTACTATGGTACTTGATCGAATAAAATCACAAGACCAAATTATAAATAAATACTTAGGAACCACTATAAAACCTAGACTGCATAAGAGAGGATTAATAAATGCTATTGGTTCTATATCCAAACAACTATTTTGTACCCTCGATGACGAAGACGCAAAAACCTTTACTCATCATATAAACAAACTTAAACAACAACAATATTACGAATCCCAATTACCTACATGAAAAACAAATTTCAATATCGAAAAATATCATTCATCAATTAAACCTTACAAACGACCAAATTTTTAAGATAGAAGAAAAAATTGAAGAAACCAGTAAAATTATTAATCTTATTAATCAAGTAAGCAAAAACTCAAATAGTAACAACATAATAAATAAATCCTTTCTTCAACTAAACGAACTTTTTACGATGTTCAACTCCTTATCAGAATATTATTATTCAACCAAAGATCACCTCCTTGACGCTATTTACTCCGCAGCCCATGGAAAACTTCATCCATACCTTATTGATCCTTCTAAACTCACCGAAGAAATTAAAAAGATACAATTACTTCTTCCAGAAGAAAATCGCTTACCACTTCCTTTACAAGAGCAATATATAGACACACCCTTTAATCTCTTAGAAACTCATGTTTACTATATTGACAACCAAATTAATTTCGTATTAAGAATTCCTCTTACTTCTTCAAAAAACTATAACGTTTATAAAATGACTAGCATACCAAATCTCATCAAAAACAAAACCTATGCAATTATAATCCCCGAAAAACCTTTTCTTATCGTAGACTCAGAAAAACAATCGTATTTCTTCTTTGATAAACATGACTTAGACAGATGTCAAACAACTACAAAAAATAATTATCTTTGCGAGAGAAACGCGCCAATCCTATTCACATCTTCAAGCAATGCCTGCGAACTGAATTTACTTTCTATTCTGCCAAGTGAAATCAGTAATTGCAATACTCAAGTAATGCAAATACATCACCCAATTTTCCTTCAGCTAGCAGATTCCAACTCTTGGATTTTCGTTTCCCCAAACCCAGAAAACCTTATGATTAAATGCCAAAACCTTAACTCTCAAATCAAATTAAATGCAACTGGTATTCTTAAGATCCAACCGAACTGTATAGCAAATACAAGATACCAATCTTTAAACTCCAAAACAAATTTCGAAACAATAACAAATCTCAATTTTATTTCATCAAATCCTAACCTTTCGTTTAACATAACACTACCACAATTTGAGAAAATTCCCAGCTACGTGACAAAATCTTTTAATATACATAATCAAATTGATGAACTTAGCTCCATCAGTAAAGATATAGAAAATATAGAAATTTCCCAGATCATATATCCAAAAGTCGATCACGGAAGTAATAATATGATAGTCGTGTTCCTTCTTACAATGTTTTCCGCCTTACTTATGGTCATAATTATACTATTCATGCGAAATATGCGAAACATAAAAAAAACTTCCGTAAATACTCAAATATCGAATTCCATGCCATTAGAAGAAATAAAAATCTCGAATCCAGTCCAAACCATTGAACAAATTCCAGAACCATTACCAACACCTACACCTCGTTTAGCTCTATCTAACCTTTCTCGTTCACTTCCAATTCCATCTTCTAAAGCCGAAACTCACACCATTCCAAGGTACAAGTTTCGTTCTTAAGGGGGAGGTGTTGTAAAGTACGTACCTTACAACTTTCTCTTATCATTTCCCCTTATCATTCCATCCAACTAAACCCATACTTACTTCAACTCGTTGCAACTTCATCATTTCCTTTTGATTGACCAATATTCCATATTCCCATATTCATCATTTACTTTAATTGCCCAACTACAAACCACTTCAAATTCCCATATCATCATTTTCTTTTGATTGACCAATATCCGACCGACTTAAAATTTCTATATCATCATTTCCTTTAATTACTTACAAATTCCATCTACCTCCAAAGTCGTCAACCACACAGTCAACGATCGCTCCACTTAAAAACTCACACATACCCATTCACTTTCCCAATCCGTTAAACTTCTCCAATTTCATTGCCTGCTACATTGAAACAAAACCCATAATTCCCAGATCATCATTTTCATTTTCATATCCAACTTTTCCAACCTATTAAATTGAACCCAAAAACCCAATGGCAACGGTGACCAGGCACACTTGTGCTGATATTACATTTTTTTCGGATCTTCGAGTCGGGTGACGAGTCGGGATTCGACACTAAGAGTCGGACTGTTGTAGCATATACAATCATTTTTCGTGACTATTTCTTTTTCGCTTAATCATTACCATATCTAATAAATTCCAAAAAATTATAAATTTGAACCTTAAGTATTTTATTTAAAAATCGTATTATACCTAGTGAAATAAGAACAAAATAAATATAAAAAAAACACAAATACGTTTACTTATTTTTTAACTCTTGAAACACAAAAAAGGAACACTTAAAAAGGTAAAACCCCGATTGAGATCCGTGCGTCTCAATTAAAAAAAATAAATAAAGCACAACATATCACTGGGCTCATTAAATTCTCTTTTTACACCACGAACACGTAAAACCTTTTTTTTTATGACTCTTTTGCTGGAAGATAAACACGGCAGTCTGGGTCACAACTAACAGCAGCTTCTCTTATCAGCTGAGAATTTTGCCTAAGCTCATTATTTACGCGCAATATTTTTTTGTCATGGGCACGTGGATCGTGGTTATGTATGTTTTTCGATCTTAAAATAATAGGCTTTTCATTTTTTTCAATGGTCACCACAATAGCTTGGCACAAATTAATTTTTCTTTTGTCACAACACCATCGATAATTTTCATTTTTGTTTTTTGAGTGGAAATGATAGCCATATCCATTTACAAATAACTTTTTTCCACCTTTATTGGATTTGGAAACAATAACTTCATCCATTTGCATTTTTAGTGCAAAAAAAAAAACACTCGGCACAGACAGCACTACGCATGAACTATGAATACTAAAGCCAGACTGAAAAATGCATGCATTCATAGTAATTTGTTCTTTAGAAACAACTGTTAATCGTTATCATTTATTAACATCACAATAAGAGAATTTCATAAGAGTATTTCTGAAAACTACATGCACATAATGTAGATGTGCATGGGCACTGGGTATTTGGAGATTTCGTGGGGATTTTGGAAAAATGAATTCTTTCCTTGGGGATTTTGTCCATGTGTCTTACGGCTTTGGGGATTTTATCTATGGGGATTAAATTTTTTGGGGATTTTATCCCGTGGGGATTTTTTTTTTTGGGGGATTTCGTACGACACCCTTACGACACATGTGCGTGCATGGGATGGTATGCAGATCGGTACTCAATCTGCGTCTTGCAAAAGTAACAAATACAGGTTATAAAAATAATTTGTTGGAAGCAACGAGAGGCAAACAAGTTTTCACAGTACTGAGAATTTTAAATTATAGACAGACGGTCTATTGTAATATCAATGGAGTCATCGGATGAGCTGGAGAAGGTAAATGATTTTTCTATGATGAAAACAAATGCCCATACTATGAGGCCAATGAGCACGAAGTTATTATTCAAGATATTTTGTGATGATTTTTTTTTCCAGCGGAGGTAGCGTTCAGTGGGCCCAGGGTTAATCCTAAGAAAGCAAATAAAAACTTACTTTAGTTAGGTTCAGGAACCTCTGTTCCTATAAAATCAGTCTTTATTTAATTTAAATAACCCCTTCTTAAGTCTATAATGTTTTTAATAAAGCAAATGGGTTATGCCCTCTCTATCGAAAAGGCTCCTCTTACGAGGCGAAAACTATTGATCAAGAATGGGCTTTGCCATCTCGTCCGTAGAGGCTCAAACAAACTAAATGCTATTGAACCCTCTCCTCCTAAGAGGCGCAAACTAATAATGGTAATGGGGTTTAACCCTCTCCTTGGAATAGGCTCAATTTATAAAAATTAATGGGAACTAACCCTCTCCTTCGAAAAGGCGCAATTTAATAAAACCAATGGGAACTATCCCTCTCCTTCGAAGAGGCTCAGTTTATGAAAATAAATCAGAATTAACCCTCTCCTTCAACATGGCTCAATTTAATACCTACGGCAGCTCAACAACAAGAATCGGCAAATGAGACTAGAAAACACCTCTTAAGAGGCTCAAGTTAATAAAATGGGACTAGCCCTCTCCTCCCAAGAGGCTCAAATAAAATCGGAAAATGGGTCTGGCATTCTGCTCCGAAGAGGCGCCAATTAATATTTTCGGCAAATTGGACTAGCCCTCTTCTCCTAAGAGGCTCAAGCAAATTCGGCAAATTAGTCTAGCCCTCTCTTTTGCAGAGGCGCAAGCTAATATCAAAAATTACACAAGTTTTCCCCTCCTAAGATGAAATTAATAAAAATGGGTCTAACCCCCTTCTTCTAAGAGGCTCAAGTTACTATACACGACAAGAAGTACCCACATTGTTTTTACTCAGTGCATTGTACTCAGTGCACTACGCACCCAATCTTATTTGGATTTGGTTGTTTGCTTGCTGCCTGTTTAGCTCTCCGGTAAGACTCGGATTAACCATCCGTCGATTTGGTGGCCAAAAGTCAAATTTTGAATTATGTGTCAATAGACAAATACTCATAGGTAAAGCAAATGACATTTTTATTTGTTTAGTGTGTGATAGATTTATAAAGATTACGTTTCGGTGGAATTGCCTATAAATCAGGAATAAAGTAAAAACACGTCTGGTTTGTTTGAATGATTGAAAGAGAAAGAGAATATATTTTATTTTAATGCAATTCATAAAAAAATTAATTGGCAAAATTAAAAAAAACAATAAGTAAAAATAAAAATACTTGAAAAAATATCTAACTTGCGACCTGAAGTTGGTTTGGTCAAAATATCTGCTGGCATCTCATTTGTTGGTAAATGTGTTAGTTTGTCCGAGCAGAGTATGCGTTGTTGATGGTCAGCTAAACTGCACTTAGGTTGTCGCAAAATAGTTCTATTGACTTCGGTGAGTTAATAAAAAGTTCTCTTTCAAGCGTTTTTAACCAAATGCATTCTTGTATAGCTGCTGTCATTGACATGAATTCAGCTTCTGTAGTTGATATTGCGATGGTTTTTTGTTGTTTGGTGCACCGCGAAATAGCACCGCCTTGCAACGTGAACACATAACCAGTTATGGACCGCCGTTCATCCTCATCCCTAGCCCAGTCAGCATCACAATATCCTTGAAGTTGAGTCTGCGATTTAGAGTATGTTATCTTCTTGTCTGTTGTGCCTTTGAGATAGCGTTGGCAGCACCCCAGTGTGCCTTGCCTGGATTCACATTATAGCGACTTAGTACGTTGGCTGGAAAACAGATGTCTGGTCTTGAAACTTGCACGCAGCATTGTAATGCGCCAACAAGTTGTCGATACGGAACATCCTTCATTTGATTTCTTTGAATTTCATTATTCAGACACATCTTGGCGGATATTTTCTGATGGAATCAATGGGTGCAACGGTGGGATTGCAGTCACTCATATAAAAACGGGATAAAATATCTTTTATATACTGGCTTTGATGAAAAGATATCGTACCTGCTTTCCTATTTTTGTTACTCGGACTCCCAAAACGGATGATATCTCTCCCATGTCCTTCATTTTAAATTGTTCAAGGAGCACATCAGTGATTTTCTCCTCTAGACTCGCATCGTATATTGAAGTGAATATTAAAATATCATCAACGTAAATGGATACGATGAATATCCTTGAGCTTTCCACCTAGTAGTACACACATTGATCTGTCGACGAACGCTTTAGTCCAAAATCCAACAAAACTTGAAGTAATGTAGAATTCCAAACAAGACTCGATTGTTTAAGTTCGTAAATTGACTTAACCAGTTAAAAAAATCGATTCATTCCATCGCAGAATCATTCAGGCTGCGACATAAATATTTCTTCCTCTAGTTTGCCATGAAGAAAGGCTGTAACAACATCCAATTGTCGAAAATTTAGATCAAACTTAGCTGCAATCGCCATTTAATAACGAATCTTTGTAAAACGAACTAAAGGTGAAAAAGTTTCGTGGTAGTCCACACCTTCAATTTGTGTAAATCCTCTGGCAACCAATCTGGCTTTGAATCGCACGACATTTCATTGGGTATCCCTATTTGTTTTAAACACCCACTTAAATTGTATTGGTGATTTTCCCTTAGGTAACTTGACTAAGTTCCACGTGTGGTTTTGTTGAAGCGAGTCAATTTCTTCTTTCATCGCACGCTTCCATGAATCAGCGTCATCACTTGCAATAGCCTTTTTAAATGTCGGTGAATCATTCAGAAAAAATGCAAAAGCGAAATTGGTGTAATCTGGTTTTGGCTTTCCCTGATTTCGAGACGACTTCTGCCGAGGTTCCAAATCTAGTTCTTCATTTAAATTGCTTGGTTTCCATAAGCTATTATCGCTGTTGTCATCGGTAAGAGAAGTAAAGGTGTCATCAACTTGCACATCTGATGAATCAACGGCTTCAAAACTATTCGGATTTGATGGTGAACTAGCAATTTGCGGATCAACAATTGAATGTAAATCCTCAAGAGACGTATCCTCCCTTGATTCGCAAATTTCATCATTGTAATCTTCGGAATAATCCAACAAAAAACGATTAGAGTTATCTGATTTCAAATCAATAACCTGTTGCGTGTCATCGGATTCTAAAAATGTAACGTCTCTGCTTATAGTAACGGAGTTTAATTGTTTATTGTAGAGCCTGTATGCTTTCACATCTGAAGCATACCCGACAAAAATGCACTCAATGGATTTGTTATCTTATTTATCATGCTTCACAGCTGGCACGTGCTTAAATACTCGACATCCAAACATCTTAAGCAATGACAAATTCGGTTATTGATTTGACCAAATTTCCTCAGGTGACATGTCTATAGTAACTTTACATGGAATACGGTTAATGATGTAAGTTGCAGTCATTGCAGCTTCTGCCCAGAACAATTTTGGAAGACCAGAATCAATTAGCATACAGCGCACCTTGTCCATAATAGTTCTATTCATGCGCTCTGATAATCCGTTTTGTTGGGGACTATATACAGCAGACTTTTGATGTAATATTCCATTTTTCGCAAAGAAATTTTTGAATTTCTTGTTGCAATATTCGGTGCTTTATCGTTTCTTAAGCACTTTATTTTGTGGCCTGTTGGCTTTTCAGCCAAGGCTTAAAACTTAACAAAGTAATCAAATACTTCACTTTTGCTTTTAATCACATAAATGAAGACTTTTCTTGAAAAATCATCGATAATTGCCACAAAATGGCAAAAACCGCTGATAGATTTGACAGATGGTGCCTGGCAAACGTCACTAAGAATCAATTGAAGTAATTTATTGGTACGATTTCCTTCATCACTAAATGGAGAACGTCTTTTCATGCCTTTGATGCACGTTTCACATACACTGTTTCTTGGAATCGAAATATTGTTTATCTCTTTTTGTAAAAATGCCATGTAATCAAAATTAGCATGTCCAAATCGCCGATGCCATAAAAACATATTTTCTTTTGGTTTCGTGGTGACACTTGACTCTTTTCGCACCTCAACAGTTAAAGATTTTACATCATGAGTAACATCTAGTTTGAACAAATCATTGATTAAGCTAGCCGTGGCAATAACATTCCAATTTGAGTTGAATATTTTACAACCGTCTTTCGTAAACAAAACAGTTTTGTCATTTTTTACCATTTGGCCTATAGATAAGAGATTCACGCAAATACTTTGTACAAAATGAACTTTGTCGATTATTATCACTTTTTGTTTACCATCGTTTAGTACAAACTGCTTCACACTGCCGACACAATCGATAGAAATCTTATCATTCTTAGCAACAACAACTTCTTTTGCATTGGTTCATGAATTTTTTTAATAATCGATTTGTGTTATGTCATATGCGCTGTAAAGCCACTATCAACATACTTATCTGATGGCAATTCACCTAATTGAACTAACATAGTTGAAAAAAGCATAGTTCTACTTCTTTCGTTTTTATGTTGTTGTTTTTTTCTTCTTTGCCTTAAGGCAATTTTGAAAGAAGTGCTGCTTAGAACCGCAACCAAAGCAATGCTTCACATTTTTATTTTGCGGTTTCTTTTTATTTTGTATGACTAAGGCTGCCTCACTGAAATCACTTTTCTCACTGTCGAAGACCAAACCTTCCAACAACAAATTTTTGACATAGTCAAATGTGATTTTTTTGAAGAGTTTTCCACCGCTAGGATCATTGGTTTATACTCCACTGGCAGACCTACCAACATTAATGATCCAGCTACTTCATCGTCTATGTTAAAGCCCGCTGTCTTCACTTTAGACCACAATGAACTCATTTTATTTACATAGTCTTCCATTGATGAGCATTCTCTTTGCTTAAGTGATACCAATTGTTGCAACAATGCCACTTTACGACCAGTGCCGGTATCATCAAAAGCCGCCGCTATGCTATCCCAAGCTTCTTTGCATGTACTGGCTACTTCTATGTGATTATAGTTACACGGCTCAAGCAAACCCTTGATGATCATGTGAGCCTTTGCTCCGATCTTCCATTCCGAGTGATTTTCTCTACCTTTAAGGCGATTGAATGCCAGTTGTGAGTTCATTTCTTCAGCTTAATCATTTGTAGAATCGTCGGATAAATTATCGGATTCTAGAGATGAATTCAAGATTTCTGAATACGATTTGCTTAATTTTATTGATTCGAATTTTATGTTAAGAACCATGTGAAAAGTCCACTTCAAAGCAAATTATAACCTCGCTTTCAGTGGATATGTGAGAAAAAAAAATTTACAAAAAAAAAATATCGGAAAATAATTATCGCAGCAAATATTTCAACACTTTGTTACTTATTTCTAATAAAAATAGGCTGCGGTTGGCCCATAACCTGATAGATTTATACAGATTACGTTTCAGTGGAATTGCCTATAAATCAGGAATTAAGTAAAAACACGTTATTATTTTGGCTTGCTTCTGAGTCTACATTTCTATTAAAATATTTATTTTGTGGCTTGTTATTATTAATTTTTGTATTTTTTTTCTGTTCTTTGATTTCCCGGTGTGGCTGTCAGGTGGGCTTAAACGCATGTTATAAATTGCGTCACCTCTTCTCTATTGCCCGAAAAGATGTTCTTATTGTGCGTTGGTGTGACCTGTGCTCATTGCTCTTGAAATTGCTGCTGTTGTTCCTGCACCCTTGACAGCGTATTTAATGTCTCAACCAAACTTTCAAGCAATTGTTCCATTTTAATGTTATTACCTCGATTGGTAATACAAAGTTAAAGTCTATTATCCCTTCCTATTTTTATAAAGTACTTATTACGAAATTGGGACTTAGGGCCAGTCTTTTCAGCTCTGGTTAAGTTTAATCATTGATTATTTCAGCTGGTAACCATAGATTCTGTCTTTTCAACAAAATCTTAACCAGAGAATCTATGATTACCATAGATTACGTTAACCAGCTTATTTTCCGTGGTAGTGTCATTATTCCAGTCGGTTAACAGAGATTTGGTCTTTTCAGCAAAATTTTAACCAGAGAATCTATGGTTAACAGAGATTTCGTTAACCAGTCAATTTTGCTTGGTTAACCACAGAAATTCTATGGTAAGCGATTATTTTTTTCACATTTGTGTTGAATGATAAATAATATATATGATACTTATTGATCATTACTACTAATCGTAAAAAATAAAATTCAAAAAAACTATGATCTAACATTTTAATCAATTCCACCCCTATATTTTATATATATTATTTTTTTTCCTTTGTTCGTAATACTTGAATTTAAGTATCAAGAATTACAAAGTTATAATTATAGTTTTATAATAATTTTAGTTAAAGTAATAAAGAGTTTCTTTTTATAACAAAGTTAATTGTTACAAAGTTAATTGTTACACGTTCAGGATGTGATGACCATTTTGTCATGTAGCGGATCAAATTATGAACGCGCCACATAACAAAATGGTCATCACATCCTGAACGCAACCAACCACCTTGATCCAAACGCACCCTCGAATCAATTGACAGCTGTCAAGAGACATGCTTTCAGCTACTTCCTGCGAATATAAAATTCTACCCTTTTTCACCTCGAACCATCATGGACTACAAGGCTATTGCTAAAGCGCAACAGTCTGATGCGGAATTAATAAAGTTGAAATCGGTAAGTCAAAAACTAAATTTTGCCAACTTTGTTCTTCCGGGGACCGATGTAGAAGTGACCTGTGAAACATCTTCTGGACGAGCTAGACCGTTCATACCCAAGGCATTTAGACGAACAGCTTTCGAAACCGTGCACAATCTCAGCCACCCAGGAATAAGAGCTTCGCGTAAAACAGTAGCACTCCGATTCTTTTGGCCGTCAATGAACGTGGACATCGGTAAATGGGCTCGTAGCTGTCACGATTGCCAACGAAGCAAGGTTTTTCGACATACCAACCCTTCCACAGGGACGTTCACAGCAGTTGAACGGCTGGAGCATGTTCACATCGATATTGTCGGTCCGCTTCCACCCTACAACGGTTATAGCTACCTGCTCACCTGTATCGATCGAGCGACACGCTGGCCGGAGGCAATCCCAATCGCAGATATCACCGCAGTAGCAGTTGCTGACGCATTCCTCATGAATTGGGTTGCTAGATTGGGTTGTCCACAACGCCTTACAACGGATCAAGGCCGACAATTTGAATCTGCCTTATTTCGTCGATTTGCACAGATTCTTGGCTGCGAAAGAATTCACACGACTGCGTACCACCCTCAGGCCAATGGGATAGTGGAGCGATGGCATCGCTCACTCAAAGCGGCTCTCACCAGTCATTCACCTGACAGCTGGGCAAGCTCACTTCCGGCGGTACTACATGGACTGCGCTCAATGGTCAACGAGTCCGGTGTAACTCCCGCACAGATGATGTATGGTACCGAATTACGTTTGCCAGGCGATTTCTTCGATCACGGACCAGTTAATGAACCGGTAAGCTTTATAAAAGATTTAAGAGAGTCTATTCTAGGCCTAGCACCAACTTTTGCCAGCCGCTCATCGAAACCAGTCTTCATCCCAAGCGAGTTAAAAACATCATCACACGTCTACATCCGGAACGATCATGTCCAGCGTCCATTAAAACCTGCATATTCGGGACCGTACGCAGTACTCGATCGACAGGAACACTCATTCAAGGTAGCTTTGCCAAATAAACAAGCCTACATTTCAATTCATCGACTGAAGCCAGCATACCGGATAGCTAGTTCCGATGGGGAACCAACTCCAAACGAATCACCACCACCTCCAGTACCAAGGCAACAACAAACAATACCGTCGAAGATGTATGAGACGAGATCAGAAAGGTCAATTAAACCCCCGCAACGTTTTGCTTCATCCGAGGGGGGAGCCATGTAGCGGATCAAATTATGAACGCGCCACATAACAAAATGGTCATCACATCCTGAACGCAACCAACCACCTTGATCCAAACGCACCCTCGAATCAATTGACAGCTGTCAAGAGACATGCTTTCAGCTACTTCCTGCGAATATAAAATTTTACCCTTTTTCACCTCGAACCATCATGGACATCAGCAGCAGCAGCTCTTGGAAGCGAATTTAAGTATCAAGAATTACAAAGTTATAATTATAGTTTTATAATAATTTTAGTTAAAGTAATAAAGAGTTTCTTTTTATAACAAAGTTAATTGTTACAAATCAATTCAGTTTATCCATGTACATCGAAACGAGTCAGGCTGTTATCAATTATTGAAAAAATTTTCGATCTCTTTCTCCCGCATTAAAAGTATAAACAAACTTAACCAGAGATTCCGTTTCACAACTGGAGCACTGGAAAACTGGAACTATCTCTGGTTTGGTAACCAAAGTAGATAAAATGGTGAAAAGACGAACTGTGGTTAACCGAGTTTCGAAACAACTGGTTAAGAAAATTCTATGGTGAACAAACCAGAGATTTAACCAGAGCTGAAAAGATTGGCCCTTAGTCTTCAGCACTCACAATATTAGGTTTTTTATTTTAACTATTTTACGACTGATAAAAAAAATAATATAATTTTTATTTAAAATAGTCGGGTGAAGGTGGGTTTCGTGGATGGTACACAAGAAAAACTTTTATTTTTAATGTTGGTCCAGCTATTCACAATTGCACAAAACACTTAAGGTTCCAATTTTTGACTGCGCCAGTTACGTATCTATCTTTTCTGCATACATATTTTCGTTCCGTATTAAAATTAAAGACACGATACGATTAGGTATTTAATATGTATCTTTATTCCAAGGGCGATCGACAACAACTGACTTCTTCTTATTAATTTTTATTATATTTCTTATTAGGTATACATATATTTGCTTACGTTTGAAAGTTCAATGCATTGCATTTCCTATGGCCTTCGGCCATCCGAAAGTTCATGTGGAAAGGTAATGCATTGCTATTAAAAAGGTTGCAAGACAAATGCTCAGTCATCAAGTTTGCTGACTTGCATTTGTAGAACTCTATTTAAAGTCAACGCTCTTAACTTCCCATGGTCTTTGGTCATCACGAAGTTCATATGGAAGAGCTATGCATATGGTTTATGGGTTGCGAACTACCACAAATGTCCCGTCATCAAATTTGGTGACTTTCGTTTGTGTAACTCGCGTCGCCACTACTTAAGCATGAATCATGGAACGAGCTGTTCTTTTTTCCCGTTCAACACAGTCATTCTGCTCCGATATGTAAGCTACCGATTAACGGTGATGTATCCCATTTTCCTGCAGCATAGGGATCAGCATCACTGTCTTCAAAGCCGAAAGTCTCGATGAAATACTTGAATTTCCTATTCCAACAGCGCGAAGATTGATTCAGACCATACAAACTATTTTGTATTTTGCAAACCCGTCATCTTTTATCGTCAAAGCCAATTCGATAAGATTTCTTCTAAAAACTCATTCAAAAAAGCTGTTTTGACGTCAAATTGTTTCATGTGCATATTCTTCTCCGCACAAATGGCCAGTATTGCTCGAATGGACGTAAAACGAACCACAGGACTAAAAGTCTCCAAATAGTCTATACCGTATTCTGGGGAGAGTACGATAACTTTGGCGCCAAGAATTGATAACAGTTTTTTGTAGAACAGTCCAATACAAGCATTTTTTACTATGGGTAGGGGGGTCTATCTCCCTCCGTTTGGGCGGGAGGGGCAATTTTATAAAAATAATGCTACAAATTTAAAACAAATATTAAAAAATAACGTAATACTAACAACTAAGTCTTATATTTTTTTTAAAGCCAATACTTTTTTTTATTAGATGCTTTTAAAATCAAGTGAAACCTATGCAGACTATGCAAAAAACGGACTTTAAACTAAGAAAATGCGAAAAAAAGATAAAAAAAAACTTTGAAGTGTGATTTTTCAAAACTGTAAAATAAAATACTACTTTTTTTTTATAAAATTCGTTGCTCATATTAATTTTAAATCATAAACTGAAAACAATTATGTTTTCTGGTTTTTGAGAAAATGGAAAATTACTAAAACTACTTTCTTATAAGAGTTATCTTATTTTTTGGTATACGGTGAATGTTGTACGTAGGTTCGTTTTTGTAATGATTCTTGGGCATCTTTAAATGCAACAGAAACTTTGCATACACCCAACCTCGCACCCACCCCACCTCGCACCCACCCCAAATCCTATAGTGTGTCCAAGCAGGGGGGTTGCAGGGGGGCAGCATGCCCCCATTACATACCTCACTGTTTATACGCCTTAATACGTACGCAAACAAAGTTTTAGTAATTTTCCATTTTCTCAAAAACCAGAAAACATAAAATCATTTTGTTTTCAGTTTATGATTTAAAATTAATATGAGCAACGAATTTTATTTTACAGTTTTGAAAAATCATACTTCAAAGTTTTTTTTTTTACTCTTTTTTCGCAATTTTTGAGTTTAAAGTCCGTTTTTTCAAAGACTATGCATAGGTTTCACTTGATTTAAAAAACATCTAATAGAAAAACGTATTGGCTTAAAAAGAAGATATAAAACTTAGTTGTAAGTATTACAGTTATTTTTTAGTATTTGTTTTAAATGTTTAGCACTGTTTTTAAAAAATTGCCCCTCCCGCCCAAACGGAGGGGGATAGACCCCTCCCACCCGTAGTAAAAAATGCTTGTATTGATCTGTTCTACAAAAAACAGTTATCAATTCTTGGTGCCAAAGTTATCGTAGTCGTACCCGTATTCTTGAGTGAAAAGCGAGCTTTCTATCGTTCTAAAACATTGCTTACTTCTTCTTTTTCTTGAGTTTTTAAATGCAAAAGATCTACTTTGTCTGCGTCTTCACTTGAAAGTTCGTAATATTCAACGTATGGACTTTCCTCTGAATATAAATCTATTTTTGAATTGTTAACTAATTTAATACATTTTTCTGTTATATTGATTTCCGTTATGTTGTTTTTAATTATATCCATTCCAATGAGAAGATCATAGTCTTTACTGTTTAAAAACATTTTATACCATTTTAATTTACTATTCCTTCCCATCCGAAATTCTTTAGGTACATCAGTAACCACAATTCTTTTGTTTTATTATTAATAGTATTTAGAAAAACAGATTTTTCTTCAAAAACAGGAAAATTGCTACAATCAACTCTAGCAGAGTTTAATAAGCTGACTGCAGAGCCAGTATCCAATAGAGCTTTATATTGTTACAAAACATCCATATCTTTTGTTTTACCATCTTCATTTCCACTGCCATTCCACTGTCACCACCCCAATCATCAGAATCCCATACACACCAGCCTCCAATAACCTCAAAAGAAATGGATTTATTTCTAATTAATTAAAAAACATCCAAACAAATCCTAAATAATGCATTGGTTTATGCTTTTAAATTCATTTTTTACCTTTGTAAATTCTATCTCCTCTATCAACCAACAATGCTGCTGTGGCCACTTGAGTTCACCAACAACAACAGGTGCATGGATTGCCTATGCATTGCATTAACATCAAACATCTGGATCTGGTAATAAACAAAAGGCAATTAGGAAAAAGATTTATTACAAAGCGAAGAACAACTTACCTGGTGGAATAGAAGTGTTGCTTTTATTTCATGGAAAAAGGTAAATAAATCTAGGAGATTCCATCCGTCAGCCACTGAACCACATGGGAACAAGTTCCACAACTTGACGTATCACCTGCCACAAACTTCATGAATGGATGCACTAAACAGGTAAATGAAACCGTTCAGGCACGCAAACTTCCAGTAATTTGACATGGGAGAGTGGAAAGTCACTGGAAGCCATTGAAGACTTGTAAAAAGCCGCTGTATCAGTAGATCAGGTATTCAGTTTAAATTAGTTTGCAGTACGTCCAGCCAAGTAGACAAAATTAAAACGAATCAAAACTTAAAAACAAAGAATTAAAAAAAAAAAAAAAGAAAAATTAAGAATAAAAATTAACCAATTTTTTTAAAGAAATAAATCTTTTCTTTTTCTTTTGTTCTCTTCTACCTTCGCTCAGATTCATTTTTGTTACAATATTTTCTATCACCTATAGTAAAATTGCAAAATAATTTATTTCCGAGGCTTAGTTCCGAAAATCCATAGTTGGCTCTATGCTGTTGATTTCCTCATTAACTACTGATTCGCTAGCTTTACTACCACTAGCTAAATTATTCACATCCATAGGTTGTGGATTTTGGTAATTATTTCTAGCCTGGCCAGATGGATTGAATACTTGATAATTTTGTCTAAATTGCCCTGACCTATTGTTATTAGAATATTGGGCCTGTCCTGATCTGTTATTGTGTGAATGTCTAGTTTGTCCTGAATTTCGGTTTTGAAATGACCTAGAGCAAGTATTTTGGGTTGTTTCTGAGTATCTAGCGTCTTCTGTATTCCTATGCGGATATGATCCAGTGTTATTATTTTGGCTTGCTTCTGAGTCTACATTTCTATGAAAATGCAACACACACTTTTATTTTTAATGTTGTTCCAGCTATTCACAATTGCACAAAACACTTAAGGTTTGAATTTTTGACTGCGCCAGTTACGTATGTATATATCTTTTCTGCATAGATATTTTGGTTCCGTATTAAAATTAAAGTCACGATACGATTAGGTATTTTAATATGTATCTTTATTCCAAGGGCGATCGACAACGACTGACTTTTTCTTATTATATAATACATTGCATTTCCTATGGCCTTCGGCCATCCGAAAGTTCATATGAAAAGGTAGTGCATTGCTATTAAATAGGTTGCAAGACAAATGCTCAGTCATCAAGTTTGCTGACTTGCATTTGTAGAACTCTATTTAAAGTCAACGCTCTTAACTTCCCATGGCCTTTGGTCATCACGAAGTTCATATGGAAGAGCTATGCATATGGTTTATGGGTTGCGAACTAACACAAATGTCCCGTCATCAAGTTTGGTGACTTTCATTTGTGTAACTCGCGTCGCCACTGCTTAAGCATGAATAGTGAAACAAGCTGTCCTTTTTTCCCGTTTAATACAGTCATTCTGCTCCGGTGTGTAAGCTACCATTTGACGGTGATGTATCCCATTTTCCTGCAGCATAGGGATCAGCATCACTGTCTTCAAAGCCGAAAATCTCGATGAAATACTTGAATTTCCTATTCCAACAGCTTTTCACAATTGCACAAAACACTTACGGTTCGAATTTTTGACTGCGCCAGTTACGAATATATCTTTTCTGCATAGATATTTTGGTTCCGTTTTAAAATTAAAGACATGACACGATTAGGTATTTAATATGTATCTTTATTCCTAAGGGCAATCGACAACGACTGACTTCTTCTTATTAATTTTTATTATAATTCTTATTAGGCATACATATATTTGCTTACGTTTGAAAGTTCAATGCATTGCATTTCCTATGGCCTTCGGCCATCCGAAAGTTCATATGGAAAGGTAATGCATTGCTATTGTCTATGATATTTTGATTTTTTGGTCGATCAACGACAACTCCCGTTTTATTTTATAGCAGAGAAGTTATTTCATCATTCATCGTGTTAACCACTTCTCGCTTTTTGGAGAGTACACTGCATCCTCGTAAAACTTTGGTTCTTCACTTATTGACAGCAAATCCAATCCCATAGATGCATTTTCTTGACGGCTGCGCAAGCGAGTTTCCAAAATGTTGCGTTCATCAATATCTTGTAGAATTTATGGACGTCGTTCTGGCTGAACTTCAACTATCTTAATGACCTTATTACTTTGAACTATTTCATACTCGGTATCACTCTCGTCTATGATTGTAACTGAAAATGGCCTATCTGCTAGAAACTGAACATCACGAACAACTGAAATTGAGTCAAAACCAATACAAATGCATTTTGTAGATTTTGCATCCATTTTTTTGCCTTTTTCTTTCGGTATGTGCACATAAACTTCTGAACCGAAAATAAGAAAATGTTGAAAATCTGCAGACTAACCTGCTTACTGCTACCAGTCCGGTTAAGAAGATAAACGATTGTTTGTACGGCTTCTGCCCATATTTTCGGACGAAGACCTTTAGCACAGTGGCGAGGCGTCATATTGTTCATTTCGTTCATGAACGCCTAACTTTCAGATAATATTTGAACAGTTTTTTTTTAAACTATCAGATAAAAGAAAATAATATTATTTTGCTTTCACCCAACCACCCACAAAAAAAAACCTCTTTCTTAATGAGTCAAACGTACCTACCTTCCTACATTATCATAATATTAAAAAAAAAATTGTGTAAGTCTCTTGTGCGCACGATTTAAATCAAACCACATTATACTTGCTTGCGCTGCGACTTACCCACTCATTTGACCATCAACTCCTTCAAGGGATTTAAAAACGAAATGTGTCCATTCAAAGCATACACACAAAAAAAAGTATATTTTCAAATCTTATGAACCATTTCGTTCAACTGATTTAAATCAAACCACATTATACTTGCCTGTGCTGCGACTTACCCACTCATTTGACCATCATCTCGTTCAAGGGATTTAAAAACGAAATGTGTCCATTCAAAGCATACACACAAAAAAAAGTATACTTTCAAATCTTATAAACCATTTCGTTCAACTGAGCTGAGAACAAAATGAAGCAAATGATGAGTTAATACTCAAGTTTGAGCATACCAATTGTCTTCGATTTATGTTTGATGGGCTATGAGTGTAAATGTAAAAGCATTATTCAATGGAGTGGTTAAGTATGATAGTCGCTGTCGGTGCCCGCGGATGTTGGTGTGTGTGCTCTGGACGTTCTGGCCGTATACTCGTATGCTAAGCTAACGCAAGGAGAAGGCCATAGCATAACCATAAGTATGGCAAGAGTTCGTTGTTGTGTTGAGTGTTTAAGATAAAGAATCTGTGAAGAAAATCTCAAAAATGATTCGTGCAGGAAGAGAAAGAACAAAATGCGAAATTCATACAGATTTGCTAAATGGCCTCAGTTTGTTTTTTCTTGATTGAATTTGGGAAAAGGATTATTTAAATAAAATTGTAAATATGTATAGTTGTATATTTTTAATACGCTTTGTGCATTAACTTCCAAATAATTTAGGTGTTTAATTGGTATGATGTGTTTAATCAAAACCAGTTAGGTACCTACTACCTACATAAAACAACTACCTACCTTCCTAATAAATAAATAAGTATTCAAATACTTAATAGAATTTTCGATGCAAAAATTTTATGTCGTTCTCAAGAAATTAAAAAAAAACCAAAACCACCTTTTTCTAAGAAAAACATTTATTTTTATTGTAACGAAGCAATTTATTTATTTATTTAGCATTAATCTTAGTTTTTTTTACTTTTTTTTTAATTGGAGTTTTATGAGAACGTAATAAAATTAAATAGTATTGGAATAACCCTGGATTAATATTATTTTCATTGATAACTTCTGAAAACTGACCTGTCAATATTTTTGCCTTGGCCTGCCCGCAGCTACTCCAATAATGTAAATTGTGGAAGTTAGTAACCCCATCCCTAGTAAACTGTGCTTCATCCGTCCAGAATATTCTTCTAAAATTGTTTTGTTCGGTTTCATTTCTAAGTAGTAATGTTCTACAAAATTCGGTTCTCAATAACTTGTCGTTTGAGGTGAGTTCCTGAACAGGCGTAAAGTGGTACGGGTGTAAATTTTCCGCCCGAAGTACTCAACATGCTCTTGATTGGGACACTCCAAGCATAGTGGATATCCTTCTTGTACTGACGGAGGGATTATTTCGGACTAAATCCAGAATTCTTTCATCTAAGATTCTTGACTCATCAGAAACTGGCCTTTCGCTTCTTCGATGCTCCAGCACTCCATGATCTCTTAGACGTCGGTGGATTCTTGGAAACGTGCTATGATGGGGACACCTCCTATCGGGATATCTTTCAGCGTACAGTCTTTCGGCTTCACGACTTCGACCATTAGCTAAACCGTAGCAGAAATGCATGTCCGTTAATTCTTCTCGGGTGTATGAGCTTGACATCGTTACGTGTTAATGAGTTAATATTCAAATTTGAAATAATTACTTAGCAAAACTGCAATTTCCGTTAATTCTTCTCGGGTGTATGAGCTTGACATCGTTACGTGTTAATGAGTTAATATTCAAATTTGAAATAATTACTAAGCAAAACTGGAATGCCTTTTATTTATCTTGCGTTGCAATTTTATTTTTTTTTTCATTAAAAAAAATGCGGTTTTATTGTCCCTATTGTCCCCATAACAGGTAGAACCCATGGGCTGCGGGCAGGCCAAGGCAAAAATATTGACAGATCAGTTTTCAGAAGTTATCAATGAAAATAATATTAATCCAGGGTTATTCCAATACTATTTAATTTTATTACGTTCTCATAAGACTCCAATTAAAAAAAAAGTAAAAAAACTAAGATTAATGCTAAATAAATAAATAAATTGCTTCGTTACAATAAAAATAAATGTTTTTCTTAGAAAAAGGTGGTTTTGGTTTTTTTTTTTAATTTCTTGAGAACGACATAAAATTTTTGCATCCGGTTTTCTTATTTAGACTTAAAATTAATAACAGCATTGAATTTTGAAATTAAAATTAGCACTTAATTACGTAAAATTTTGAAAAAAATGAATTTGAAATTTTTTTTTCAATTTTTTTTTTCAAAATTTTGACTTTGAAAATTAATATTTCAAAAGCTATTTCTTAGAATAGATTTATTTAAACACAGAATGAAAGAAAAAGTTATTGGCTTTTCAAAAACATATCGCACAGCATTGTGAATGAAGCCGTTGATTAAAAATAATTTTTTTCCCATTTTAAGTCATCAGTTTTTTCGAAAATTGCCCCTCCTGGCTTAACGGAGGGGAATAGACCCCCCCCCTCCCATACGATTTTTTTCTTGTCTCAACGCAACCTACACGCCCTAGCATTTTGTCGCATTGCTCATGACTCACCCTGTATATTCTGCATAGATATTTCGGTTCCGTATTAAATTTAAAGACACGACACGAATAGGTATTTTAATATGTATCTTTATTCCAAGGGCGATCGACAACGACTGCCTTCTCCTTATTCATTTTCATTATGCTTACGTTTAAAAGTTCAATGCATTGCATTTCCTATGGCCTTCGGCCATCCAAAAGTTCATTTGGAAAGGTAATGCATTGCTATTAAATAGGTTGCAAGACAAATGCTCAGTCATCAAGTTTGCTGACTGGCATTTGTAGAACTCTATTTAAAGTTAACGCTCTTAACTTCCCATGGCCTTTGGTCATCACGAAGTTCATATGGAAGAGCTATGCATAAGGTTTATGGGTTGCGAACTAACACAAATGTCCTGTCATCAAGTTTGGTGACTTTCATTTGTGTAACTTCACCCCCCTTTAATTCAAGATTCTCCTGAATTTTTTTTTTTCATATTTTTGGCGGCGCAAAATCGTATCGTCACCTCCATGTGGTGCCCGCTGGATAGCCGAAAGGTGAACTAACGACGAACGTGGATCCACTGGATCCAGAGCTGTGTCACCTGAGTTATCTTTTCAGGAACTAGGAGAAAAATATCACTCTGAATGTACCAGCTCAACATTAAATCCAAGAGCGTCTGACACAAATTGTGCGGCACACTGGTTAGCGTCTGATCCCAGAGGGACGGCTGAATATAAAAATGTGAATAGAATTAACTGAACTATTTATAGCAAAAAGCAAAGTTAAACATGTATTTATGGCAATGAACAAAACAAACAGATTAAATACCCCAGGTGGCACTCCAGCAAAACTGGAAAATCCACTCTCTAATGAGATCGGTCCTACGGATTCTGGGGAGGACCAATTATTGCATATAAAATTTGATAGGAGTACAAGAACACCGAAAACTCCGCTAAAAATGCTAAGGGTTAATTCACCTTTAACTCAGACAACTACAAATGATGTAATAATCATTAACGAAAATGGAACCAATGACTATGAAAAGATCGACAAAATCGACGATATAGATCAAGAGAGTTCTAGAGAAAAGTGCCAAGTTGAATCCAAACACTACTTTGATGAATGGCAAATAGAAATAAAAGCTAGAAAAAAACTTGAAGTTTTAGTTCAGAATCTTCAACAACAGGTCAAAAAACTCGAAAAGAAAATTTCCTTGCTAGACGAGGAAAAGTCGGAGTCTACAATACAGACAAATGCAAACAAATCTGCAACTGTATATCAAACTGATGAAGAAGAACTTTTGATTGAAACCGAAAGTAAAAGAAAGAGGCGTAATGCTAAAAAAAGAAAAGCGGAAGGTAGCCCTGAGATTGATCCCATTAATCACAAAAGTTCTCCAACCAAAAATAAAAAACAATTGAGTACATTAAAACAAAAAGTAAAAGATGTGCCAGCTAATGTGCGAGCAGAATCTAACTCTAGAGGCAATAGAAAAGCATTGCCACCTCCAATTATGATCTCTGGATTGCCAATATTTGGAAATTTGAAGAAAATAATTGAGAATGTAATAAAAAAAGAGTGTAAATACACATCTTACAATAAAAACAATTGGAAAGTCAATGTCGAAGACGCCGATGAGTATAGATCTGTCACTGAAGAACTAAGCAAGCACGAATTTCAGTGGCACTCGTACGAGAACAAAGCTACAAGAGCCGTAAAAGTAGTGGCCAGAGGCCTCCATTCTTCATGCTGTGCTGAAGAAATAGTTGGGGACCTTGTTCAAAAAGGCTTTCAAGCAGTTGATGACTAATCTTTTTAAGAATGAAACAACGAAAGACTCCTCTGGGGAAACCAAGACAAGAAAAAGATCTCTTCCTTTATTCATGCTCACTTTTGACAACAAAGAAAGTCTCGAAAAGATCTATAATATTAGATCGATTATGGGCATAATTGTTAAAATTGAACCTTTGCGAAAGCCGAAGATTGTTCCACAATGCAAACGTTGCCAGGCGTTTGGTCACACTCAAAAATACTGCAACCATGAGTTTGCTTGTGTAAAGTGTGGAGGAAAACATGCAACGAAAAGCTGTACAGTGAGCAAAGAAGTTAAAGCAAAATGTGTGAACTGCCAAGGTAATCACCCTGCTAGTTATAGAGGATGTCCTGTTGCTAAAAAATTCCAAGAATATAAAGGCAGTAATTTAAGAAAAAACACGTCTGCTGGAAAAAAAACTTAGGAACGCAGAAAAAGTAAAAATAGCTGTGGAAAATAAAACTAAGAGAGAGCCCTCTAAGGAAGTTACCCAAAGCAGAACTGTTGAAAAAACATACTCGACTATAGTAAAAAATGCACGGAAAAATGAAGAAACTTCCGTAAAAGAAATGCTACAACTTATTCTCAAAAGGATCGACCAACAGGTTTTAACCATCAAACAGCTAAGCGAAGAAGTCGCTCTTAAAAAACAATGATGGACAGAACACTTAAAATTGCTACTTGGAATGCAAACGGCCTTCTGCAACATGCATCCGAATTAAACATCATTTTAGACGTAGAGAATGTAGACATTTGTCTCGTGTCTGAAACACACTTTGCCACTGGACAAAGTTTTGAGAACAAAATGCCAAACTATACGTGCTATCACGCTCCGCATCCAGCTGACAAAGCTAGAGGAGGATCGGCAATACTAATAAAAAAGTGCTTGGTACATCATGAGGAAGCCGGGTTAATAAATGAAAATATGCAAGTGGCAACAATCAGTATAGGCATGAAAAAGAAAGAGTTTAAAATAGCTGCAATATACTGTCCACCGAGGCGCTCTCCAACAGAAGAAGAATATAAAGAACTCCTTAATTCGCTTGGAAATAACTTTATTGTTGGTGGTGACTTCAATGCTAAACATACCCAATGGGGATCTAGGCTCATAAATACAAAAGGTAAACGACTTTATCTAGCAGGTCGCAAACACAAATGTGAATTCTTTTCCTCTGGAACGCCAACTTACTGGCCATCTGATCCTAACAAAATACCAGACCTTATAGACTTTTTCGTGGCCAAAGGTATAAAGCGAAATCATGTAAGTGTTGTAGGTAGTTACGATCTTTCATCAGATCATACTCCAGCTATTTTATCACTGAGTGAAGTAGAAATAAAAGAAAAAAGTAATCCAAAGCTCGTGAATAAAAGAACAAATTGGGAGGAATTTAAAGTAAAACTGGAAAGTTTTATTGACCTTAGATCCCCAATGGAAACTAGTGAACAAATTGACCACGAAGTTGAACAATTTATTGCTGATGTGCAACAGGCTGCAGAAGAAAGCACGCCAACTATTTTGAACAGAAGAGAAACAGAAATAAAATACCCTGTAGAAATAACAGAGTTAATATTGGAAAAAAGAAGGGCTCGAAGAAAATGGCAAACTTCGAGATTTCCGGGCGATAAGAGAGTATTTAATCGATTAAATAACGAATTGAAAAAAAGAATCTATGAATTCAAAAATGATTCACTTAGCAGTTTTCTTGAAAGTTTGACGACGGATGCTTCTACTGATTACTCACTGTGGAAAGCTACCAAACGTCTGAATAGACCGTAACAACAAAATCCGCCCATCAAAGCACAAGACGGAAAATGGACTGCAAATCCGAAACAAAAAGCTGACCTCTTCGCAGATCATCTCTCGAATGTCTTTAAGCCGTTTCCACAAAGTGCAGGGGCAAATAACTTACAATTTGTTAATAAAAATGATGACTTAGAAATTCCCTTAGTAAGGCTCAAAGAAGTAAAAAGCATGTGCCATCACAAGTTATCAAATAAAAAATCACCCGGGTATGATCTAATTACGGCTCAGGTCTTGAAAGAAATGCCAACAATAGCCTTCAAAAAATTCCAATACATAATAAATGCATGCCTTAAGCTCCGTTATGTTCCACAACATTGGAAAATTGCAGAAGTCATTGTTATACCAAAGCAAGGTAAGCCACCAACCGAAGTTACATCTTACAGACCAATATCGCTTATACCAATTATGGCAAATGTTTTCGAAAAACTGCTTTTAAATAGACTAAGCAAAATAATAGAAGAACGAAAGCTAATACCAAATCATCAGTTTGGATTTAGAAACAAACATTCCACGATAGACCAAGTACATCGAATTACGGATGTTGTTGAAAAAGCACTTGAAGAAAAACAAGTATGTTCCGCTCTATTTCTAGATGTTGCTCAAGCCTTTGACAAGGTTTGGCATTTGGGGCTCGAGTACAAACTGCACAGGGACCTTCCCAGGCAGTTCTATGAAATACTCAAATCATATATTACCGACCGACTTTTTAGAGTACGGTACGAGCAAGAGTATTCGGAACTTAAGAAAATCGAAGCCGGCGTACCACAAGGAAGTGTCTTAGGACCAACCCTGTATTTGTTGTATACAAGGGATATTCCAGTGGACAACAATGCGATCATGGCCACTTTTGCAGATGATACTGCGATATTAGTGTCAGATAAATGCGTTGTAAAGGCAACAGAAAAACTGCAATATGCAGTCGACAAGATAAGAGAATGAACAGTGGCGTATCAGACTCAATGAAACAAAATCAACGCATATAAACTTTACTAATAAAAAGATTAATAATGTTCCACTTTTTATTAATAGTAAAGTAGTACCTTACTCCAATACGGCCAAATACCTTGGGATGACTTTGGATGCAAAGCTAAAATGGAAAGAGCACATCAAGAAAAAAAGGGAAGAACTTAACTTAAAATATAGAAAAATGTACTGGTTACTGGGAAAAACCTCTGCCCTATCAATTGAAAACAAATTAATGTTGTATAAGCAGGTATTAAAACCTGTTTGGACGTATGGCATCCAACTTTGGGGTTGTACAAAGAAAACAAATGCGGAAACCATCCAAACATTCCAAAACAAAGTCCTTCGTGGAATAGTAAACGCCCCTTGGTATATAAGAAACAGCGATTTACATCGTGACCTTCAAGTAGAAATGGTTACAGAAGTAATTAGAAAACACGCTGTATCACACAATCAGCGACTGCTTAGTCACACTAACTCCGAAATGGAGACAGTCTTAAATGTACGTACCAATGTTCGGAGACTAAGAAGAACCAAGCCTCATGAGCTGATGGTCTAAAAGCGATGGGAAAGTATTAAATCATCAGACTTCCCAAAATGTGAACTAAAAATTGAGAAACTAAAATCATTTGTCGATCTTTTATAGATTGGTCATGATTCTAGGTGGTTTTAGTGCGGTAGAAGTCCCACACTACTTGATACCGAATATTATCAAGTGTCTTTTGAAGATTTCCACCTACCGAAAGAAAAAAAAAATATTTTTTACAATAATTTTCACATTTTTATTTTTTTTTGGATTAGAAAAGATAAAATTCCTATTACAATAATGGCTATGCATACAGTAAAGACTGTGATTGAACTCATAATATAATTATTATTTTTATGGTACTTTAATTCATTTATGTGTTAAAGATTTTCAATCTGGTATATTTCTAACATTGTCTCAAAATTAAATTTGTCTTTAATAATTACATCTTGTTCTTCTTCGTAAGAGAATTTATGTACAAATTCCATATAAAAATTTGATACTGAAACATTTCGTATATTTATTGTGCAGTTATTAATATTTATTATAAAATTTCCACTTAGTACTAGATTTCTATCATCACATCCATTAATTATAATTTCATCTTTAAGATTTTTACACAATATTAGGTTATCTTCTATGTTTTCAACTACAGTTTTATTGTTTGTTATAAAATTACAAATTCCTTTAATTGAACAATTATGAACTTCTTTTAAATCTTTAACATAAATGTTGTTTGCATAATAATAAAATTTAGTTCTTTTTATTTCAATGAACTCTAGTGCCTGCATATCAATTTCTTTGCTATCTTTGTTAGGCATTGGTACTATCATTTTTAGCTGAGATTGAATGTAAGTTTTTGAGAGTTTTATAACCAAAATTAATTTTGTTCCGTTCAATTGAAATGCCCCTATCTTGCAATGTTTTAATTTGAAAAAATCTAAATTAGTAGACATCATATTTTTTCCTGTCAATATACTATGGTGTAGAATGTTTGGCAGAAGCTATATTATCCAAAATATTGAATATTTTGTCTTCTAGTATTTTTAGTTTTAAGAATTGGTCTGTTTTCAAAAGTTTAATAGTAATTTTTTTTTATTGTCGGCTACGTAATTATACACTTCAGATATCGTCGGTATGCTGCAAAAAGAGCTCAAGTCCACTTTTTTGTGATTGGGACTTAATGATGCAAAAATGTTCCAAAGTTCATAGTCTATGCTGTGTAAAAAAATTCCATGTCTATTTAAATTAGTTTTGTAGTTATTGTATAAAAACGATTCGGTCTAAGTCGAAAACATCCAAATGTGTGGTGCAAAAAGATCTCAAGTGGACCTGGGTTTTTCTTACACAAATCTTTTTTTTCTATATTCTTTATTTTCGCTGCAAAAAAAGCTCATGTCCTCAAATTCAAATATTACAGTAGAACAAATATTTCATAGCCTACTTGAAAATAGTTATGAGGGGGTTTCCCAAATGCCTTTTAAATGATTTCCTTTGAATTCACATGTAGGGAAATGATCATTATTGAATATTCTCAGTGTGAAAAGGTTGAATTTTTAATTTTGCGTGAAAAAAAAATGAATTCTTCAAGTCGAAGTGCTGTTCTTCTCCAGCTTGCATTAAAAAAAGGTAGTGATTTTGTTTCAGTATAGCATTTTCTTTTTAATTGAAAGCCAAAATATCATTAGGACATTCTGATGAAAACCGTGATATAAATTTCTGCATTCCCATTACATCAACAGTTTCAAAAGCAAATTCCACAGAATCAAATGGTACTTCTTGACCTTTTCAAATCTTTGATGGTAAAGATTTTAAATTTGAGTTATTGTATAATTATGTTTAGATATTCAAGAGTCAATTGCTGGATGCAGCAAACAGAACGTGGATAAAGAATGGGATGACTCAAGCATTGACCAAGATTTTTCAGGTGACGACGATGACCTGGATTATATTCCTGAAAACAATGAATCAAGTCATAGTGATGACAATGAAGCGGACACGGTTTTGGAAGCGCCTCAAGAACCCACCGCATTAACACTCACTGGCAAAAAAAATAGAAGGTGGAGAAAAGCATATCCAGAACTATGGAAACGAAACATAAGGCATGCTGATATTATAAGAGGTAAGACTCCCAAGAACTCAAAGTGTGATAAATGCCGCTTCAAGTGCAAAGACAAATTTACGGAAGATCAACGATTAAAATTGTGCAAGGACTTTTGGAAGTTGTCATATCAACGCCAAAAAGATTTTGTTTTAAAGGCGGTCATCGATTCACCAGTACAAAAGCGCAGAGAACGTCCTTCAATCAAAAAAATCAACCGCAACGTAGCGAGGTCATATTTTTTGGAAAATGAAAATACTAAGGTACGAGTCTGTCGCGATTTTTTTTGTGGAACTCTAAGTATTTCATATAGTACTGTTAAAACGGCATTTAAATACAAAGGACCAACTGGAGTTTTTTCCAAAGCAGACGAAAGAGGCAAATCAAAAGCTGCAAATAAAACATCAGATGAAAATATAACAAGGATTAAGAATCACATTGAATGCTTCCCAACTCTAGAGTCTCACTACTGCCGCAAGACTTCGCAGAGAAGGTATCTAGATCCCAATCTGAGCATAACAAAAATGTATTCCTTATTCTTTGACAAATACAAGATTGACACGTCAATAAAGCTCCCTTCATCTGCCACCTACAGGAAAGTTTTCGGTGAGTGCTACAACCTATCGTTTTTCCATCCAAAAAAAGATCAGTGTCAGGCATGTCAAAAAGGTAAAGAAACCCAAAATGAAGAATATCTGGCCCATTTAAAAAGAAAGGAAGAATGCTCCGCTGCAAAATCATTGGATAAAGAAAGGGCAATTAAGGACCCTAGTTTCATGGCTTGTACATTCGACTTACAATCTGTGTTACAAATACCATCAAGTGAAGTAAGTCAAATGTACTACAGCCGAAAACTATGTGCATACAATTTAACCATCTACAACGCTGCACCACCAAACGACGCCTTCTGCTTTTTCTGGACAGAAACTGATGGTAAAAGGGGTAGTAATGAAATTGGTTCGTGCTTATATAAATATTTGCATAAACTTTCACCAGAAATAAAAGAAGTGTCTCTTTTTTCTGATACCTGCAGTGGCCAAAATAGAAATAAAAATATTTCAGTACTATTTCTCCATTTAGTTCAAACCTTAAATTTTGATATAATTGAGCACAAATTTCTCGAAAGCGGTCACAGCTATATGGAGGTCGATAGCATGCACAGTGCTATCGAAAAGCAAAAGAAGAATGTTCCAGTATACACGATTCAAGACTGGCTTACTATTTTCCGACTCGCACGATCCAAGAGGCTTAAGAGCAAAGCAAGTCCGTATAATATAACCCAAATGAAGTATACTGATTTTCTGGACTTATCACAACTATCGGGGGTTATAAAAAATACAAATTTGAACGAAGGCGGAGAAAAAGTAAATTGGTTGAAGGTAAAATCTTTTAGGTACCAAAAAATTAAACCTGGTGTAATCGAGTACAAGTACGATCACAATGAAATCTATAAAGAAATACATGTTTTCGGTAAGGGAAGGCCCATAAATCTAAAAGAAGTGAACATCAACAAGGTGTATAAAAGCAGCCTTCCTATAAGTTTACAAAAGAAAAAAGACTTACTTAATTTGTGCAAATCAGGCGCCATCCCAGATGAGTTCCATCATTATTATAAAAGCTTAAAAACAAGCAAAGCTATCAAAAATCAAGCTCCGGAACCCGATATTAATGATGATACTGAATCAGATGAATATTAATAAATTTAAAAATAAATCATAAAAACAACCCATGTCCATTAATTTTTTTTTTTTTAATGCAAAAAAAGCCTATGTCCAAGACTCATTTTTCTCTTGTATAAAAAAAAGTTAAATAAACTAAATTTAATAAATTTTTTTGGTTCCATCTTATTTATAAATGATTTAACTACCGAATTGCAATATCCATTTTCAAATTCAAACGATTTGATGATTTTTCCAATGGCCATAAACTTTAAAATTGCAATAACTCAGAAACACAATTATGTGACTTGAGTTCTTTTTGCAGCATACCGACGATATATGCTTTCTGTCCTCTTCCAGAATTTCTTTAAAATTGTTAATATTGCTCATTATTTGATTATTAATGTCTACTTGTTTATTTAAATTTTTAATGTCTACAACTTTAAAATGTTCTAAAATGTCTTCCCTATCGTAGTCATCCATAGTTCCAAATAACCATTTCTGACCGGTCCCAACAACCGGTAATCATTTAATTGTATTTATAATTTTTAAATTGTTTTTCTAAATCAACTAAATTATTTTTAGTGTGCATTGTGTGGTTCTCTTGAACATATTTTTGATTGTGGAAATTAAATTTCTTAAATTAAATTGTAAGTTAAATTTTCATGTATGATTTGTATAGATAACATTATTGACGATGTACATTATTTTACAATAAAGGCCTGAGGAAGAGCGTATTCATGCTCGAAACGTTGCAAACCATTTAACACCTAGTTTTATTGACCTGGAGCCTGGTTGTACACAATATTATTTGTATAACATTGAAGAGGTCACCAAAAATATCCAAATATCAATTAACCATCTCCGAGTAGAACTTCAATTGAAATCAAATGGCATCAAGTAGGCCTTTAAATAATTATAAGATAATATTTAGCAACAAATATTTTGACATTATTTCTTCAATAGGTACCTACCTAATTGCACAATGGATCGTGAGGTCAGGTTTTCAGATGTTAAAGAAATCGATATACTTTCCAAGCATCTTAGGTATTTATTGTTATGATGTGTTTAATCCAAACCAATTAGGAACCTACTACCTTTATAAACCAACTACCTACCTACCTATTAAATAAATAAGTATGCAAATACTTAATAGAATTTTCGAAAAAAATTCCCAATTTCCTTTTAAAACCAACTGAACACTAATGGACAATTTTCTGACCTATGCTAACTTCGAAATTTGAATTGATTTACATTTATAGTCGTGTTTTGTTGGTAATATTTAGTTATTCAGCACTGGAAAGAACCAATGAAACGCTATATTCACTTTTGTATCCACTTTTTTATTTTATTTCAAGAATGTGTCTGCAAAGTATGGCTATTAATGTATACGGAGTTGGTCAACTTGTACCTCATCTTCCACTTTTTTCATTATTTAGCTTGAATATTACCAAATTAAATTCCAAACTATATAATTATATTGACCAATTTTTATTTGTTTTTAAGCGAAAAGTTCAAAATCACCAAAACTTTTTTGCAACTCTCGTAGGTTGAAAGCTTCTTACTTCTTCCGCAAAACGCGGCCCTAAAGGAAAACACAATGAACATAACCATTAATAATCATTGTATATGGAGTCCATGTATTAAGCTGTCATAGGTGCCACCAACCTTTAAGCAAAAAATGTAATGACATTATATTTCGCGCCAAAAATTTCCAGGCATTCCAAGATTTTATCTTCACTTTTATGATCACTTTAATTATTGACCAATTTATCGCCTTTTTTCGTATCCCATACAAAATTTTGCTAAAGTGACTAAACACTTACCAATAAAACACGCCTTATGTATAACAAGAGTCTTAATTGAGTCAAGAAAATGATTAACATTAGTTTAACTATAACGATCAAGCAGGTAAGACTGTAGAATATAAGTAGATATATGTATATACAACAATATTAACTTCCCAAGTAAGAAAAAAACAAAATCAGAAAAGTGAACGACTCCATTTTTATCCACGCGTCGCCACTGCTTTAGCTTGAATCATGGAACGAAAAATAAGAAAGCACCTGGAAAATTCAAATATGAATATAATGGAATACCTATTAGAGAATTTTGTGGTTTGAGGTCAAAAATGTATGCATTTAGAACTGACAATACTCAAAAGAAAATATGAAAAGGAATTAAGAAATTGAACATAAAAGCACTGACATTTTATGATCATAAAAATTGTTTAATTAATTTGAAAATTAAAAAGGAAACTATTTATAGTATAAGCGTGTCATCGCACTTCATACCAAACCAGTTCTTAGCCATACACATTTGACCGAGTCACTACATACCAATTTATGTTCAACCCAACGGTCACCGTTACCCATAGGACATTTCATCCCAATATGGGGATGAACAACAGTCAAGCTGATGAATTTGTTTGCATGTCTATGTATGCTTATGTAAATTAAATTATTCTACGTTATTTTGTTTTAAAAAAAATAAATTATTCTAATTCTAATGCTTCTAAGACGTTTATGTATGGCATTTCTTCTTTATTTAGAATTTCTTGAATTGTATTGATTTCTATGTTTGAAAGGATATTAGTGTCTACAATATTCGCTTTAGCCCAGTGTATTGCATATTCTAAATTGACAATTTCTTTTATTATTCCTAATTTTAATTCCATGTTTAAGACTAACTCATCTTTAAATGTATCGCCATTTTTTAGTTCGTTACTTATGCTATTTGTTATGTTGACAATTTCATCAATTTTCTTAATTAAGATTTTACTTATTACGACTTGATTGTTATTATTAGTAAGAACATTATTAATTTTTTCTTCAATTATTTCAAAGTCGTGTTTATCAGGGCTTCCTGAAATGAATTTCCTGGCGCTGCCTAGAAAATCCAAAGAGCGTTTACCTTTAGCTGTAGGCATTAATCGATTTAAATGCATTTTGAATTGGGTTATTTCGTTTTTCAAAAAAGGAAGGATGGGATTTTTTTCTAAAGTTTTATCTGTTATAAATGTCTCCAGTTCTTCTATAATTGTTTGGTATTGCTTGAGATCAATACTGTGAATGATTTTGAAGGTTCCTGATTGAACCTTTGCCGTACCCGTGTCGATGGCTATAGACTGAGAGTTGGAGTAATCCAGGATCTGTACTTCAGCAGTACATGATGCGATGAAAAACCTAGAAGGAATAAGGATTCAATTCTTTATAAGGGATTTATGAACAGTTATGCCTGCCTGAGTTACAACATTGGTTGTTTTATTTTAAGCAACTATTTCTTTCTTATAACGTCGATTTAATTTTGATCCTATACGCTTATTTTGTTTGACGTAAATTATTTGTCCAGGAACAAATTTCTTGATTGGTTGTCTTGACTTGTTGTGATACTCAAGATCAGCGGCTTGTTTATCTTGGACTTTTTTTATATTATCAATGCGTGCTTTTTCTAGTAATTCGGGGTTTAAGGCAACCCTTCGTCCAAAAAATGTCTCAATTGGTTTTTTTCCAGTGGTGGAATGTATTGAGAAGTTGTATTCTTGAACAGCACGTTCTATCAATTCCGTAAAGGAGCGATGAAGGCCTTCGGCCTTTAAGCATCTCATAATTTCAATTAGTGTCGAATGAAATCTTTCGACTTGGCTATTAATGCTGCTGCAATATGGCGGTGTTATGAAAATTTAAATTTTAAGCTCGTCTTCGATCATAAAGGTCACGGTGGATGAATTAAAAGATTTTTCATTATCAACAACAATTATTTCGGGTAAGCCGAATGAAAAAAGGATATCTCTTAAGGGTGTTAGTATATCTTGAACAGCTCGGGATTTGATATTCCTTACTATTGCATACTTGGAAAATTTATCTAATGCAGTCAAAACGAGATTATTCTGAGTGGAAAATATATCGATGTGGACTATCTGTCCTGGGTATTGTGGTATTGGGGTTGCTTTTAACTCTAACTTACTGGGATGTCTGTCGTATTTGTTTTCGTGACAAACTTTACAATTCCTAATTACTCTTTTAATTTTAGTAGTCATTGCTGGGAAATAATATTTTTGTAGTATTTGTGCCTTGTGTTCACGATCATTGCGGTGTGCGCGTTTATGTGTATCAATAATTATTTCTTCTTGCTCCGTTTCATTGGTTATGTCTTGGACTTGAAGTTGCGTGAATTTAACGCGATAATTTAAAAAATGAAGGGGTAAATTTGTTGTATCAATCCCATTATTCTTTCCTCTGTTTTAATGTAATTAATAACGGATGGGTTTAACACTCTTTTCAGAATAGGCACGATATTTTCAATATTATAGTGGGGTTCCGTGATGATAAAGCGATGATATCGCGGAAAAATAATTGAAAAGTTTAGAGTAGATGAATCACCAATATTGAGAAATATCTGTGTTTTAAAAGCGTTGATCGGTACTTCGACGCTTGGGATAAGATCTTGACCAGAACTTTCATCGCTATGTTGGGTTATGGATAAACTGTTAACGTTTGATAATTGTGGAGCCCTGGATAGTGCGTCGGCTACGACGTTTGTTTTTCCAGGTTTGTATTTCATTTCATGATTATATTCTTCGAGTATAGCCTTCCACCTTTTCATTTTCTAATTATTATATTTATTGCTTAAAGCAAAAGTGAGTGGTTGATGATCGGTGAAAATTCGAACTTTAGCGTGACCGTAAAGGTAATTTCGTAATGAGCCTAGAGCCCAAACGATGGCCAACATTTCTTTTTCATTAGCCGCAAAGTTCTCTTCTGACTTGTTAAGCGTTCTGCTTATAAAAGTTATTGGTCTATTTTCCTGCTCGAGAACTGCTCCGATAGCAAAATTCGAAGCGTCGGTTATTAAGTCGAAAGGTTTTTCGTAGTCAGGGTAAGATAACACTACGTCTTCCGATATAAGTGAGTTTTTTAATTTTTTGAAAGCATCTAAGGCGTCTTGGTTTAGGTTTATGAGTTTCTTTGAAGATTGAGTTTTGGACATACGTCCTTCCTCCCCTCTCAAGAGGATTGTCAGAGGTTTTGCAAGTTGAGCATATTCTTTTTATGAAACGACGGTAATAACCGGACAATCCGAGGAAGGATCTAAGTTCTTTAAGGGTTTTTGGAGTGGCGAAATCTGAAATGAATTTAACTTTTTCAGGATTTGTCTTTATGCCTTCCGATGAAATGAGAAAGCCAAGAAACTCTACTTGTGATCTGAAAAATTTACATTTGTCGAGTTGGATTTTCATATTTGCTCTACATAGTGTATTGAAAACTTGCTCAATATGCTGGGCATGCTGAGTTTCATCTTTGCTGAAAACGATGATGTCGTCAATATACACGTAGCAAGATTTTCCAATATACTCTCGTCGAATATCGTCAAGCGCTCTTTGGAAAATCGAGGGAGCGTTTTTCAACCCGAATGGCAATCATGTAAATTCGTATTTGCCGTTATTAATGGAAAATGCTGTCTTCTCAACATCAGATTCCTTTAAAGGAATTTGGTGGAAGCAACTTTTCAAATCAAGTACAGTGAAGAATTTATTTCTTCCTAATTGCGCAATAACTTCATTTATATCGGGTATTGGGTATCTATCCGCAATAGTGAAAGTGTTCAATTTGCGATAATCGATTACCATTCTATATTGCTTTGCGCCTGTGGAGTCAGGTTTTTTCGGGACAATCCAAACTGACGAAATATAGGGTGACCTGAAGGTCTTATTATCCCGTCATCAAGTAATTGATGAACTTGTTTTTCTACTTCTGTTTTTAGTGACATAGGAAAAGGATAATACTGGGTGTAGACTGGGTCTTCCGTGGATGTTCTTATCTCTGCGATGACTGTTGTAGTGTACGTGAGTCTTTCTTCGGGCTCGGCAAATAGATTTGTGTTATTTTTAACAATTGAATTTAGGAGGTGTTTTTGGTGAGACGTTAAGGAATCGGTCTCTATGGCTATTGAATTAACGGACTGTGACTTTAGCTGTTTAATTTTAATACGAACCTTATTGAGTATTGTCATAAAGCTTTCTTGGGTGTGAATAACCGCGGCTAAATCTTTCAGGCTATCATTACCTATTATACCGTGGAAAGTTTTCAGAGTAGGCAAAACAAAAAATTTTATATTGATTTCCCTTAGGCCAAATAAGTTTAAAAAAGAGTGCTGGCTAATTTTAACATCTCCAGCTATAGATTTAGCGTAAAATATTTGTTCGTTAGATAAGGGGTTTTTTACTAACTGATATAATTTTTACTAGATCCGGTATCCGGTCCCCGTTTTGCACTCGAAGTAGGGTAAAGAGGACTCGGTTAACCTAAAAAATTTATATCGCTATACTCGTATTCAACTGGTTGTTCTACTGGGAGTTGATTTCCTGAATCTTCAGTTGGGTAAATATTGAAATCAAAATCTTTAGTGGCGTTTCACAAGCCAAGAAATACGCGCCTTCTTCATTGTTTGGAACTGATGTGGGGCTTTCAGAATGTTCTGTGTTAGGACTAATATAAAAGTTATTTTGATTTGGCCTCTGGGTTTGCGGTTGATAAGGTGGCCTTTGCATTTGTTGTCCAGTGTTCAGATTTCTCATCTGCTTACTGAATCCTTGTGTTAGTGCTTCCGTCTTGATTTTATTTGGGAACTGCCTGATGACCTGTTTAAAATTTTGTTTGTAATGCTGAGTGTTGTTTTGTTGGTAGGGATTATTAGTTGGGCGATATCCAAAAGCAGGAGTCTGTTTAATTTGGGGAGGAAAGGTAGGATAGGTGCGATACGTAGGAAGGTTTGTATGGTAATTTGAGTATCCTAGTTGTTGTTGTTGTTGTTGTCGTCTAGGAGGGAACATGTTTGTATTGTTGCGGGGAAAGGAGGTATGTTGATGGACAGGATTTTGTAACCGTGAGGTGCTGGAGTAAAATTCTTTTTTACTGCTCCCTGATGGGGTTGAATGTGTTGGTTCTCATATCTGAGACAAAGGTGCAGTGCCTGTGGTAAGTCGACAGGTTCTCTCATTCCCAAGAGATTTGATAAATTACCTCTTAGCCCTCTTATAAAGGTCTCAATTGCTTTGTCTCTGTAGGTTTGAGTTAATACTCTCATTGCCTCTTGACCAATATCCATACACGATATTTTATTTATAATTAAAGTTAGCTGCGAATTTACCGTTTGGTAAAATTGCTGCACAGTTTGGTTTCCTTGAACTAGATTAAACATTTGGCATTCTAAGGTAGTAACGTCACGCTTGTCGGCGTAATGCATCGTAAGGCAACGTACTATGCTTTCCCAATTTAAGGGTGAATTGAAGGATTCTAGGGCAGCATCTGCTTCCCCAACAATTTTGTTGCGTATAAAATTAATAATGCCGTAATATTTTGGAGATCCGATAATTCGTTGGTATATATTTAAAATACGCTCTACGCTCTTCTTCCATGAGGAGAATTCACCGGGCTCCCCTGAAAAGGTTCGTAGACATCTAACGAATTTTGTCTAGCCCATTTAAGTCGTCCTGAAATTGAGGCGAAATCGTTTGGTCTACGCCAAGAAAACGCTGCGCGTTCGGGTTAAGGATGCTTTCTAATATTTGTTTCCCCTGTTGTTCAAGGACGCGACTAACAATGGAAGTCACCAAAATGTCTAATTCGGGTGTAGACCTGACTTCCTGAAAATTATTACGAACATTACTTGAATGCAGGTGACTGTCTGTACTAAGGGGATTGTTTGGGGGAATATCTATTAAAAGAGGTTGATTCCCAGAGCCTTGTGGCAAAGGATTAAGAGGAGGACTTTGTATAATAGGAGGCAGAATATGAACTTGAGACGGGGGCAAATTCTGGAGTTGATTTTGAACTGCGGGGCCAGGTGAAATGTCTGCTCCGGCTCCTGTTCTTGTATTTGCCATTGCTTTCTTATTTATATAGGATTGTTAGATAAGGAAAAAAAAAAGGAAAAAGCAGCAACCACAGTGTAAAGGGAAACTCACTTTGAATCTAATTACAAAAAAAAAATTAAATTTTAATTCAATTTCTAATTACTTTAATTTGTCACTCTTAATTTAATCAATTTTTTTATTCGTTCTGAATTTTTTTCCAATAATTTCAAATCAAAATCCTATAACTATTTTTCTTTCTTAAATTACTATTTTTTCATTTTACACTTTAGCTTCTTTATAAATTTTACAAATAATTAATGTTTCTTAATGTTAACTTACAGTAATAAAATCATCTATGATCGGGTGGTGCGGCTAGCTTCTGAAATGCTTCCGGTTTGCTTCCTCTTCTGGAGCTACTGCGGGGCCTTTGGTCCTTGACACTTTTTTTCACCACAACACGATATCGCGACCGCGGAGAGTTAGTTACTAATATTATTTTCGCACTTATTTTTAAGGGCTTTAATAATCACGATTTTGCCAATTAACTTTTTCTCGTTACTAATATTATTTTCGCACTTATTTTTAAGGGCTTTAAGAATCACGATTTTGCCAATCAACTTTTCTCATCCGCGGTCCCTGCTCGGGCGCCAATTAAATTATTCTACGTTATTTTGTTTAAAAAAAATAAATTATATTTTTCCTTTTAGGGAGCAAACGCTCTTTATTACTCGAAATTCAACTTAAAACTAAAGTATTCCTAATCATAAAAATAATAAAGAAAAACTATCTATGTCTCCATGCTATCACTGCACATTCTTGTTTCTCCTATGTTCCCACAGCTAGGTGTTCTCCTCTTACAGTCTCTACGTGATGGAATGCGCTTTTCTGTATGTCCAGACGCATCGAGATGCAGCGAGACTACTCCAGCGCGTGGAAATGATCATAAATCATGCTGGCAATTTCTATGGAGTTAACTTGTATATGGTATCTTACAGTTTATTGCGTTGATTGGCCTCAATGAGATAATTATATATTTGTAAAACAAAAAGGTTGAGTGAAACAAAATGGTAGAGATGTAGGTGGGGACTAGGGACATAGTGTTTAGGTATTGTGAATAAAAAATGGTGAAGATATTGAAGAGGTAGGTACCTATTTAATGAATGGTCAACAAATGGACAGGTTGGTAAATTATTTTACTTGAAATACGTAGGTATGGGCAGATATGGATCGTTTCCTCTTTCGTTATTCTTATTAACGATAAAAATAGGTATTTCGGTGTTCAATAAATAAAATTAAATGTCTTTCTGACTAGGTAACTTGCGAAGAATTAATTAATATGAATTTTTAATTTTCAATGTCTTTATTACTATCAATTTTTAAGATTTTAATATTTTTATTAATATTGGGCCATATTCATAGATGTTTAACAAGTTCTTATTAAGTTGTTTTTAAGCTAAACTCGAGTTTTTGCTATGCATAGAAAATTAAAACCCAAGTCCAAACGAAAAACTCGAGTCTAACTTTAAACTGGACCGAACCCATGTTTAAGTTGTATTTAACTCTGATAAACGTTAGAAATAGGTACGCAAATGAAATAATTTGTCAAGGGTCGCGAGTGATTTTCTTTTTCTTGCAAATAAAATGTTGGTAATTACCACATTACGACCAAAAACGCAAATACATAAATAGATAGTAATATTTCTACATATGTACAATACCTACAATAAGATACATTCAGGCATTTTATTAGAAATTTTCTTTCATTTGATATTCGCAACGCGTTTTAAATTTTATAATTTTCTGTTTCAACCTGTCAAGCATTGTTTTTAACCTTTTTCTTACTTAACAAAAAATCAATCTATCCCACTCACTTCATATGTGGAACCCAATTTCGGGACACGTTCCACTCGTGTTTTAGTAAACAGAGCTGACAAATCATCTATGCATAACAACTGTGTCTAACCTGAGTGTTAATTTTAGACTCCAGTTCAGAAGAATTCGAGTTTACAATATGTCTATGAATATGGGCCATTAATTTTAAAATTTTCAAAATATGTTTTTAGATTTGATAATTCGTTTTCTAATGATTTTATTTTATTATTCAATAAAAAAGTATTAGTATTATAAGATTGATTATTATTTCTTTCAAATTTATCAATTCCCATTTAATTCAAAACAATTATATAATATTTATACCAATGAACAGCTCCAAGTTAGCACTTATTGATTCAAACTGGCCAATAAATACTGCTGTGAGGGAATTTATTCCTAGAGACAGTTCAAAAAACGAGAAGATTGTGAAGATACCTTGTCAAATGGAATTAATTCAGGGCCAACAAGGGCCAACATAAATGAAAAAAATACTACATTATCAATATATTATCAGAACATGGGTGGAATAAGAGGCAAACTCAAAAACTTTTCTGCATTGGTTGACTCTTCTGAATATGATATTTTTGCATTTGTGGAGACTTGGTTGTTCAATGAAATCAATAATGAGGAAATTTTAAATACATCTGAATTTTCTATATTTCGTCGTGATCGTCATAATGTTGGGACCAAACGAGGTGGAGGCTTGCTTCTCGTAGTTCGACATCCATTGCTTGCTTATCTCGTAAATCTAAACAACTCAACAGCAGATGACAACAGTACTGAACAAATATGCGTTTGTATCGAAGGAGACAACGAAAGCAAATTATTAATATTTTTGAGCTATATACCACCTAATTCCTCTACATCTGTTTATGCTTCTCATGTTAAAAATATTGAAAATGTAGTTGCCAATTTTTCTAAAAGTTTTCATTCAGTTTGCGTTGTTGGAGATTTTAATTTGGGGGACTTTATGTGGATGCAATTTGAAAGCAAGGTATTGCCAATGGTTCTTACATATGAAAAAGAGTTTGAACTCATTGATTCTCTATTTGCTTTGAATTTAAATCAAGTGTGCTTTGTACAAAATTCTTTAAAAAGAATACTTGACTTGGTATTCGTAAATGATGAAATTGAAACTTGTGTATCTGAATGCACTCCTTTGTTTTCAAATTCTATTCACCATGTTTCCCTATCAGTTTTAATTAAATCCATTAATTTCAAAAACTTTAAGGCGTTTAATACAAATGATAAGTTTAAATATAAATTTAATACAAATAATTTAAATAATTTAAATGAAAAATTTCTTAATTTAAATTGGCAAGTAAATTCTAACAATAGCTTAAGTACTAATTTCAATATATTTTTAAATGATTTTGTAAGAGAATTGGTTTTCTCTGTACCACGATCCTTTTTTTTTTTTTTTGCATTTTAATTCATTTTTTATTTTTCCATTTTCTTATATCTATCTTAATGCTAGACAAAAAATCTTAAACAACTAGCTTACATATTAACTTAACTAACTTACTGGCCCCATACGGGCGCTCTAAATTATACTATAACTATATTTAAAAAATGCCTTTCGGCGTAAAGACTAGTTTAAATTTAATATTCAATATAACTTAAACCTAAACAAGAAAATTCTTTAAAAACTTGTTTTCCATGACATTATTTTTATTTAAAAACTTAAAACTACCCTTTACCTAAATAAAACTAAATTAACCTAAATAAAACTAAAATATACGTAAATATGCGTAAATAACTTAAAACTACTTAAAAATACTTAAAAATACTTAAAATAACTTAAAACTAGAACAGCCACCAGCAGCATTTTTTTTTTTTTTTTTTCGAAGCAGCCTATGCATATGCCCACACGCTTATACATATGCATATGCATATATTCTACGGCCGACGTGGTAGATTAACGGAACCGCCAATCTATCCTGTATAAGCCCCCGACTGTCTTAATAGAGGAATGTCTCGGGCGGGATGAAACCGTTAAGACAAACGCTCTCACTATATTTTTTGTTGGGGTAATAAGCCCCGAAAATAAGTCCATTGGCTGAGGTCATCGCTCTTGCAATGTGACCCCGAATCAGCTTAATTAAAAAGTTATCCATCCTGTTTATATTGGCCCCGTTATATAAGACCTCGTTGGCATAATAATGTTTGTACTCCGACTCTGGTGTTCTGTGTAATCCAAGACAGGTCCTAAGACACTGCCTCTCAAACACCCGAATCTTTTCCATTTGAGATGGGGCAACGTTAAACCACAGAGGGCACCCATAGGCAATCATCGGCTGGATGAGGGCCATGTAGCAAATCACTTTTACCCTGTTTTCAAGGCGGCTGCTATAAAACAACCGTCTTGTCAGAGCAAACGCTCCCCTAGCTCTGGCCAGAGCAGCATCTATATGTCGATTGAAATATAGATACTGATCTAGCCAGATACCAAGGTACTTTACTACATCTTTACTCGCCAGTTGATGTCCACTTGGTCCAACGATAACTAGATTTCTCCAGTTCTTTCTTGTATCCCTAGAAGCCTTAGACAAAAGGGTTCTAAACAGGATAGTTTCTGATTTCTGAAAGTTAATTTTTAACTTCCAGTCATCACAATATCGCTGAATCTTGTCGAAGTCACGCTGCAAGAGAATTCTGATGACTTCAACTTTTGGACCCGTCCTGTACGCTACAAGATCATCGGCATACGCAATCGCATGAGTGAGACTACCTATCAGATCGCTGGTGTAAATACTAAAAAGAATCGGCGAGTTCACAGCTCCTTGCTGTAGACCGTTTTTAATATCAAAAGTTGTGGTGGAAGTTACATTGCCACTTTTGACAACAAACTTTCTACCATTGAGCATGTCATGAAGCATATATAACAGTGGTTTACTTATGCCAAATCTAGTTAATTTCAGATAAAGACCCTCTAACCATACGGTGTCGAAAGCCTTCTCTAAATCAACCAGAACGGCACCCGTGCATTTATTTTTTGCTTTGTTCCATTGAACATCAGAAACTAACTTAGACGCGGCATGAATAGTGTCATGCCCCGCCTTAAAGCCAAACTGATTGTCTCGAATAATATTCTTGTCCTCAGCCCACTTGAACAGAGCTCTATTGAGAATCTTTTCGAATACCTTACCGATACTTGGAAGAAGACTTATCGACCGAAGATTTGCCTGATTGGAGCTGTCCTTTCCCTTTTTGGGGAGAGGATGGACCACAGCTGTCTTCCAACTCACTGGATAATATGCATTATTCAATGCGTTGTTGAACAGTGTGGTATAAATGTCTATGGCTTCCTCAGGGAGATGTCGTAACACAATGTTGGGTATACCATCGACCCCCGCAGATTTCTTTTTCTTTAATGTTTGAAAAATTAACTGAAGTTCTACCTTCGAAATTAACAATGAACTGGGTCCGTTTCGCTCGGCGATGGTGGCGTTTGCCAAGTTATCGTCATTGAACCCGGTGAAACCAGTATTCTCAGATCGCCATAGCGTTATACCACGATCCTTATCTAAAGTGAGTTCACATCCTCCGTGGTCGAATGCTAGGTTGCGTAAGTTAAAAAACGCTAAAAGTAAGATTTTTAAAAAATACCAAATCTCTAAAAGTGAAATAGATTTTTCTTTATATTCTCGCCTTCGAAAAGAGAATGTATTTTTGTCTAGGTTCTGCTTTAGTAATTATGTAAGACAGAAGGTAATTTAAAACGTAATCCTAAACTTTTCTGGAATTTTATTAATTTAAAAAGAAAATCTTCCGGTTTTCCATCTTAAATGTCCTACAATAATGTTTCATCTAGTGATCCTAAAACAATTGTCAATTGGTTTGCAGATAATTTTGAGAGAACATATAATTCTTCAGATTTAAGTATTGGTAACAACTATGATGGTGGTTTTTTATCGCCAATAACCGATTGTTGTTTTTTCTATGTGGAAAAAGATGAAGTTATAACAGCTCTTCGTGAATTGGTTCCATCGAATTTTCCTGATTGCCATGGAATTTTCCCTATAGTTTTGAATCATTGCTCTGAAGCTCTGAGTACGCCACTTCAGTTTTTATTTAACCAATCTTTAAGTTGTGGTTATTTTTTGGAGGATTGGAAAATTTCTTTTGTCAATCCGATTTTCAAGTCTGGTAGTAAAAAGGACAGAGAAAACTATCGTCCTATCTTAGCGGTAGAAGGCAGATAGTGAAAATAGGTGATGTTGAATCTTATCCTATAATTGTTTATTCAGGCGTTCCTGAAGGCAGTCATCTTGGCCCAACTCTGTTTGATTTATTTATAAACGATTTTCCATCTGTTTTATCTGCATCAGAATGCCTAATGTTTGCAGATGATGTTAAGTTTTTAAAAGTTGTTAATAATTTAAATGATTGTTTCGAGTTTCAAAAAGATATTTATATGTTTGAATGTTGGTGTAGGCAAAATGATCTGCTTCTTAATTTATCAAAGTGCTCCGTCTTAACGTTTTCTCGTAAACTCAACACAATAAATTTCGATTATTGCATTAACAGTTCTAATTTGTGTAGGATTGAAGAAATAAAAGACTTAGGAGTTACTTTTGATAATAAACTTACCTTTGAGCCCCATGTCACTCATATTGTATCCAAATCAAACTCTATGCTTGGATTTCTCAAAAGAAATTCTACAGATTTTAAGGATCCGTATACATTAAAAGCTTTGTTTTTTTCTATTGTTCGTCCATTACTCGAGTATAATTGTATTATTTGGAACCCAAATTCAAAAAAGTTATGTGACAGAATCGAGAGAGTTCAAAAAAACTTTCTTAGATTTGCATTGAAAGAATTTCCTTTATCTGGTAGTACTGATGCAAATTATCATAGCAGATGTCTTTTGCACGGAATGCAAACTCTTGAGTCGAGGCGTAGAATGTATAGTGTTTTGTTTATTCGTGATATTCTCTGTAATGATATTGATTGCTCTGATTTAGTATCTTACATAAATATATATGCTCCAAGTCGGCCACTTAGGATGAGACAGTTTATTTTTGAGGTTCCTCATACTACTAATTATGGGCAGCGTGAACCAATTTCCCATTGCTGTAAATTATTTAATATATATTATGAAAGCCTAGATGTTTTTTTGCCTAGATGTCAATTCAAAACTCTAGTTTTAAATTTACTTCAAAATTCTTAAAATTATTTATTTGTAACTTGTTTTAAATTTAGTCTTAATTTTAAAAAATTGATTAATTATCTAAGCGAAATCTGTGGATTGATTATCGTAGATTTGAATAAATAATAATAATAATAATAATAATAATTTTCTTCTTTTAATTCTTCAATTATATTTATAATTTCATTATGTTGTTCAGGACTATCATTACCAGCTTTATTTTCACCAATAATTAATAATAATCACTCTTTTAATTCATTAATATCATTCCAGTAAATATATGCAACTGGTAATTTTGTATATATTTCAAAATTTTGTTCAATTCCTGATCCAGTTTTACCTTTTAAAAGATAATTTTTTAATAAAATTGGTCTTATATAATTCATATAATTTAAGTATTATTTATTGGTTGGAAATGTAATTCTTTAAAGTAATTATCTGAGAAGTTATAGTTTATCAATGGTATTATTTTATAGTTATCTTGACATAATTTTCTATTGTATGTTACATTTTTATCTTTATTTTACAATTTTCAAATTCTAAAATTTAGTTTCCTTGTTCAATTTTCAAATTCTAAAATATAGTTTCCTTGTAACGTATAATCTCAGTTATTATAATCTTGTTCTAACTTTTCATTCTTTATGTGTTTTATTATTAAATATTTTTCTTTATTATTTATAATATTTTCATCTTTGTAATCTTTAATATTACAGTTTAGTTTAGATTTGTCTTTAAATTTGTTTTCAATGCAATTGTCTTTAATTTTTATTAATTTTTTTATTTCTTTGCTTAAATAATACATAGTTTTATTAAGTTCTATAAATTTGTCGTTAGATATTGTTATAATTTTATCTTTTACCGGGAAGGTATGTTTAGATATTTTGTTATATAAGTTTTCATTAAATTTTGGTATGCTTAGAATAATTAGTAAGTTATCGTTATAAGTGGCCAATGACAACTTTATCTCTTTGAGTTTTTCTATGTTTACATTGAAGTCATAAATTTCGTTTACAGTCAGCATATCTTGGGTTAATATTCCCATCCTGCTGGTCATTATGATATTGTCTATTTTTTCTATTATTTGTTCTACTTTTACTAAGTTTCCATTGAAAACTAGTTCCATACGTAACTTTGTATTTAGTTAATGTTTTTGAACCTTGTTTAAGTATGTCTTGTAATTGTTTATTATTGTTTGTTAAAAGTTCTTTGTTACTATCTTCTAAGTTTTGTAACCTTTCTTCTATGGCTTGTCTATCATCGTCGTCCATAGTTCCATATATGTAATTCATTCCTTTACCTATGATGTTAATTAGTCCTCGTTTAAAAATAATATAGTGTGGGATAATTGTTTGGAGTTTTACTTCTAGCGTATTTATCTTTTGTTCTTGTAAATCGTTAGGGTTTGTTAATAAATGATATTGATCTTTTAACTGGTCTATTAATGATTGGAATTGTGTAAGGTTAATTAGGTGTAATAGAATTTCATATTTATTTATAAGTTTTACTTGTATGACTAAAAATTCTCTATCTATCTTTGTTATTTTTATATCATTAGTTTTCACTGAAATAATTAATAAGAGAATCACTATCATGATTGCTATTGTTTAGTTCTCTTCATTTTGTTTTTTAGTAAATTTCTATTTCTTTCTTAATTGGTCTTTGTGGAGGAGTTGTTTTCTTAAGTGGGGTTTGGTTAGTAATTTTTTATCAATTGTCTTAAGTAGTTTTACTTTCTTGTGTTTGGTTTTTAGTTTATTAAACCGTTCTGGGTTGTTTATTTTTGTAAAGTTTTGATTGACATCTACGTCTAATCGATTTTTATTTATTTTGTCTAGAGTTTTGTTCTTATTTGTTTCTATTCTGTCATATAATATTTTATTATCTATTTTACTTAGATGTATCTCGAAGGGTCTCTCCTTTGTAGTGAGATGTATTGTTTTGTTATATGTATTTACCGCTTTTGCTACTAAATCGATAAGTTTTTCAGTTTTTTCTAGTAATCTAATGTGTTCATTTAGGGTGCTGTGAAGGCGTTCCACATCCGAATTTCCGGTGTGTCTATAAGGGGTGGTAAAATGTGTTAGTATAAATTATTTAAATACGTTGAGAATTTTCATAAAAAAAATATATTTATTGATTAAATTTGATTACATGTTAATAAGACAAGAGATAACTTAAAACTAAACTTTGAACTAACTGCCTGTGTTGCGCGTACATATCAGATATCCGTTGATGGGACAGGTCGTAGACAAGAATGTGCTGCTGTAACCCAAATCGTGGGAAGTGAGTTGTCGTGGTGTTTATTAAATTGTGTTGCAGACGTTAACTCCTCCCTTCTTAAATCTGGATGCCCTCATCCAGCACTCAAAAGTATGGAGTTGGGATAAAAATTGGTTTGAAGGTAGTTGGAATTTCGTGAACTTCCGCTAGATTCTCTTGATGAATTTCCTCATGATTGATGGTAATCTTTGTCTGATTCCTTCTTATAAGAATTGCTACCAGTATGCTGCCGATGATGATCATCATTATGGTTCCGTGAGAGATCGATTCTTGGATTAGATTGTTTACTTCGAGCTTTTTAATGTGCTTCATGTTGTTAATGTGAAGCTCATGCGTCATCTCTAAGGAAAGTACTTCTTTGATCTCCTTTTCATGTGGCTGTGGTTGGATAACGGCAGGTAAAACTTGGATAGATGTTGTTTCCTCGGAGCGGTAGACTTGATCTTTAATTTCAATTGTTGCGTTATGAAATTTAATGAGGAAACTTCCATTCAGAGGATGTTCGATTCCGTCTATTGTAATGTTGTCCTGGTTGAGGAAGATGACGCCTGACTCAATCATCTCGATGTTAGGAATATGCTGGGAGTTCGTGATGAGGCATGATGAATTTCGGCTTTTTATCAGGTTGGGAATGCAATCAGAATTAGTAATTTCTACAATATTTTTTGAATGACAAACAGATAGATTGTTCAATGTTTTACTTCTTCTTCTTCTTCTTCTTCTTCTTTTCCGACGATATTATGATCTCGAGTGGGATCATAACTTTCCCACTTCGCCGCTTCTCTACTGATCTGCTTGTGGGGTTCGTCGGGTTGACCTCAGAAAGTGTCGGCAAGCTTCCCGAGTTCTTGGGCCTGCCTCTCTTCCGCGATTGTACTGGAACGTTGTATGATAATGCTTTTTGGACGGGGTTCTCAGCGTTTCTCCTAAGCACATTGAGTGTCGATCAAGTACTCGTCGTGAGCGGTCGCGTTGATAACTCTGTGCGCGTGTGTAAAAAAAAAATAAAAACAAAAAAACAAAAATAGAAATCACAGCACAGCATCCGACACCACCCATCCTCTCCACCCGAGCTCACTCGTAACTGTTGCTTTCTATGCACTGCAAGCCTCTTGTGAGGCTTATCGCAAGAGGTTTGTGGTGGATGGGTAAGTAGCATTTGTCGAATAATTCTATTGTGTTGTGTATACCTATATATATTAATTTCGTGTACAAACTGTCTTATGGGCATAACACCTAGGACAGTTTGTTTATCATTGATTTGATATGCGCCTACACTGCACAGTTGAACTTAGGTACGTCAAAGTCGATTTTTTGTGTTTTGTTTTTCAGAATGGTAAGTGATTTTTGTGTTGTCTATTCAAATGTTCGTGGGCTTAGGAAGAATTTCTTTTCTGTGTACGCCCATACTGTGCAATACAGGCCAGCTGTTTTGGCATTAAGTGAAACCCAGGTTGGACAGAATACTGATTTATCAGAATTTTGTTTGGTTGGATATAACTTAGTGCCATTACTTTTTTCCCACCATGGTCTTGTCGTTTATGTTAGAAATGATATTGCTTGCCAGAGCCTTCCCCAATATGGGCATTGTTCTAATACGAACTTTAATTTCCTGTGGCTCAAATTCACTGTCCGCAAGCATATCATTCATTACTGTTTTATTTACAGGAGTCCGAATATTGACAGCATGTCTACTTGTGATGAGTTAGATGTTCTGTCAGATTTAATTTCCCGAATTGTTTCCCATTGTCCTCACACTGAAGTCGTGATTACGGGCGACTTCAATGTACACAATTCAAGTTGGCTCCGCTATTCTGGCCAGACAACACTCGAAGGAAGGTATACCGAGATCTTTGCTGAGTATAACCATCTTACTCAGCTTGTCGATGAGCCTACCCGTATACCGGATGTTGATGGGCATTCCGCCCATACTCTTGACTTGTTCCTTACTTCCCACCCTGATAAATATACTATTAAAGTAACTTCTCCATTTGGCACCTCGGACCATTGTGTCATTTCAGCTAATTTCTCGATCTCCAATCATCCAGTTAAAGAAAAAATTCCCACTAGGACCGTTTGGCAATACGAGAAAGCCAACTGGGACGGTCTGAATAATTTCTTTCGCAACTTTAACTGGTCATTATGCTTCCTCGATAATGACATTGATGCCAGTGCTGAAATGATTACAGAAGTGATTTTTCTTGGAATGAGAATTTTTGTCCCTCACAGAACAAAATGTATCAAACCAAAAGAAAAGTCTTGGTTTACCGAAGAGTGTAAAGAAGCTATCAGGTTGAAAGAAGTAAGCTTCCGATCCTAAAAAGCCAACCCATCTAAGGAAAATCGGAAGAAACATAAACAAGTTAGGAACTCGTGCAACTCCGTTATACACAAAACGAAATTTTTACATGACCAGAAATTACGGCAAAAAATTCTGCAATGTCCCAAAGGCAGTAAAAACTTCTGGTCATTTAGTAAAAAACGTCAAGAACTCAACGTCATCATCAGTTCCAACGCTCATCGTCGACAATAATCCAATTGTCAGCTCTTCAGAGAAGGCGAATATGCTCGCAGCTCATTTTGCTGCAAGTTCTACGTTGCCTGCAGGCAACAATGTCCCTCCTGTACTTGAGAACGTTAATTTTTCTATGGGACAGGTATTTTTCCGCACTCGTACAGTAGCAAGAGTTCTTCAAGATCTTGATATACACAAATCCGCTGGCCCGGATGGTAGCATTTGTCCAGCCCGTCCCTAAAAAAGGTGATTCCTCCTCCCCCTCCTCCTACCGACCAATTGCACTTACGTCCCTTCTTTCCAAGGTCATGGAAACGCTGATAAATCGTCAGCTCAAGAAATATCTCGAAGATCGGAAGCTTTTAAATGACCGGCAATACGGCTTTCGTAGCAATCGTTCCACTGGTGATCTGATGGCATATCTCACCGAACAGTGGAACAAATCTGTGCATCGCTTTGGCGAAAGCAAGATTATTGCGCTTGATATTTCAAAGGCATTTGATAGAGTTTGGCATGAAGCTCTTTTATCGAAAATGCGTGCATTTGGTATCGATGATACTCTTATTCGTTGGATTAGAAGCTATCTTCTGGACCGTTCAATACAAGTTGTATTAGACGGTTTCAAGTCTGATCTCCACAAAATAAATGCTGGTGTGCCCCAGGGCTCCGTTCTGTCTCCGACTCTCTTTCTCATTTTTATAAATGATCTCTTGTCTGTGACTTCTAATCCATTAAATTGTTTTGCTGACGACTCAACCCGCAGCTTTTCATATACGTTTGATAATTCACGGCCTTCGCCTTCGGACGTGTTATTACAACGACACCGTATGATAAGCTCATTAAACTCCGATTTAAACAGCATTGTGAATTGGGGTATCAGAAATCGTGTGGAGTTTAATGCGTCGAAAACTCAATGCTGTCTCTTGTCGTTAAAGTTAAACATACCCCCTATGCCATTATCCATGAATGGTACTTGCATCGAGGAGGCCGAAAAGCTTTCAGTACTCGGTATGTGTATCAGTGACAACCTTCGTTGGAATGATCATATACTTGAGATTGCTAAGAATGCTGCAAGATGCTTAGGCTTTCTTAATAGATGCAAGAAGTTTTTCACCCCTTCTGATCTGGCTACAATTTACAAGGCGTTTATACGCCCTAAACTCGAGTATAATTCACATCTCTGGGCAGGTGCTTCTCAAACTTTTCTTCACCTGCTCGACAGAGTTCAGAAAAAGGCGTTAAAATTGATAGGAGAGAGAAACATTGAGGAAGCATTTCCATCACTCGAACATCGTCGAAATGTTTCTTGTCTTTCTTTATTTTACAGGTTCTTTTATAAAAAATGTTCACTTGAGGTAGCCAGCTGCGTTCCACCCCTTAAACATTTCTCCCGTAACACTCGTCTTGCTAGGAACGCTCATCAGTTTACACTTGAGCCCAATTTCGGTCGTACCGTGAAATATAGAGATTCTTTCTTTAGCCGTACAACACGAATGTGGAATGAATTGCCTGGCACAATTTTTCCTTGCCATTTTGATCTGCAGACATTCAAGATCAATGTTCATCGACACCTCCTTTCCCTTCCTCCCTAAATTCCTATCGCTCGCGCTGTGACTTATCATTAAAAGGGCTATAACAAACCCCTTGAGCGCGTGTGCATTATAAAAAAAAAAAAAAAAACATGACAGTACCAGCTGAGTTTGTCGTGCTGCATTTTTTGAACGATGGTTTCTTTGACGTGGAGGCTTTTCCGGATCTTTCTACTCCGTATTCGGTCAAGCTTTGTCACTCCTGCTGTCATGCGAAGCATCTTCATCTCAGTTGCCGTCATTTTGTTTTCATACCACTGGTACATAGTCCAACATTGTGAACTGTATGTAAGCGCTGGACGGACCACTGCAGTGTAGAGCTTTCTTTTCAGCTTAGGGGGCATTTTCCGGTCACAGAAGATGGTAGAGTTCTCACGCCACTTCATCCACCCTACGCTTACGCGATGGTTGACGTCGTCATCACAAGTTCCTTTCTTATTGATCATAGATCCAAGGTATTTGAACTTTTCGCACTTGGGAAGCACAGTTCCGTTCAAATAAATATCTGGAATAGGCCTGAGTGGATCAGAAAATGGGCAGCAAAGGTATTCGGTCTTTTTGGCGCTTATGCGATACCCATTTCCCTCCAGAATGTCCACCCATACGTCCAGTGCTCGTTGCAAGGATGAAGGATCTTGACTTATGATGACTCCATCGTCAGCAAAGAATAACTGAGTAACTTTCGGGTCCCTCACCTTATCTTCAAGTAGATAATCAAGCACTGTTATAAAGAGCAATGGGCTCAAGACGCTTCCTTGGTGTACACCAACTTCGATTGGGAAATTTTCGGTGACTCCTGCAGTATATCGAACCTTTGTTTTGACTTGCTCGTACATATCCATGATCATCTGCACGTAGATTTCTGGAACTCTTCGTTGCCTTAGGGCCACCCATATCAGATCCCGATCGAACGCCTTTTCAAAATCAACGAACACAGCATGCAAATCGTTCGAGGAATCGCGATGTTTTTCCATTCTGATTCTTACACTCTGGATTGCATCTGTGGTTGATTTGCCCGAGACAAAACCGCACTGGTCATCAGATAGCCGTATCATTTTTCGCAGGCTGCCATCCAACACCCGCTCAACGATCTTCATGGTATGTGACATCAGCTTGATTGATCGGTAATTGTCGCAGTTCCTCGTATCACCCTTTCCCTTGTAAATTGGGAGAAGATAACTTTCCTTCCATTGATAAGGCATTTGGTCCCCTCTGATAAATTTGGAGATGAGAGCCGTAAGCCATCTGAGCCCGATGTCTCCCATCTTTTTCCAGAACTCAGAGGGTATCCCGTCTGGCCCAATTGGTTTTCCCTTTTTGGAGCTTTTCACTGCCGCATTAACTTCTTCGACTGTAATTGTCGGGCACTTCCTCATAGTTTGATGCGGCTGTTGGAAAGTATATTCTGGGGAACTGTTCATTTAAAAGTCCTTCACAATACTGTCGCCATCTGTGAAGAATTTTTTTCGTCATCCACAAGAAGTTGGCCTTCAGCATCGCTTATGAATTTAGGTGAGCAGATCTTCAGCGCATTTCTCCTTCTTTGAGCGGCAATTTTAAAGATAGTTGTTCAAAGTTTTACATTTTTGTTTAATATTAAAGTACTTATTTTCGCATATCAAAATTTCACATTTGATTTCATTTGGTAACTTAACTACTTTATTATTGCTCTTAACAGATTTGAGAGATAGTTTTTGACAAATTAGTGATTCTGTGAGTGGAATGTTAACAATATAAATCAATATTGAATTGTTCGTAAAAATTTTAACATTTGCAAATTCTAGAGCTTCTTCTACTGTATTAAAGGGAAATTTTTCTTTATTCAATGCTCTTATGGCAATATTTATTTCTTCATTTGATAAAATAATTGAATTCAGAATTTGTTCTTTCACTCAATGAGTGGCGTACTTAATGTTAATCAGCTCTTCTTTATTAATTTTTATCTTATATTTAAGGGTTTCAAATAATTTGTTATTTAAAAATTTATTTTCTCTTATTTCTTTTAAAATTTTATTTGTGACAGAAGTAATATAGTTTATCCTATTGTTGTACGATTCGTTTATTACAATTTGATGTTCATTATTTTCAATTAGGTTATTACTTTTATTTTCAATAAGGACAAGGTCATCATGGTCAGGGCTTCCTGCGAGCCACTTCCATGCAGACCCTATAAAATTTAGTGATCTCTTGTTTCTGTTAGGTTTAATGTAAGCCAGTATGTCCTTTATCTGAGTAAGTTCAAATTGAAGGAGAGGAAACAGGATGTTTGATTTGATGTTTGTTAAGAGGAGGGTAATATTAGCCTGGTTAATAAACTCTTCGTATTTGTCCAGATCAATGGTGTGAATGATTTTAAAGTTTCCATTCTGAATTTTTGCCAACCCATTATTTATAGCAATAATCTGAGAGTTGGAATAATCCATCATTTGTACTTCGGCGCAAGCCATTGCATAGAAAAAACTGGAATGTTTTAAGAAAGTTATTAGTTTCTGATGTTGCTTTTATGAACTATTTTCCCTGTTTAAGTAAGAATTGCGGTATTTCTATCTTCCTTCAGTTTCGATTTTAAAGGGTACGGTTAGCTTGGACCCTATTTGTTTGTTATGCCTAACGAAAATTTCTTCACCTACTTGGTAATGTTTGGGTGGTTTTCGGAATTTATTATGAGTCTGCATGTCCTTAACTTGCTTTTCCTTAATTCTCTCTATGTTATCATTCCTTGTCTTTTCGTAGAGCTCTGGAGAGATTTTCTGATCCCGGCCATAGAATAGCTCTATTGGTTTTTTTTCGGTCGTCGAATGGATGGTGGAGTTGTACTCACTCATAGACCGATCTTCGGAGAAGATCGCTGAATTGAGTAATTTGCAATGCGGAATTAATGCATAGCATGATTTCGGTCAAAGTAGAATGAAATCTTTCTACTTGGCCATTTACTTCGGTCTTGTAGGGTGGTGTTTGGTAGAAGGTTATATTTAGTTCTTCCATCATGGCTCTGAGGGGCACATAATTTAAGGACTTTTAATTGTCGATGACGACGTGCTCGGGCACACCGAAATGAAAGAGGGTATCCCTTAATGGTTGTTTCAAGTCTTCTACTGACCTGGAGTCAAAAATTTTGGCATGGGCTAGTTTCGAAAATTTATCTATTGCAGTTAACACTAAAACATTTTGTGTGGAAAAAATATCAATGTGAATGATATGTCCTGGATAGAAAGGCAGGGGTGTTTCGTTTATATAAATTTTGTTAGGATGTCTGTCGTACTTGTTTTCCTTACAAATGGTTAATCGCTTAAGGAAATTTTGGATTCTTGCATTCATTCTTGGAAAGTAAAATTCTGTTTTCAAACCATTTATTAAATGGGGATTTAGGTGTCGCTTAAAACTACCTATTAACATTCCTTTGGTGTACCCAGATTCTGTGAAAATATGACGGTTATAGCAAGGAAAAGGTTGTTTTAATTGATAACAAGATGTTTGACCGATTGTTAATATCAATTGGTTTCTAAAGGCATTAATGGAAACTTCAATTGAGGGAATTAGATTATGGGATGAGCTGTCATCACTGTGGATGCTAGCTGTCATGGAATAAATTTCGATATTTAGTGGTTTGGATAGACTGTCCGCAACAACTTTCGCTCTACCCGGCTTTTAGTGAAGCTCGTAGTTGTATTCTTCGAGCTTTTCCATCTTTTCATCTTAGTATTTGAATTTTTGTTGCTCAGCGCAAACGTGAGAGGTTGATGGTCTGTAAAGATTTTCACTCTTTTTGACCCGTATAGGAAATTACGAAGGGAGCCAAGTGCCCAAATGATGGCGAGCATCTCCTTCTCATTGGTAGCATACGATTCCTCGGTCTTATTCAAGGATCTAGACAGGAAGGTAATTGGTCTATCGTCCTGTGAAAAACTGCACCGATTGCGTAATTTGATGCAATTCTTGTGAAAAGTCTGGGTATTCAAGCATAATTTCGCTAGAAATTAAAATATTATTTATTTTGTTGAAGGATTCAATTGCTTTTTGGTCTAAGTGGATTATTTTTTGTTTTGACTGGGTCTTGGACACTCGTCCATCCTCCCCTCTCAAAATGGATGTCAGTGGTTTTGCAATTTAAGCGTAATCCTTTACGAATCTGCGGTAATACCCTGACATACCAAGGAACGACCGAAAGTCTTTTAACTTTTTGGGTGGAGGAAAGTTCGCTATTGCACTTACTTCCTCCGGATTTGTTTTGATACCATTTTCTGATACGACGAAGCCCAAAAATTCAACTTGGGTTCGGAAGAAGTTTGATTTCTCTAACTGAACTTTCATATTTGCGGATTCACACGTGAATCACACGTGAATGAAAATGCCGTCTTTTCGATATCGCATTCTCTTAAAGGGATTTGATGAAATCCGCTCTTAAGGTCGATTGTTGTGAAATATTTATTATTTCCCAAATTCGACAAGACTTCATTGATTTCAGGGATGGGATATTTCTCTGCTACAGTTATCAGCTTTAATTTCCTCTAGTCGATACTCATCCTGTATTTCTTATTTCCTTCTTCTTTTTTGATACGATCCATACCGGAGAGTTGTATGCAGACTTTGATGGTCTTATTATTCCGTCTTTCAAGTGTTCTTTAAGTTGAGCTTCTACCTCCTCTTTCAGAGCCATTGGGTATGGATATGACCTTGAATACACTGGGTCGTTAGATGTTGTTCTGATTTCCCCTTTTACTCTTGAGGTGTAGGTTAATCTGACGTCAGGATCAGCAAAAAGATTTGTTAAAAACTTGTGATAATCGATGGATTTGATCAGGAGGCAAATGAGAAATCTTACTGCTTAGTATGAAATTAACGGCTTGGGACATATGTTGCTTAAGAAGAATTTTGATGTCGTTATTAATTACAAAGAAATTATCCTTCGTATAAATAACGGCACCCAGTTCTTTCAGACTGTCATTCCCGAGAATACCGTCAAATGTTTTTAAGCCAGGGAGGAAATAAAATTTTATTTTGGGAACATTTGGGCCGAAAAAGTCTAGGTTAGCGTGTTGGCTTATCCTAGAGTTACCGCTTATGGAGTTAGCAAAGAATATGGCTATATTAGCTATAGGATTTTGGATGTAACGCGACTCTATGTAATTTTTGTTCGACCCGGTGTCGACCAAAAATGTAAAGGTTTTTCCGCTCTTCGCCGTGAATTGGAAATACGGGAGCGAAGAGCTGTTTAGTCTACAAAATTAACTTCTTCATACTGGTCTTGCTCCACTTGCTCATCCTCTTGTAATTCAATATAATCGTCTAGGTCATCGTCATATTTTTCTGGAGGAGAGGGGTCCACGTATACTCCGTATTGCTGCTGTTCATTGGATTCCTCGCCGATTGGAACATCCTTTGAGGTGGTATGATAAATATCGACTGACATTTTGGAAGGTCTTGGTTGAGGTTTAGGTGGAAGGTTTCTAGGATAGGTGGCATTTTGGTTTTGTTGGAAGGGATAGTTATTTCTTTGGAAGGGATAATGCGATCGGTTAGCTGGTTGATGTGGCTGGAAATGTGGTCTAGGTTGAGGATTATGGTAGAGTTCAGGGAAAAACCTATTCCCTGAACCAGGTGCATTATAAGGAGGCATTTGTCGGCATTGTGGTAGCGTTGGAGGAGGTTGCATGCTAGGTTTCCTAAACAGATTTTGATTACTCATGGCATAGTTTGTTCTGAAGTTGACGTTGTCGAGTTTTAGGCAAAGATGCAATGCTTGGGGCAGGTCAGTTGGTTCTCTTATGCTGAGAAGCCTAGGCAGATCTCCCTTGAGACGTATAAATGTGTCTAACGCCTTGTATCGGTAAGCGCTAGTCATGGTCGTAAGTGAATCATCACTTAGTTCCAAAGAGGAAAGCTTATTTAGGATCAATGACAAATGTTGGAAGACCTGCTGGTAGAAGTCGGGAATACTTTAGTTCTCTGTACAATACCATCATTTGGTACTCAAGAGTACCGAGGTCTCTTTTGTCTGCGTAATGCAAAATTAAACATTTTGAAATTCTTACCCAACTCAACGGGGTTTTATAAAATTCGAGCACTATGTCGGCATCCTTAGTAATTTTGTTACAAATTACGCTCAAAATCCCAAAATATTTGGGTGACCCACGGACAGGTTCGTAAATTTTAAGTATCCTATCTACGCTCTTTTTCCAGTGGTGTAGCATTTGAGGAGGATGCTTGGGAAGCTGCTGCTTCTAACGCGCTTGGGGCAAGCATTTTAACTTATTACTTTTCTCGTGAGGGAAAGGATACGGGGAAAATGTATGGAAGTGTTTTTGAGTTTCAGTTATCTTATATGGTCTTTATTTATAAAGTGATAATTTCCCTTTTAATAATTCAGATTATAATTTAATATTCTCAAGCTTTTAATTAATTCAAATTATAATTTTATGTTCCCAAGTTTTTAATGAAATTAATTATGTTTATATCTTACTTTAATATAAACGTTAATATTTTGGTTTTGAATAAATACTATTATGCTTACAATAATATTTTCATGATGCAGTCCTGTGCCGGTCAAGTATTGTTCCTTTTTGTCCGTGAGGATTCTTGCGGCCCACGGTGACTCGGGTAAATTTCCTTTTGTCTTCTTTTTGTCTTTCACTTTATTACACCTTCAGTTCTTTTTCCTTTATTATTGTTCTTATTCACTTTTTTTTTATTATTTCCGTAGCTTATTATCACAATAATTTTTATTGGTTTAACTTTTACGTTTAATTAATTATTATTAATATTTCCACTTTAACATTTCAGCTTGTAAATTTCTTTAAATTTTCCATCCGTTTTTTTTTTCATTTTAACGCGTAATTAATTATTAACATTTCACTTTGTAAATTACTTTTTGCACAGCACTGTCCCTGCTCGGGCCCAATTATTTAAAAACGTTGAGAATTTTCATAAAAAAAAAATATCTTTATTGATTAAATTTGATTACATGTTAATAAGACAAGAGATAACTGAAAACTAAACTTTGAACAAATTGAAAAGAATAAAGAATACAAATCTACTTTTGATTTAGAAATGCAAGATTGCAGTTCCCACCGTTTGCCAACTGCCTGTGTTGTGCGTGCTTATCAGATATCCGTTGATGGGACAGGTCGTAGACAACAATGTGCTGCTGTAACCCAAATCGTGGGAAGTGATTCTTCGTGGTGTTTATTGAATTGTGTTGCTGACGTTAACTTATATTATTTTCTTTTAGATAATTTTCTATGGAATAAGTTTTGAAAGTGGGGTTATTGTCTAGAATTAATTTCTTGGGTTCAGAGAATAGTTTTTCCATGGCATTTAAAATGTCATTTTTGGTTTTTTGTTTTAAGTTTTTCTACTGAGGCATACTTGCTGAATTTGTCGATACAACTTAAATATTTATTATTATTGGATAGGATCCATATGTCCATATGGTAGTGAATGTGTGGTTCTAATGGTGTTTCTGTTTTTTCATATGGTAGTTTAATAGGGTTTCTTTCTATTTTCAGATTGCAGATATCGCAATTATTTATAATTTTTGTTATTTGTGTTTTAAGATTTGGGTAATAATACTTTATTTTTAAATCTAGGTATAATTTTTCTATTCCTACGTGATTTAATTCATTATGTTTTTTGTGTATGATCATCAAAATCAATACCTTTCCTTGAAACAGGAGTAAATAGAAAAATATTCTTTACTTTTAAAACTTGGTGGGCTAGATACAACGATTTCTGGTTTTTCTATTGGAAGTAATTTTGAAAATTCACTTTGTATTTTGTTTTACCTGATCATTTTGTTCAATTTGTTTTTCTTTAATAGCTCTCAAATAATTATTTGCCAATGGTAAAGCTTTATTTAAGCTCGATTTTAAATTTCATAAACCTTCATTTATATCATGATTATTTTCAGCAGCATGATTTAATGGTGATATAATTGATTGAAAATTTTCGGTACTTTGATCATGTTTTATAAATCTGTTACGATTACGTTCTTTAAATTTATTTTTCAATTCGATTTAAGATATGCGTTTAAATAAGTATCTGAAACTTTTTTGTTATTCATCACTTATTTATAAAAACATTTAATTATTTTTAAAATGAATAAGGAATTAGGAATAGCAAAAAATTACATAAACCAATTCGAAAAAGTATTGAACGTAGAAAAATAATTACTAAAGGAATAAAGTAATTATGGACAGCTGATTTACTTATTATGACAACTGTAGATATAAAAATAAGTAAAGGATATAAATGTATGTCAAACGTTATTGATACGTTTTCAAAATTTGCATAGATAAAACCATTGAAAAATTAAGATGGGAAATCTATAGCAGATGCATTTTCTCAAATTATTAAAGAAGCTCCAAGTCCTCTAAAATTACTTCATACTGATCCTGGAAAAGAATTTTTAAGTTCAAATTTTTTTAAATCATTAAATAAATATGAAATAAAAATGTATCAAACTTTTATTGAAAAGAAATCTTCAATAGCAGAAAAATTTAATAGAACAATTAATGAAAAATTATAAATTCATTTTGAAATTCAACAAAATACTAATTGGATTGATAGTATTAATCGAATTTTACATGAATATAATTATACAAATTTTCATAGATTTATTTGAATGAGACCATGTGATTGACAAATATTTTAAATAGGGGATAGAGTAAGAATATATTGTTTAAAAAACTGTTTGAAAATATACAAGTTTAACTCATCCTATAACTTATTCAATCAAAAAATTGAATAATGAACCAATTTTAGGTTAATTTTATAAATATGAATTACAAAAAACTAAATTTTAACACAAATTTCAAATTTATTTATTTTGTGAGAGATTCAAAGTGCTTATTTAAAATATTTTAAAACTTGAACTTGGAATTGTACAATAATTACATAATCTTCCAATTTGATCAGTTAAAATATCTATTATATGTTCATTATTAATAACAGGTTTTAATTCATCTTTACGTTTATTTATATCAATTTTACGATTATATATTTCCTTTAAATCTTCAGAACATTCAAGTGTCTATAATTACTATAATTACTTTATCTAAAATATTTTTAACCTTTTGTTTTTTAGTAAATTTCTTATAAATTTTGGAGTCCCCCATATTTTTTTATATATGTATTTATTTATGTTAATGTTTATAAACAAAATAAAAAAAAGTTATAAGCCTTTTAAAATTGTTTAAAACTAAATCTTGTTTTTTCAAAATTATTTTTCGTTTCATTTTACGTTTCATTTTTAATGGATATTTAACCCAGTTAGAATATTCTGTATTGTGCCTCAACTTTCTTAAAAATGTTATCTCCATATTTATTGGATATTTAAAACCATTGATTTTTATTACTGTTTATCTGTTATTTTTGTCCGATTTAAAAATTGTCCTGAAAACCACATTGATATTTTTTCCAATATTACTTGAAAATATTTAAAAAAATATTAAAATTTTATTTAAATATTGGCTGACTTTTTTATAGTCACAAAATTTGTCTTGTTATTTAAAAAAAAAAATATTGAAATATTTTATAAATATTGGCTGATTATTTGATATTTTTATCGGATTCAAAAACCTGTCCTGAAACCCGTATTTTTTATACTACTGATTTGACCCAATAATTCATCAGCCCATACTTTACAACAATCATTTACAGGACTGGAGAACCTCAAGCAGCAGCTCCAATACATTGCGAAAGCCTTACCAGCTCCAACATTACACAACGATGTTCAACAGTTTACAGTGGATTACCTAGGATTATTTATATCCCTTATAATATTAATCTGCATGTTGCGGAGGCTATATGACGGCTACGTTAAGAAGGACACCATAAAAAACGAGAGTTCAAACAAAGAAGACCCCAAAAACCCTTATATTCGAAATTTTGCATTAGTTTCGATTTCGAACACAGTTTAACGAGCGGAGTATGCTCATAACTTAACCATACATTTTTATATATTTTCATCAACAATAGGCAGCTTCACTGCATGTTTTATTTATTTTGCATGTAGCTTCTCTACATGTGTTTTCCATTCAAATTCAATAACTTAATCATAAACCATAAAGGTTTCGAATGTCAAGTGCATGCTTCAAAGGTATCTGCTGGGTAAGCATTATTATTACCTTTGGAAGGTGCGATGGATATTCATATTAACGATTTGTTATTACTTACTAAGCAAAATAACTTATTGTACCTTTAAGTGAAGTATGCAAAAATATAGTATAAATAGTGTTGTAAGTTAATAAAATATTGTCATTCACTAGCAATCGACTGTCTCGTCTACTCATTAATTAGTGCTTCCACCCACCAGCGGTAAGGGGCATTAATATTCTTCAACTGTTCTCGTCTACTTATAAATTAGTGCTTCCCCCCGCCAGCGGTAAAGGGGCATTAATATAACATTGTAATCTTTGACAGTGCAGCGGTACCAAGAACCGTGTGCACTCTTCAATAGACTTCGCATAGTACCAAGAACCGTTTTTTCACCTTTCATACATCTTTTGGTCCAGGTTTATGCACCTTGGTCCAACAGACGATATAAAATAATATCGTCTTTAACATATCCTATATAAAAAAGGTGAAGGAAAAACATTAGCAGTATAAACGAAATTTCAATTTCAGCAAAGTACCGTGTTTTTGAAGCTGTCATGGGCGTTGAGCAATAACGCATAAAGAATAGCGCCCATATCGATTTGGAAATATCGCCCAAAAAATGCTGAACAAATTGTTGTTGTAAAATTGTTCATTTAAGGTACTATTTCCACGTTTATATCCATTTTTCAAAAAGTCATCAACGCCCAAAATTAATCAAAGTTATTAGTGGAAAAGGAAAAAAGCCCAAAAGTGGAAAAACACCCAAAACAAGAGATTTGTAAGGAAAAGTACCCAAATTTTATTAATTTAATTTGTGTTTTTACATTTTTCAAACAAAAACTTGGATATTGTCTACAATTATTTATCTGCATAATGGAACAAAGAAAAATATATATCACAGAGCTTATGGAAATGTAACAGCGTGGGAAGGGGTCGCGTCGCGCAAGCTCGCAGCGAAAATACCGCGTGGGGCGGCCGCGTGCGGGCCAGACCTCCAGCTTGCGATAAAAACCTTATTTTATGCAAAACATTGATTGGAATGGAAATAGCGCCCGAAAATTAGGAAAAATTGCCCAAATCTTACAAAAACAATTTCCATACGTTAGCCGATATTTGGGCGATATGAAATTTTGGGCGTTTAATAAATTATTTGGGCCGAGTTTCCTTTTTATTTTTGGGCTTTGGACGTTAACATTTATTTTTGGGCGATATTTTCAAATCGATTTCGGCGCTATTGCCTTGGGCGTTATTGCTCAACGCCTCTGTTATGCACTCTGTTATGTGTTACAGTTGTCAAACATGGGGATTCAAACAATACGAGGAAGTTAAAAAACTACTTCGCTTGTTTCTAAAAAATTTTTAGCCTCTTATGAACACTCCTAACTAGTGCTTAGTTTTTCGGCACATATACTCCCACATATTCTTACCAAATTAATCTGGAATGAGTTAATGAAAAATGTGATACAACCATTAATACTCAGTATGATGATATCTTAATTTCGAAGTAGCAGTTTCATAATCTTCTGGAACTATTTGATATTTACAGTCGCAATGAAAACATAGTACATGCAACATCCTCTATTAATAGACTAATTTAAACTACGATCTGGGAAGCAAAAATTATTTTAGTGATTATCTTAGCCTAACAGCGATATTTGATATGTAGAGCTAGATGTGAAGTATTGAATTTAACTGGTTTGCCATATTAAAAAATGTATTGAAATATTGGCACAATACGTAACCTAAAAGCAAAAGAAGACACATTCAACTTCCTGGCAATATATCCCATTAACACAGATGTAAAGGTGCCTGTCCATTTGATAGTGCTTTTGCTAGTAAACTCTCGATGCTAACTCTAGCTGTCCATTTGAGAGTATTATTTTCGAGATGTTATTAACGTCAGTTCTGTGGTAGAATTCCGAGGGTTTGTTTTCTGAGAGTACTTTCATAACAGAGTCCACTTGATATTAAATTTCATTTGCTCTAGTTATCAGTTGGAAGTACTGAGAGAGATATGTTTGTGAGAGAGAGGTTGCAAAGCGTCTTGAATATTGGTACTAAAGTCGCTCGCAGAAATTGCACTCTCAAACGGACAGGATCTGTCAATTGATTTGTCTCAGCGATGTCCATCATATTGCCATTTTGACTCTCAGACAGCTACTTTTAAAATACGAGACGTGAACTCTGCGAGCTAGTCTCCGACGGTGATCAACCCCTGTGTTCAGCTTCGAGTTAATCTCAAAAAAATCAAATGTCGAGAGTAAAAAATCGACTCTCCGTGAGGTACTCTCGGGACTGTGTCCATTTGCGAGTTTGCTCGCAACTCTCCTACTATCAAATGGACACCCACACCTTAAATCATATGTATTTGTTTCGGAAATCAAACATTGAGAATGAAAATTCTTAACGGAGACAAGTGTGATTCTCTTTATAATTTTACTGAAACTTCATTTACATATCGCAATAATATCATTTTACAATTACAATTTTATTTATTGAGTCCTTAAAAATCAACATTATTTTTTGTATCTTTTCAATAATTTGTAGCCGGCTTTAGCATTTGCCTGGGTAATGGTAATGAAGAATATACATTAACTTTTTAATCATAATACATAATTGTAATAGAGCCCTAACCTCCAATTTATCGTAAGCAACATTTTTTACAAAATCGAGTTATTGATGCTACTCGAAAGCTTTTATTAGTCTGCATCTATCCATTTTATTAGTTTGTTAAAAAAGAAAACTTTAAAAGGAGTTTAAGAGTAAACAAATTTATTGTAAGAGACATTTACATTTTCCTGTGAACAGTTTTATATCGTAATCGACATTTACTTTCTCCTGTGAACAGCTTTATATCGCAAATGGCTGTGTTAAACTTTATGATTAAATCTTTATAACACCGATATGGAAGCGTTACGATAGCTCGCAATTTAATATCTGAATAACGAAATCTGGCTTTTTCTTAAATCTCTAAAAACGAAATTTCGCAGGCTTAAAATCCTGCTTTTAATAAACTCGAAATCACAAAATCCTGTTTTTTTAAATCTCGCATTTACATCCCGCACACAAAAATCTCGCAATTTTCAACCAAAATCCTGCAAACTATAATTGCACGAAATAAATACTAAATCTAAAAGAAACTGGATACAAACAAATTTTGTAATTGCGAGATTCTGAAAAGTGGGTTTACGAGATTGCGATATTTCCTAATGCAAGATTTTAAAAGCGAGATTTTGATTTGCTAGATATCGTAACCAACCCTACGGATATAGATGGACTATCAGAGAATGAGATTTTATATATTAAGAGTACAGTTTATAAGTGAGAAATGTTGATATCCGGAGCTCAACGTTTACAGGTTATAAAAGTTCTTCTCATACCTAAATATCGGGGAGAGTACGATAACTTTGGCGCCAAGAATTGATAATGGTATTTTATAGAACAGTTCAATACAAGCATTTTTTACTATGGGTGGGGGGTCTATCTCCCTCCGTTTGGGCGGGAGGGGCAATTTTATAAAAACAGTGCTAAACATTTAAAACAAATATTAAAAAATAACGGTAATATTTACAACTATGTTTTATATCTTTTTTTGAAGCCAATACTTTTTTCTATTAGATGTTTTTAAAATCAAGAGAAACATAGTCTTTGAAAAAACGGACTTTAAACTCAAAAATTGTGAAAAAAAAGGTAAACAAAAATTTTGAAGTGTGATTTTTCAAAACTGTAAAATAAAATACTACTTTTTTTTAGAAAATTCGTTGCTCATATTAATTTTAAATCATAAACTGAAAACAAAATGATTTTATGTTTTCTGGTTTTTGAGAAAATGTAAAATTACTAAAACTACTTTCTTATAACAGTTTTATTTTTTTTTATTACGGTGAATGTTGTACGTAGGTTTGTTTTTGTAATGATGCTTGGGCATCTTTAAATGCAACAGAAACTTTTGCATACACCCAACCTCGCACCCACCCCAAATCCTATAGTATTTCCAAGCAGGGGGGTCGCAGGGGGGCAGCATGCCCCCCCTTACATACCTCACTGTTTATAAAACAAGTACCCAATAAAAAAGTTGTTTTAGTAATTTTCCATTTTCTCAAAAACCAGAAAATATAAAATCATTTTGTTTTCAGTTTATGATTTAAAATTAATATGAGCAACGAATTTTATAAAAAAAAGTAGTATCTTATTTTACAGTTTTGAAAAATCACACTTCAAAGTTTTTTTTTACCTTTTCTTTCGCAATTTTTGAGTTTAAAGTCCGTTTTTTCAAAGACTATGCATAGGTTTCACTTGATTTAAAAAAATTCTAGTAGAAAAAAGTATTGGCTTTAAAAAAACATTTAGAACTTAGTTGTAGGTATTACCGTTATGTTTTAATATTTGTTTTAAATTTTTGGCACTGTTTTTATAAAATTGCCCTTTCCGCCCAAACGGAGGGAGATAGACCCCCCCACCCATAGTAAAAAATGCTTGTATTGATCTGTTCTACAAAAAACAGTTATCAATTCTCGGCGCCAAAGTTTTCGTACTCGTGCCTAAATATCCCACTCTGATTTGTAAAGCATAAACTAATCTATCATCCTATAACCGTATCACTCAAGTTGAGAGTTTAGACTTTTCTTAGCTACTATAAGTTGAAAAAAAAAAACTTAAAAGCATTTTCTGGAGCGATCATTTGAGAAAAATCTTGTCTTGAGTAAATTTATCAGTATTAAATTATTTAAGCCTTAATTTGGGTTTTGAGCTAACTTTCGTCACGATTTTAAAGGAATCAATAAACACAAAAAACAATGAGTCATTTAAAATTGAAAAAAAAATTCACATTTAGCTAATTCAACAAATGAATGCTAAATTTAGCTCCTGACTAATTACTACACTTGAGTTTCAATCTCATTTAAGTAAAAGCGGTGGTTTAAGTTTGGGATTATGATATGAACTGAGAAAATCCTACAGTAAATGCAAGTGCTTTATCTCAAGTGACCAAAAACCACAAATGACGTTTACTTGAGAAAAAAATCGACTTAAGACGACTATGCATTCCGTCCTAAATAAAAAAGAGGAAGAAGATTCCACTACTTTCCATACTATTAACTTTGAAATAATTTTTTTTGATTAATTTTCAATATTAATACTTTTTTTTAGTTATTGTTTTTATAAAACAACTAGCTAAGCTATATTTTCTTTAAAAAGTACAAGTAAAGCGAGTTTGTCATTTTCATACATATGTACATTTTGTTACTTGTATATTTTATCGTAAATGCCGCAGTTTGTTCAATAGCTGGTGAAAAGTGAACAGCGAAAGTATCGCTTATTACTGGAATATAATAGGCCGATCGATTTTGATCGATTTTGAAAAAACAAAAAAAAGTGTTTCCCGAAAAATTCACGCATAGTATGCATGCTTGCTCCCGGCATGCTAATGCTATTATGTTTTTATATTAGCTTTGGTTTTGTTTTTTTCTTTAATATAAGAGTATTTTAATATTAAAGAAGAAAACAGTTAAAACAAAAAAGTATCATTTTATTAAATCAGCCTTGGTTTTTATTTTTTCTTTAATATTCAAATATTTTAATATTAATATTTAAGAAAAAATAAAAACCAAGGCTAATTTAAAAACATGATATTTACTGTTTTTTTTTACTGTATAAACTCTTATTGATAAATGTGTAAAAGAACATTTAAATTTTATCACGTCAATCAGACAGAGGGCAGTGTTATTGCCCACTTATTTTATTTTATTTTATTTTTGTAATAATATCATGTAAAAACAGCTTAACAGCAAAATTGTATTTATAAGCCCTATTCTGTTAAACAGCGGGGGGAAAAATTCCTGAAAATTAGTCCAGCACTATTCTGTTTAACGGCGCGCGTAAAATGTGGCATGATAAAAATAACGAAAATATGAAAATATCGATTTTTTTAAGTTCTTTTTGATCCACAACAAAATTGGCCCACTTTGAAAAGCTGAACAAGTCAAACCAAAAACGAAATAATTAACAAAAAAAAAATCGGATTTTTGATTTTTGCAACGATTTTTGACTTTTTGTTTCACCGTGTTGCGCACAGTGGAAAATGGTAGAACAACAGCATATCATAATCGGTTTTTACTTATGTCGCTATTCGCATTTATTTCTTTTTTATTAAAAAGTTAAAAGTCAACATTTACTACAATGCAAGAATTTAATATACAGGGTGATTGGTATAAGGTGCACCAAAAAGCTTGAGATTGTAGGTGGAGTTAAGACAAGAAAAAAATCGTATGGGAGGGGGATCTATTTCCCCCCGTTTAGGCGGGAGGCAATTTTCAAACAACAACGAATGACACAAACAACGGCGAATGACACAAAGCCTTATTATATTTTTTTAGAAAGCCAGAAAACTACTCTTTTATTTAATTTTTAAATTAAGTTGTTTAAGTGAACAGTTTTAAAAAAATTTAATTTCAAACTCAAAATTTTGAAAAAAAATTAAAAAAAACTTTTAAACAAATTTTTTCAAAATTTAATGAAATTAACTATAATTTTTATTTTCATAATTCAATGCTCTTATTAATTTTTTGTCAAAAACAGAAAACCGGATGCCAAAATGTATCTTAGTTTTTGAGAAATTAAAAAAAAACAAAAGTAAAACTAGTAAGTAAAGTAAAAAGTTAATTCGTTTTTTTTTATTATTTGATTAAAATCGGATGGTATGTAATAAAAAATAAAAAAGGGATAATTCCCTAATTAATAACTGACCGGAGTAGATCAAATTTGGGAAAACCAAAAAAAAAGTGTTTTAATTGGAAAAAAATACTTCTAGTTTTTCTTAATTTCTCAAAAACAAAGATACATTTTGGCATCCGGTTTTCTGTTTTTGACTTAAATTTAATAAGAGCACTGAATTTTGAAAATAAAAATAATAGTTAAATACATAAAATTTTGAAAAAAAATAGTTAACAATTTTTTTTTTTAGTTTTTTTTTTTTCAAAATTTTGAGTTTGAAAATTATTTTTTTTAAATCTGTTCACTTAAACAACGTAATTTAAAAATTAAATAAAAGAGTAGTTTTCTGGCTTTTTAAAAAAATATAACAAGGCTTTGTATCATTCGATTTAATTTCACTAGTTATTAATTGAAATATAAAATAAGAGAAATAAAAAGTATTCTGCAAGTTCACCGAAACTTTCCCTTCGAAAGTAGACAGTAACCCACACTTCCCCACGCGTTAGATTTAGTTTTGATTTATAGCACAGGTTTTATAAAAAATCTTTCAAAAACTTAGGTGCTAAAACGTGCTTTTTCAAAGTTATCAAGAAAATACTGATAAAAGTTGCAAGCGAAACGTTGAAAAAAATTAAATAAGATTGTTAAGTTTTCGCGTGTTGAATGTGGATTAGTTTTTGTTGATTTAGTTAGATAATAGTCGTTCTTTTGCTAATTAGATCATGTATTTTTGCTGAAAAATTAAAATCAAAACTTGTTTATTATTAGAAAATGTTGCTTTACTAAATGCAATTATGTGTAAAAAATAGAAAAAAGAATAATCTGGTCATTAAATATGTTGCTAAGAGTCTGAACATGCATTGGTAGAAAATCTCAAAAACTACCTTTATTTCTTATGTTATTTCTCAAAAACTTAAATAACGTTTATCACCAAGTTTTTAGTATTTGACTAAAAATTGTTTAAAACGTTTAACATTTGTAAGAAAACAGTACTTTTTTGTTTTCAAAATTTCGACTTTGAATTTTTTCTATCTTAAAAACTATGAAATAAAACACCCTCTATATTATTTTTTTTTTAATTTTTCTATCACAAAAAATTCAATAAAAAACATTTGATTGCAGACGTCTTTTAATCTTATTAATTTTTGCATTTATTTACATTTACATTCTATCTTAAATAACAAAGGAAATATCGATATTTGATCCAAAGTAGGCCTATATTTTCCACTGAGGTACCGATGTACACAGTTATATAAAAGTAAATTTTTAGACGGGGTCTTGCCAGCAACATAAGATCCATCGACACACATGACATTACCGAACATCAAGCTTTTAAAACACACACACTTTTTTAAAAACTACACCAACCTTTAAAAAAAAACGTCATGTGTTCTTTTGCATGTCTCACTTCAATTATTTCACGCCCCAATTTAATTTAAAATCTAGAAAAATGCCTCGGCGCGCGCGTTTGACAGAATATAGCCGACGAGCGAACGGCAATCGAATTGACCGTACCATTCCCCGTTTAGAAGAATAAGGATATATATCTATCTATTTATCTATCTAGTGCGATATATTTTTTGTTTTGCTAGCATTGCTTATCCTAATATGTTTATTTTTTGTTTTTTATTTTAGGTACACGATGTTGTCTCTGAAAGGAATCTTAGCTTAAGTCAAATGGAAGACCTCATGGAAGATAAACACCCTGTTCGAGGTAGCGATCCCATGCTTTCGCACCATTTGCTCTCATCGCCTCACTCACCTACATTGCAACGTTCAATGTCGAACAGCAGCAGTGTCTACGCAAATGGCAATGGCGGCTGTTTGAGCGATAGCAGCAATTGTCTAAGTACAAATAATAGCAGTATGCTCCAAAGCGATGATATTTACAACCCAAACAATCAGCGGCATAATCATAATCATGACCAACACCAAAATAACAACAATAAAAATAATCTTAATAAAAACAACAACATCAACAAAAATAACACTAACCATCATCAGCATTATATTCAAAATTCTAATAACGGTTGCGTGTCTGATTGTCCTGCAAATGATAAATCGCGTTCGCACAACAATCATCCTTCACCATCTTCCTTACACCATCATGGATGTGATCCACTGCTCTCATCCTCTCGTCAGCAATCGGTTGATCTCAGTTGTATTAGTGATTCAATACTATCCTCAACGCATAATTTACTATCGCCCACGCATCGATCAAATATTGATTCCATTTTATCCTCCCCAGATACGGATTCATTGGTAGGCGATATCGATATGGTAGCACGATAACCACTGCAATTACAATGAAGGACTACGCATCAAATAAGGACACAAAAACGTATTCCTTGTATCTAAAAAAAAATAAAAATCTTCCTTAGTATCACAAAATGGTTAATAAAGAAGCAGAGAAAAATAATTTCACACCGATGCAGGTTAATTTGTGTTTAAACGATTAAAATATTTAATAAATTTTGTTTTTATTATCATGTAACTACTTAATTAATTAAAAAGGAAATAAAAAAAAGCCATTGAAGTGCGTGAGCCGTATTATTTAATTTAAAAATATAATTGAACTGTACAATAAAGATAAAGAACAAATAAAGAATAACGAAAACAAGTTAAGAAAAAACATTCCATAAAATCAAAAAGATTTTTTAAATTTTTTATAAGAAGTTCCATGAGTCCGAAAATGTAGTCACTCGAACTCGCCAATAAAAAAAAAAAACACGCAGAAGTAAAAAAAACTTGACACAAATACTTTTTTATATTGAAAACTGTCACTAATATAATATCAAATCAGTTTTACCCGCCCAGTTCCAAAATCCAGTACCAAATGACAATCAAGCTACACTTAAGATCATGACAACAATTTTGTTTCTAAGACGAACGGATTTTTTTTTGTGACATTTTAATTTTGTTTGCTCACTTACTTTTTACTGAAATTTTATTTTCTGACCTGAAATATCAAACAACACATGCGGGTTAAGGTAGAACAACTATAATAAACATAATATAATTCACAGATAGTGTTAACGCATCATCCATTTGTGTACGGCGAACGCTTGGCCTGTTGGTGGCCCAATCGAAGCGCTGCTGTGTTGATAAAGACGTCGGTGGTGCTGTTGTAAATCTCACCCCATACTTTGAAGGAGTTGTAGGTTGGCCAAATATTTGCCCAGCTTTTCGTCCCGTTGTTCCTAACAGGTTGTTGTTTGTTGATGTTGCTGTTGCTAGTGTGGCACGAACCACCTCATCCTCTACATTTAAAAGAGGCCACGTATTGGCATATTCGTTTGGTCCATGCGAGACGGATTCCTATAATCCAGCGTGTCCACTTCCAACGCTAAACCACGCCGATCGACACTGTAAAAAAAGTACAGTTTATCATCACGCCACTATCATCATCTAATCGGAAGCTGCTTTAAACCAGGTAATCGTAATTACAGTGCTTTTAACTGTTATTGCTTTTTGAATAAAAAATAACATTATATATAAATATAAATTCTTCTTTAGATAAGTATCTTTAAACTTTTAAGTATCTTTACAATATAAGTACATATATTCAAAAAAAAAAATTTATAAATTTGATTGTGCGTTCGGGTCGCGTAGTATTCTTTTGGGGGGTACCTTTTTGTAAGATTACTATTGCGCCAATTCATCTGTACTCCCGGTACATTTTATGCACATTTAAGATTATTGAAGATTCGGTTTTTGATGCGGTCGAAGTGCCATCTTTTACGTAGGTAACTACATAAATATTTTTCTTTATTATAAGAACTTTTTATAAGCTTTTTTTAACAAATATTTGTGGATTCGTCCCAAATATTTGGTTTCGATTCACTAACTTTTTATCAGAAGTGTTTTTTCATCGGATGGTGCATTCGTCCCAAAAACCTACCTACTTTTCTTCATTTGCATAAATTTCATGTTTTTTTTTATCAAATATTTTTCGGAATCGTCCCAAATAGTTTTCTACAAACTTGGTTTTTTTAATTTGCGGATTGGTCCGGAATCCAAATATTATCTGGCTCGATGGTTTGTAGTGCATCCGTATAGTTACGTACTCATTGCAAAAACTTTTTATAAGTTTTTCAAATATTTTCTGCACGGTTTGTTTATAGCGCAATCGTATAAGTGTCTAAACAAATCATCGTTTATAATTTTTTACAAGTCTTACCTTTAATTGCAATAAGTTTTCATAAATTATTCAGATATATTGCGCTTTCGTCCAAAATATTTTTCTACAAACATTAATAAGTTCTTGTGATTTGTAGATTAGTCCCGAATAGTATTCTGTCCAGTTTGTTCAGTCATTCGTATAAGTGCGTACAGGGTTTTATTATCATCAAATATTTTGTGGATTCGTCCCAAATATTTTTTATCTTCGATTTCAATAACTTTTTTTTATAAGTTTTTTTCAATCGACTATTTTGTGGTTTCATATTTTCAGACGTGTTAATAACTTTTAAAGGTTTCTTATTACATATTTTGTGGATTCGCCTAAAACATTTTTCTTCGATTCAATAACTTTTTTTATAAGTTGTTTCGTTAAATACTGTGTAGATTCGTACGAAATATTTTTTTCTCTGGATCAATAACTCTTAATAAGTTGTTCTCAGCAATATTTTGTGGATTTGTCCACAATATTTTTTCTTGATTTTCCAAAAGCTTTTTTCAATCAAATATTTTTTAAATTTTGGATTCAAAATATTTTCGGTCGTTTTAACAACTTTTATAAGATTGTTAACAAATATTGTTTGGATTCATTCAAAACATTTTCCGTCGTTTCAACAATTTTTATAAGTTTGTTAACAAACATTTTTTGGATTCATTCAAAATATTTTCCGTCGTTTTGACAACTTTTATAAGATTGTTAACAAATATTTTTTGGATTCATTCAAAATATTTTCGGTCGTATTAATAACTTTTATAAGTTTGTTAACAAAAATGTTTTGGATTCATTTAAAATATTTTCGGTCGTTTTAACAACTTTTATAAGTTTTTTTTGTAATTAGCTTGTAACATCATGAGTTTTCTACCTGATTTCATTTATTCAGCTGATCAGCTTGTCAACTGGAGACGCTTTCAGTATTGTCGAAAAATTTCCTATTACTTAATTTGCCTTACTCTCGAGTCTGGGAAATCAATTAAAATTCTTCAACGTCTCATAAATGACAGCTTAGCAACGCTTACAGCCCATGGCATTAATGTTAGTGGCTGGGATCCAATTCTGGTGTACACATGCTCAAATTTTGCTTTCCCTTTTGAGCAAATAAAAAAAATTATTTTGAGTTATGATAAAGCCTCTGGTAGCTTTATTTTGTTTTCTGTCCCGGGTTCGGCTTTGAAAAATATGGTCACCGTACCTATATGTTATCTAATTTGTTGAGATCGCGTTTTTTTTTTGCTATTCAAAATATGAATGTTCATTGTTCAGTTATCAACTTGGCAAAGTCAAATGTCTCCGGTTAACTTTCGTCTTAATAGTGCTGTCAAGTAGCTTAAGTTGACACAATTGTTTGATGACAATAGAATTATGACACCCCGCATCCGAAGCACCAACGCGAGAAACGTTTTGAATTACCCTCATAAGGACGAGATTGCTGCTGCGTTTTACCATTTGCACTTTTATGTGATACCGTCCTATATACGCTCCACTGGCCATATAGATTGGATATTTCATTTTTAAGTTAAATCATAATCGAAAAGATATAAAAACCGACAATGAGGAACCAGAGTGCTGTGGCGAGAAAATAAAAACCATGCCTCCGAATACGCTTTCTTTATGAAAACAATCCTTAGCTGGCAACAGATAAATAAATTTCTCAGTACTCGCTTTCAAGTTATTGAAATTATCGCTGACGTAACTTCACCTGTTGTGTCGACTACTGAAAAATTTTGAAGAATCGTAAAGTTGTTTGGCAATCAAAACATCGAGTGAACTCTTTCCACTCTAAGTCTCAGTATTTTTTTTTGTTCAAACTTTGTTCAGGTAAACATTTAGTTGTCAAAGTCAATATGCGTGCTCTACATGTAACAAAAGGCATCATTCTATGTTACATTTCCAAAATAACACTGGATCATCGGTATCGACTGGAATGCATAACAATTCAGCAGAACCATTTGTACCATCGATAACCGGTCGAACCCGTCACGCTTCATCACACAAAAATGTTTTACAAGCAACGGCACGGGTCAAAATTGTTGGGCAAGATTGCTATCATTTAATAAGGGCCTTAAAAGATCCCGGATCTGAGGTATCATTCATACTAGAATCTGTCCAACGACTCTTTAATTTGCCAACAATGCCAATTAATATTACAATTTCAAGTGTTTATGCAGCTCATGCTGCTTCTTGTTAGAAACTTTGTTCTTTCTAGATCTATAATGATGAGAATCCTGCTCTTCCTATTGCAGCACAAGCTGTCGTACTAAAACAAATAACCAATGACTTGCCAAGCTCATCCTTCCTAAATATTGATCCTTCTGCACTGATAAGGCTTCATCTTGCTGATCCCGCCTTCAATTCATCTGCGAAAAAAACATTTACATATCGGTGCGGATTTATACCCAACTATTGTTCGCAATGGTTTGCAAGGTGTTTGTGAAACTTTAATTGGTCAAAACACCATAATTGTTCTTTCAGACCCGCTTCCAACAAATATTAACACTTTAAGCACATTCGTTGCTGACACACAAAATAATTCATTAGATAAACAAGCTCATCCTTCCCAAATATTGATCCTTCTGAACTGATAAGGCTTCATCTTACTGATCCCGCCTTCAATTCATCTGCGAAAAAACATTTACATATCGGTGCGGATTTATACCCAACTATTGTTCGCTATGGTTTGCAAGGTGTTTGTGAAACTTTAATTGCTCAAAACACCGTGTTTGGATGGGTTCTTTCAGACCCGCTTCCAACAAATATTAACACTTTGAGCACGTTCGTTGCTGTGGTTCAGGTTGAGTACAATTTTGGGAATTGGAGGAGGTGCAAGATGGTCAGCCAATTTTTTCAATTGAAGATCAATATTGTAAAGACTTTTATACGAAAACAACATTTTAAAGACCAAATGGACAGTACGTTTTGCGTCTACCATTAAAACCTGCCTCGTCACCCAAACTGATTTACAGCTTCAGTATACCAATGTGATGTCAGACTATTTGAATTTTGGTCACATGAAAATGGTAAACGCAGTTGAGAAAAAAAAGATGGAACAATATAATGTTTTAATCTCCCACATCATGTCGTGCTGAAGCCTGAAAGCGCTTCTACCAATGTTCGGGTGGTGTCTAACGCATCCAGTGTATCTACCAGCGGCGTTAGTTTGACTGGTATTTTATACACAGGTCAGGCCCAGTGAATTTGCTTCTTTAATAATTCGTTCGAGGTTTTTCAAATATGTATTTAACGCCGACATTGAGAAAATGTACCGGCAAATTGCCATTCACCGAGATTATACAGCGTTTCAACGAATTATTTTTTCGCTTTCCTCCTTCGTCTACTGTGATAAACTGTGAGTCATTGGGAGTGACTTTTGGAGTAAATTGTTCTCCCTATTTGGCTATTAGAACTCTTCTACAGCTAGAAAAAGACAAATGCGATGATAATCCTCTTCGCTTCACAAAATATTTCTTTAGAATGTTGTGTCGATGATATTCTTTTAGGTGCCCATGACCTTCCAACAGCTCAACGAGCTCAACGTGAGTTGACTGACTTGCTCGATTCTGGTGGATTTCCTCTTCGCAAATGGACGTCCAATACAAGTTCTCCTTTGGATCGTTTGCCTTCCGATCACGTGTTGAACAAAAACTTTTTAAAATTGGATAAGGAAAGCACCACAGACACCCGCCATACGGTGGAATGCCAAAGAAGATTACTTCTATTTCACTACTCCGTCATTTAAATTTTCGAAAACTCCTAGGGAAAGAGAATTTTTTTCTCAAATTGCTCAAATGTTTGATCCAGCTGGCTGGTTGGCCCCTATCATAGTTTGAGCCAAAATGCTTTTGCAACGTATTTGGGTAGAATCAACCCACTGGGATTATTTTATATAAACGGGTACGTACACAATGAGAATCTCTTGTTGAAGCGCTCTCCGGACTTTCAGATTCCTCGATGATTGGAATATTCACCTTTGTATCAGTTACAATTCCATGGGTTCTGTGACTCATCCGAGAAAGCTTATGCATCAAAGTTTTATCTTCGAGTTGAGAAGCCAGATGGATCGATTAGTTAACATTTGAGTTGTGCTTAATATAAGGTAGCCCCAATAAAGCCAGTGTCGTTGCCGCGTCTTGAACAATGCGGGCAGTTCTTCTTTCAAAACTTGTAAAGGCTCATCTTTTTAATTTTCCAGTCGCTTCGTATCGAAATTATTTTTGAACTAATTCTTCCATAGTGCTTGCATGGCTCAATAAGTATCCAAGCACTTGGAAGACCTTTGTAGCCAATAGAACAAGTGAAATAATCAGTAATGTAGGAAATACTAATTGGATGCATGCTGATCTTGTGACTAGAGGACTTTCTCCTAAGGAGCTACAATTTAATCATTTCTGGTGGCACGAACCTAGTTGGTTGCCAGAACCTCAAAGACGTTGAGGTTCTTGTACTTAACCTGAACCACTGCTTCACAATCAGTAAGAACATAAAGCCGTTTCTTGTTTTACTGAACAATAATTTTCACGAGGTTCAAGATCGTTTTTCTTCTCTTCAACGCGCAATGCGTGTTATAACTTACTTAATTCGCTTCCGCTTCAATGCCGATACTACTCCCTAAAGCAATATCTTTCGCCACAAAGCCACAACTGTAACTAAAAAAGCAATTAATTTCGTAAGAACTCCCCTTATTTTGCTGAGTCAAAAATTTCATTATCCTCGCGAATATGAATCTTTATTGAATGGTAAACCCTTGTCGTGTAAGAGTAGTATTTTGTCACTCAATTCTTATTTGGACTCTAATCAAGTTCTTCCTGTCAACGGCAGACTCGCAAATTCCGACTTATACAGTGAAAAACATCCCATTATTATACCATATGATTCAAGATTTGCCAAACTCCTCACTGATTTCATCCATACTTTGTCACTTCTGTACTACGACGCATGTTTTGGATTTCAAAACTTAACAACTTAAAAAAGTCTTGTATGTGGCAATGTAAAACCTGTGTAATCTATAAAAAACTTCGCAGTCAGATTATGGCAGCTCTTCCCAGCAAAAGGTGCAACTTTTCACCACACTTTACTTATACGGATGTGGACTTCGCTGGTCCTTTTCAGATTAAAAGTTATTTAGGTAGAAGTTGTTGTATTACAAAGGGCTATGCTTGCTTCTTTGTTTGCTTTGCAACTAAAGCAATTAATTAAGAGGGGGAGAGTAAGACAACTTTGGCGCCAAGAATTTATAACGGTTTTTTGTAGAACAGCTCAATACAAGCAATTTTTACTATGGGTGGGGGGTCTATCTCTCTCCGTTTGGGTGGGAGGGGCATTTTTATGAAAACAGTGCTATAAATTTAAAACAAATATTAAAAAATAATGGTAATACTTACAACTAAGTTTTATATCTTTTTTTGAAGCCAATACTTTTTTCTATTAGATATTTTTTAAATCAAGTGAAACCTATGCATAGTCTTTTAAAAAACGGACTTTAAACTCAAAAATTGCGAAAAAAAAAGGTAAAAAAAACTTTGAAGGGTGATTTTTCAAAACTGTAAAATAAAATACTACTTTTTTTTATAAAATTTGTTGCTCATATTAATTTTAAATCATAAACTCAAAATAAATTGATTTTATGTTTTCTGGTTTTTGAGAAAATGGAAAATTACTAAAACTACTTTCTTATAAGAGTTTTCTTTTTTTTGGTAAACGGTGAATGTTGTACGAAGGTTCGTTTTTGTAATGATGCTTGGGCATCTTTAAATGCAACAGGAACTTTGCATACACCCAACCTCGCACCCAACCCACCTCGCACCCACCGCAAATCCTATAGTGTGTCCAAGCAGGGGGATTGCAGGGGGGGGGCAGCATGCCCCTCACTGTTTATACGCCTTAATACGTAAGCAAGCAAAAAACAAGTATCGAATAAAAAAGTTGTTTTAGTAATTTTCCATTTTCTCAAAAAATTCGTACCATGGGGTTCAGGGCATTTACTTTTACTTTTGAGGAATTTTCGACAGTCCTTGCTCGTATCGAGGCTTGTCTTAACTCGCATCCAATTTCACCAATGTCTCAAGACCCACTAGATCGCTTTGCTTTGACTCCGGGACATTTTTTTCGTCGTAGCCCTTTACTGACTTTCCCCGAACCAAACAATGATGAAAATTCAATTTCTCCCATAAATCGATAGGAAAAGCTAAAATGCCTTCAGGAACAATTTTGTCAGCGCTGTAAATAAGAATACTTAAAATAGTAACATAAACGTTTTAAATGGCAATTCCCTGAAGTAAATATTAAAGTTAATGATCTTGTTGTCGTCAAAAAAAAAAAATTGGCAATGGAATTGGTAGAGTAATTAAAGTGTGTACGGGGACAGATGGAATGGTTAGAGTTACTACAGTAAAAACTCAACAGGGCGAAATCACTTGAACTGTAGTCAAACTCTGCGTCTTGCCAAATACTTAATCAAACTATGCAAATATTTCAAATATCGCATCACCAGAGTAACTTTGCCTCCTTTATTATTATTACCGCTTTACATTTTTTCGATCGTTGCTTTTCAATATAGAATATATATATGAATTGTAAATATAATTTTTTTTTATCTTAATAAAATATTTTCATTTAAGCACTGTATTTATGATGCCTGTAGATATTATGTTATCATAAGTAGTAATCAATCTTTATTATTTGTTGACGCAGTGCGTCAAGGGGGGCGATAATGTTTACGCCATCTATGAGTGAGGCACAATTATAGCTCACTATAATTTTGCCTCGCTTTTGGCAGGCACCCTTTAATTTGTCAATTTATGACATAAACAAAAAAATGGCTTGCTTTTCCGGTTTCATAAATTTTTCATTCGCAAATTTTTCTTTGGACCTTTCGGCAACATTTTTTTAAACTTGTAATTAAACCCTAATAAAAATTCTCTTAAAGTAGCTTAAAACTATTGAAACTTTATTACAACTTATCCTAAAATAATTTACTATATTGAGCGTGTAAAATTAAAACTTAAAAGTTAAAAGAAACGAGACGAGTTTAATTTACTTCTAAAGAAAAGAAGGGAGGAGGCGGCCCTTTGTCTCCAGCATCATATCCCACCGCATAGTTGCTGCTGTTAAACCGGGTGCATTGAATGCATCGCATTTATAATCATCCGAAGGGCAAGCTATATAATCTTGTCGCTGCCATCTTTGTGATCGCATATACTTGCTGCTAGTATATATTGCTGTTCACAGGCATTTTTGGCTGTTTTTATTTTTCGGAAGGGTGATAACGAAGATTCTTTGTTACTTCGCTGATTGCTGGATTGGCTCACACCATCCGATTGTGCAAGGGTACCATAGGGCCAGTTGGCGGCCAAGTATATTCTGATACTTCGGTTGTAAGAGAAGCTCGCACCATCCATTTGTGTACGGCGAACGCTTGGCCTGTTAGTGGAACAGTCGAAGCGCTGCTGTGTTGATATACATACCCGAAGGACCATGAAATGTAGAATGTTTGAGAATGTTATTTTTTTATAATAATTATCGTTCAATTTTTGTTCATTATAATTTCATACTTCTTTACTAGTATTTATTAATTTCTTAATTTCTTTATTGCTTATTTCATTTGTTTAATTTTGTAAAACATTGTACAATTTACCCTATAAACTTCTCATTTCTCTAAAATGTTTTGTTATCAAGTTTCATTACACGACAGTTATTATATATTATATTATTTGCATTTTCTCCTTGCTGTTAATTTATTTTCAATCCAATATTCTGAGATTAGCTGTTTATTTGTATTCTCTTAAAATTGTCAAACTGTTATACTCACTTTCACTCAATGCTCATTATACAATATTAATTGTTTACTCGATCACTTGGATCTCAACCACAGCCTGGTTAACACCTTTAATTTGGTAAAATAAAACTCTACCTATTATAACGTGGTACATTCGGTGTATTATTTTCTTGTTCTGCGTTATAGTAACTTCGAAAAATTTATTTTTCTGAATATTAAACCTATTGGGCTCAATTGTGTTTCTTGTGGTTTTTCTATTGTTATCCCACATTTCATGGTCCAAATCGATCCGTATTTATTTCGTTGTTTGTGGAATTTCACCACAATTCTTTCTACAGTCCACTAAAATCAAATTTGGAGCTGAAAAATTGTACTTATAAATTCATTCGCTAATAAATAATAAATATACATAACACATTACACATCACACACTAAACATCTTACACATTTCGTTTAATTTAACAATTTTAAGATTTCGTTTATTAAAATCGTCATAGTGCTGTTATTAACTCTTGTCGAAAATTAGTTGGTTTCGTCACGTCTGGTTTGCGGTGCATAGGATTGGTTTCCCACGTGTTAATTTGCATATATTTGTTCTGGTTAGAAAGCTATCTATTTCGTTAACCATTAATCGAATACTGCACTTTACATAATTACAATATTTTTGTAAAATTCATCGTTGTTTCCTGCTCTCGAAATGCCTCAGACACATTCTTTAGCGACCTTGCGTTCAGTGCGTGGCCATCTTAAAACTTCCTTGACAAAGCTGGTGAAATATACGGAATCCATTGACGACAAGGTTTCAATTTGTGATTAAGATGTACGTCTATCTAAGGCGACAGGTTTATTGGATGAATTCAATGCCACCCAAACGTGTATGTATGATTTCGTGCAAGAGGAAGGTTATGTAGATCCCGCTTCAGATTATGACGAGTTCGAGACGAAGTTTTTATTGGTGTGTTATAACCGTAAATTTTTTAGTTTAAATAAAACACTTTTAACTTAGTTTATTATTTTTTTATTTTTACGAGCAAGAAGTTTTCTTTATGAACCCACGAAATCGACTGACTATTCTCTCAAACCAAAAATTGTATCTCAGTCATACTGTTCAATGATTTTGGTCATTAATACATATCTTTAATAGGAAACAAAGGGATGACAAAGAAAAGGAACGGGAATTGGATAAGATTTGATGATTGTTCAAACTTGTGGCTGTCAATTCATTTTATCACACAGCATAAACAATGCTATTGATTTATCGTCTTGTGTGTTCGCTGTAATCGCTGAGGATGCGATTATTGATTTTCTTATCACAACACAGCGTTGAAATTGAAGATCTTTTTATGAAGATGCTTGCACACATTGTATGTAGGTATAAATCGTTTGTTTGAATTTGGGTGTTCGTTTGTTTACCCTTAATTCTTTCAACGGATGTCCATCGATTTATCGATTGAGGGCGCATTAATTTATGTGCATGAACGGACGTTTGAAATTTAATACTTGATGATAAGTATTTTAAATGGATGTGGATAAGAGTGAGTGATGGAATTTGGATAAGATGTAGGCAAAATGTGAGTGTGGGGATTGGGGCATAACATTCCTCCCCCCTTATAGTAAAAAAAATATAATATATTTTTTTTTGATTTGGGTGTAATGCATGAATGAACCATTTGATAAATTATTTAGAGTTTACGAAGTAAAATTTTTGAGAGAATAGTCAATGTTATAATTCTATAGATTTATACATAATGTTTTGTTTGTATTTATTTATAATTATTGCTCTTCTTCTACTTCTACATTATTTTCTTCAATGTTTCTATGATGTATAATTTTGCACTTAATAAATTTCTTATAAAATAGATAGGAAATAGTAATAAACAATAATATAGTTATAACGGTAGTAAAAACGACTAAGTTATAGTAATTTAAAACATTTTCATCATTTACATTTTCTTTGTTATTATTTTGAATTATTTCGCTTATTTTTTCAATATCATCGAAATGAAGATTTGGTTTTGAGTTTTTAGTATTGACTGACATTGGAATTTTAAAATCATGATCTAATTTAATTTCGGAAAAATAATATAGTTCTTGTGTTTTATTAATAGTTTCCATAGCTTCGATTTTAACATTTTTTGTTTGGGCATTACATTTTGGATTCAATTTAAGAATACCACTATTATGAATTTTCACAAAATATTTTAAATTGTCTTTACATGTTATCATAAGATTTGTTTCCTCTGGTACAGCATAGTACCAGGTTTTAAAATTGATTAATTTCCACATTTCATTATTTAATTTAAACATTTTTATGACGCATTCATTTTTATGGAATACTCCTAGATGTAAATTCATTATACAATCTTTATTTATATTGTTATAAATTGGAAATTTTGGTTTACAAATAATATTTGGTTTTGATTTTATACAATCCGAAAAATCAACGTCATTAAGTTTTATAAATTCATTATTATTGTTTGAAGCAAAAAGATTGAATTGCGTTTGTACAAAGAAAAAGGTATTATTTTGATAATGCGCCGGAATAGGCGTGGTTTTATACAATTTGAAATCTTTTAATACTAAAGGAATCTTAATGTGAAATGTTAAGGTTTTAATTACATAAATAGGATAAACTCTTGCGATTTTTATTAAATTAGGCATGTTTTGAACTGAAGGTTCAAATGGTAATTTTGTGTTTGCAATGCCTTGCGTTTCAATTTCTCTCAACGCATTTAAAAATATTTCTGAAAATAAAATATGGTTGCTCAGTTTATTTTCTTGTGCTTTAAAGATTATATCGAACAATTCTGTTTCTTTTTCTTTCACTATTAAAATTTCATTCATGATAAGATGTTCCATTTCCGTAAACGCAAATAGTATATCTTGGCTTTTGATCAACTCGTTATAAATTCCAACATTTGTGTTGTTGACATATTTTATAAGATGGCTGATTACAGTAAATTCTTTATTTACTTCATGTTCTATTTTTGTTTGCTTGTACTGGAGGTTATCTATTTTTTGTTTAATGGATTTTGCGTCGGAATCATCCATGTTACCGAAAAGAAAGTTTTCGAACCTACCGATAAAATTAAACAGACCTCTAGCAGATCTATTCGGAGACTTTAAAATATCTTTTAGGATTGTGTAATTATTATTGACTTCTGAAGAAACACGATTTATTGATTTGACAACTGAAGTACATAGACTGTTCGCTTTATCATTTTCTATGATTTTGTCACATAGTATATTTAGGAAATATACGTGGTCGTTTATTTGTTTAATACCATTTTCGTAAGATGATAAATCTAAATGAACAATGAAATTCCACTCGTTACTAGAAAGGAAAAGGTTTCCTTCACTTTCGAAATGTATGGCAGTAGCATTGTTGATTTCCTCCAACTCATGTCTGTCTAAAGCCAAAGAGGTGCTTATGAGAAAGAAAGTAACCATTGTTGCCAGCATGTTGTGATTCTATAACTGAAATGAATGAGTGAGTTTTTAGGTCAATACAAAGGAAAAATCTCAATGTAATGATTGTTGATAAGCCATTGCTTGAGTGTGTTTTATAAGAAGGTAAAACCAATTTACAAGAAATTCAAAATTATTTGAAGGATTTTTTTTTTTTTTTTATAATGATTGTTGATAAGCCATTGCTTGGGTGTGTTTTATAAGAAGGTAAAACCAATTTACAAGAAATTCAAAATTATTTGAAGGATTTTTTTTTTATAATGATTGTTGATAAGCCATTGCTTGGGTGTGTTTTATAAGAAGGTAAAACCAATTTACAAGAAATTCAAAATTATTTGAAGGATTATGAGGACATCGGCCTCTGATAAGTGTTCAGGAATTAAATGCCTTGATTAAGTTTTTGTGAACTGTTTTATTCTTCCTTTCAACTCTAATGGTAACAGTTTCTGGAGAGTTAGCTGTTATTACCTCGTAGGGACCTAAATAAACCGGGGTTAATTTTTTGTTTATTCTAGTTTTACTTTGTAATAAAACTTTATCTCCTATGTTATATTGAATTTGTTGTGTATTTTTATCATAGTAATTTTTCGATTTCATCTTAGCTTTAATAAGATTGTCTTTCGCTATTTGATAACCATTTTGGAGTTTAGATTTAGTTTCAAAAACATAATCGTCATAGTTATAGACAGGATCAATTGAATTTGTTAATGAACAAGGAATTTGAGGTTTCATACCAAATAAGACTTCATACGGAGTGAACTGAGTAGCAGAATGTGGTGTGGTATTATAACAAAACACCGCATAATCAACCCATGAATCCCAATTGGTAGGATCTTTGTTAGAGTAACTCCTAAGGTAATCTCCTAGTACCCGATGACTTCTTTCTAAAGAGCCGTTCGACTGTGGATGGTATGGCGTTGTTTGAATTTTCTTTATTCTTAGCAATTGACAAGTACGTTTGAAAAGATCACTTAAAAAGTTGGAGCCTTGATCTGTCAATAAGGTTTGTGGGACGCCGAAAATGCATATTACTTTTCGAACGAAAACTTCGGCAATTGTTGCCGCTTCCTGATTTTCTATTGGAAAAGCCAGAATGAATTTTGTTAAATCATCCTGAAAAGTTAAAATATAATTGTTGCCTGACTCTGAGGTTGGAATTGGACCGACGATGTCTAAGGAAACTTTTTCAAAAGGGACTGTAGATGTAGTGGTTATTTTCATAGGGATTTTCTTTTGGGAATAATTTTTGTTTTTCTGACAAGTTTCGCATTTTGAAATATATTCCTTTATGTCTTTGAGCATATTATGCCATTTAAAATTTAGTTTTATCCTTTTGAATGTTCGTTTAACCCCTTGATGTCCTCCAGTAGGGTTTTTGTGGTATTCATTTAGAATATTGTCTATATCAGATTTGGAGCTAATAATTTTTGCACTAGTTGGATCTTTTTGTATTTCATTATTTTTTAAAGATTCCTCTTCACTATATTTACTTGATTCCATGTCTAAGGTTGTTGCCTCTGGAACTTCCTTCATTTGCTTCGCTTGAGCGCGAGTTAGTATATTTACTGTTTTAGACTCATTATTAATTTCAAGTCTGGATAGACCATCTGCTACCGTATTTAAAGAACCAGCTTTATATTTAACATCAAACTCATATTCTTCTAATTTAATTCGCCAACGCATTATTCTAGAGCTTGGATCCTTGAGATTAAAAATCCATACTAGAGGTTTATGATCTGTCATAACTGTAAATTTTCTTCCATAAACGTAAGGTCGAAAATGATTTACAGCCCAGACGACGGCTAAAGCCTCCTTTTCAATGGTTGAATAATTTCGCTCGGATTTATTCAAGACCCTACTTGCAAATGCAATAGGTAAATCTGTGCTTTCTAAATTATTCGTTTGAGAAAGGACTGCTCCAATAGCACAATTACTTGCGTCAGTAGTGATTAAAAAAGGTTTATCATATGAAGGATATTGTAAAATAGGTGCATTGGTTATAGATTTCTTTAGAAGAGAAAATGCCTCATCGCAGAATGGATTCCAGACAAAAGGGTTATCTTTGCGTAAGAGTTTGTTTAAAGGATCTGCGATTTTAGAAAAATTGGAAATAAACTTCCTGTAATATCCAATCATTCCTAGAAACGATTTCAACTGTTTGACAGTTTTAGGAACTTGTATATTGGTTATTGCAGTAGTTTTTTCAAGATTAGGTTTGATACCATTTTCTGTAATTATGTGACCTAAATAAGAGACTTCCTTGCGAAGGAATTTGCATTTTTGAGGTTGCAATTTTATATTAAATTTTCGAAGACAATTGAAAATTTCCGTTAGTTTCTTATTATGATCGCTAAGATTCTTGCCATATACAACGATGTCATCTAAATATACAAAACATCGTATGCCTTGAAGACCTGCAAGGACTACGTTCATAAGACGTTGAAAAGTGGGTGGTGCATTTCGCAACCCAAATGGCATTCTGTTGAATTCATAATGCCCAAAAGCTGTACTGAATGCAGTTTTATGTCGATCCTCTTCTTCAACTTGAATCTGGTGAAAACCACTAGCGAGGTCTAAGATTGAGAAATATTTTGAGTCTCCCAGTTGATTAAGTATGTCTTCAATGTTTGGTAAGGGAAACGAATCGGCCAGAGTTACCTCGTTTAGTTTTCGAAAATCGACGACTACACGCCATTGCTTATTCCCTTTTGAATCTTCTTTTTTGGGAACCACCAATAATGGGGAGTTCCAAGGACTTGTGCTTTCTCTGATTATCGAGTCATCCAGCATGTCTTGTACTTGTCTCTGGATTTCGGATTTATGATATTCCGGAAGCCTATACGGACGTGTATTTATGGGTCTCTGATTTTTATCTACGGGAATATTGTGTTGGACACCGTTGGTGAAAGTGAGTTTATCACCTTCTAAATGAAATATATCATTGAATTCTCTACAAATTCTAAATATAGACCCTGCCTCTTCTTTGTTAAGGTGATCTACTTCTAGGACTTCTCCTAATTTTTGAAGTCTATTATTTATCTCGTTAAAACTAGTGTAATTTTGAATGTGATAAACATCAAAATTTTCAGAATTTTCCCAACAAACTTCTAAATTTTGTGGAATAGTTATTTCTTTCTCCGATGTGTTAAGAATGGATATATTAATGAAACCATTTTCGATTTTTGCAATGGAACTAGCTATATAAACTTGAGGGAGAATTTCTTTAGGCATAATTATGATTTCATTGCTTTCTAATAATGGACCATACTTTATATATTGTTCCATTCTGGCAGGAATTTTTGTCAATTGTTCATCATCCGAATACGGGATTTGAAATGACTTGCCGTCTTTTTCAAGTACTATCACTTTGGATTTGTAATTGATCGTTGCATTAGTTTTATTTAGGAAGTCTTCACCGATTATGCCATCGTAGTCTATAGGAAAATGATCTTTCACTATGTGAAATTCATGATTTATAATTTCGTTGTCTGAGATTTGTATTTGAAGAATTGTGACTCCTAATGTAGCAATTTCTTCTGGAGAAATTCCTTTAATAATAAGAGGATTCATGTGGTTATACACTAAGGTATTGGTTTTTAAACAACCCCTTTTAATAAGACTAATAGAAGCTCCCGTATCGATTAAAAAAGAATTTTTGTTTATTTTCCCTTGTTGGATAGTAAAATCTATTTTGCTTCTGCAAATTTGATTTGAATTTATATTGAGTATGCAACTTGAATTATAGTTGCGATTTGAAATGAGATTCTGAGGTGTATTAAGAGATGATTTTATTTTTTGATCTAAATCGAGTTTGTGAGAGCGTGTATGATTTGGAGATTGATTTCGCTTGCGGCTAAGATTTTGAGTGCGAGTTTGATTTTGATATTCAATACGATTTTGTATTTGGTCTTGGGTATGATTAAGAGATTGATTTTCAATACGACTTTGTATTTGATTTTGAGTACGATTTAGAGATTGATTTTCAATACGATTTTGTATTTGATTTTGAGTACGATTTAGAGATTGATTTTCAATACGACTTTGTATTTGATTTTGAGTACGATTTCGTGTTTGATTTTCTTTACGACTTTGAATTTGATTTTGGGTACGATTTAAAGATTGATTTTCAATACGACTTTGTATTTTATTTTGATTTTGAGTTTGATTTGGAGTTTGATTTTGATTTTGAATTAAGATTTGTGGGTGGCCTAACTTTGAGTAACTCCATGAATTCCCTTTTATATATTGCTCAACTGAGTTGGGGAATTGTTCAACCCAGTTACTAGGGAGTTTCCCGAACGGGTTTGATTTACCTGTGGCCTATTATTATTACTGTTAGCATTATTATATGCTCTTTTCCTACATTCGTTTATTAAATGCCCCTGTTTTTTACAGTAGGCACACATCTTAGGTACAGTATTACCTGATGAAAAATTATTAAATGGGTTTCTAGGTGGAAGAGGAGCTCTTGAAGTATTCGGACCAGAGAAATTATTGTAAAAAGGTTTTTGTTGATTTTGGTCGTTTGGCTTAGCAAAATTGTGTTGCCTAGGATAATTATAGTTTGTATTTTGAAACCGTGTGTTATTTTGGGTATTTGGGAATGATTTATTTTCAGCTATCATTAAAGACTCTTCTGATAGAGCGAAATTGATTGCCTCTTGCAGCGTTGCATGCTGCTGGGTTTTTACTATTAATTTTAGAGGACTACGTAATCCCCTCTTGAAATTGTTGATTGCTGTTATTTCGTTAAGCTTTTTTATTTCTTCACTTTCCAGCTTAATGTCTTGAGTTGTAGCTAAATTTAATTCTTCTAAAAGTTTATTCAGTCTATTTGCATAATTGAGGACGTTTTCGTTGGGCAATTGGTTTGCGGAAAATAATTCTCCTTGAACTGTTTGTAAAGGCCGAAGCCTTTGAAAATTTTGTTTAAGACAGTTTGCCAATTCTGTCCACTTTTCAAATGTTTTTATTTTAAACGTTACATTATACGCGTGACCAGAAATCTTTGATTTTAGCAAATCAAGTAAATCACTGGTCTGGTCTTCCGCAGCAGTCTCACTTTCAGCTTTTCGCGCTTGGATATCAACTATTTCTAGAAATCTTTTTAGGTTGTTTGGATCACCAGAAAATTCTGGGATCAATTTTAAAGCCCTATCGAAATTGAATGTTGCCATTCTAGTGTTGTAATTTTTTTTGAAACTTTCACGCTCGGTATTAACTTTACTTAGAGGATTTATAGGAATTTCTATTTTCCGATTTCTAAGATTTATCGATAAACTCATAAGCACAAGAAAAAAAAATAAACATGTACCTATGGGGTGTAATTTAGCACAAATATATGTATATAATATTTTGAATAGTTAAATATATAAAATAAAGACAATTTTTTTTTTTTATAAACAAAAAAAAAATAACTTGCTTGACCAGGTGAAAATGTTTTGGATATTTCTTCTTGTTGACTTCTATATTTTTTTCTTGGAGTTCTGCTTGTAGTCTTCTCTGTTCCTTTTTTTTTCGCACTTGCACAAACTTGATTTATAGTTTTTTTTTTTTTTTTTTTAAAGTTTTTGTTTCACTTGTTTTATTTTTTTTTTTTTTTATTTTTGTTATAATAATATATTTTTTTTTTCTCTTTTTTTTTTTTTTTTATTTCTCTTTATTATTTTGGAATTAGCTAAAACGAATAGCTATCCCACCGCTGCCACCAATTTGTTATAACCGTAAATTTTTTAGTTTAAATAAAACACTTTTAACTTAGTTTATTATTTTTTTATTTTTACGAGCAAGAAGTTTTCTTTATGAACCCACGAAATCGACTGACTATTCTCTCAAACCAAAAATTGTATCTCAGTCATACTGTTCAATGATTTTGGTCATTAATACATATCTTTAATAGGAAACAAAGGGATGACAAAGAAAAGGAACGGGAATTGGATAAGATTTGATGATTGTTCAAACTTGTGGCTGTCAATTCATTTTATCACACAGCATAAACAATGCTATTGATTTATCGTCTTGTGTGTTCGCTGTAATCGCTGAGGATGCGATTATTGATTTTCTTATCACAACCAGCGTTGAAATTGAAGATCTTTTTATGAAGATGCTTGCACACATTGTATGTAGGTATAAATCGTTTGTTTGAATTTGGGTGTTCGTTTGTTTACCCTTAATTCTTTCAACGGATGTCCATCGATTTATCGATTGAGGGCGCATTAATTTATGTGCATGAACGGACGTTTGAAATTTAATACTTGATGATAAGTATTTTAAATGGATGTGGATAAGAGTGAGTGATGGAATTTGGATAAGATGTAGGCAAAATGTGAGTGTGGGGATTGGGGCATAACAGGTGCAATCTATCCTACTTTCGTCGATTCGAGAGAGGGAAAAAATTGAAAGGAACAATGACATCGTAGGCCAATTAGCTGATCAACAAAAAGGTTTACTTGATACGTTAGGAAGAGCAAATTCATCAGAAACAAAATCGGATTTCCTTTTGCCTAAAATTCACGTTGAACCCTTTTCTGGCGAATATTATGAATGGCCATCCTTTAGGGATATATTTGTAAGTGCCGTTCATGATAAAACAAATTTGTCCCCTATTCACAAGTTTCTATTTTTAAAGTCGTCTCTTCGTAATCCTGCGTTAGGTCTTCTCAATCATTTACCGCTTACCAATTCCACTTACGAGGAAGCCTGGGACAGGCTAGTAAAGCGCTTCGATCTTCCTCGTTACATCATAAACGGGTACATAAAAACTTTTATGGAACTACCATCTACAAATACTTCGAATGGCAATCAGTTGCGAAAAATATCTAATAGTGCGGATGAAATAGTGAGAGGTCTAACCGCAATCAATTCGTTAAGCAGAGATCCGTGGATAATTTACATATTGCTTAACAAACTGGACTCCGAAACTCGAAAGGCATGGTCAGAGGAAAGTTCGGTGGTAGACAACCCTTCCCTTAATGAGTTTCTTGAGTTCTTAGAACGTCGGTGTGATGCACTGGATAGTGCACACACTTGCTTCCGTGAAAACCATAAGTCCAGAAATTCTGGAGTGAAAAGTATGCACGCGTCTTCATCTGTATGCATTAAATGCAACGGTTTGCATGGGCTTTATCAATGCCCAGATTTTCTTACCATGAAGATTAATTTTCGAAGGGATTTCGTTAAATCCAATAAGGTTTGTTTTAATTGTTTGCGGCCTGGCCCTTCTTCAAATCGTTGCTCATCCAAATTTCGCTCGTTCTGTAAATCGCGCCACCACAGTTTAGTTCACGATAATACTGTGTACGTAAACCGTAATGAACTTCGTACTGCTAACACACCGGTTGGCAATAAGTTTAATGAAGGACCAATTCCAGAATTTGTGCCTCAAAATCTTTAAATACTTCCTCGACTCCAAACGCAATGTTTGTTACCAACCATTCGCCCAACTTCGCAGATTACATACCTCAGACTCTACTACCTACTGCTATCGGAAAGGTGCAAGATATACGCGGGTTATATCAATACGTTCGGATTCTCATAGATTCAGGCTCACAGGTTTCTTTCGTAACAGAGTCATGTGCTCAACGTCTTGGGCTCAAACGAAGAAACCATCGCATACCTATAAGCGGTATTGGATCTACCAGCGCTGGTAAATCCAGAGGCCTATTATCATTGGTAATATCATTACGTTGTGATTTATTGAGTATTTCCGTCAATACTTATATTTTATCAAGCGTGACATCAAACTTACCAACAACTTCATTTAACATAAGAGACTGGGATCATTTAAGCAGATTGGAGTTAGCTGATCCTTCTTTCAATAAATCGTCTGCCGTTGATATCTTGTTAGGGGCTGATAAGGTTTGGGAAATTTTAACTAGAAGCGTGGCCTTTAGTACACAGGGTTACCCCATACCACAAAAAACAATATTTGGTTGGGTATTAGCAGGACAATTAGCATCGATTAATAACAATGGTATATTGTCGCATCCGGTCACTGTCAACGTTGACTCTATTCTACAAGCGTTTTGGACAATCGAAGAAGTTGATCCTAAATCAATAATTTCTAAAGAAGATCAGGTCGTGGAAGATCATTTTCTTCAAACTCTTCGCCGCGATTCAAACGGGAAGTACATAGTCGATCTTCCCTTCAAATCACCTCCAAAGTTCGTTAATTCGTTTAATGGGGCCTTTTCGATACTCGTCGTTTTTCGAAGAATATTTGGCTTTAGAGCACATGACCAAGTTACAAAGCTCAGAAACCAACAACACAAATGTATTTTATTTACCTCACCACGCTGTGTTGAAACCAGACAGCACAACGACCAAACTTCGCGTTGTTTTCGATGGGTCATTCAAGGATTCGAACGGCCAATGTCTTAATGATTCGTTAATGATAGGTCCACCTATTCAACAAAACCTTTTTTCTGTTTGTTTTCGTTTCCGCCGTCACCAATTCGTTTTTAACGCGGACATCGTGAAAATGTTTCGCCAAATTTGGGTGTCGGACAAAGACTCAGATTTCCAACGAATTCTTTGGCGAAAATCGCCTTCGGAACCACTTGAACATTATTGTTTACGCACAGTGACATATGGAACCTCTTGTGCTCCGTTTTTGTCGGTTCGTACCTTGGAGCAACTCGCAAAAGACTACAAAGACGAATTCACAGTCGATGCAGATATAGTGCTTAACGATTTTTACGTCGATGATGTCATTTCAGGCGGTGATACATTAAGTGAAGCGTTGTTTAAACAAAAATCGTTGATCGAACTCTTGTCAAAATGTGGTATGCAACTCAGTAAGTGGGAAAGCAATTGTAAAGAACTTTTTCCAAACAAACGTCTTTCCGATAATTCGAATATTTCACTAGACACTGAAGTAGATACGTGGATCAAAGTACTCGGCCTTTATTGGAATTCGAAGTGTGATTTATTTAGTTTTCGGTTAAACTACATTTCCAACGAACCAATAACAAAACGCCAAATCCTTCGCGATGTTGCACGAATATTTGATCCACTCGGTTTCCTTGCACCTACGGTTGTTCTATTAAAAATTCTCTTCCAAGAGCTATGGCACAAAAAATTAGTTTGGGATGAAGAAAAACCAAGTGATATATGAACTCAGTGGAGTAGTTTTCGCAATGTTCTTTCGATTCTCACCAAATAAATATTCCTCGAACAATTGGTATTGGAGAAACTGCATTCCAATTGCATGGGTTTTCCGATGCATCTGCATCCGCGTATGCGGCGATTATATATTCGCGCTATCAGCTTTCTGATGGAAGCTATGTTACCAACATAGTAGCTTCAAAATCTCGCGTTGCTCCGGTTAAACAAAAACAGCTCAGTATTCCAAGATTAGAGCGGAGCTCTTCTACTCGCTAGGTTGCTCGTCTCAGTTCAAGCTGCTCTAAATATAACTTTTTCTGATGTGTATACTTGGTTGGATTCTAAGATCGTCTTATCTTGGTTGTCGTCTCCTCCTCGTCGCTGGAATGTTTTCATAGGAAATCGTACGTCAGAAATTCTTAATACGATACCAAGAAGCAGATGGTTCCATGTTAGGTCAGACTGTAACCCCGCCGATCGTGCATCGCGTGGAATCCCGCCATCACAGCTGCTCGAGCACCCTCTTTGGTGGACAGGACCTTCTTGGCTTAGAAAAGGCTCCAAACACTGGCCAGTCATATTAGAAGTAGAAGACGATCCACGTTGCGCGGTTGAGGAGAAGATACATCCACCAGCATCGCTTCTAACAACATACGACGATCATCCGTTCGAAATTCTCTCCACTCGTATATCGTCGTGGAATATTTGGATCCGAACTGTTGCACAAATAAATAGAGTTGTTGGCAGTTGTCGCAAAATAAAATGTCCTTCAATCCTGTTTAACCCAGCTGAAATTTTCAAAGCTAAAAATCAACTTATTGTATGGTTACAGAATCGGTATTTCAGTGAATATATAAACTTTTATAAAAATCGTGGCTTTTTTGCAAAAAATTCTAAAATATCTGATTTATCTCCATTTTTAGATGATCACAATATACTTCGCGTTGGTGGAAGAATCGAGCATGCAGACGTTTCGTTTAATGCAAAGCACCCTATAATCCTGAAGAAAGAACATATCGTTACAAAACTCATTCTTCTTGATGCACACATTCGGTTTTTGCATCCAGGAGTGTCAACTCTTTTCGCTGTAGTAAGGCAAGAGTATTGGGTCATCGGATGTCGCAATCTTCTACGAAAAATAAATCATGAATGCATTGACTCTTTTCGACAAAGGACGACTACGATTACACAGTAAATGAGTAATCTTCCCCCGCAACGCATTCTTACTAGCAGGCCTTTCGCGCATTGTGGCTGTGACTATGCCCTTTAACTTTGAAAACTAAATTCGGTCGAAAAACACGGTTATCAAAGTGCTACATCTCATTATTTGTGTGCCCTGTAACAAAAGCAATACATCTTGAACTAGTCAGTGATTTAACAACCGATGCTTTCCTTGCCGCCTTCCGTCGGTTTGTGGCGCTCCGTGGAAAACCGTCTAATATGTATTCCGACAACGGGACAAACTTTCGAGGAGCTGCTCGGTATCTTTCAGAAATGCATGAATTCGTTATGTCCGAGCACCATAACGCAATCGTTGCGGAATCACTAGCTCGTGACGGTATCACTTGGCACTTCAACCCTCTTCGGCACCACATTTCGGCGGTTTGTGGGAGGCAGGGGTAAAGTCCGTGAAACAACACCTTCGAAGGGTGATCGGTACAAACAATCTTACGTCTGAAGAACTTTATACCCTCTTAACGCAAATAGAAGCAATCCTTAATTCGCGACAACTACGCCAAATCTCTGATTCTGATTTAGATCCTCTAACACCAGCTCATTTCTTTCTAGGTGAATCTTATGCAGCTGTCCCAGAGCCAACCTTAGATATACCACAAAATCGTTTGTCATGCTGGCAAAATTTGCAATCCAAAATACAAGGAAACTGGAAGCGCTGGAAGATAGAATACCTAACATCTCTTCAGAATCGTCCTCGATGGCAACAAATTCAAGCTGACATCAAATTGAATGATCTGGTTGTTATCAAAGAAAATAATTTACCCTCAGGAAAATGGGCAATGATCGTCATGTACGTGTTGTCACGTTAAGAACATCCAGTGGCAATCTTGTTCGGCCTATCCATAAATTGGCTATTTTATCTGTTAGCTGAACAGAGGTTCAGGTGCGGCGGAATGTTTGAGAATGTTATTTTTTTATAATAATTATCGTTCAATTTTTGTTCATTATAATTTCATACTTCTTTACTAGTATTTATTAATTTCTTAATTTCTTTATTGTTTATTTCATTTGTTTAATTTTGTAAAACATTGTACAATTTACCCTATAAACTTCTCATTTCTCTAAAATGTTTTGTAATCAAGTTTCATTATTAGACAGTTATTATTTTGAATTTTCTCCTTGCTGTTAATTTATTTTCAATCCAATATTATGAGATTAGCTGTTTATTTGTATTCTCTTAAAATTGTCAAACTGTTATACTCACTTTCACTCAATGCTTATCATACAATTGTTTACTCGATCACTTTGATCTCAACCACAGCCTGGGTAACGCCTTCAATTTGGTAAAACAAAACTCTACCTATTATAACGTTGTACATTCGGTGTATTATTTTCTTGTTCTGCGTTATAGTAAGTTTCGAAAAATTTATTTTTCTGAATATTAAACCTATTGGGCTCAATTGTGTTTCTTGTGGTTTTTCTATTGTTATCCCACATTTCATGGTCCAAATCGATCCGTATTTATTTCGTTGTTTGTGGAATTTCACCACAATTCTTTCTACAGTCCACTAAAATCAAATTCGGAGCTGAAAAATTGTACTTATAAATTCATTCGCTAATAAATAATAAATATACATAACACATTACACATCACACACTAAACATCTTACACATTTTGTTTAATTTAACAATTTTAAGATTTCGTTTATTAAAATCGTCATAGAGCTGTTATTAATTCTTGTCGAAAATTAGTTAGTTTCGTCACGTGTGGTTTGCGGTGCATAGGATTGGTTTCCCACGTGTTAATTTGCATATATTTGTTCTGGTTAGAAAGCTATCTATTTCGTTAACCATTAATCGAATACTGCACTTTACATAATTAAAATATTTTTGTAAAATTCATCGTTGTTTCCTGCTCTCGAAATGCCTCAGACACATTCTTTAGCGACCTTGCGTTCAGTGCGTGGCCATCTAAAAACTTCCTTGATAAAGCTGGTGAAATATACGGAATCCATTGACGACAAGGTTTCAATTTGTGATTAAGATGTACGTCTATCTAAGGCGACAGGTTTATTGGATGAATTCAATGCCACCCAAACGTGTATGTATGATTTCGTGCAAGAGGAAGGTTATGTAGATCCCGCTTCAGATTATGACGAGTTCGAGAGAAGTTTTTATTGGTGCAATCTATCCTACTTTCGTCAATTCGAGAGAGGGAAAAAATAGAAAGGAACAATGATATCGTTGGCCAATTAGCTGATCAACAAAAAGGTTTACTTGATACGTTAGGAAGAGCAAATTCATCAGAAACAAAATCGGATTTCCTTTTGCCTTAAATTCACATTGAACCCTTTTCTGGAGAATATCATGAATGGCCATCCTTTAGGGATATGTTTGTAAGTGCCGTTCATGATAAAACAAATTTGTCCCCTATTCACAAGTTTCTATTTTTAAAGTCGTCTCTTCGTAATCCTGCGTTAGGTCTTCTCAATCATTTACCGCTTACCAATTCCACTTACGAGGAAGCCTGGGACAGGCTAGTAAAGCGCTTCGATCGTCCTCGTTACATCATAAACGGGTACATAAAAACTTTTATGGAACGACCATCTACAAACACTTCAAATGGCAATCAGTTGCCAAAAATGTCTAATAATGCGGATGAAATAGTGAGAGGTCTAACCGCAATCAATTCGTTAAGCAGAGATCCGTGGATAATTTACATATTGCTTAACAAACTGGACTCCGAAACTCGAAAGGCATGGTCAGAGGAAAGTTCGGTTCCCTTCCCTTAATGAGTTTCTTGAGTTCTTAGAACGTCGGTGTGATGCACTGGATATTGCACACACTAGCTTCCGTGAAAAACATAAGTCCAGAAATTCTGGAGTGAAAAGTATGCACGCCGGTTCATCTGTATGCATTAAATGCAACGGTTAACATAGGCTTTATCAATGCCCAGATTTTCTTAACATAAAGATTAATTTTCGAAGGGATTTCGTTAAATCCAATAAGGTTTGTTTTACTTGTTTGCGGCCTGGCCCTTTTTCAAATCGTTGCTCATCCAAATTTCGTTGCTCGTTCTGTAAATCGCGCCACCACAATTTAGTTCACGATAATACTGTGTACGTAAACCGTAATGAACTTCGTACTGCTAACACACCGGTTGGCAATAAGTTTAATGAAGGACCAATTCCAGAATGTGTGCCTCAAAATCTTTCAAATACTTCCTCGACTCCGAACGCAATGTTTGTTAACAACCATTCGCTCAATTTCGCAGATTACATACCTCAGACTCTACTACCTACTGCTATCGGAAAGGTGCAAGATATACGCGGGTTATATCAAGATGTTCGGATTCTCATAGAATCAGGCTCGCAGGTTTCTTTCGTAACAGAGTAATGTGCTCAACGTCTTGGGCTCAAACGAAGAAACGCTCGCATACCTATAAGGTATTGGATCTACCAGCGCTGGTAAATCCAGAGGCCTATTATCATTGGTAATATCATCACGGTGTGATTTATTTAGTATTTCCGTCAATACTTATATTTTATCAAGCGTGACATCAAACTTACCAACAACTTCATTTAACATAAGAGACTGGGATCATTTAAGCAGATTGGAGTTAGCTGATCCTTCTTTCAATAAATCGTCTGCCGTTGATATCTTGTTAGGGGCTGATAAGGTTTGGGAAATTTTAACTGGAAGCGTGGCCTTTAGTTCACAGGGTTACTCCATAGCACAAAAAACAATATTTGGTTGGGTATAAGCAGGACAATTAGCTTCGATTAATAACAATTGTATATTGTCGCATCCGGTCACTGTCAACGTTGACTCTATTCTACAAGCGTTTTGGACAATCGAAGAAGTTGATCCTAAATCAATAATTTCTAAAGAAGATCAGGTCATGGAAGATCATTTTCTTCAAACTCATCGCCGCGATTCAAACGGGAAATACATAGTCGATCTTCCCTTCAAATCACCTCCAAAGTTCGCTAATTCGTTTGATGGGGCCTTTTCGAGATTTAAATCAATGGAAAGAAAGTTTTCTACCAACAAATCCTTTTATGAACAATACTCGTCGTTTTTAGAAGAATATTTGGCTTTAGGGCACATGACCAAGGTACCAAGCTCGGAAATCAAAAACCCAAATGTATTTTATTTACCTCACCACGCTGTGTTGAAACCAGACAGCACAACGACCAAACTTTGCGTTGTTTTCGATGGGTCATTCAAGGATTCGAGCGGCCAATGTCTTAATGATTCGTTAATGATAGGTCCACCTATTCAACGAAACCTTTATTCTGTTTGTTTGCGTTTTCGCCGTCACCAATTCGTTTTTACCGCGGACATCGTGAAAATGTTTCGCCAAATTTGGGTGTCGGACAAAGACTCAGATTTCCAACGAATTCTTTGGCGAAAATCGCCTTCGGAACCACTTGAACATTTTCGTTTACGCACAGTTACATATGGAACTTCTTGTGCTCCGTTTTTGTCGGTTCGTACCTTGGAGCAACTCGCAAAAGACTACAAAGACGAATTCACAGTCGATGCAGATATAGTGCTTAACGATTTTTACGTCGATGATGTCATTTCAGGCGGTGATACATTAAGTGAAGCGTTGTTTAAACAAAAATCGTTGATCGAACTCTTGTCGAAATGTGGTATGCAACTCGGTAAGTGGGAAAGCAATTATTGTAGAGAACTTTTTCCAAACAAACGTCTTTCCGATAATTCGAATATTTCACTAGACACTGAAGCAGATACGTGGATCAAAGTACTCGGCCTTTATTGGAATTCGAAGTGTGATTTATTTAGTTTTCGGTTAAACCACATTCCCAACGAACCAATAACAAAACGCCAAATCCTTCGCGATGTTGCACGAATATTTGATCCACTCGGTTTCCTTGCACCTAGGGTTGTTCTATTAAAAATTCTTTTCCAAGAGCTATGGCACAAAAAATTAGATTGGGATGAAGAAATACCAAGTGATATATCAAATCAGTGGAGTAGTTATCGCAATGAACTTTCGATTCTCACCCAAATTAATATTCCTCGAACAATTGGTATTGGAAACACTGCATTCCAATTACATGGGTTTTCCGATGCATCTGCATCCGCGTACGTTGCGGTTATATATTCGCGCTGTCAGCTTTCTGATGGAAGCTATGTTACCAACATAGTAGCTTCAAAATCTCGCGTTGCTCCGGTAAAACAGCTCAGTATTCCAAGATTGGAGCTTTGCGGAGCTCTTCTACTCGCTAGGTTGCTCGTCTCAGTTCAAGCTGCTCTAAATATAACTTTTTCTGATGTGTATAACTGGGCGGATTCTAAGATCGTCTTATCTTGGTTGTCGTCTCCTCCTTATCAAAGTGCTACATCATATTATTTGTGTGCCTTGTAACAAAAGCAATACATCTTGAACTAGTCAGTGATTTAACAAGCGATGCTTTCCTTGCCGCGTTCCGTCGGTTTGTGGCGCGCCGTGGAAAACCGTCTAATATGTATTCCGACAACGGGACAAACTTTCGAGGAGCTGCTCGGTATCTTTCAGAAATGCATGAACTCGTTAGTCCGAGCACCATAACTCGATCGTTGCGGAATCACTAGCTCGTGACGGTATCAATTGGCACCTCAACCCTCCTTCGGCACCACATTTCGGCGGTTTGTGGGAGGTAGGGGTAAAGTCCGTGAAACAACACCTTCGAAGAGTGATTGGTACAAACAACCTTACGTCTGAAGAACTTTATACCCTCTTAACGCAAATAGAAGCAATCCTTAATTCGCGACCACTATGCCAATTCTCTGATTCTGATTTAGATCCTCTAACACCAGCTCATTTCTTTCTAGGTGAATCTTATGCAGCTGTCCCAGAGCCAACCTTAGATATACCACAAAATCGTTTGTCATGCTGGCAAAATTTTCAATCCAAAATAAAAGGATACTGGAAGCGCTGGAAGATAGAATACCTAACATCTCTTCAGAATCGTCCTCGATGGCAACAAATTCAAGCTGACATCAAATTGAATGATCTGGTTGTTATCAAAGAAAATAATTTACCCCCAGGAAAATGGGCAATGATCGTCATGTACGTGTTGTCACGTTAAGAACATCCAGTGGCAATCTTGTTCGGCCTATCCATAAATTGGCTATTTTACCTGTTAGCTGAACAGTGTGTGAAGTCGCTGCCTTTCAACTAAAAAATCGCCAAGCATTCACTGCTGTAGGCTCGAACCTCTTCGCACTAACTGCAACGTTGAGGTATGGTAGTGGAAACGATTTGAACTTTTTTGTAATAGTCGTCGGCTCAATGCCTTATATTTACAAAACCAGAGAGTATGTTCGATCGAGTCCACGATCACTATTGACATTTATTTCCAAATTCATACCCTATTTATACAACTTCAATAAGCTCTGATTGTGGTTATCGAACAATCGACCACACTTCGATATCCGATTATAATGCTGCATCATCACATTCTTTTGGGTGAGCGCCAATGACCTATATCATAAACAAATGCTCATACCCAAAGACTATTGTTATTTCATAAACAGTGCGCATGCAGTCAAAGCAATATGATCCCTTATAACTTCTGTCGGCTGGCAGTGGCCTGTCGTTGGGAATCATATCGTTCTGAGTACAATGCACTCCAATGATACACAAGCAAGTCAAGTGTTATGTATTTCTATGCAATGCAACTAAATGTGAGAGGATCGGATATCGAGGCACAGCCGAGGGTTGACAACCTGTTAATAGTTGTAGAGCAATTAATTAAGAGGTCGTTGGCTGCGACTCCTTCACAAGTGGTTCAGGGGCGGCGGAATGTTTGAGAATGTAATTTTTTATAATAATTATCGTTCAATTTTTGTTTATTATAATTTCATACTTCTTTACTACAATTTATGAATTTCTTAATTTCTTTATTGTTTATTTTATTTGTTTAATTTTGTAAAACATTGTACAATTTACCCTATAAACTTTTCATTTCTCTAAAATGTTTTGTAATCAAGTTTCATTATTAGACAGTTATTATTTTGCATTTTCTCCTTGCTGTTAATTTATGTTCAACCCAATATTCTGAGTTTAGCTGTTTATTTGTATCCTCTTAAAATTGTCAAACTATTATACTCACTTTCACTCAATGCTTATCATACAATATTAATTGTTTGCTTGATCACTTGGATCTCAACCACAGCCTGGATAACACCTTTAATTTGGTAAAATAAAACTCTACCTATTATAACGTAGTACATTCGGTGTATTATTTTCTTGTTCTGCGTTATAGTAATTTTCGACAAATTTATTTTTCTGAATATTAAACCTATTGGGCTCAATTGTGTTTCTTGTGGTTTTTCTATCGTTATCCTACATTTCATGATGGTCCGGTTTGTTGGAGGCAGGGGTAAAATCCGTGAAACAACACCTTCGAAGGGTGATCGGTACAAACAATCTTACGTTTGAAGAACTTTATACCCTCTTAACGCAAATAGAAGCAATCCTTAATTCGCGACCACTATGCCAAATCTCTGATTCTGATTTAGATCCTCTAACACCAGCTCATTTCTTTCTAGGTGAATCTTATGCAGCTGTCCCAGAGCCAACCTTAGATATACCACAAAATCGTTTGTCATGCTGGCAAAATTTGCAATCCAAAATACAAGGATACTGGAGGCGCTGGAAGATAGAATACCTAACATCTCTTCAGAATCTTCCTCGATGGCAACAAATTCAAGCTGACATAAAATTGAATGATCTGGTTGTTATCAAAGAAAATAATTTACCCCCAGGAAAATGGGCAATGATCGTCATATACGTGTTGTCACGTTAAGAACATCCAGTGGCAATCTTGTTCGGCCTATCCATAAATTGGCTATTTTACCTGTTAGCTGAACAGTGTGTGAAGTCGCTGCCTTCCAACTAAAAAATCGCCAAGCATTCACTGCTGTAGGCTCAAACAAATAATAAAAAAAATTTCTTTTTTCTCATATTAGATTGAACATTGTGGCTATTTCTGGATGTTTACTTTTACATATTTTAGTTAATATTTTGGTACATTTTTACTGTTCAATATAACTTATTGGTTTACATGTTTTCATATATATATATTTTTGATAGTTTACATTAGTTATTATATTTTGATTAGTTTATTTTTCATAACATATTAGTCAATGTTTGGTATCATTTGTGATATTTACATTAGTTAAAATTTACTTCTCTTTTTTTTCCATATTTACATTAGCTACTATAATTTGATTATTCTACTTTTTTTTTTATTACATTCAATACGTCTTACAATATACTTTTTTTTCAATATTTAATTATTATTTATATTTATATATATTTATATCCAATACGCGCGCATTGATATTATGTTAAGTTATTACCTTATTTCTATTCTTACAATTACTTTTAAACATTGATTTAATATCACAACATTTGTTTTGACAATATGTACATGTTTCTTTCTTTTTTGTTTTCTTACAATACTAGTATATATGCATAAAAGGGTTTCAATTTATTTTTGTGAATAATTAGTTTCTTATTTTCAAATTTGATTTTACAATTTCACAAATTTTACAAGTTTACAAATTATAATAATAACATATATATATAAAAAACGGTTTAAATCTGTTTATCTTTTGTTAACAGTCAATGTCTTATTTTCACATTTCTTTTCACAATGTCGCAAATTTCACAAGTTTACAATTTACAGTAATAACATATATATATAAAATGGTTTTAATCTGTTTTTGTGAACAATCAATTTCTTATTTTCACATTTGATTTCGCAATTTACTCCTTCCTGTGATAAGACTTCATATGGTCCTATATATATTGGATCTAACTTCTTTCTGCTTTCGTTTCTTAACAAGACTAAACTACCTACGTTGTAATCATGAGTTTTTGCTTTTCTATCAGAATCGTACCTATCTTTCCTAGAAATTTTCTTTTGTATTAAAGTATCCCTAGCATCCTTATGAGAAATTTGTAGTCTGTGTTTTAAGTCTATCACAGAGTCTTCGTAGTTGTACACTGGTTCAACTTTCTTTGTAAGATTTGAAGGCAAATTACATTGTCTTCCAAATACTAATTCAAATGGGGTGAATCCTGTTTCTGAATGTACTGAAGTGTTGTAACAGAAAACATAGTATGGCAACCAGTTGTTCCAATCTGTATGTTTTTCTTCTACATAACTCCTAAGGTATGCTCCTAAAACTTTATGAGAATTTTATAGTGCTCCAATGCTTTCATGGTGGTAAGCGGTGGATTGCAATTGTTCTATCTTTAATAACTTACACAGATCTTTGAAAACTCTATTTATAAATTCTGTACCTTGGTCAGATGCTATGGTAGCAGGGATTTCATACTTTAGGATAAAGCCTTCTACAAGTCTTTTAGCTACCGTATTAGCTTCTTTATTTGGTAAAGCAATGGCTTCTGTAAACTTCGTAAGTTCGTCAGCGTTAATATATATTTTGATCCATTTTCCGTCTCGTCAAGAGGTCCAACTAAATCAAGATATATTTTGTCAAAGCATGTTTCTGCTGTTGTAGTAATAGTCATCGGTTGATTTTTTGGTTGTATGTGTTTGTTTCGCTGACACAGTGGGCAGTGCTTAACGTATGTCGTCACATCGTTTTGCATTCCTGTCCAAAAATATTTTTTCTTAATGTTCCGCAACATGCGATTTATTCCGGCATGTCCACTTGTCGGTAACATGTGGTAATCGTTGAGTATAAGTTTTTGTTTTCCAGGGTCCGTTACTTTTATTTTATCTTCAATTATGTGCACTTTTATTTTATTTCCTTTGAATATTTCTTCTATCTTTTTCTTTAATATATATAATTTCTCTTTACGACGGCCGTCTGAGAGTTTACTTAACTCTTCTTTAGTTATATAAATATCTTTAATTGATAGAGGTCCGCAAATTGTACGCACGTCCCTCAACAACATTTTGTCAAATGGTGCCGATCTAGCAATAGTGCTATTTTTGGATTCCTTTTCATTATTTAATAATGGTTCATCGATATTTTGCACGTACCTCAACAACATTTTGTCAAATGATGTCGATCGAGCAATAGTGCTTATCTTTGACCTGTTTAATATCAAACAATTATTCCCTGGAATGTATCCTACAATGAGGTTTATACTTATAACTCTGGTACCTTTTAATAAACTGTTATCTTTGTCTTCGTCTTTAAAGCTATTTAATATTTTCAACTCGACTATTTTTAGCCCCTTTTCTGGCGGTTTAAGAAGATCACTTATGATTCTTTCTTCCTTTAATTAACTTGATGTTGGATTATCTTTCTCTAAATTTGAATTTCTAGGTTGTGCTCTTGTTGTGACACACACAAATAAATTTTGTAGGTCTTCTGACTTTAGTTGTATTCTACTAAGTGCATACGCAGTGCAGTTGTCTTTGCCTGGTGAATACTCCACAGTAAAGTTATATTCCTCTAATATTAGCCTAAATTTCGTTAATCTACTTGAAGGTTCTTTTAGTGAGAACAGATATACTAGTGGTCTATGGTCCGTTAGTATTTTGAAACGTCTTCCGAAAAGATAAGGTCTGAAATGGTTTACTGCCCATACTATTGCGAGAAATTCTTTTTCTATGTACTGTAATTCTTTTCGGCTTTATTTATTGATTTACTTGCTTATGCGATGGGCTTATCATAAAAATTTGATATAACAGCACCTAAGGCAAATCCAGAGGCGTCTGTTCGGAGTATGAATTCTTTTTCAAAATTTGGAAACTGTAAAATATTTGGGCTTATTAGGAATTCTTTTAGCAAATTAAACGAGGTATTGCAATCTTCGGAAAATTTAAATTCTACGTTTTCCTTAAGAAACGGTTTAAAGGCATTGCTAGTGTTGAAAAATTTGGTATGAACTTTCTATAGTAGTTAGCAAATGCTACAAATCTCCTTACTTCGTCTGCATTTTGTGGGATTGGATAATTTTTCATTACTATGGATTTTGATGGATCTGGTATAATACCTTTGTCTGATATTATATGACCTAGATATAAAACTTCTTTTCTAAGGAAAGCACATTTACTTGGATGTAGTTTGAGATTTACTTCTCTAAATCAGTTTTGTCAGTGCTCTCGTTGGGGAAGGTCCCCTCTGTGTTGTGTGTCGTCTGCTGTGTCGATTTTCCTCCGTTCTGTTTTTTTATTCGTCGTGTCCGTGCGTCATATTCATCGTTTTCGTCGTGACTCGTGATAAATAATATACACATTACAAATACAAAAACAATAGTCAAATAATCAAACGCTAAACCTCGAAAAAAAAAAAAACAATAGTGCAAACCATTTACATAAAAGCCAATAGGATCCCGCAATATCAATATTAAAAGCAATAAAGCACAGCTTCTCCAAAAAAAATCAACACAAAAAATGCCTAGCATAGCACAGTGAGTACCCATCCTCTTTCCCTCCTTGCACAAACAGTTGTATGGCTTATCATGTGCATTACATTGCAATGTGCTTTTTTTTAGCTCACACAATGTATGTACATGATTTGTCACCAACAACAGACGAATAGAGGATTATTGTTTTGAATTCCAGGGTCGGATCGGTTCACGTCACAGTTAAGGCATAACACTAACAGGGGCGTTGAGTCGAAACGAAGTCTGTGATTTAATTCAATTATCTTCTTAGAGCTCGTATGTTTTAGTTTTGAAATCTTAAATATTGCAATGACTGAGAATTTCAGGGTCGATTATAGTAATATTCGTGGGTTAAGAATAAATTTTCTGTCGACGTATCTCCACACTGTTTTAAACAGGCCAGCTGTTCTGGCACTAAGTGAAACCCAAGTAGGTGAGGCTACCGATCCTACTGAATTTTATATTCAAGGGTATAACCTAGTGCCTCTATTCCTTCCCCACCATGGCCTCGCCGTTTATATCAGAAGTGATGTTGCTTACCAATCTCAACCACAGTACAGCTCTTTTTTAAATCCCCTCTTTAATTTTATGTGGTTCAAATTTTCCGTTAATAAGCACATCATCCATTACTGTTTCATTTATAGAAGCCCAAATTTGGACAGGGTTTCAACTGCTAACGAATTTGACTCACTGTCCGACTCCATTCAAAGAATTGTTTCCTTGTATCCTCGCACTGAAATCGTTATTACGGGCGATTTCAATGTACACAATTCTTCCTGGCTTCTACATTCGAGCAAGACAACACCCGAAGGAGTGTGTGCTGAGATTTTTGCTGAGTTTAACCACCTTGCTCAGTTGGTCAATGAGCCCACTCGAATACCGGACATTGACGGCCAAGCAGAAAACACTCTTGACTTGTTCCTTACCTCTGACCCTGATAAATATGCAATAAGTGTATTATCGCCTCTAGGCCGATCTGACCATTGTGTCATATCCGCAAATTTCTCGTGCCAAAAAATCCCAGTTAAAGAAAGAGCTCCTAAGAGAACCGTTTGGCAGTACGAGAAAGCCGACTGGGACGGCCTCAATAATTTTTTCAGGATCTTTAACTGGTCACTATGCTTCCTCGATAGTGACGTAGATTCCAGTGCGGATATGCTCACAAGTTTAATTCTTTTGGGAATGAGAACTTTTATCCCGAATAGGGTTAAAAGCATCAGACCTAAAGAGAACGCATGGTTTGATATGAGCTGTAAAGAGGTTATCAGGGTTAAAGAGGTAAGTTTCCGTTGTTACAAAGCCAACCCTACTGAGGAAAATCGGAATAAGTTTAAACAAGCCAGGAAGGCCTGCAATGTCCATATTCGACGGACCAAATTTTTACATGACCAAAAACTAAGGCAAAAAATACTGCAATGTCCCAAAGGCAGTAAAAATTTTTGGTCATTTGTGAAAAACATGAAGAATTCTTCCTCTTCCTCGGTCCCAACGCTCATCGATGATGACACTCCAGTGGTTAGCTCTCTTGCGAAAGCTAACCTTTTTGCTAGGCAGTTCGCCGCCAACTCTTCGCTGCCAGAGAGTGTCATGACTCCGCCAGTTCTTGAGCGCGTTAATGATTCCATGGGACAAATCTTCTTTCGCACTCGTGCTGTGGCGAGGGTCCTAAAGGATCTCAACATACACAAATCCGCTGGCCCGGATGGTATCCCCGCTATTGTTCTGAAGAGGTGTTCTTCAACGCTGGCAAAACCATTGCGTAAACTTTTCCATCTATCCTATTCTTCTGGGCTCGTTCCGAGTAGTTGGAAAACAGCATTTGTCCAGCCTATACCCAAAAAAGGCGAATCCTCCTCTCCCTCCAATTATCGTCCGATTGCACTTACGTCCCTTCTTTCTAAGGTCATGGAAACGCTGATAAATTATCAGCTTAAGAAATATCTTGAAGAACGAAAGCTTCTTAATGACCGGCAGTACGGCTTTCGCAGCAACAGGTCCACTGGTGATTTGATGGCATATCTCACCGAACAGTGGAACAAATCTTTACATCGTTTTGGAGAAAGTAAGATTGTTGCACTCGATATTTCAAAAGCATTTGATAGAGTTTGGCACCAGGCTCTCTTATCGAAAATGCGTGCCTTCGGTATTGATGAATTCCTCCTTCGTTGGATTAGAAACTTTCTTTCGAACCGTTCAATATAAGTTGTACTGGACGGGTTCAAGTCTGAAACCCACAAAATAAATGCTGGTGTGCCCCAGGGCTCCGTTTTGTCTCCGACCCTCTTTCTCATTTTTATAAATGATCTCTTGTCTATAACTTCTAATCCAATTCATTGTTTCGCTGACGATAGTACCCTTAGCTTTTCATATTCGTTCCCAGACTCACAACCCTCCCTTTCGGGTGTGGAACTGCAACGGCAAAATATGATAAGCTCATTAAACTCTGACTTAAACAGCATTGTACAATGGGGAATAAAAAACCGCGTAGAGTTTAATGCTTTGAAAACTCAATGCTGTTTTGTATCGTTGAAGCGAGATATACCCCCCTTGCCACTGTCCATGTGTGGCACTTGCATCAGTGAAACCGAACATCTCCAGATTCTTGGTATGTGTATCACCGACCACCTCTTGTGGAATGATCACATATGCGATGTCGCCAAAAATGCCGCAAGATGTTTAGGTTTTTTAAGACGATGCAAGAACTTCTTTTCCCCTTCTGATCTGGCTACCATCTACAAAACTTACATACGGCCAAAGCTTGAGTACAACTCCCACATTTGGGCTGGTGCTCCAGTAACGTACTTAAGTCTTTTGGACAGTATCCAGAGAAGAGCATTTAAGATGATTGGTGACCGTACCATCGTTGAAACTTTTACGTCACTTGAACATCGACGTAATGTCTCATGCCTCACCCTCTTTTACCGTTACTTTAATGGTTTATGCTCTAGAGAAATAGCCAGTTGCATTCCTCCCCTTAAGATATTCAACCGTAATACCCGCGCCTCCAGGAATGCCCATCAGTTCACCCTCGAGCCCAACTTCGGACGTACGGTCATGTTCAGAGAATCGTTCTTTAGCCGTACTACGCGAATGTGGAACTCTCTTCCACACTCTGTCTTCCCCAGTCATTGCAGTGTTCAGGAATTTAAGACTAATGTTAACCGACACCTCATCCTTAACCCTCTCCGTCTATCCCATTTTTCCTAACGCTCGCACTGTGCTTTGGCATAAAAAGGGAACAAAAACCCCTTGAGTGCGTGCCTATTATAAAAAAAAAAAAAAAAAAAAAAAAAATCTTTCGAATACTTCGATTAAATTTTTATTGTGGTGTTCTAAATTTTTCCGGAATACTATAAGGTCGTCAAGATACACAAAACATTTTGAATATATTAGACCGGACATTGCTATAGACATCATTCTTGAGAATGTATTAGGTGATATTTTCAAACCCATTGGCAGTCGCTTTAATTGATAATGACCGTTTTCAGTGGAGAACACTGTGCATGGCCTGATTTCTTTTTCTAATTTCATCTGGTAGTATCCTTGGCTTAAATCTATACAGGAGAAATAAGTTGCACCTCCTACCATATCGAATATGTCAGTTATGTTAGGCAATGGAAATTTATCATGTTCGATGACGTCGTTAACTTTTCTATAATCAATTACTAATCGGAATTTTTGCATTCCTGTTACTGCATCTTTCTTTTTTGGCACTACAAGAATAGGTGAGTTCCATGCTGATACCGATGGTTCAATAATGTCGTTTTTAATCATCTTTTCTATTTCTTTTTGTATGTCACCTTTTTGTGAATGAGGTAATCTATATGGTTTAGTATACTTCGCCGTTGCTCCTACTTTAAGTGATATTTGGGCTTGACCTATATGTGTGTATGTTAGTTTATCGTTTTCTAAATGGAAAATATCTTGAAATTTAGCGCAAATAGCTTTGAGTTCTAAGGCTTCTTCTGTGTTTAAGGTGTCGAAATTAATTTGTGAAAGTAATTGTTGTGTTCGTTTCGTTGTGGAATTTGTTGTAGGTTCATACGCCAAAATGTTGTACTCTGAAATTGCTTTGGATTCTGGTTCTACCCATTTTAATTTTACTTCTTCCTGTCGAGTGTTTAAATTTTTTATTGGTATTTTTCCGGCTTTTATCCTAGATATGGAACCCGCCATGAATACTCCTTCGCAAAGTTCTTGGGAGTCAAAAATTCTCGTGTCTGTATGTTTACTGTTCAACCAATAGGTGGCTTCAGATCTGGGTGCTATTGTTAATGAGTTGAGTTTATTTTGACTTTCTATAGGTAAAGAAATTTGATTATTGTTCAGAGATAATTTTAAAATGAAATGTTCTAGGTCAATTATAGCTCCAAAATCTTTAAGGAAGTTAGCACCAATAATGCCATATGAATTGAATTTTTTACTACGTGAAAAGGATATTCCGTGTATTGTTGTCCCAATAACAGTGTATTTTTGCAAGTTCCTATTGTTGTTAATTCTCCAGATATACCTACTTCTGTTGTTTTATTTAATGTTTCTATTTGTATGCTTTTATCTAATGCTTGTTCTTTTATGGTGCAAATGGATGCGCCTGTATTTAGTAAAAATTTTGTATTCTTATTATTATTAGTATTGATTTCTACATATAGGCCGTTTATTATGCCCCCTGTACATATTATATGTTCTACTGGGCTTTAATAATCCCCCCGATGGGTCGGCTCCCCCCTCGGTGGGTACTTCGTTTCCCTCATTTAAAATATAGGCTGATTGTCTATGTATGCTACGACTTATTCTGTTATTGTTAGGGTTATTTTGATTGTTACCTTGTCTGTTATTTCTGGGATGAAAATTATTTTGGTTGTTGTTTGTTCTACCTTCGTTGCTATTGTAATTATTTCTATTCATGCTATTCTGTTGAACCGGTAGCGATTTTGGGTTGAGCTAAATCTTGTTTGAGCTTGGTTAGAAAAATTGTTGGATCTTGGGGAGTTTTGTGAGTAATTATTATTACTAAAATTATTTTGCCTTATTTGATTCCGGTTTCTATTGTCGTTATTGTGGTAAATAGGTCGGTTATAGTAAGGTCGATAGTTATTGCGGAAATTTTGTGCAGTATGGTTAAGATTCGGATTATAGCTATTATTTGCATATCGGATTGTTTCTGTGGCTCCTGCATTGTTTGGAGATAACTCCAACAAGTGGGAAATAGCATCCTGCATTTTGACGTGTCGGGCGCTATCGAAGATAATTTTATAACTTTCATTAACCCCTTGCTTTAAGAAAGCTAAACCTCTTCGTTCGTTAGCTAAAGTCAGCGTTTTCCTAGCTTGTTCCCCTTGAATACTAATTTCCAATTATGTCATTTTTGCTATTAGCTCTTCAACTTCTGATACGAATTCTCTCATCGGCCTATTTTTCTGGCATGATCTGTCTAATTTCAATCGTATGCTTTCTACTGTTTCCCTATCTCCACATTTTTCTGTTATATTGGCTTTTAATTGTTCTAAGTTTTCAGGTTTGAGTGAGCCTAGTTCTGTTAACGCAATACCCTGTATTTTGCACTTCAATACAAATTTAATTAGAATAGGTTTTGACGTGTCATTAAGGGTGTCATGGTAAAACTCGATGCTATTTAAAAAATCCCTAATATTTTCTGTTCGTTTGTTGACGGTTTCACAGTTAAGTACTGGCAACTTTTGTGCGGTCAGCCATCAGACGAATAGGGGGAATAACATGTAGCATACGAAAACATGCACGTGCCGTAACTATTCGGGACTGGTGGAAGTGTGATCATAGCCTCTTTGCGGCGGCCGCTATAGTCTGTCCACTAAAAATTGGCAGTACAGGAAAGATAGGGATGTTTGTCTCTCATTCGCACTTCTTTGCTTTCCATATGGTTATCTTCTTTCAAAAGCTCTAACAGGGTTGCCGTAGTAAGCATTTTGAATTGGAAAAAAACTTAAAAAATATGATGTAGGGTTACCTTTCTTCTTTTTTAATTAAAATTATTTTCTTAATTTTTATTTATAAAAATGAAATGAAATTTATCTTTTTCCACACCACCAAGAGGTAAGATAGTAGGCGCGTTTTTGAAGGGTATCCCCAGTAGACCTTATCCCTTTTAAATAAAAAACAAATAAAAAATAAAGAATTTATTCATAAAGATTAATATAACAAGCAAAATAAATAAACAAGCATAACAAAAATAAATATAAATTTATCTATTAAATAAAAATATGTACATTTATATATAAGTAAAGGTATTTTTATCACTTGAGAAGGTACTGCTGCTGTTGCTGCTCTCTTCATCTAGATTTATTATAAGGCTTTCTACAGCGTTTTCCGAAAAAAACGTCCATTTCCCACATTTTCGGCTCAATTGCCTGCTCGACGTGTTGGACACACCGGTGCCATTTCTCACTAATCACAAAAATAGGTACACGAAACATCAATACCGACCGCCCGCGCTTTAAAAATCTACGCAAATAAGAAAAAATATACACGAAATATCAACCGACCGACGGCACGAGAATCTACGCAAATAAATTCTTAAAAGACAACAGCTTACCTACATTTTTGTAACCCCACATAAAAAACACAAACATGATCAACAAAAACACTGCACGATAACACTTTTGTATTAGTAATATGCTCATCTCAATATCTCATTATCATTTCATCAATAAAAGGTATTTTTTAAGCTCTAAAATCAAAAGTTCCTCAACAGAAACTCAATATAAAAAAATACGAACCGAGTTACCAAATTGACAAAGGTATCTCTGTTCGACTATAGTAACAAGCCTTTTAAAAAAGGTTTGGCTTATATGATGAGGCTGGTTCCTCAGGTTGGCAGCAGGTTAATTCCCTGTTCCGTAAAATTTTGAATTACGAACCCGACAACAAGCCTCGGAAACGGACTCACGACGACAACCAACGCAACGAAAACGGCAAAACGATTTACGAATTTTCTTATGGAACGTACGATCGCTCTATAGAGCTCGAGCTGCTCAGCAGCTAGCTGATGCCCTGTCAAAATATAGAGCTGACATAACAGCACTACAAGAAATCAGATGGACAGGGAATGGTGTTTTACAGAAGAAAGAATATGACGTATACTACAGCTGTCATACAAAACACCATGTACTCGGGGTAGGCTTCCTAGTCAGCACAAAAATGAAGTCTACCATCATCGGCTATAACGCTATAAGCGAAAGGCTATGCACCCTTCGCGTGCGAGGCAAATTTACAAACATTAGCCTCATTAACGTTCACGGACCTACGGAGGAGTCCTCAGACGAAGAAAAAGAGACTTACTACGAACAAGTCGAGAAGACCCTCAATGCCTGTCCAAGGTATGACGTAAAAATCATCCTTGGGGATTTGAACGCAAAAATAGGTCGGGAGCCGTTATTCAGGCATTACGCAGGCACCCATAGTTTGCATGAGAACACTAATGACAATGGACTTCGAGTCTTAGAATTGGCAGCATCGAAAAACATGGTCGTTGCGAGTACCAGGTTCCCGCGAAAAGATATCTACAAAGCCACCTGGGTATCACCTGATGGAGTCACTCGTAACCAAATAGACCACGTGTTGATAGACCGTCGCCACTACTCGAACTTGATGACGGTACGAACGTACCGAGGCGCCAATATCGACTCGGATCACTATCTTGTTGGTATGGTCTTCCGAGGGCGGATTGCCTTGCGAAGACGTATTGCATCTGCCGATCAAGTTCGAATCAACACGGCTGCCCTGCGCAATGAAAATGCCAGTAACACCTTTGGTAATGCGTTAGGACTCGCCCTAGAATCGCTTGATTTAGGGAGAGTAAGTCCTGGGGCCAGTATGCTGGGCGTAGATGAGAAGTGGACACGCCTTAAGAATACTGTCATTAGTACTGCCAACTCCATCTTAGGTAGCAGTCGTAGAAATCGGAACGACTGGTTTAATGATGAATGCAAGCTAGCGACTGAACGTAAGAATGTTGCGTACCGAGCAATGCAACAATCTCATAGAACGCGGGCACGCGAAGAAGAATATAAAGAGCTCAGAAGAATAGAAAAACGGTTTCACAGACAAAAAAAATCAGCCTGGGAGAAGAACTTAATCTGTGAAATAGAAAAAAGCCGAGAGCGAGGTCCGCACCAAGCGCGGAAGTTCTACCAATCCGTCCGAAACATGACGCAGTACACACCACGCTGCACATACTGCAAGGACGGAGAGGGAAATCTATGATAGCATAGCCAGGGTAGAACTTTACAAAGCCATGAGAGAATTCGGCATCCCAAATAAATTGACACGACTATGTAGGTTGGCCATGACCAACGTAACAAGCCAAGTAAAAATAGCCGGATTGCTATCCAGACCAATCAACATCTTTAATGGACTCCGACAAGGGGATATTTTGGCCTGCCTCCTCTTCAACCTGGCGTTGGAGAAAGCAATCCGTGACTCTGGCACGGCAACAAGAGGGACCATCGTCAACAGGTCCAGCCAGATACTGGCTTACGCAGTTGACATCGACGTCATCGGAAGAACCGAGCAAGCTGTACACGATTCCTTCATCCAGATCGAGCAGGCGGCACAAAATCTGGGGCTGCACATAAGTGAAGGTAAAACAAAGTACATGGTGGCTTCGAATGCTAGAGGAACAGTTGGTCAAACAATCAAGGTAGCGGAGCACGAATTTGAAGTGGTGCAATCCTTTAAATACCTTGGGTCAATAGTAGCAGCCGTTAACAATATAGAAAAATAAATACGCGGGCGGCTTCTCAAATCCCACAGAGCCTACTACAGTCTGTCAAAGCTCTTCAAATCCAGAAATCTCACCATAACTTCAAAACTACTGCTGTACAGGACCATGGTCCTGCCAGTACTCACATATGGATCCGAGACTTGGGTGCTTAGCAAAAGGCACTCTGACCTCTTAGCCGCGTTTGAGAGAAAAGTCTTAAGGAGAATTGTTGGCCCCATATGTGAGGAAGGACGATTCCGGAGACGGTACAATCATGAATTGTACGCAATCTACCTTGAAGCAGATATCGTGACCAAAATTAGGCTCGGTAGACTTCGGTGGGCAGGGCACCTAGCTCGCATGAGCGAAGAGGAACCTGCTCGGAAAGTTCTTTGTGGTACATTCTATGGCAGACGACAGCGTGGTAGACCATGCTTGCGCTGGAGAGATGGCGTAGACCAGGACGCCCGGAGCCTTGGGGTGCGCAACTGGATGGCGTCGGCTCGAGACCGGGATAGGTGGAGAGACTTGTCGAAGGAGGCCAGGACCGGACCGCGGTTGTCGAGCCGATGATGATTATGATGATGAACTTTTGTGCCTTACTGTAGTCAAAGTCTGTCATTTTGTCTACTGGTTTTGTTTTTGCCTGATTAATTTTTACTTCTAATTCTTCTGTAATTTTGTCTATTGTTTTTGTTTCTGCCTGATTAATTTTGACTTCTAATTCTTCTGTATCTGATCCTATTTCCGATTCTGAATCTGCATTAACTTCTTGAATATTCCGATTTATAATTTCTTTTGAGAGTTCTTTATATTCTTTTGCTTCAGTAGTTAATTTTGTCAAATACTCGTGTTCTGCTTTAGTGAGATCCTTTTGATTAAAAATTGTAAATTCCTGAATGAACTCAACCCATAAATTTTAAATTTCTTTTAATTTGGCGTTAGCTCCTTTTGCTTTCCTTTTACGGTTTGGAGTCTTTTTTTAAATTTTTGTTAAATTTTTTCAAATTATCTAAAGCTATTTCTAATAGGCTGAAGTCCATCAAGAGATTTATGTACGTTTACCTAAACCGGTTTAAAAGATCATAAGAAGGAGTAAAAGAAAAATGGTTAAAAAAAAAAGATTATTTTTGCTTTATTTTGCTTTGTTTTACTTTAAATATTACACTGACATTCTTCGTTTGGAAATATTGTTTTCTATAATTTGCTTCCTACCATTAGTTCTGAATTTATTTTTTAAGTGTTTCCAAACGTAATTTAATATTATACAAACGATTATTACAGTCACTATTGTTTTTACATCCAATCCAAAGTGGATTGGTGTAGATGACGTATTTTCTAGGGAGCCGTTGTTATTAACAACTACTTCCTCTTTAGAATTGCTTTTACCCATAACAGAATGATTTTCAAAAAAATTATTTTTTAACCTATAGTAATAATAACTAAAGATTTTTTGTAATGCTCTTGATATTACTTCTGGCTCTGGATCCCGTCTCGTATTTGCGTTGTTTTGTTTGATAAACAATTTTTGGAAATCGTTCTCAGCCTGCTTTTGTTTCTTTTTGTTATTTGTCTTCTCTAGAGGTTGGTTCTTCTTTTTTGTTTTTATAGCTTCAAGGAATTTTTATCGTTCTAATTGGCTTATACTAGGCAGATTTGCCAAACGATATAGGTTTCGTAGTTCTTGCTTATTAATTTCTCGTCTACCACCCCGGGATTTCTTCTGTTCGGGCACTACGATGGTCGGGGCCCTGTGTTGTTTGACTCGCTTTCTATACTCTTCAATTGTCAGAGGGCGAGGGCCAATAATTCTGTCTTCGATCGGTGTTATTGACTGGTTCCCCCTCTCTAGGATGTTTTTGGCTTCTGCGAAATGTTTTGCGGCCGCTGGCTAGGTCGCTCTGGGTTGTCATAAAAAAAAATTTTTTTTTAGCTGTTTGACTATGTACTTTTGAAGCCTGGCAAGATCGCCATGTGAAGTCGCTGCCTTCCAACTACCAAATCGCCAAGCATTCACTGCTGTAGGCTCAAACCTCTTCGCACTAACTGCAAAGTTGAGGTATGGTAGTGAAAACGACTTTGAACTTCTTTGGAATAGTCGTCGGCTTAATGCCTTATATTAACAAAACCAGAGAGTATGTTCGATCGAGTCCACGATCACTATTGACATTTAATTAACTTTCTATACTCTTCAATTGTCAGAGGGCGAGGGCCAATAATTCTGTCTTCGATCGGTGTTATTGACTGGTTACCCCTCTCTAGGATGTTTTTGGCTTCTGCGAGATGTTTTGCGGCCGCTGGCTAGGTCGTCAAAAAAAAATTTTTTTTAGCTATTTGACTATGTACTTTTGAAGCCTGGCAAGATCGCCATGTGAAGTCGCTGCCTTTCAACTACCAAATCGCCAAGCATTCACTGCTGTAGGCTCGAACCTCTTCGCACTAACTGCAAAGTTGAGGTATGGTAGTGGAAACGACTTTGAACTTCTTTGGAATAGTCGTCGGCTCAATGCCTTATATTAACAAAACCAGAGAGTATGTTCGATCGAGTCCACTATCACTATTGACATTTATTTCCCCGTCCAAGCATCATCATCGCGGGTGACTTCCCGGTAGAAGGGTGCACCATCTTCCTATAATCCAATAGGATATTACATAGTTCTTTTTGAAAATCTGTGGTGCTCTTTTCCTTAAGGCTTTTTAATTTTTGTTTAATGGTTTGGACATACCTTTCAGCCTGCCCATTTGTGGCTGGATGGTAAGGAGCCCCCATTTTATGGATAATTTCATTATTTTTAAGAAAAAATTGAAATGGAAATTGGTGAACTGAGAACCATGATCGCTTACCAAGACCGAAGGCATTCCAAAACGGCTAAAAATATCCCTACACGTTTTGATTGTGGAGTCAGTTGTTATATTTGGGATAACATACACTTCTGGCCATTTGGTATACGCATCGACTAATATAAAAAAATATTTACCAAAAAATGGTCCGGCAAAATCCACGTGAACACGTTGCCAGGGAGAATTAGGTGTTTCCTATAAGTGAAACGGGTATTTTATTGGGTTAGATCTAACAATCTGACATTCAACGCAATTCTGTATCATTTCCTCGATATCGCTATCAATTTTTTCCCACCAGCAATAGCTCCGAGCTAATGATTTGGTGCGAGTAGCCCCAAAATGTGTTGCATGTAGCTCATTCAAAACTCGTTTTCTTAGACTTGGTGGTATATAAACACGTAATCCTCTCATAACACAGTCTTGCTGTAATGTGAATTCTTCCTGGGCAATACCAAATCTAAATTTTGATTCCACTGTTCGCCCAGTTCTAAGCCCTTGAAGTAAAATACTCATTGTTTTGTTATTAACAGTTTCTTTTCCAAGTTCTTTAACGGTTAAGGGAAGCGTAGTTATTTGCCTAATTTCTTAAACATCTACCTCATCTATTGCGTACTCTGCAATATTTTTTATTGGCAACCTTGACATTCCGTCTGCGTTGCAATGGTCGGTTGTTTTACGAAAAACGATTTCGTAGTCAAACGCTTGCAAATAAGCCGCATAATGTTGCATTCTAGGAGCAAAAAGAGCTGGAATCCCTTTTTTGGGTGAAAAAAATTGAGATATGGGTTTATTGTCCGTCATCAAGATAAATTTACGCCCATATACATATTGATAAAACTTTTTAATGCCGAATATAATTGCGTATGCCTCCCGGTCAATTTGACTATAACGTTGTTGGGTGGCATTTAAAGTTTGTGACGCGTACATAATTGGCCTTTCTGTACCATCTTCTAATTCATGGCTTAACACCGCCCCTACACCATATGGGGACGCATCTGTTGCCAATATAAACTTTAACCTGGGATTGTAATGTATAAGAAATTTTTTAGAGTGCATTTCACATTTTATTCTATCAAAAGCTAATTGGCATTTACTGTCCCAGAAAAATTTTACTTTCTGTTTTAGCAAATTATTAATTGGGTATAAGATGGTACTAAGGTTCTTGAAAAATCGTCCATAATAATTTATTAAACCAACATAAGCTTTAACCTGATCTTTATTCTGTGGTGGTTTCATATTTTCTATAGCATCTATCTTGCTTCTCGTTTTATGAATGCCATCTTTATCTATAGCAAAACCACAATACTCGATCTTATTTTGAAAGAACTCGCATTTTTCTAAGTTAATGCGCATATTATTTTCACTTAATCGACGCATCTCTTCATGCAATCGCTTTAAATGGGTTGTATCATCTGGCCCAGTTATTTTAATATCATCTATAAATACACTGACACCTGGAATATCATGCAATAAATTTTCCATGAAGCGCTGAAAAATAGCGGGCGCTGATGCCACACCGTACATAAGACGAGTTGGTCTATAAAGACCTCTGTGGGTACTCAGAGTTAAATATTCAATACATTCAGGGTCAACCTCCAATTGCAAATAAGCAAGGTCTAACTTACTTAATTTTATACCACCGCTCATTGAAGCAAAAAGCTCTTCGATGGTGGGAAGAGGATGCTCATCAACCAACATGTTTTTGTTCACTGTAACCTTAAAGTCTCCACAGAGACGAATTTTATTGTTACTCTTTCGAATGGGGACAACCGGTGTCGCCCAATTGCTATGGTTTACTTTTTCTAGTATTCCTTCATTAACCATTCTAGTTATCTCTTTTTCTACCTCTTCGCGTATAGCGAAAGGGACAGGCCTATGCTTGATGAATACTGGTTGTGTACCTTTTTTTATTTTAAGCTTTGCTTGAAAATTAGGGATTTTACCTACTTCATGTGAAAAAACATTTGGATATGAATCTTTTAATTTAGTTATTAAATTTGTTGCATGCATATTATTATTTATTAAATTCAATTCATATAATTTATTTAAATCAATTATAGCTAATTCATTTAAATTTATTTATAATTCTCTAATCCACTGTCTTCCTAACAATGGAATTCTATTAATAATTGTAATATACAATTTTAACATTTTGACAACATTTTTATATGATACTTTTACATGAGCAAAACCTTCAATAGGTACCTTTTCTCCACTGTAACTTCTTAGGTTAATTTTATGTGATGTATCAATTTCTTTAAGTGGGAAGTATTTTGTAAAGTCTTTTTTGCCTATTATGGTTAATCGACTTCCTGAGTCTACAGCAAAATTAATCTTATTGCCTTCAGCACAAATTTCTGCAAAAAATTCATCATTTTCATTTTTAATTAAATCTAATTTGAAAATACTTTCCACATCACTATCATCTATTTCTTGAAGAAAATTAGTTTTATTCTTATTAAGATTTCTTAGTTTAAAACAAAATTTTCGTAAATGCCCTTTTTTGGAACAAAATGAACAAATTGTTTCTTTATGTAAACAGTATACTTCAGCATGTGTACCACCACATCTGCTGCACTGCATATTCTGCCGTTTATTGTAATTAAATCTGTTATTGCGGTAATTACCTTTTGATGGATTGAAAAGCACATTTGAATGTTTTACCGTTGATGGATGTGCCGTTTCAAGCTTGTACACCGATGCCGTCTCTTTCTCGCCTTTTCCAATCATAGCTCCTCCAGCTTCCGAAAGCTCTATGCCCTTTGCAATATCCAAAGCTAGTTCTAGAGTGAGGGATTTTTTCTCCAAGCAGAAGAAGATGTAAAATAACGCTCAGGGCATCGGAAGGGCAGGATCGCAGCGCTCCTGTGGTCCCTACGCCAGCTGTTCTTTGTATCTTTTTGAGCTTATCTGTATTGTAGGCTTTGCTTAAGGCAGGCCACCAGACAATCGATCCATATGTTAGTATTGGTCGTACTACTGCGGTGTACGTCCATAGAATCATCTTCGACTGTAGGCCCCAATTTTTACCGAATGTTTTACTGCAGGCATAAAAAGCTATGCTGGCTTCAGTGTTCAATTTCCAGTTTAGTTTAGGGTCAAAAATTAAACCCAGATATTTAGCACGGGTTGAGAGTGTGAGAGTGTGACCGTTGAGGCTAGGGAGAGTGAAGGTAGGTATCTTATATTTGTTTGTAAATAGCAACAGTTCTGTCTTGCTTTGATTAATCCCCAAACCGCAGCTTATGGCCTAGCTGTTTACTTTACGCAGGGACCTATCAGTGATTTCACTAATCACAGATAGGAACTTACCAGATGCCAGCAAAACTAAATCGTCGGCATACGCCACAACCTTCACCCCCCTTCATCAAGTTCCACTAGGATTTTGTTCATTACAAGAAGCCATAGTAGAGGAGAAAGAACTCCTCCCTGTGGTGTTCCTCTGTTTACGTATTTGATCGACTGTGTATTACCTAACTTAGCTTGAATTATTCTGTCACTATTATTCTGTCTCTTAGAGAAGCATCAACTCCAAAGTCGATGAGGGATTGTAGAATAGATTCAGTTAGGACGTTATTTAAGGCTCCTTCTACGTCTAAGAAAGTTGCCAAAGTATATTCTTTATAATGTAATGTATTTTCAACTGTGCGCACAACCTCGTGAAGAGCTGTCTCAGTAGACTTGCCTTTGAAGTATGCATGTTGTGATTTTGATATAGGGGAAACAGTTAGAATTTCCCAAATGCGATTATCTAGGATGCGTTCTAAGGTCTTTAACACAAAAAAAGTCAGACTAATCGACCAGAGACTCAACAGGTGACTCAGTCCATGTACCATCCTCCTTTTTAAGAAAGGAGGGGTTTGAATGCTCTTTGGACAAATTCTTCCCCCATCTTGCTGAGTCTTTGATATTTTCTATCGAATGACAATACTCTCTCTATGCTTGTTACTTGGCTGATGCTAAAGTTCGCTGGTATAATTTAAGACAGTCTTTATACGGCTTGAAATACTTATGCTAATAACACATATTGAAGACATCTCTCGTCAATCTTCTAAAATTTGAAAGATCTTCATTCCACCATGGAGGTAGGGTTTTTTTGCTAAATTTTATTGGGCACGAGATCTTAAAGGCGACACTCATAGCCGCTTCAAAAGTTTTAACCTTTCTTTCAAGCTCGGCCACAGAATTTGGATTAACTTTTGGAATTGTGTTTAATTTGGATTTAATAATTTGACTGAATTTCTGCGAGTCAATTCTTTTTGGGTTTCTATGAAGATGATCCATTTGTGGTCTGAAAAGGACCTTAACGGGGATACCCTCCAGTTTTCCAGCATAGAGTTAACGTTAGTGGAGGCGAATGTAGTGTCAAGTACATCCTTCCATCCCTCAAAATTTTCAGAACTAGGAAATGTAAAGGTTGGGGTATTACCTCTGTTACAGATTGTTAAATTGTTTTCAATAATATAATCATAAAGAGACTCACCTCGTTCATTGGTTACCGAGCTACCCCAGACTTCATGTCGGGCATTGGCGTCGCAACCAAGCAGCAAGTTACCTCTTTTGGATCCGAGTGCGGTTTGGAGTCGTCCTATTTCGTCTGGCGGTGACGGTTTGTCGTGAGCCATATATGCGGATGCAAGATATAACCTCACTGCGTCCATGTTCTCCATCTTGACAACTGTCAAGTCAAAAGAGCTACAATTTGGACACAGAAAAGCTTTGATATGTTTTTTAACTAAGATACAACTTCGAGGCTTACCTTGGTTTTGATAATCGGGTTTGTAGAAAAGGTCATACAGGTTGTTTTGGAGGCCTTTGATGTTGAGGCCGTTCACCCACGGCTCTTGAATGAAGCCGATATCAATATTTTCCTCCCTAAGGAAAACTCGTAAGTTGTCTGAGGCACACTTCGAGTGCTTCAGATTGACCTGTAGCTGTGGCTGGTTTAGGGTCTGTTTTCTTCGGGGGCCAGCGGCTGGCTGGCGACGTCAGCCTTGTCTCTGACTTGGTCGACATCCATGCCCAGGTTAGGAAGAACTTTTACTTTGGCACTCCTGATGCCGAAACGGAGCCTAAAATTGGCAGTTTCTAGGGCAGATAAGCTGTCCTCAGTTATTGCCATCAGGAATGTGGCGGTGTTGTTAACTGGTTCCTTAGCTTTAATGACTGTCCAGTCATGCATTGGAACTTGCAGGTTTTAACGTTGTAGACCCCTTATAAGCTCTTCGCTACTGGGTTTAATGCTCATGACCGGTAGCCAAATGCGAGCTTTGGGTTGAGTAGGGATGTCCCTGGCTGGGATAAGTTTGAGCTTCAAACCCTCCCAATTGCAGCATATTTTGTCTATGCACGAGCCAAGGAAATCCCTAGAGAACCCATTCGCATTTGCTCACTTTGTGGCCTCGGAGCACCTCATCAGAGTCAAAGCTGGGGTAGGGGCCTACACTATTTGTTAGGGAGTAGTTGGAAACCATCTCAGAAAGTTTAGCTTCGATAGAGTTCCATGCTGCCTGCAACGCTTTGCTACTTTTGGAGAGCTCATCTACTACCGCAACCTGAAGGTCGTCACGGACTTCTTCGCAGATTGTGCGTGCGGGTGGCGCTGCTTTCTGTGGTGGTATTGGTTTTGCCGGTTTATGAAAAGGCGGACGATTGGGTCCACGCCCAAAAGGCTTACTTTTTTTCGGGGCCAGGGCAGTCACTTCGTCTTGTGACCTATTTCTTTTTGTGGGATTATTACGTTGAAAACTGTTGTAGTCGTCAACAATTTTCTGAAAAATTGTTCTGTCGTGGATATCTTTGTCACTCAAGGTTCCGGCTTTCTCATTCTTATCAACCTTGCTAAGGATAAAAATAGCCCTCTTGAATCTTTTGTGACTACCATCTGTGAAATAGGTGTTTGTATTCGGTTTAGGTAGAACAGATGCACTAAGACTGGTGCTACCTGAGCTACCTGAAGGTTTTGGTGGGACAGGTGTACTATGGTTAATACTACCTGAGCTACCAGACGGTGTAGGCAGTTCCGTAGCACTGGAGCTACCAGTACTTAAGAAGCTTCCTACAACCGTCTCCTGGCTAGATGCCAACAGTTCATCCTCAGATAAGATGCTGGTTGGTTCGTTTATCAGTTCGTTGTCCATGTTCATTTTTTTAAGATTTCAAATTTGGTTCCCACGAGTAGGTCAGAAAAGAGGTCCGCCCCGGTAGAGCCGATTACCGGGGTAAGGCAAAAAAATATTTCGGGCCTTGTGCCTGGGCACCCGAAAGAGCTCGGTAATGACTGGCTTATCCCCCAGCCTTCCATTTCTTCAGCACGGATTGTGTACAAAGTACGCTCACTCCACCTTGAAAATCAGGAACCCCGTATCTATGGTCAGTTTGCATTTCTGATAGTTTAACTATTGAGAAGTTAAGTGACGTTACAGCGATGCAACCTGACCATAGCTAATAACATGTTATTGCCAAAAACGCACAAAACAATTGTAGTGATCATTGCCCGCCCGGCACCCACTTGGAGGGTTTAATACGACAGTTTGTGCCAAGCCTAATACATCTTGAACTAGTCAGTGATTTAACAACCGATGCTTTCCTTGCCGCGTTCCGTCGGTTTGTAGCGCGCCGTGGAAAACCGTCTAATATGTACTCCGACAACGGGTCAAACTTTCGAGGAGCTGCTCGGTATCTTTCAGAAATGCATGAACTCGTTATGTCCGAGCACCATAACTCAATCGTTGCGGAATCACTAGCTCGTGACGGTATCACTTGGCACGTCAACCCTCCTTCGGCACCAAATTTCGGCGGTTTGTGGGAAGCAGGGGTAAGGTCCGTGAAACAACAGCTTCGAAGGGTGATAGGTACAAGCAATTTTACGTTTGAAGAACTTTATACCCTCTTAACGCAAATAGAAGCAATCCTTAATTCGCGACCACTATGCGAAATCTCTGATTCTGATTTAGATCCTCTAACACCAGCTCATTTCTTTCTAGGTGAATCTTATGCAGCTGTCCCAGAGCCAACCTTAGATATACCACAAAATCGTTTGTCATGCTGGCAAAATTTGCAAACCAAAATACAAAGATACTGGAAGCGCTGGAAGATATAATACCTAACATCTCTTCAGAATCGTCCTCGATGGCAACAAATTCAAGCTGACATCAAATTGAATGATCTGGTTGTTATCAAAGAAAATAATTTACCCCCAGGAAAATGGGCAATGATCGTCATGTACGTGTTGTCACGTTAAGAACATCCAGTGGCAATCTTGTTCGGCCTATCCATAAATTGGCTATTTTACCTGTTAGCTGAACAGTGTGTGAAGTCGCTGCCTTTCAACTAAAAAATCGCCAAGCATTCACTGCTGTAGGCTCGAACCTCTTCGCACTAACTGCAACGTTGAAGTATGGTAGTGGAAACGATTTGAACTTTTTTGTAATAGTCGTCGGCTCAATGCCTTATATTTACAAAACCAGAGAGTATGTTCGATCGAGTCCACGATCACTATTGACATTTATTTCCAAATTCATACCCTATTTATACAACTTCAATAAGCTCTGATTGTGGTTATCGAACAATCGACCACACTTCGATATCCGATTATAATGCTGCATCATCACATTCTTTTGGGTGAGCGCCAATGACCTATATCATAAACAAATGCTCACACCCAAAGACTATTGTTATGTCATAAACAGTGCGCATGCAGTCAAAGCAATATGATCCCTTATTACTTCTGTCGGCTGGCAGTAGCCTGTCGTTCGGAATCATATCGTTCTGAGTACAATGCACTCCAATGATACACAAGCAAGTCAAGTGTTATGTATTTCTATGCAATGCAACTGAATGTGAGAGGATCGGATATCGAGGCACAGCCGAGGGTTGACAACCTGTTAATAGTTGTAGAGCAATTAATTAAGAGGTCGTTGGCTGTGACTCCTTCACAAGGGGTTCAGGAGCGGCGGAATGTTTGAGAATGTAATTTTTTTATAATAATTATCGTTCAATTTTTGTTTATTATAATTTCATACTTCTTTACTACTATTTATGAATTTCTTAATTTCTTTATTGTTTATTTTATTTGTTTAATTTTGTAAAACATTGTACAATTTACCCTATAAACTTTTCATTTCTCTAAAATGTTTTGTAATCAAGTTTCATTATTAGACAGTTATTATTTTGCATTTTCTCCTTGCTGTTAATTTATGTTCAACCCAATATTCTGAGTTTAGCTGTTTATTTGTATTCTCTTAAAATTGTCAAACTATTATACTCACTTTCACTCAATGCTTATCATACAATATTAATTGTTTACTCGATCACTTGGATCTCAACCACAGCCTGGATAACACCTTTAATTTGGTAAAATAAAACTCTACCTATTATAACGTGGTACATTCGGTGTATTATTTTCTTGTTCTGCGTTATAGTAATTTTCGACAAATTTATTTTTCTGAATATTAAACCTATTGGGCTCAATTGTGTTTCTTGTGGTTTTTCTATCGTTATCCTACATTTCATGATGGTCTGGTTTGTTGGAGGCAGGGGTAAAATCCGTGAAACAACACCTTCGAAGGGTGATCGGTACAAACAATCTTACGTCTGAAGAACTTTATACCCTCTTAACGCAAATAGAAGCAATCCTTAGTTCGCGACCACTATGCGAAATCTCTGATTCTGATTTAGATCCTCTAACACCAGCTCATTTCTTTCTAGGTGAATCTTATGCAGCTGTTCCAGGGCCAACCTTAGATATACCACAAAATCGTTTTTCATGCTGGCAAAATTCGCAATCCAAAATACAAGGATACTGGAAGCGCTGGAAGATAGAATACCTAACATCTCTTCAGAATCGTCCTCGATGGCAACAAATTCAAGCTGACATCGAATTGAATGATCTGGTTGTTATCAAAGAAAATAATTTACCCCCAGGAAAATGGGCAATGATCGTCATGTACGTGTTGTCACGTTAAGAACATCCAGTGGCAATCTTGTTCGGCCTATCCATTAATTGGCTATTTTACCTGTTAGCTGAACAGTGTGTGAAGTCGCTGCCTTCCAACTAAAAAATCGCCAAGCATTCATTGCTGTAGGCTCAAACCTCTTCGCACTAACTGCAACGTTGAGGTATGGTAGTGGAAACGACTTTGAACTTTTTTGGAATGGTCGTCGGCTCAATGCCTTATATTAACAAAACCAGAGAGTATGTTCGATCGAGTCCACGATCACTATTGACATTTATTTCCAAATTCATACCCTATTTATACAACTTCAATAAGCTCTGATTGTGGTTATCGAACAATCGACCACACTTCGATATCCGATTATAATGCTGCATCATCACATTCTTTGGGTGAGCGCCAATGACCTATATCATAAACAAATGCTCATACCCAAAGACTATTGTTATGTCATAAACAGTTTTCACAATGTCGCAAATTTCACAAGTTTGCAATTTACAATAATAACATATATATATAAAATGGTTTTAATCTGTTTTTGTGAACAATCAATTTCTTATTTTCACATTTGATTTCGCAATTTACTCCTTCCTGTGATAAGACTTCATATGGTCCTATATATATTGGATCTAACTTCTTTCTGCTTTCGTTTCTTAACAAGACTAAACTACCTACGTTGTTATCATGAGTTTTTGCTTTTCTATCAGAATCGTACCTATCTTTCCTAGAAATTTTCTTTTGTATTAAAGTATCCCTAGCATCCTTATGAGAAATTTGTAGTCTGTGTTTTAAGTCTATCACAGAGTCTTCGTAGTTGTACACTGGTTCAACTTTCTTTGTAAGATTTGAAGGCAAATTACATTGTCTTCCAAATACTAATTCAAATGGGGTGAATCCTGTTTCTGAATGTACTGAAGTGTTGTAACAGAAAACATAGTATGGCAACCAGTTGTTCCAATCTGTATGTTTTTCTTCTACATAACTCCTAAGGTATGCTTCTAAAACTTTATGAGAATTTTATAGTGCTCCAATGCTTTCATGGTGGTAAGCGGTGGATTGCAATTGTTCTATCTTTAATAACTTACACAGATCTTTGAAAACTCTATTTATAAATTCTGTACCTTGGTCAGATGCTATGGTAGCAGGGATTTCATACTTTAGGATAAAGCCTTCTACAAGTCTTTTAGCTACCGTATTAGCTTCTTTATTTGGTAAAGCAATGGCTTCTGTAAACTTCGTAAGTTCGTCAGCGTTAATATATATTTTGATCCATTTTCCGTCTCGTCAAGAGGTCCAACTAAATCAAGATATATTTTGTCAAAGCATGTTTCTGCTGTTGTAGTAATAGTCATCGGTTGATTTTTTGGTTGTATGTGTTTGTTTCGCTGACACAGTGGGCAGTGCTTAACGTATGTCGTCACATCGTTTTGCATTCCTGTCCAAAAATATTTTTTCTTAATGTTCCGCAACATGCGATTTATTCCGGCATGTCCACTTGTCGGTAACATGTGGTAATCGATGAGTATAAGTTTTTGTTTTCCAGGGTCCGTTACTTTTATTTTATCTTCAATTATGTGCACTTTTATTTTATTTCCTTTGAATATTTCTTCTATCTTTTTCTTTAATATATATAATTTCTCTTTACGACGGCCGTCTGAGAGTTTACTTAACTCTTCTTTAGTTATATAAATATCTTTAATTGATAGAGGTCCGCAAATTGTACGCACGTCCCTCAACAACATTTTGTCAAATGGTGCCGATCTAGCAATAGTGCTATTTTTGGATTCCTTTTCATTATTTAATAATGGTTCATCGATATTTTGCACGTACCTCAACAACATTTTGTCAAATGATGTCGATCGAGCAATAGTGCTTATCTTTGACCTGTTTAATATCAAACAATTATTCCCTGGAATGTATCCTACAATGAGGTTTATACTTATAACTCTGGTACCTTTTAATAAACTGTTATCTTTGTCTTCGTCTTTAAAGCTATTTAATATTTTCAACTCGACTATTTTTAGCCCCTTTTCTGGCGGTTTAAGAAGATCACTTATGATTCTTTCTTCCTTTAATTAACTTGATGTTGGATTATCTTTCTCTAAATTTGAATTTCTAGGTTGTGCTCTTGTTGTGACACACACAAATAAATTTTGTAGGTCTTCTGACTTTAGTTGTATTCTACTAAGTGCATACGCAGTGCAGTTGTCTTTGCCTGGTGAATACTCCACAGTAAAGTTATATTCCTCTAATATTAGCCTAAATTTCGTTAATCTACTTGAAGGTTCTTTTAGTGAGAACAGATATACTAGTGGTCTATGGTCCGTTAGTATTTTGAAACGTCTTCCGAAAAGATAAGGTCTGAAATGGTTTACTGCCCATACTATTGCGAGCAATTCTTTTTCTATGTACTGTAATTCTTTTCGGCTTTATTTATTGATTTACTTGCTTATGCGATGGGCTTATCATCAAAATTTGATATAACAGCACCTAAGGCAAATCCAGAGGCGTCTGTTCGGAGTATGAATTCTTTTTCAAAATTTGGAAACTGTAAAATATTTGGGCTTATTAGGAATTCTTTTAGCAAATTAAACGAGGTATTGCAATCTTCGGAAAATTTAAATTCTACGTTTTCCTTAAGAAACGGTTTAAAGGCATTGCTAGTGTTGAAAAATTTGGTATGAACTTTCTATAGTAGTTAGCAAATGCTACAAATATCCTTACTTCGTCTGCATTTTGTGGGATTGGATAATTTTTCATTACTATGGATTTTGATGGATCTGGTATAATACCTTTGTCTGATATTATATGACCTAGATATAAAACTTCTTTTCTAAGGAAAGCACATTTACTTGGATGTAGTTTGAGATTTACTTCTCTCAATCTTTCGAATACTTCGATTAAATTTTTATTGTGGTGTTCTAAATTTTTCCCGAATACTATAAGGTCGTTAAGATACACAAAACATTTTGAATACGTTAGACCGGGCATTGCTATAGACATCATTCTTGAGAATGTACTAGGTGATATTTTTAAACCCATTGGCAGTCGCTTTAATTGATAATGACCGTTTTCAGTGGAGAACACTGTGCATGGCCTGATTTCTTTTTCTAATTTCATCTGGTAGTATCCTTGGCTTAAATCTATACAGGAGAAATAAGGTGCACCTCCTACCATATCGAATATGTCAGTTATGTTAGGCAATGGAAATTTATCATATTCGATGACGTCGTTAACTTTTCTATAATCAATTACTAATCGGAATTTTTGCATTCCTGTTACTGGATCTTTCTTTTTGGGCACTACAAGAATAGGTGAGTTCCATGCTGATACCGATGGTTCAATAATGTCGTTTTTAATCATCTTTTCTATTTCTTTTTGTATATCACCTTTTTGTGAATGCGGTAATCTATATGGTTTAGTATACTTCGCCGTTGCTCCTACTTTAAGTGATATTTGGGCTTGACCTATATGTGTGTATGTTAGTTTATCGTTTTCTAAATGGAAAATATCTTGAAATTTTGCGCAAATAGCTTCGAGTTCTAAGGCTTCTTCTGTGTTTAAGGTGTCGAAATTAATTTGTGAAAGTAATTGTTGTGTTCGTTTCGTTGTGGAATTTGTTGTCTGTTCATACGCCAAAATGTTGTACTCTGAAATTGCTTTGGATTCTGGTTCTACCCATTTTAATTTTACTTCTTCCTGTCGAGTGTTTAAATTTTTTATTGGTATTTTTCCGGCTTTTATCCTAGATATGGAACCCGCCATGAATACTCCTTCGCAAAGTTCTTGGGAGTCAAAAATTCTCGTGTCTGTATGTTTACTGTTCAACCAATAGGTGGCTTCAGATCTGGGTGCTATTGTTAATGAGTTGAGTTTATTTTGACTTTCTATAGGTAAGGAAATTTGATTATTGTTCAGAGATAATTTTAAAATAAAATTTTCTAGTTCAATTATAGCTCCAAAATCTTTATGGAAGTTAGCACCAATAATGCCATATGAATTGAATTTTTTACTACGTGAAAAGAATATTCCGTGTATTGTTGTCCCAATAACAGTGTATTTTTGCAAGTTCCTATTGTTGATAATTCTCCAGATATACCTACTACTGTTGTTTTATTTAATGTTTCTATTTGTATGCTTCTATCTAATGCTTGTTCTTTTATGGTGCAAATGGATGCGCCTGTATCTAGTAAAAATTTTGTATTCTTATTATTATTAGTATTGATTTCTACATATAGGCCGTTTATTATGCCCCCTGTACATATTATATGTTCTACTGGGCTTAAATAATCCCCCCGATGGGTCGACTCCCCCCTCGGTGGGTACTTCGTTTCCCTCATTTAAAATATAGGCTGATTGTCTATGTATGCTACGACTTATTCTGTTATTGTTAGGGTTATTTTGATTGTTACCTTGTCTGTTATTTCTGGGATGAAAATTATTTTGGTTGTTGTTTGTTCTACCTTCGTTGCTATTGTAATTATTTCTATTCATGCTATTCTGTTGAACCGGTAGCGATTTTGGGTTGAGCTAAATCTTGTTTGAGCTTGGTTAGAAAAATTGTTGGATCTTGGGGAGTTTTGTGAGTAATTATTATTACTAAAATTATTTTGCCTTATTTGATTCCGGTTTCTATTGTCGTTATTGTGGTAAATAGGTCGGTTATAGTAAGGTCGATAGTTATTGCGGAAATTTTGTGCAGTATGGTTAAGATTCGGATTATAGCTATTATTTGCATATCGGATTGTTTCTGTGGCTCCTGCATTGTTTGGAGATAACTCCAACAAGTGGGAAATAGCATCCTGCATTTTGACGTGTCGGGCGCTATCGAAGATAATTTTATATCTTTCATTAACCCCTTGCTTTAAGAAAGCTAAACCTCTTCGTTCGTTAGCTAAAGTCAGCGTTTCCCTAGCTTGTTCCCCTTGAATACTAATTTCCAATTATGTCATTTTTGCTATTAGCTCTTCAACTTCTGTTACGAATTCTCTCATCGGCCTATTTTTCTGGCATGATCTGTCTAATTTCAATTGTATGCTTTCTACTGTTTCCCTATCTCCACATTTTTCTGTTATATTGGCTTTTAATTGTTCTAAGTTTTCAGGTTTGAGTGAGCCTAGTTCTGTTAACGCAATACCCTGTATTTTGCACTTCAATAAAAATTTTATTAGAATAGGTTTTGACGTGTCATTAAGGGTGTCATGGTAAAACTCGATGCTATTTAAAAAATCCCTAATATTTTCTGTTCGTTTGTTGACGGTTTCATAGTTAAGTACTGGCAACTTTTGTGCCTTACTGTAGTCAAAGTCTGTCATTTTGTCTACTGGTTTTGTTTTTGCCTGATTAATTTTTACTTCTTATTCTTCTGTAATTTTGTCTATTGTTTTTGTTTCTGCCTGATTAATTTTTACTTCTAATTCTTCTGTATCTGATCCTATTTCCGATTCTGAATCTGCATTAACTTCTTGAATATTCCGATTTATAATTTCTTTTGAGAGTTCTTTATATACTTTTGCGTCAGTAGTTAATTTTAATGTATTTTCTAGGGAGCCGTTGTTATTAACAACTACTTCCTCTTTAGAATTGCTTTTACCCATAACAGAATGATTTTCAAAAAAAATATTTTTTAACCTATAGTAATAATAAATAAAGATTTTCTGTAATGCTCTTGATACTACTTCTGGCTCTGGATCCCGTCTCGTATTTGCGTTGTTTTGTTTGATGAACAATTTTTGGAAATCGTTCTCAGCCTGCTTTTGTTTCTTTTTGTTATTTGTCTTCTCTAGGCGTTGGTTCTTCTTTTTTGTTTTCATAGCTGCAAGGAATTTTTGTCGTTCTAATTGGCTTATACTAGGCAGATTTGCCAAACGATATAGGTTTCGTAGTTCTTGCTTATTAATTTCTCGTCTACCACCCCGCGATTTCTTCTGTTCGGGCACTACGATGGTCGGGGCCCTGTGTCGTTTGACTCGCTTTCTATACTCTTCAATTGTCAGAGGGCGAGGGCCAATAATTCTGTCTTCGATCGGTGTTATTGACTGGTTCCCCCTCTCTAGGATGTTTTTGGCTTCTGCGAAATGTTTTGCGGCCGCTGGCTAGGTCGCTCTGGGTTGTCATCAAAAAAAATTTTTTTTTAGCTATTTGACTATGTACTTTTGAAGCCTGGCAAGATCGCCATGTGAAGTCGCTGCCTTCCAACTACCAAATCGCCAAGCATTCACTGCTGTAGGCTCAAACCTCTTCGCACTAACTGCAAAGTTGAGGTATGGTAGTGGAAACGACTTTGAACTTCTTTGGAATAGTCGTCGGCTTAATGCCTTATATTTACAAAACCAGAGAGTATGTTCGATCGAGTCCACGATCACTATTGACATTTATTTAACTTTCTATACTCTTCAATTGTCAGAGGGCGAGGGCCAATAATTCTGTCTTCGATCGGTGTTATTGACTGGTTACCCCTCTCTAGGATGTTTTTGGCTTCTGCGAGATGTTTTGCGGCCGCTGGCTAGGTCGCTCTGGGTTGTCATCAAAAAAAATTTTTTCTTAGCTATTTGACTATGTACTTTTGAAGCCTGGAAAGATCGCCATGTGAAGTCGCTGCCTTCCAACTACCAAATCGCCAAGCATTCACTGCTGTGGGCTCAAACCTATTCGCACTAACTGCAAAGTTGAGGTATGGTAGTGGAAACGACTTTGAACTTCTTTGGAATAGTCGTCGACTCAATGCCTTATATTAACAAAACCAGAGAGTATGTTCGATCGAGTCCACTATCACTATTGACATTTATTTCCGAATTCATACCCTATTTATACAACTTCAATAAGCTCTGACTGTGGTTGTTGTGACCGACAATAGAAGAAATGACACGTTTGAGTTCTATTATAAGACTGACTTTATTCAGAGCTTTAGCATTATAATGAGGAGAGCTTTATTGGTTACATAACGTTCTTATATAAATTTATATATAACATCTCTTCGCCACTAAATATAAAATTCGGAAAACAAAAAAAAGAGAAACAAAATATAATTCAAAATTCATTTACATAATACATCTCTTCACCACTAAATAAAAGAAAATAAGTAATAATAATAATATTTAATGTATATACTACATATTTATAAATAAAAATTCAGTTTCGGTATTTCATATTTTATTTAATATTCAAAGATAACATGTTATTGATAACCTAATCTATCTGGTTTTTTTGTCTGGCGAGATGATCTTCTTAGAATAACATTATTTTCGTTACAATTTTTAGATTCATATCCTTGTGTCTCAATTTCGTTATTAATTTCAGGTTATTTTATGGATGGTGAACGATTACCATCACTAGAAACATCAACATTATCGTTATTGTTTTTTGGCTCTAAACCAGTTTTCGAAAGTAGAGGTTGTTCATTGTAAGTGGATTTATCTTTATCAAAATGACAGTTTTCATTATCTTGAATACTATCGAAATGAGGGTTTTCGTATTTGTGAGCATACTCCTTTTCTTGGTCAAGTGAAGAACCTACTTTTCTTATTTGATCTATATGTCATTTCCATTCACGATGATCATCTAATAATATATTATAATGCAGGGCTCCAATTTTTTCTTTGACTACACCGAAATGCCATTTTATACGTCTATTTAAGTACTCTCGTACCGCTACTCTCTCTCCGGTTTTTAAGAGACGTTCACCTGGTTGCGTATGCACTTTACCTGCCGCACTGACAGTCTTCGGTTACATTAAATCAAGCCTTGATTTAATGCCCCGTCCAAGCATCATCATCGCGGGTGACTTCCCGGTAGAAGGGTGCACCATCTTCCTATAATCCAATAGGATATTACATAGTTCTTTTTGAAAATCTGTGGTGCTCTTTTCCTTAAGGCTTTTTAATTTTTGTTTAATGGTTTGGACATACCTTTCAGCCTGCCCATTTGTGGCTGGATGGTAAGGAGCCCCCATTTTATGGATAATTCCATTATTTTTAAGAAAAATTTGAAATGGAAATTGGTGAACTGAGAACCATGATCGCTTACCAAGACCGAAGGCATTCCAAAACGGCTAAAAATATCCCTACACGTTTTGATTGTGGAGTCAGTTGTTATATTTGGGATAGCATACACTTCCGGCCATTTGGTATACGCATCGACTAATATAAAAAAATATTTACCAAAAAATGGTCCGGCAAAATCCACGTGAACACGTTGCCAGGGAGAATTAGGTGTTTCCCATGAGTGAAACGGGTATTTTATTGGGTTAGATCTAACAATCTGACATTCAACGCAATTCTGTATCATTTCCTCGATATCGCTATCAATTTTTTCCCACCAGCAATAGCTCCGAGCTAATGATTTGGTGCGAGTAGCCCCAAAATGTGTTGCATGTAGCTCATTCAAAACTCGTTTTCTTAGACTTGGTGGTATATAAACACGTAATCCTCTCATAACACAGTCTTGCTGTAATGTGAATTCTTCCTGGGCAATACCAAATCTAAATTTTGATTCCACTGTTCGCCCAGTTCTAAGCCCTTGAAGTAAAATACTCATTGTTTTGTCATTAACAGTTTCTTTTCCAAGTTCTTTAACGGTTAAGGGAAGCGTAGTTATTTGCCTAATTTCTTAAACATCTACCTCATCATTAAAAGTTTGTGACGCGTACATAATTGGCCTTTCTGTACCATCTTCTAATTCATGGCTTAACACCGCCCCTACACCATATGGGGACGCATCTGTTGCCAATGTAAGCTTTAACCTGGGATTGTAATGTATAAGAAATTTTTTAGAGTGCATTTCACATTTTATTCTATCAAAAGCTAATTGGCATTTACTGTCCCAGAAAAATTTTACTTTCTCTTTTAGCAAATTATTAATTGGGTATAAGATGGTACTAAGGTTCTTGAAAAATCGTCCATAATAATTTATTAAACCAACATTAGCTTTAACCTGATCTTTATTCTCTGGTGGTTTCATATTTTCTATAGCATGTTTGCTTCGTAAGCCAAAAACGAATTGGTTCCTCAAGGCTGTTTCTAAATACGTCCCGAAATTGCATGTAGCGGCCAATCGCCTTAAATTAACCAGATATTGGGAAACATCTTCGGCTTCTTGCTGCTTTCTATGATGGAACTTGAAGTTTTCTACGATTTCCAATGGTTCAGGATTGTAATGTTTCTCCAGTAGTTCTACGATCTCAGAATAATCCTTGTCTTTTGGTTTTAAGGGTGATAGTTTATCGCTGAGCACATCATAAGACTCTTGGCCCATATAATGAAGCAGTAATTTTTTTTTGTTCAGCTTCTACATTAAAAATGTCGAATGCTCCTTCCAAACATTCAACCCAGCGGTTCCATTTTCCTTTTTCTTTATCGAAATGTTCGATGTGAAAACTAGCTTGAACATTATTGACCACTTGAGCCATTTTTTAGTATTTAACTTTTTTTTGTTTTTTTTTTAATTTTAAGTTTTTATATTTTTAGCCTCGTCACCAAACTGTTGTGACCGACAATAGAAAGAAGGGACACGTTTGAGTTCTATTATAAGACTTACTTTATTCAGAGCTTTAGCATTATAATGGAGAGAGCTTTATTGGTTACATAACGTTCTTATATATATATATATAACAGTGGTTATCGAACAATCGACCACACTTCGATATCCGATTATAATGCTGCATCATCACATTCTTTTGGGTGAGCGCCAATGACCTATATCATAAACAAATGCTCATACCCAAAGACTATTGTTATGTCATAAACAGTGCTTATGCAGTCAAAGCAATATGATCCCTTATTACTTCTGTCGGCTGGCAGTGGCCTGTCGTTGTGATTCCCATCGTTCTGAGTACAATGCACTCCAATGATACACAAGCAAGTCAAGTGTTATGTATTTCTATGCAATGCAACTAAATGTGAGAGGATCGGATATCGAGGCACAGCCGAGGGTTGACAACCTGTTAATAGTTGTAGAGCAATTAATTAAGAAGTCGTTGGCTGTGACTCCTTCACAAGTGGTTCAGGAGCGGCGGAATGTTTGAGAATGTTATTTTTTTATAATAATTATCGTTCAATTTTTGTTTATTATAATTTCATACTTCTTTACTACTATTTATGAATTTCTTAATTTCTTTATTGTTTATTTTATTTGTTTAATTTTGTAAAACATTGTACAATTTACCCTATAAATTTTTCATTTCTCTAAAATGTTTTGTAATCAAGTTTCATTATTAGACAGTTATTATTTTGCATTTTCTCCTTGCTGTTAATTTATGTTCAACCCAATATTCTGAGTTTAGCTGTTTATTTGTATTCTCTTAAAATTGTCAAACTATTATACTCACTTTCACTCAATGCTTATCATACAATATTAATTGTTTAATCGATCACTTGGATCTCAACCACAGCCTGGATAACACCTTTAATTTGGTAAAATAAAACTCTACCTATTATAACCTGGTACATTCGGTGTATTATTTTCTTGTTCTGCGTTATAGTAATTTTCGACAAATTTATTTTTCTGAATATTAAACCTATTGGGCTCAATTGTGTTTCTTGTGGTTTTTCTATCGTTATCCTACATTTCATGATGGTCTGGTTTGTTGGAGGCAGGGGTAAAATCCGTGAAACAACACCTTCGAAGGGTGATCGGTACAAACAATCTTACGTTTGAAGAACTTTATACCCTCTTAACGCAAATAGAAGCAATCCTTAATTCGCGACCACTATGCCAAATCTCTGATTCTGATTTAGAACCTCTAACACCAGCTCATTTCTTTCTAGGTGAATCTTATGCAGCTGTCCCAGGGCCAACCTTAGATATACCACAAAATCGTTTGTCATGCTGGCAAAATTTGCAATCCAAAATACAAGGATACTGGAAGCGCTGGAAGATAGAATACCTAACATCTCTTCAGAATCGTCCTCGATGGCAACAAATTCAAGCTGACATCAAATTGAATGATCTGGTTGTTATCAAAGAAAATAATTTACCCCCAGGAAAATGGGCAACGATCGTCATGTACGTGTTGTCACATTAAGAACATACAGTGGCAATCTTGTTCAGCCTATCCATAAATTGGCTATTTTACCTGTTAGCTGAACAGTGGTTCAGGGGCGGCGGAATGTTTGAGAATGTTATTTTCTTATAATAATTATCGTTAAATTTTTTTTCATTATAATTTCATACTTCTTTAGTAGTATTTATTAATTTCTTAATTTCTTTATTGTTTATTTCATTTGTTTAATTTTGTAAAACATTGTAAAATTTACCCTATAAACTTCCCATTTCTCTAAAAATATTTTGTATTCAATGTTCATTATTAGACAGTTATTATTTTGCATTTTCTCCTTGCTGTTAATTCATTTTCAATCCAATATTCTGAGATTAGCTGTTTATTTGTATTCTCTTAAAATTGTCAAACTGTTATACTCACTTTCACTCAATGCTTACCATACAATATTAATTGTTTACTCGATCACTTGGATCTCAACCACAGCCTGGGTAACACCTTTAATTTGGTAAAACAAAACTCTACCTATTATAACGTGGTACATTCGGTGTATTATTTTCTTGTTCTGCGTTATAGTCATTTTCGACAAATTTATTTTTCTGAATATTAAACCTATTGGGCTCAATTGTGTTTCTTGTGGTTTTTCTATTGTTATCCTACATTTCATGGTCCAAATCGATCCGTATTTATTTCGTTGTTTGTGGAATTTCACCACAATTCCTTCTACAGTCCACTAAAATCAAATTCAGAGCTGAAAAATTGTGCTTATAAATTCATTCGCTAATAATTATACATAACACATTACACATCACACACTAAACGTCTTACACATTTCGTTTAATTTAACAATTTTAAGATTTCGTTTATTAAAATCGTCATAGTGCTGTTATTAATTCTTGTCGAAAATTAATTAGTTTCGTCACGTGTTAATTTGCATATATTTGTTCTGGTTAGAAAGCTATCTATTTCGTTAACCATTAATCGTATACTTCACTTTACATAATTACAATATTTTTCTAAAATTCATCGTTGTTTCCTGCTCTCGAAATGCCTCAGACATATTCTTTTGCGACTTTGCGTTCAGTGCGTGGCCATCTAAAAACTTCCTTGACAAAGCTGGTGAAATATACGGAATCCATTGACGACAAGGTTTCAATTTGTGTTTAGGATGTACGTCTATCTAAGGTGACAGGTTTATGGGATGAATTCAATGCAACCCAAACGTGTATGTATGATTTCGTGCAAGAAGAAGGTTATGTAGATCCCGCTTCAGATTATCACGGGTTCGAGAGAAGTTTTTATTGGTGCAATCTATCCTACTTTCATCGATTCGAGAGAGGGAAAAAATAGAAAGGAACAATGACATCGTAGGCCAATTAGCTGATCAACAAAAAGTTTTACTTGATACGTTAGGAAGAGCAAATTCATCAGAAACAAAATCGGATTTCCTTTTGCCTAAAATTCACATTGAACCCTTTTCTGGCGAATATCATGAGTGGCCATCCTTTAGGGATATGTTTGTAAGTGCCGTTCATGATAAAACAAATTTGTCCCCTATTCACATGTTTCTATTTTTAAAGTCGTCTCTTCGTAATCCTGCGTTAGGTCTTCTCAATCATTTACCGCTTACCAATTCCACTTACGAGAAAGCTTGGGACAGGCTAGTAAAGCGCTTCGATCGTCCTCGTTACATCATAAACGGGTACATAAAAACTTTTATTTAACTACCATCTACAAATACTTCGAATGGCAATCAGTTGCGAACAATATCTAATAGTGCGGATGAAATAGTGAGAGGTATAACCGCAATCAATTCGTTAAGCAGAGATCCGTGGATAATTTACATATTGCTTAACAAACTGGACTCCGAAACTCTAAAGGGATGGTCAGAGGAAAGTTCGGTGGTAGACAACCCTTCCCTTAATGAGTTTCTTGAGTTCTTAGAACGTCGGTGTGATGCACTGGATAGTGCACACACTAGCTTCCGTGAAAACCATAAGTCCAGAAATTCTGGAGTGAAAAGTATGCACGCGTCTTCATCTGTATGCATTAAATGCAACGGTTCCCATGGGCTTTATCAATACCCAAATTTTCTTAACATGAAGATTAATTTTCGAAGGGATTTCGTTAAATCCAATAAGGTTTGTTTTAATTGTTTGCGGCCTGGCCATTCTTCAAATCATTGCTCATCCAAATTTCGTTGCTCGTTCTGTAAATCGCGCCACCACAGTTTAGTTCACGATAATACTGTGTACGTAAACCGTAATGAACTTCGTACTGCTAACACACCGGTTGGCAATAAGTTAAATGAAGGACCAATTCCAGAATTTGTGCCTCAAAATCTTTCAAATACTTCCTCGACTCCGAACGCAATGTTTGTTAGCAACCATTCGCTCAACTTCGCAGAATACATACCTCAGACTCTACTACCTACTGCTATCGGAAAGGTGCAAGATATACGCGGTTTATATCAAGATGTTCGGATTCTCATAGATTCAGGCTCGCAGGTTTCTTTCGTAACAGAGTCATGTGCTCAACGTCTTGGGCTCAAACGAAGAAACGCTCGCATACCTATAAGGTATTGGATCTACCAGCGCTGGTAAATCCAGAGGCCTATTATCATTGGTAATATCATCACGGTGTGATTTATTTAGTATTTCCGTCAATACTTATATTTTATCAAGCGTGACATCAAACTTACCAACAACTTCATTTAACATAAGAGACTGGGATCATTTAAGCAGATTGGAGTTAGCTGATCCTTCTTTCAATAAATCGTCTGCCGTTGATATCTTGTTAGGGGCTGATAAGGTTTGGGAAATTTTAACTGGAAGCGTGGCCTTTAGTTCACAGGGTTACTCCATAGCACAAAAAACAATATTTGGTTGGGTATAAGCAGGACAATTAGCTTCGATTAATAACAATTGTATATTGTCGCATCCGGTCACTGTCAACGTTGACTCTATTCTACAAGCGTTTTGGACAATCGAAGAAGTTGATCCTAAATCAATAATTTCTAAAGAAGATCAGGTCATGGAAGATCATTTTCTTCAAACTCATCGCCGCGATTCAAACGGGAAATACATAGTCGATCTTCCCTTCAAATCACCTCCAAAGTTCGCTAATTCGTTTGATGGGGCCTTTTCGAGATTTAAATCAATGGAAAGAAAGTTTTCTACCAACAAATCCTTTTATGAACAATACTCGTCGTTTTTAGAAGAATATTTGGCTTTAGGGCACATGACCAAGGTACCAAGCTCGGAAATCAAAAACCCAAATGTATTTTATTTACCTCACCACGCTGTGTTGAAACCAGACAGCACAACGACCAAACTTTGCGTTGTTTTCGATGGGTCATTCAAGGATTCGAGCGGCCAATGTCTTAATGATTCGTTAATGATAGGTCCACCTATTCAACGAAACCTTTATTCTGTTTGTTTGCGTTTTCGCCGTCACCAATTCGTTTTTACCGCGGACATCGTGAAAATGTTTCGCCAAATTTGGGTGTCGGACAAAGACTCAGATTTCCAACGAATTCTTTGGCGAAAATCGCCTTCGGAACCACTTGAACATTTTCGTTTATGCACAGTTACATATGGAACTTCTTGTGCTCCGTTTTTTTCGGTTCGCACCTTGGAGCAACTCGCGAAAGACTACAAAGACGAATTCCCAGTCGCTGCAGATATAGTGCTTAACGATTTTTACGTCGATGATGTCATTGCAGGCGGTGATACATTAAGTGAAGCGTTGTTTAAACAAAAATCGTTGATCGAACTCTTGTCAAAATGTGGTATACAACTCAGTAAGTGGGAAAGCAATTGTAAAGAACTTTTTCCAAACAAACGTCTTTCCGATAATTCGAATAATTTACTAGACACTGAAGCAGATACGTGGATCAAAGTACTCGGCCTTTATTGGAATTCGAAGTGTGATTTATTTAATTTTCGGTTAAACTACATTCCCAACGAACCAATAACAAAACGCCAAATCCTTCACTCGGTTTCCTTGCACCTACGGTCGTTCTATTAAAAATTCTCTTCCAAGAGCTATGGCACAAAAAATTAGATTGGGATGAAGAAATACCAAGTGATATATGAACTCAGTGGAGTAGTTATCGCAATGAACTTTCGATTCTCAGCCAAATTAATATTCCTCGAACAATTGGTATTGGAAACACTGCATTCCAATTACATGGGTTTTCCGATGCATCTGCATCCGCGTACGTTGCGGTTATATATTCGCGCTGTCAGCTTTCTGATGGAAGCTATGTTACCAACATAGTAGCTTCAAAATCTCGCGTTGCTCCGGTAAAACAGCTCAGTATTCCAAGATTGGAGCTTTGCGGAGCTCTTCTACTCGCTAGGTTGCTCGTCTCAGTTCAAGCTGCTCTAAATATAACTTTTTCTGATGTGTATAACTGGGCGGATTCTAAGATCGTCTTATCTTGGTTGTCGTCTCCTCCTTATCAAAGTGCTACATCATATTATTTGTGTGCCTTGTAACAAAAGCAATACATCTTGAACTAGTCAGTGATTTAACAAGCGATGCTTTCCTTGCCGCGTTCCGTCGGTTTGTGGCGCGCCGTGGAAAACCGTCTAATATGTATTCCGACAACGGGACAAACTTTCGAGGAGCTGCTCGGTATCTTTCAGAAATGCATGAACTCGTTAGTCCGAGCACCATAACTCGATCGTTGCGGAATCACTAGCTCGTGACGGTATCAATTGGCACCTCAACCCTCCTTCGGCACCACATTTCGGCGGTTTGTGGGAGGTAGGGGTAAAGTCCGTGAAACAACACCTTCGAAGAGTGATTGGTACAAACAATCTTACGTCTGAAGAACTTTATACCCTCTTAACGCAAATAGAAGCAATCCTTAATTCGCGACCACTATGCCAATTCTCTGATTCTGATTTAGATCCTCTAACACCAGCTCATTTCTTTCTAGGTGAATCTTATGCAGCTGTCCCAGAGCCAACCTTAGATATACCACAAAATCGTTTGTCATGCTGGCAAAATTTTCAATCCAAAATAAAAGGATACTGGAAGCGCTGGAAGATAGAATACCTAACATCTCTTCAGAATCGTCCTCGATGGCAACAAATTCAAGCTGACATCAAATTGAATGATCTGGTTGTTATCAAAGAAAATAATTTACCCCCAGGAAAATGGGCAATGATCGTCATGTACGTGTTGTCACGTTAAGAACATCCAGTGGCAATCTTGTTCGGCCTATCCATAAATTGGCTATTTTACCTGTTAGCTGAACAGTGTGTGAAGTCGCTGCCTTTCAACTAAAAAATCGCCAAGCATTCACTGCTGTAGGCTCGAACCTCTTCGCACTAACTGCAACGTTGAGGTATGGTAGTGGAAACGATTTGAACTTTTTTGTAATAGTCGTCGGCTCAATGCCTTATATTTACAAAACCAGAGAGTATGTTCGATCGAGTCCACGATCACTATTGACATTTATTTCCAAATTCATACCCTATTTATACAACTTCAATAAGCTCTGATTGTGGTTATCGAACAATCGACCACACTTCGATATCCGATTATAATGCTGCATCATCACATTCTTTTGGGTGAGCGCCAATGACCTATATCATAAACAAATGCTCATACCCAAAGACTATTGTTATTTCATAAACAGTGCGCATGCAGTCAAAGCAATATGATCCCTTATAACTTCTGTCGGCTGGCAGTGGCCTGTCGTTGGGAATCATATCGTTCTGAGTACAATGCACTCCAATGATACACAAGCAAGTCAAGTGTTATGTATTTCTATGCAATGCAACTAAATGTGAGAGGATCGGATATCGAGGCACAGCCGAGGGTTGACAACCTGTTAATAGTTGTAGAGCAATTAATTAAGAGGTCGTTGGCTGCGACTCCTTCACAAGTGGTTCAGGGGCGGCGGAATGTTTGAGAATGTTATTTTTTTATAATAATTATCGTTCAATTTTTGTTTATTATAATTTCATACTTCTTTACTACAATATATGAATTTCTTAATTTCTTTATTGTTTATTTTATTTGTTAAATTTTGTAAAACATTGTACAATTTACCCTATAAACTTTTCATTTCTCTAAAATGTTTTGTAATCAAGTTTCATTATTAGACAGTTATTATTTTGCATTTTCTCCTTGCTGTTAATTTATGTTCAACCCAATATTCTGAGTTTAGCTGTTTATTTGTATCCTCTTATCAAAGATAATAATTTACCCCCAGGAAAAGGGGCAATAGATCGAGTTATCCAAATACATCCGGGCAGAGATGGTCATGTACGTGTTGTCACGTTAAGAACATCCAGTGGCAATCTGCATCCGCGTATGCGGCGGTTATATATTCGCGCTATCAGCTTTCTGATGGAAGCTATGTTACCAACATAGTAGCTTCAAAATCTCGCGTTGCTCCGGTTAAACAAAAACAGCTCAGTATTCCAAGATTGGAGCTTTGCGGAGCTCTTCTACTCGCTAGGTTGCTCGTCTCAGTTCAAGCTGCTCTAAATATAACTTTTTCTGATGTGTAAACTTGGTCGGATTCTAAGATCGTCTTATCTTGGTTGTCGACTCCTCCTCGTCGCTTAAATGTTTTCATAGGAAATCGTACGTCAGAAATTCTTAATACGATACCAAGAAGCAGATGGTTCCATGTTAGGTCAGACTATAACCCCGCCGATTGTGCATCGCGTGGAATCCCACCATCACAGCTGCTCGAGCACCCTCTTCGGTGGACAGGACCTTCTTGGCTTAGAAAAGGCTCCGAATACTGGCCAGTCATATTAGAAGTAGAAGACGATCCACGTTGCGCGGTTGAGGAGAAGATACATCCACCAGCATCGCTTCTAACAACATACGACGATCATCCGTTCAAAATTCTCTCCACTCGTATATCGTCGTATAATATTTTGATCCGAACTGTTGCACAAATAAACAGAGTTGTTGGCAGTTGTCGCAAAATAAAATGTCCTTCAATACTGTTTAACCCAGCTGAAATTTTCAAAGCTAAAAATCAACTTATTGTATGGTTACAGAATCGGTTTTTCAGTGAATATATAAACTTTTATAAAAATCGTGGATTTTTTGCAAAAAATTCTAAAATATCTGATTTATCTCCATTTTTAGATGACCACAATATACTTCGCGTTGGTGGAAGAATCGAGCATGCAGACGTTTCGTTTAATGCAAAGCACCCTATAATCCTGAAGAAAGAACATATCGTTACAAAACTCATTCTTCTTGATGCACACATTCGGTTTTTGCATCCAGGAGTGTCAACTCTTTTCGCTCTAGTAAGGCAAGAGTATTGGGTCATCGGATGTCGCACTCTTCTACGAAAAATAAATCATGAATGCGTTGACTGTTTTCGACAAAGAACGACTACGATTACACAGCAAATGAGTAATCTTCCCCCGCAACGCATTCTTACTAGCAGGCCTTTCGCGCTTTGTGGCTGTGACTATGCCCTTTAACTTTGAAAACTAAATTCGGTCGAAAAACACGGTTATCAAAGTGCTACATCTCATTATTTGTGTGCCTTTTAACAAAAGCAATACATCTTGAACTAGTCAGTGATTTAACAACCGATGCTTTCCTTGCCGCGTTCCGTCGGTTTGTGGAGCGCCGTGGAAAACCGTCTAATATGTATTCCGATAACGGGACAAACTTTCGAGGAGCTGCTCGGTATCTTTCAGAAATGCATGAACTCGTTATGTCCGAGCACCATAACTCAATCGTTGCGGAATCACTAGCTCGTGACGGTATCACTTGGCACCTCAACCCTCCTTCGGCACCACATTTCTGCGGTTTGTGGGAGGCAGGGGTAAAGTCCGTGAAACAACACCTTCGAAGGGTGATCGGTACAAACAATCTTACGTCTGAAGAACTTTATACCCTCTTAACGCAAATAGAAGCAATCCTTAATTCGCGACAACTATGCCAAATCTCTGATTCTGATTTAGATCCTCTAAAACCAGCTCATTTCTTTCTAGGTGAATCTTATGCAGCTGTCCCAGAGCCAACCTTAGATATACCACAAAATTGTTTGTCATGCTGGCAAAATTTGCAATCCAAAATACAAGGATACTGGAAGCGCTGGAAGATAGAATACCTAACATCTCTTCAGAATCGTCCTCGATGGCAACAAATTCAAGCTGACATCAAATTGAATGATCTGGTTGTTATCAAAGAAAATAATTTACCCTCAGGAAAATGGGCAATGATCGTCAAGTACGTGTTGTCACGTTAAGAACATCCAGTGGCAATCTTGTTCGGCCTATCCATAAATTGGCTATTTTACCTGTTAGCTGAACAGAGGTTCAGGGGCGGCGGAATGTTTGAGAATGTTATTTTTTTATAATAATTATCGTTTAATTTTTGTTCATTATAATTTCATACTTCTTTACTAGTATTTATTAATTTCTTTATTGTTTATTTCATTTGTTTAATTTTGTAAAACAATGTACAATTTACCCTATAAACTTCTCATTTCTCTAAAATGTTTTGTAATCAAGTTTCATTACTAGACAGTTATTATTTTGCATGTTCTCTTTGCTGTTAGTTTATTTTCAATCCAATATTATGAGATTAGCTGTTTATTTGTATTCTCTTAAAATTGTCAAACTGTTATTCTCACTTTCACTCAATGCTTGGTAATACAAGAGTATTACCCCACCAGGTAAGCAAAAATGATCGCGTCAGAGGTAGCATACAATATTAATTGTTTACTCGATCACTTGGATCTCAACCACAGGCTGGGTAACACCTTTAATTTGGTAAAATAAAACTCTATCTATTATAACGTGGTACATTCGGTGTATTATTTTCTTGTTCTGCGTTATAGTAATTTTCGACAAATTTATTTTTCTGAATATTCTGAATATTAAACCTATTGGGCTCAATTGTGTTTCTTGTGGTTTTTCTATCGTTATCCTACATCTCATGTTTTTTTTTTTTTTTTTACCACTGTTCAGGTAAAATAGCCAATTTATGGATAGGCCGAACAAGATTGCCACTGGATGTTCTTAACGTGACAACTCGTACATGACCATCTCTGCCCGGATGTATTTGGATAACTCGATCTATTGCCCATTTTCCTGGGGGTAAATTATTTTCTTTGATAACAACCAGAACATTCAATTTGATGTCAGCTTGAATTTGTTGCCATCGAGGACGATTCTGAAGAGATGTTAAGTATTCTATCTTCCAGCGCTTCCAGTGTCCTTGTATTTTGGATTGCAAATTTTGCCAGCATGACAAACGATTTTGTGGTATATCTAAGGTTGGCTCTGGGACAGCTGCATAAGATTCACCTAGAAAGAAATGAGCTGGTGTTAGAGGATCTAAATCAGAATCAGAGATTTGGCGTAGTTGTCGCGAAATAGGGATTGCTTCTATTTGCGTTAAGAGGGTATAAAGTTCTTCAGACGTAAGATTGTTTGTACCGATCACCCTTAGAAGGTGTTGTTTCACGGACTTTATCCCTGCCTCCCACAAACCACCGAAATGTGGTGCCCAAGGAGGGTTGAAGTGCCAAGTGATACCGTCACGAACTAGTGATTCCGCAACGATTGAGTTATGGTGCTCGGACATAATGAGTTCATGCATTTCTGAAAGATACCGAGCAGCTCCTCGAAAGTTTGTCCCGTTGTCGGAATACATATTAGACGGTTTCCCACGGTGCGGAAAGCGGCAAGGTTGTTAAATCACTGACTAGTTCAAGATGTATTGCTTTTGTTACAAGGCACACAAACAATGAGATGTAGCACTTCGATAACCGTGTTTTTCGACCGAATTTAGTTTTAAAAGTTAATGGGCCGGCATAGTCACAGCCACAATACGCGAAGGCCTGCTAGTAAGAATGTGTTGCGGTGGAAGATTACTCATTTGCTGTGTAATCGTAGTCGTCCTTTGTCGAAAACAGTCAACGCATTCATGATTTATTTTTCGAAGAAGATTGCGACATCCCATGACCCAATACTCTTGCCTTACTAGAGCGAAAAGAGTTGACACTCCTGGATGCAAAAACCGAATGTGTGCATCAAGAAGAATGAGTTTTGTAACGATATGTTCTTTCGGCAGGATTATAGGGTGCTTTGCATTAAACGAAACGTCTGCATGCTCGATTCTTCCACCAACGCGAAGTATATTGTGGTCATCTTAAAATGGAGATAAATCAGATATTTTAAAATTTTTTGGAAAAAAGCCACGATTTTTATAAAAGTTTATATATTCACTGAAATACCGATTCCGTAACCATACAATAAGTTGATTTTTAGCTTTGAAAATATCAGCTGGGTTAAACAGGATTGAAGGACGTTTTATTTTGCGACAACTGCCAACAACTCTATTTATTTTTGCAACAGTTCTGATCATAATATTCCACGACGATATACGAGTGGAGAGAATTTCGAACGGATGATCGTCGTATGTTGTTAGAAGCGATGCTGGTGGATGTATCTTCTCCTCAACCGCGCAACGTGGATCGTCTTCTACTTCTAATATGACTGGCCAGTATTCGGAGCCTTTTCTAAGCCAAGAAGGTCCTGTCCACCAAAGAGGGTGCTCGAGCAGCTGTGATGGCGGGATTCCACGCGATGCACAATCGGCGGGGTTACAGTCTGACCTAACATGGAACCATCTGCTTCTTGGTATCGTATTAAGAATTTCTGACGTACGATTTCCTATGAAAACATTTTAGCGACGAGGAGGAGTCGACAACCAAGATAAGACGATCTTAGAATCCGACCAAGTTTACACATCAGAAAAAGTTATATTTAGAGCAGCTTGAACTGAGACGAGCAACCTAGCGAGTAGAAGAGCTCCGCAAAGCTCCAATCTTGGAATACTGAGCTGTTTTTGTATATTCGGAGCAACGCGAGATTTTGAAGCTACTATGTTGGTAATTGGAATGCAGTGTTTTCAATACCAATTGTTCGAGGAATATTAATTTGGGTGAGAGTCGAAGGTTCATTGCGATAACTACTCCACTGAGTTGATATATCACTTGGTATTCCTTCATCCCAATCTAATTTTTTGTGCCATAGCTCTTGGAAGAGAATTTTTAATAGAACGACCGTAGGTGCAAGGAAACCGAGTGGATCAAATATTCGTGCAACATCGCGAAGGATTTGGCGTTTTGTTATTGGTTCTTTGGGAATGTAGTTTAACCGAAAACTAAATAAATCACACTTCGAATTCCAATAAAGGCCGAGTACTTTGATCCACGTATCTGCTTCAGTGTCTAGTGAAATATTCGAATTATCGGAAAGACGTTTGTTTGGAAAAAGTTCTTTACAATTGCTTTCCCACTTACTGAGTTCTATACCACATTTCGACAAGAGTTCGATCAACGATTTTTGTTTAAACAACGCTTCACTTAATGTATCACCGCCTGCAATGACATCATCGACGTAAAAATCGTTAAGCACTATATCTGCAGCGACTGGGAATTCGTCTTTGTAGTCTTTCGCGAGTTGCTCCAAGGTGCGAACCGAAAAAAACGGAGCACAAGAAGTTCCATATGTAACTGTGCATAAACGAAAATGTTCAAGTGGTTCCGAAGGCGATTTTCGCCAAAGAATTCGTTGGAAATCTGAGTATTTGTCCGACACCCAAATTTGGCGAAACATTTTCAGGATGCCTGCGGTAAAAACGAATTGGTGAAGGCGAAAACGCAAACAAACAGCAAAAAGGTTTCGTTGATTAAGGTGGACCTATCATTAACGAATCATTAAGACATTGGCCGTTCGAATCCTTGAAGGACCCATCAAAAACATCAAAAACGTGGTGAGGTAAATAAAATACATTTGGGTTGTTGATTTCCGAGCTTGGTACCTTATTCATTCAAATATTCTTCTAAAAACGACGAGTATTGTTCATCAAAGGAATTGTTGGTATCAAACTTTCTTTCCATTGATTTAAGTCTCGAAAAGGCCCCATTAAATGAATTAGCGAACTTTGGAGGTGATTTGAAGGGAATATCGACTATGTACTTCCCGTTTGAATCGCGGCGATGAGTTTGAAGAAAATGATCTTCCACGACCTGATCTTCTTTAGAAATTATTGATTTAGGATCAACTTCTTCGATTGTCCAATACGCTTGTAGAATAGAGTCAACGTTGACAGTGACCGGATGCGACAATATACCATTGTTATTAATCGATGCTAATTGTCCTGCTAATACCCAACCAAATATTGTTTTTTGTGCTATGGGGTAACCCTGTGAACTAACGGCCACGCTTATAGTTAAAATTTCCCAAACCTTATCAGCCCCTAACAAGATATCAACGGCAGACGATTTATCGAAAGAAGGACCAGCTAACTACAATCTGCTTAAATTATCCCAGTCTTTTATGTTAAATGAAGTTGTTGGTAAGTTTGATGTCACGCTTGATAAAATATAAGTATTGACGGAAATACTAAATAAATCACACCGTGATGATATTACCAATGATAATAGGCCTCTGGATTTACCAGCGCTGGTAGATCCAATACCGCTTATAGGTATGAGAGCGTTTCTTCGTTTGAGCCCAAGACGTTGAGCACATGACTCTGTTACGAAAGAAACCTGCGAGCCTGAATCTATGAGAATCCGAACATCTTGATATAACCCGCGTACATCTTGCACCTTTCCGATAGCAGTAGGTAGTAGAGTCTGAGGTATGTAATCTGCGAAGTTGAGCGAATGGTTGTTAACAAACATTGCGTTCGTAGTCGAGGAAGTATTTGAAAGATTTTGAGGCACAAATTCTGGAATTGGTCCTTCATTAAACGAATTGCCAACCGGTGTGTTAGCAGTACAAAGTTCATTACGGTTTACGTACACAGTATTATCGTGAACTAAACTGTGGTGGCGCGATTTACAGACGAGCAACGAAATTTGGATGAGCAACGATTTGAAGAATGGCCAGGCCACAAACAATTAAAACAAACCTTATTGGATTTAACGAAATCCCTTCGAAAATTAATCTTCATGTTAAGAAAATCTGGGCATTGATAAAGCCCATGCGAACCGTTGCATTTAATGCATACAGATGAAGACGCGTGCATACTTTTCACTCCAGAATTTCTGGACTTATGGTTTTCACGGAAGCTAGTGTGTGCACTATCCAGTGCATCACACCGATGTTCTAAGAACTCAAGAAACTCATTAAGGGAAGGGTTGTCTACCACCGAACTTTCCTCTAACCATGCCTTTAGAGTTTCGGAGTTGTTAAGCAATATGTAAATTATCAACGAATCTCTGCTTAACGAATTGATTGCGGTTAGACATCTCACTATTTCATCTGCACTATTAGATATTTTTCGCAACTGATTGCCATTCGAAGTATTTGTAGATGGTAGTTCCATAAAAGTTCTTATGTACCCGTTTATGATGTAACGAGGCTTCCTCGTAAGTGGAATTGGTAAGCGGTAAATGATTGAGAAGACCTAACGCAGGATTACGAAGACATGACTTTAAAAATAGAAACATGTGAATAGGGGACAAAATTGTTTTATCATGAACGGCACTTACAAACATATCCCTTAAGGATGGCCATTCATGATATTCTCCAGAAAAGGGTTCAATGTGAATTTAAGGCAAAAGGAAATCCGATTTTGTTTCTGATGAATTTGCTCTTCCTAACGTATCAAGTAAACCTTTTTGTTGATCAGCTAATTGGCCAACGATATCATTGTTCCTTTCTATTTCTTCCCTCTCTCGAATTGTCGAAAGTAGGATAGATTGCACCAATAAAAACTTCTCTCGAACTCGTCATAATCTGAAGCGGGATCTACATAACCTTCCTCTTGCACGAAATCATACATACACGTTTGGGTTGCATTGAATTCATCCCATAAACCTGTCACCTTAGATAGACGTACATCTAAATCACAAATTGAAACCTTGTCGTCAATGGATTCCTTATATTTCACCAGCTTTGTCAAGGAAGTTTTTAGATGGCTACGCACTGAACGCAAGGTCGCTAAAGAATGTGTCTGAGGCATTTCGAGAGCAGGAAACAAGGATGAATTTTAGAAAAATATTGTAATTATGTAAAGTGAAGTATACGATTAATGGTTAACGCAATAGATAGCTTTCTAACCAGAACAAATATATGCAAATTAACACGTGGGAAGCCAATCCTATGCACCGCAAACCACAAGTGACGAAACTAACTAATTTTCGATAAGAATTAATAACAGCACTATGACGATTTTAATAAACGAAATCTTAAAATTGTTAAATTAAACGAAATGTGTAAGATGTT